>OY728139.1:421917521-423167521 GCA_963277665.1 Viscum album | reverse complement strand
AAAAGTGATTTTGGAAATAAAATGATGTGATACAGAGAAAATAATATGTTTAATTCTATTCAAGAGATCATGACTTATATAAGGACAAGTGATATCATGGTTTGAGTATATAGAAATTTTGGGATTTTGGTATGCGGAAAGAGTTAACTTTTGACAGAACTCTTGTTTTCACTGAGGTTTTATGGTAATTCATTTTTCAAAAGACTACATGATTAGGGTATTCACATGTTTGGAATGTGACCAACAAGATATATCTTATGATATATGGGGGATAAATGATGGTATTCACATGCTTGTTATGTGACCTTTCAAGTAATCATTTTCTTTATACTTTGAGATTGGACATATGTATTTTGGATAAGCCTATAGAATGGAATGGGTTATGTTGGAAATAAGTTTGTATTTTTTGAGGATAGATTTTTTTTCAATATTATTGATGGGATGTTATAATAATGTAGTTTTAGAAATAGGAAAACCTGGAGGACGGATGACAACCCATTGCGTCGGACAAGAATGTGGGAATCGAACCCACAACCGAAGTGCGACAGGCATTTATCACTTACCACTGGCCTACAAGAAGTCCCTGGATAGTAGAAAACAGTTTTATTTTATTACGTGGTATGATAGATGATGCATAAGTCTATTTTTTGAATCGTATACGATTAATGTCACCATAAATGGAATTATGTATATAACTATTGCAAAAATTATGTTTGAGAGAGATGGAATAACCTATCATTCTATCACATGATCCGCTAACACTTCACCGAAGACAAATTCAACTTCATTTATTTATGATATAAAGTGGAAATTGTTCATGCCACGAATAACAATGAGATTGTACCAAAATCAAGTAAGTAAATCTTTTAATTCAAAACTTCTTCAACATTAGGGAAATGATCTTGAAAACAAAAAATATTGTCCTAGTGTCCTCATATCTGATGAATCAAATAGTACCTTAGATCATCACAAATTTATGGCTCTGTGATTGTTGGTTTTTTCATGGCCATGTTCTCTACCACTCTCCACCAGAACTTGATGGTTAGATTTCTTCTCCATATCCATATTTTCACCTATGATCACCTATGTGGAAACCCAGTGATGAATTAATATGGGTAGACTTTATGTTTCATACTTCAATTTTTTAAAATTAAGATTTAGTATTCTGTTTTAAGAAGCGGGTTTCTATGAAAGAAACACTCAAGTAATAAACCATTTATAACCCCTAATGAATTTCGAGGGTGAAATTCATTTTAAGGGGGTAGAATGTAACACCCCGAGATTTTATGATATATATTATTTTTAATTTCTTCCACATCTTATGTTGTAAACTACACCAAGATTATCTTTTGCTTTACGCAACACCGTATTAGCTTGTAGTATACGCAATACTATTCATGTATCGTGTTACACACAATTTCATGTACATTTGATAGTAGTTATTCTACGTAACATTGAGTGTGTATATATATATATATTTACTATATAAATGAAATATGGTTGGATTCTGTTACATGCAACGACAAAGGAGTCTTTCACTACACGCAACCCTGACTTGGCTTGCATTATAGCAATCACGATCTTCCTCGATAGCGTGTGTAGTACACAACATTGGGTTTCACTAAACAATGATATATTGTTATAATATTATTATGAACTAGCTGTTATGAATATTATTAAATACATTTTGGATTTTTAACCATTATTATTCATCTTACATATTTTCTAGAACATGGTACGAGAACTAAATATATTTTTCGGGTAAAATAGGTATTTTTAAAAAAATACAGTTTTGCGGCCTTTTGATGGCGCAACCACTTTATATCTTGTTTTTGACATGTTTATAAGTTAAATTTGAAAAAATAAAATTCTTCCTTTGAATCAGGATATAAAATTTTAATTCGGATTAATTTTTCATATTATTCTGATAACTTTCATATTTTAATTAATAGTCAAAACACGCTATATTTTAATTAAAAACAACTTTTTTCATCGCAATAATTTATATTGTTAGATTATAATTTTAATTAGATTTAATGTTTAATTAGAATATATTTTTACCATCAAATCTATTGTATGTCATTGTAATTAATTTCACTTCGAATTTAGACATAAACAAGTGTCGATCTTTTGATAGTGATTGTTTCTTAAAAACACACTATTTGTTTTGACAACGGGAATTAATTTTAAAATTAATTAATGCCACTTATGTGTTTTGAAAATGGAAAAATAGAAAGAAAAATTGAATTCGGAATATCAAATATAGCTTACGTTAAATTTTGGTATTTTTTTGAAAACGTTCAATTTTTGATGAATTGTGAAAACACTAGGTTACTATTAAAAAACCGACTTTTTATTTAAATAATTATTCATTTTATTTAATTTTATTTTATGTCAAAATTGATACATCATACCTATATATGTTCAATATAATTCATTGGATTTATTTTATAATAATTTTAGATATATAAATTTTTTTTAACTTTTCACCGTTTTTTACCCACCTTCTAGGAGAATTGAAAAATTTACATAAAACATAATTTTAACTCTATTGTGGGTGGAATTCTGAAAATCTAAGAGAGACAGTTAATATCAAGGAGAAAAATGTTGTTTATTAAGATAAAAATAATTTTTGGCGAATAATAACTTTTTACTTTTATTTACTACGGTTTAAAGTAAATAGGGTAATTCCCAGAAAAATGATATTATTATTACCCTAAAAATGTCATAATACTATTGGATAAGTGTAATTCGACAAAAACAAATTTCGGAATAAAATATTACCCTTTAGATCCACTTTGATTAGATTAGGACACATATTATTATTTTATTTAAAGAAGAGTTAAAAGAGCTAAAATCAATGTTGAATAACTAAAATTTTTTTAATATAGGGTTATACATAAGATAAATTTAACTATAAATTTTACATAGAAACCTAAAAAGATTTCTACATAATGTCATTTTATTTCTAATCTTTAGAAATTAAATAGTTTAATTTATTTATGACACAATGATGATGTAGTAATTATCTTATTATTGAAATATTAACATAATTAATGATATAAATACCCAAATAAATGTAATTTGGGACTTTTTAAAAATTATTGTAAAATTTTAGGTTAATATGACATTTTAGTATTGATTTAATTAACTTCTTTCGAACTAATCATGCTGTTATGATTTTCACAAAAACAAATTACCAAATAGTGTCAAAATTGACATAAAAAAGTTTTTTAAACAAATATTATATTATTAATTTTTATTTTATTCCTAAAAATCTATGGCTCGAAAAATGACTTAGATAAGTTTATATATATTATTAATGATCCACTTGGGGTTCTTTTGGCTTGTTATAGTTAGTTAATTAACCATATATTGTAAGAAAACAAGAAGACACGGTAAAAGTTAAATTATTTAACAGAGTTAAATATAAATGATAAGGTTAAAATAGTAACCTAAACATGTATAAAACCTATTGGTTGAAAGGATTTAGACCCTTAACCACCTTATATTCTAAATAAATCAATTTTGAGCTATTAATAACCGAATTTGACTTTATTATAAAATAATATTTTAAGTTTTTTCAAAGGTGCCCCTCTCATCCCTTATAAAAGGGCACCTCCTCCCTCTCCTCCTCACACAATTTTGAACCATAATGCTCATCCTAAACATGACCATTTAACTTATAAACATCCCTAGAAATATAATAGAGTTCATGGTCTTCTGTAAAGACCAATTTTAGTGCCCTAAGAGTAAGTTTCAAGGAGGCGTGTCGAAGAAGAAGTAATATTCGTTACCGATTCTTTCAAATTTATTTCTTCTTCCACTTCCTCTTATTTAGTTTTTTCATTATGAAGTAATAAAATCAGTATCAATTATATACTTCTATGTTATTATAAATATTAAACAACCCTTTTTCTCATTCTATCCATCCTATAGAAAATGAAACCACCGCACGTGTTTACGTGCGGAATACCGTCTCCACATCGTGGTGTAATCTGTTTTCCACTACCACCTTACTTGGATGGGTATAATGGTGTAAATAATTAATATATATTATTATTTCAAATTAATATTGATTCTGAAATAGTATAGATACACTTCAATACAATTCCATGATCATGGGAATGATATCATCGCCCGTGCGTACGTACGGCCTACCGTCTCCACAATGTGATGTGACTCGTTTTACATGATCCTCATTGAATATTGATTATATAAATGTAATGAATTAATAAATATGATATATATTATACTAATAACATTCTGTAAATTATGTATCTATAACCTAAAAATAATAATACGAATTTATTCGGCAAAACACGCATAAGAACATAAAGCAATAAACACCCGAATAACAAATAGAACGAAATATTATTAATAAGAAGATAAGAATATGACCATATATGATATCATAACAACGAATATGATTCTGTAATGAGTCAATGAAATTATTTAAATCATTATACAAGAGTTTCAGATACATATGAAGCATATCAAACCTAAGGTAATGGAAAATATCGTAATGTCATTTTTATATGAGATTGTTTATACTTCAGAATTTACTAGGGAATATTTGTCATCCACATCCTTATATCCTCAATATGTAATATTATTTATATCCTCCACAAATGTTTTAAATCAAATTGTACCTGCTTGTGAATTTTTAGTAAAATATATGAAAGGAATCTTTTTTGGTTTTCAGTACGAGATACTTTTTGACTTTTCCGGCCAAAGTACGAGAAAAATGTTTTTTTAACTTATACTGGATGAATGGATTTTTATGATTTCATATAACATTATTTACACAAAACTTCCTTTACATGTTTTCATGTTTATTTTTAATCAACTTAATTTAGTTTAAAATATCATGAAATGTTAAGAAAGGAAAATGTTTTTGAAATAGAAAGGATATTTTCCTCAAGAATGGAGTTCAAGAGTTTTATCAAAAATATTTTCCATCTAAGATAATATAGGTTTCTATTTCTGTCCCTGTTTTTACATTGATTTGATTATGTTATAATGGAACTAATTTTATAATGTCCTTTTATCTTATATGGATCATGTTATGAGGCATCATGTTTAAGAATCCCATAATTATCACATGGGTTATGCTATGATGTATGATTTATGATTTTGTGGCACACATAAGAATCGTTTCATTATGAGATTAGTGGGACCTATATCTCCCACCAATGCATTGGGTAAAGATATATATATCTCATGAAATAGACATGGATGGAATGAAAAGTTAATATGGTTCATTGATACAGGACTGGAAAGAGGAGTGAGCTCAGTTCAGTAATGGACTTTGTCCGCTATGATGGTCTTAGAAATGAGCCTTGACTAATATGAAATGATTTTCTATGATTATGTGCGTATTCCACAAAGTTTAAGGTTTTAAGTTTTTATTATTGGGATTACATTTCACTAGTATGATTTATCCCATGTTATAATATTATGATCTCTTTTGCAGGTTATGATTTTCAAAATGTTATGTTCTTATGAATATAATTCGATTGATATTTATTTTGTTTACCCTTACTGAGAATTTGAGATGACCCTTTTGTATGTTTTCTTTTCCCCAGGTCTGGAATAAGGGAATTATGTAGGTTATGCCAAAAGGGACTCTAGATATTTTAAAATAAATGGGATACAATGTAGATGATTTATGAACTAGTTTATTATGTTTCCCAATTTACAAAGACACTATACATATACAGTCCTATCATGGTTTTGTTATATATTGTAATTAGTATGCTTCAATTCTAAAGTAATAACCATTTATGTTATGTATTGATAGTTATAGTTTCACCTCAGTTTTGAACATGAAATACCTATAGTCACCCAGGAGCTCCATCCATTACATAATCATTAATAACATATAGGTGAGGGAAGCCAAATTATTAGTTTATAGGATTATATAAAAGATACTGTGGGTACTCAGACCCTTACATAATGAGATATTGGAATGATAAACATTCCAATATATAATTTTACAATAGTAATTTACATAAAACAATCACATACATAAGTACTATATAATATCATGTTCACCCATAATCATGTCATGAATTCTTATTTTTATTGTAGATATCATTCAATTAAATTCATTCATTAATTAATATAAGAACACCTTGAATTAATCCTATTAATTGTCAACTAATAAAATAATTTACTTCATCTTCCTTGCATCCAAACCATCCTAGAAATTTCATCATCAATTATTTTAAACAAATTTAATTAATTAATGTTTATAATATTAATAATGTACACATGTGTAATTGGAGGAAATGGAATTTACTCATCCAAAAGAACTAACATAATAATTATATTGTGTGCTCCCTTGGGATCTAATATAATTGGAGTGACATGTAATTTTAGGGAATGTATTGTCAATAAATGGAATAATGACACATGTATATTACATGACATTTATTTCTATAAAAAATGGAGTATAATAACATTAAGTACCATGAATAGCATGCAAAGTGGAATTAAATCTGAAAATTAATATAATATATAATTAATAATATTATCACATAGAATATATTGTCAATAAATTATGTCTACAAACATATTGATGATGTATAATTATATCATTAATTTTATTTTTGTGTCAAATTAATCACACTAGGTACAACAGGTTACACAATGTGATCTTGGGATACAAATTGTGTATTCTCTTCTGTCCATGACCAATACACACACCTAGAGACTAGTTATATATTTTTCCAAAATGTGTATAAGGTAAATTATATGTATTCATTCTGAAAACCATGTGACCTAGATGTTTCATGTGTTTTGAATCGCTTTTTCCTCTAATAAATGCATCATCTAGCCTAGACCATGTGGTTTCTACTATAAATACATATAAACTACATGTCTTTTAAGTGATTTCCATAGCATGAAGTCTGAAAAAACAATGTTATATCCTATCTTGGTGAACAAAACACAAATTTAAGGATTTTCATTTTTACTTATTACTAGATGACTATAATTTTTCATAGATACTATTGATGTAATTAACATGGGTACGCAGTGTATACCAATATGATACACATAAAATAGTCTTGTGTTATCTGAATGCAACCCATGACATCTAATGATAGAATCTACAGATGTAATTTATATAATTTTAACATTTTCTTGGTTATATTATCCTGAAAAAAGAATAATAATAAAATAGATAAATGTCCAGATGATTTATTTAATAAACCATAAATGAAATCAAAAAAAAATTCATATCATCAATCCATGATTAATAAATAATTATATATTAATTGTTTTCTAGTCTAATATAGTATAATGGTTCCAGATATAGTGTTAGATCCTCTAAGGGAAGTAGATAACTCCGTTTTTGTCATTATCAATGAATATTCTAAGATGTGGATGATTAAGAACTTTATAACTAGTTGAATTAAATCAATGATTAAATGAAAATTTCCCCAAAACCAAGAAGGTATAATCATAACATATAACATATAATTTATTTTTTCAGATAATGAATTAAATTTTGTTAATATTACATCTCTTTTGATGAATCAAATGATTAATTCACATCATACTATCATTATGTTAGAGGAATCAAGGGTATATACACTCTAACAGCGATCCACATGTGCACTACTACCCTTTGATATATACTATATAAATTATTAGGTGCTATCATGGAAGGTCCTGATGATGTTGTTTTTCTTTTTTTATTACCATGAGATGTCTTTAGTTGACAATAATCTCCTTACACTCTTTCGAATCAAGAGGGTGGTGGGTGAGGAATTATCAATGTATTTTAGAGAAACAAGGAAAAGTATATTTCCATGGATTTAGAAAAATATTTGGAATTCATTATGTATAATTATTAGAATAGTTATTGAAGGATAGAAATTATCATTATTAGGATTAAATAGGGTTCAGGTTAGATAATAATAATTTTATATAGGCCATTTTTATTTAATAAATCCCTAAAAAAATCCCATGTCTAAAGAATAATAAGAATAACACTATTATAGTTATTATTTTCTAGTCATGTGCTGAACTCAAGAATAAATTAATTATAATTACTTAAATAAAGAAATTAATATTTATTCTTTAATATTTAATATTTCATATATAACAAGACCATTAAACTCATTCGTCCTATATTTCGTAATATTTGTCAGGCCTCGAATAATTAATATTTATATCACCAATACATATCCCTGCATTCTACATCAATAAATAAATGTTATATTCCCTAATATAAGGAATAAATTTTTAATAAATATTCAACAAAAAATATAGACTCTAATAATTAGTGATTCAACATATGCGATAAAAAACAATGAATAATTATTAAAGAATATATATGATTACCCACTTTGTTAAATTTTTAAATAATTTAAATATTGTTATAAATACACCTAGTTTTTGACCCTCTAGTCATCTCACATAGTTGAATTATATATAACTACCTAAAGTCCATTTTAAGGGTCTAAAAACAAACCAAGGAACCCATAGAGAATGATTTTAGTGTTATAATGAAATAAAACCCCATAAAAATTTTCACTATCTAATATAATCTTTTTAACTAGATATCACTAATCAAGTAGGTTGCATGCTGGGGTTATCCACCTATGTGCTCAATGACTCATTCATGTACATTATTAAAAATCAACATACAAAAAGAACACCATCGACATAGAATTAATAATGAAGTTCAATTTCCATCAATGGGCTTATGATATTGACTTTCATGAAATTATAGATGGAAAAATCATTTCCTTTATTATTCATAACGTAATATCACTCATTACACAACCAATGTACCATAAAACCCAAAAATACCTAACAACATGTTTTTTATTAGTATATTATAGTAGAAGACTCATGATATTCATTAATAATAACCTTAAAGTCTAAGGACCAATACTAATATAAAATTTGATTTTCTACTGGAGGGATATGCCCTTATAATCTCCTCCTCTGAAAATTACCAACTGTTCACTCCATGAGATAGTGTCTCAATGTCTTATGGGTCTCCACCACTATTAGCCTATGTCATTAATATCCAACAAAATCATTTAATCCATATATATAATATATATTCAATAATACTAAAATTGACCTTCTAGGTACTCATCTTATCGGGAAACTCTAATGGCCTTTTAGTGTGACTATTATTCTTAAAAAATTATCATATACTATGTCACATATTAAAACAATCATTATGTGATATTCACTATATTAATAATCAAAATAATATATACATGTAATTATAAATTACCTATATGTTTGTTTAGGTCACAAACTCCAATAATGGTATCATGTAAATTTTTTGCAATGCTCCATTATGAATTAATATGGTGTAGTTAATTTTATTCATATCTTTTATAAATTACTTTCTACTCAGTTTTAATTATTTTTGAATATTTGAAAAAAATAATATGTAGACTAATATATATTTCATTTAAATAAAAATAAAGCGTCTTAAAACCTAGGGTGTTACATCATCTTAGTCATCTCCTTTTTTTTGAATCACAAATCCTATTAGGATATTTATGTCCACTTCAACTCAACACCAACATATTCACATTACATTCCCGATTTAATTAATCTATATAATCAAATTTATTGAATCATTTATTTCATATAAGAAAATAATAATTTGATCCTTTACCCATTCTACTCTAATATATTCTTCTCACTCAACTATTCTTGAATCACACGTCATTTTGTTTCTTAACATTGATTTTCAATATTAATATATTTTTCATTTTTTATTCATTTCTAGATGTGATAAATTAGAAGAAATATAGTCAAATTAATCATTACTATGATCTTTTTCACATCACATTGATGATCATATTCCCAAAAATCCAAAGTGTTTATCATAATTAATTTTTGATTTTATATCAAAAAAAATAGTCCGAGAATCACCCAAATAATTTATTTCAATTATTGAATTTTTCTAATAATTCAACATTGAACATTTTCTTAAATATAGTATGTTTTATTCCTTTTGATGATCAGATATACCTTATAAATTCATAAAACACATGTCTCAGACTTATGATTGTCATTTCCATGACCTTATAGTGTTTTTTGATCCATTGTAGGTGATTTCTCAAAATATGATAGCTTGTTTGTACCTTATGCTAGTTGTTGTCTCAACCATATTGTGACTTGTATATATATAAAGATAGTGTTTCTCAAACATACTGAGACAAAACTATTATTAACTTCTATAAAGATCATCTAAAATCCTTTATATTGATTTAAGGACTTATTAATCGCTTGAAGTCATCTAAAATGCTTTTACATGTACTTTTAAATTAATATATTAATTCTAATTTTCATCATATTTGTGATTAAATCTTATTGTAGAATATAAAAAAACATTTTGTGTTCTCATGAACCGTTATATACTTTATATTCCATCCATTCCAAGGGAGTTTGATCAAATATTTTAGTAGCCAATAAGATTAATAAACCTTGGCCGATTTATCCATATAGTAGTACTCCAATATCTCCATTATAGCTAAATTCTCATAATTCTAATTATAGATTCATAAACTTGTCAATCCATCTATCTTATTTACGGTAGATTTTAATGTCGTATAATGAACACAACCCTTCAATACCAACATTTCACCCAAATATCATCTTAATCAATCGTCTAATGTATGGGGATTTTCACCAAGCAACCAACTCTTCCAAAATACATTTCTAATATGAGACTATTTCACTTTTTTTCAATTTAAATGGAAGAAAAATCAAAACTCTTGTTAACCACAGTGAATGAAAAACTTTCATGTCATCCATTTATTGTTTTAATTATTACTCTATCACCCATATTCTATATGTAACATATTAACAAGATCATTGGAAAAAATCAAATACAAGTCATTTATAACTCTAACTCTACATTTGGATATGATTACAATACATTGAACATTCAAAAACATGTTATATAATCCAATATCCAATTAAAATTTCACTTTTCCTCTCCCCTTTAGTGAAAATAAATACTAAATTGGAATTTTATTCTACCCACTTTTGAAATACTATAAATTAAATGGGGAGTATTTGAATGATAAATTCATCTCCTCTTTATTCATTTTAATTTATGCAACATATTACACCATTTTGGTCTTCCACATCCATTGTTCTTAGGAATCTATAAGATAGATGGGTGCCCCAAAAATTTAATAGTAATTTTAATAAGGTAAATAAATTCTTGGTCTACATAGGATTACATAGTATAGGAAATAATAGTTATTTTACCAAAGAATAAAGGATTTTGATAGGAATTACTCAATATTATACCAACCCTGAATTTAATTAATCTGAGACTATATTAATATATTTTTATTAAAATTTATAAACTCTCACTCCACATGAACAAATACATCAAATATATTCATTTCCATGAATGATCTTACACATAGGATTATTATTTTCTCTTATTTGTAACAATATTTTTTATAACCAAGAATAATCATATCTAACTGATAAACATTCCTCAAGATTCAATTATTATTTTCTTATTCTGATTTTAGATTTATGTGAAAATAATAAATATTTTTCTACTTGATCTTTTTGATATATTCCCCTCAAGTGATTTTTTCCACACATATTCACCATGATAATAATAAAATTTCTCTAAAAATTATTAATTTAAGATTGTTTCTGATACTAACTTAATATGAATACCAATTGAAATGGTATCGATGATGGTTTTTTATTCTAAATATAAAAACTACACAACATTATTCATTTCATCCTTTTTGTACAATACCTTCAATTATATATTCAATGTAGCACAATAATACAATTATGAGAATAAGGTGTACTTTAATAAGTTACATACTAAAATTAATGGGTTATAGACTTATTTTGTAACATATAAACTCCATTCATCATGGGTATAATGTGTACTAATAGTTTCAAGTGTCCTTTTTTTTATCATTACATATCTTTTTTCGCTGGGCAGTATGGACTCGTTTTCATTTTCATTTTTCATCAAAGATGAAACATGATATTTTTCTATATAAATGAATTTATTTTCACTATTTTTTTTATTTTTTATATTATTTTCCACCTAAAACTGATATTGATATATAATTAATAAATATATAAGTGCATGATTTTCCATCCATTTCTATGTGGACTTATTCTTTATAGAATAAGATTTAGAAACTAGAATCAATGGGGATTTCTCTTTCTTACATATCAATTTGTATTTACTAGGATTCGATATTATATAGATGAAAGCTCCATGAGAAACATATTTTCACCTCCCATTAAGTTATTAATTATACTTTCAGTTTCATTTCTTATTAAGCTTCTGAAACCCATTTTCTGGGGAGTCTTTCACCTTGATAATGTCCTTGTACTTTTCTTCAAATGACACCATTTATGGTTTTAGATATTCATCTTGAACATTCATGTCAATGATTATTTTATAATGGTATATGATTGATATTTTCATACCATAATTTTATAATATTATCTTCTTTTTCATGATATCATTCTCTTCGTTCTTCACTAAAATTTTAATAATATGATTCTCAATAGATTTATTTACATTATTAATCTCCATGAAATCAATTCTTTTATTTATTTTTGTGATTTATGTTTTTTTGTGGCATCATCTTCACATTATTATAATATTTTGGTCTAGTTGGAATATACTAACAATCATCAAGTGTGTTTATAAACATGTTTCACCAGTCAATAAAATATTATAAGAAATAAAATATATTTCGATTTGATAGATTTATTTTTATTTTTGATTATTAATTCATATTAGAATGATTTAATTTTGTTTCAACATTGTTCCCCCTATCATTAAAACATATATAGTATTCATAGGTTGACATTTTATTATAATACTTAGTGTCTCTATGTAAATAGTTCCTTCAACTTAACAGTCCTTCCAAAAGATAATTAGAAGTATTCATTCAAAAATAAATAGGATGAATATATTTATACAAGTAACACTCCCAAATAAAGGTTTTGAAACATAATATAAACAATGCTTTCTGAAATCACTACAGTGTGTTTAATACCACAAATTGTCATTTTTTACTTCATTAGATACAAAATTCATGTAATGTAAGTAAATGAATATAATAAATGAATAATATTATTTTATATGGTTTGAACTGGTAGTATTACATCTTTGGGAGAAACATTGATTATTTTAATTTCACTAAAAGAAATATTATTACTTTGATAAATATAATAAAATTAACCACATAGTATCCAAAACACATTCAACTTATAGGACACTGGTGTCCTTGCCCTCATTATAGAGAGTAAAATCAAATCATCCAATTTCAATGACCTCTAAAAACTATGAGAGTCCATGTGTTCTAATGTTCCCACTAATTATCTCCTATAGTAATCATAAAAGGGACTTCCAGTCCTATTATAATAGAAAACCAACCATAAACTAAATCCACACAACATTCATATGTATAACATGAAACATCATGATTGATAATACATAATGTTGGTTGGAGTGGATACTCAAGAGGGGGGGGGGTGAATTGAGTTCCAATTAAAAAATTAAGTTAAAAATATTTCTCTTAAAATCCCCCTACTAATAAAAAAGTTAAACTGTAGTAAAATTATATAGATTTTTAGAGTTAAAATAGTTTATCAAAGATTGATTAGGTCTCAGTTAATTTAATTAGAAGATTACATTATCTTTTGAAACTAACTTACTGGTTCAAAATAACTATAAACACTTGCTAATTTAACTATCAAAGCAACATTAAAAAAAAGTTGTATTTTAATGTAATTAGCAGTGGAATATAACATATATAGTATACTTTAAAATTAATCAAAGGTGCATAGAAGATGTAACCAAGAGGTTTATTCTCAAAACCAGACTTAGTCCTCTCAAAAAAATTATATAAATTTGATCCACACCCTGGATCGGGGTGAACATTAGTGCAAAGACTATCTAGGTACTAAGACATCTACCACAGTTCTACATGGGAACAAAAAAATAGCACACAGGCTATCTAGGTCACACTTGACCTCTTCCACTATTCACAGTGGTATACAGTAATGTGTAAGATGTTTTGGGTGAGGATTTAGTATCCTATAGTTCAGTCCTGGAGTCATTGTGTAAATACACCACTCAAAAAGTAAATGAATATGATACGACAGAGATAAATAGATAGAGATGAGTTTAGAGTGCTCTATGTGTTGTGAGTGAAGCTCTAGGCTCCTTAGAGTGATTTAAATGAAGCTTTGAGTCCTTCTCTGGGTTTTTTTCTGAAAAATAGAGGGTCGTTTTATTGAAGTTTTGTTTGAACAACTTGAGTGCATGATGAATTTCTTTGTAGTTCTTCCCTCTTTGACTAAGGTACAACTTGCCTTTTCCTTTAGGAAGAATGGATTCATATATGTTCAGTGATCTTCGAGTATGGAAGTACTATTTCTGTATACACCCCTTTAAAGAATTTGTTTTCCCATTGTATGTACTCTTCGTGCAACTAATTTTCTTGCTTTTCACTAAACTTTTTGTGCTCAGTCTTTGTCATTCCTTTTATAGCTTTCAGCTTTGGAAATGGGAATGATTTACTTTTCATGGTACAGTTCCATGACATTCCAAAAACCCACATTAAATAACACTGATTGCATTAAAAACATCAAATATGACTGTTTCTTAATAAATAAATAATATTGACAAAAGTAGAGTTTAAAAATCATTGACTGGTAAGTCTATAAGTAGCTATTATTGGTAGATATGTAACAGTGGACTTTGTATAACAGTGAGCACCATTCAGTAGCTCTTTGATCTTGTACCGGTATCTCCTTGTATTAGTAGTTGTTACTCTTTGTATCAGTAGCTCTATATATCAGTGAATCCTTCTATCGGAAGCTCTTTGTCTATCGGTAGCTCTCGAATATCTTTAGCTTGCTTTTCTATTAGTAGCTTTCTTTTCTCGGTGACTCTGTATCAGAAACTACACTTATCGGTAGACTTTATGTCGGTAGCCTTGTTCTATCGGTAGACTTGTTCTATCGGTAGCTTGTGCATACCGGTAGCTCTGTTCTGAACCAGTGATTTGAACATCGGTAGACATATGCATACCAGTAGACTTGTTCTATCGGTAGATTAGCTTCTATCGGTAGTTGTCTGTATCAGTGGCTTGTGCTTATCGGTGACTATGTCTATCAGTAGACTATGTACCAATCGATCTTTGTTCGTAGATATAAGCATATCAGTTACTTAACACTTATCTGTTTTATGAATAACATATCTGATTGAGTTATAATTATCTCAAAAGACATATAAACATAGATAAACATTGATTAACATATTTCAAAGATTATTTTATTATAATTATTAACTTGATCATAGAATAAATAAATTAATGTATATATATACATTATTTGGGATTATCAAAGTATGTGAAATCATAATTTGGATTATCAAAATAGGTGAGGTCAAAAATACCTCCTTTTTGATAATCATAACTTATGATATTATAGGCTCATGTTAATTGGTAATTATAACAGAAGATATATCATTACATTAAATTGTATCAGAGAAAAAAATATAAGATGTGAAATGTTAAATGTATCATAAACAGAATTAAATGAAATGGCATCAATGTTAAAAGTTACAAAAAAGGAGGAAAAGATCGTAGCTCTCCACTTTAGTTCTGTCAGCTCTCCCCCTTTGTGATTAGAAAAAAGTGGGAAACAACAAATAGGGAAGGAGAAAAATGGGAAAGAAAAGAAACCCATTTGTATTTCATGTTGAAAAAAGGTACAAGGAAATAAAAACAAAATACAAGGGATTTTTATCAAATATATTAGCAACCTAGTCAATCCCTGTCCTCAATGTGAGATTTTCACATGGGATCAGAAGAGGATTAAGTCTGTGTGGAAGCAGGTGTAGGCTAAGAAACACCAGAAATGATCATAGGAGGCTGAGCTACAAAAACTGTGCATGGCTGTTACTGAGTAGCCCTATTGGTGATCATAGGATTAAGGCTTCTGATATCTTGGGTTCGAGTCATCTGAATAGGAGTAGTAGCAGAGATAGAGGCATGCAAAGCATGAGGTATAATCATTTTCCGGTAATCAACATGAAACAAAGGAAACAAGAGATTTCGGAAAACCATAATGATTCCTCCTCCTCTCTCTATAGCAGATATGAAATCATCCTTTCTCTCCATGAATTTGTGCAAGGATAGAGTCAATTATCTGATCTTTCTGACTTGTTCTCTGAATTCTTGATTGATAGGAGGTAACTTCATGTTTTCCAACATAACCTTGAAATGATTGTTGACCTGATGCTTGGTATAAACCCTTTAGAAATAATAATCTACCTTGTCTTTCACTTATTTCTAAGAGGCAGAATATTCTCTCATATAATCATGAAAAATATTTATTATCTCTCTAGAAGTATCTCTAGTAGAGGTGACCAATTTGGTAATATCAGATGAGTCCACATAGCAACTTGTCGATGCTGAACCAAGATCCTCCATCATCAAAACAAGAATCTGATTCAGTTCTATTGAAGGTCTGGAGGAACGAGAACCAATAGAGAAGGTTATTGTTTCCTTGATTTTTTTTGTCAACCCACTGATAAGATATTTCACTTGGGAATCCTGGGTGCTAACATGATCTTTCATGGTGGTTTTACATCCTTAAAATACTGATACCATATGGCTCATGACACTATTGACATAAGCCAATTCCTTTTCTGCCGAAGGTCTAGAAGTCATATAATATTCTAACGAGATAACCGACATCTTTAGAACATCAACATCCTATGCCAGGATTGACATTTGATTCTGGAAGGTTGTAACTTCATCCACTATCTCTACCACAAAGGTAGATACATTACTTCCAAGAGAGAGTTCAAAATACTTTTCCATATTGCTCATCTCTTAAACAAATCAGTGCTTTAACTTGGAAATAGAGGCACTAAATGACTCATTCAACTCATTCTTTATGGATTCAAGAACAGCCCTGGTGATCATATCAGTAGGTGCAATCACAAAAGGTTCTCTTTCAGATACTATACTGGTCCCTGAGTCATTCATAATTGATTGATGGATGACACTAGTGAGGCTTCTATTTTCCTTATTTCTTCCAAAAAACTGATTTTTACATCAGACTTGAGCTTATCCAGGTCATGCATTCTGACCACATCGTCAGGTAACAACTTAGTCTTAATATCATAATTGGTTTTTGGCCTATTTAGGGATGCCTCATTATCAAAATCTTGATAATCCAATCCACAAACCACAAAGCATGGGTCTTCTGCCCAATCGTCAATTTCAACTGCCACTCAAAACACTGCCAATCCTAGTTGGATGCTCCCCCCTCAACTGATGCATTCTCTTGTACACCAACAAAATTCTCATCCGGTCTTTCTTCCTCAGAAGAATCTTCTATAATCAACTCCATCTCTGAAATAGTAGGAGGCTCCTCTGGATTAGTCACAGGTCCATCCATCTCACCCACTACTTCCTTAACAAGCAAAAATGAGCTTCCAATCAATGGACTCGGACATAAGCAGACAGAATCAGAGGCTTCAGATTCCTTCTCTCATTCTTTTTCATTCTCATGAGTTGGCTAGTCTTCCTTAAAAGTAGGTGCTTATTCTTCTAATGATGTTTCCTTTTATGAAGATATAATTTCAGTAATAGGACTTGGGGGTATGTCCAGACTCCTTCCATCACCCATAGAAGTCTCCTCTTCATCAGTCCAATTACTGTACTGAGGTTCTTCTTTATCTGGTCCTAGACCTGGATCCCTCACATCATTAAGCCTCAAAGGATGATCCACAAGATTGAACATATCATATAGATTCATTTCATCATTAACCCACTCTATTCTCCATGGATTCTAGTTTATTTTCATATATTTGAAAATAGTTCTTGTGATACAAAAATTATTCTTTTCTACCACTGTCTCATCTTTAGACTCACCTACCCCTTTCACTTTGATCAACATTGAGATCATCTTGGCAAAGAATAAGGCATTTATGTTTTTGACATTGGCCTAATCAAATTCTCAATTTGAGTCATTAGTAGCCCACCCAGATTCACTTTCACACCATGTGTCAAAATATGTAACAAATAGATATCCTGATACCTTAAATTCTCAAAGTCCCCTCTTCTTGTAATTTAAACATGCTGAAAAAACATGAACATCAATCTGTTCTCTCCATCCATTTCAGCAGCCACCACATGTCTTTGCATGCCACTACTAGTGAGATCTTCTAAAGAAGTCTCATAATCAAATATGTCACTTGTAGGTGGTATTGATCTCGTGAAATATCCATGAACACCATCGTTTGGAACCTTCATGCATTAATCCCACTCAACGGATGAAAAGGATACCTCCATTCTATTCAAAAAGGAAATCATTCGGTTCTCATATTCTGATTTATCAAAGCTTACAAAATCGTAGAATTGTTTCAACAGCTTTGGATAGTAGGGGCCATTATTGTTTGAAAAGCAATCATCCTGCTTCTGACCTTCTAGAACCTCTAGAAATAACGATTTTTTGGACAACAACCATTCCACGCATACCTCTTTTCCGATCACAATAACTTTATTCAGTAAATATGGGTTAATTGGTCACCTTCCTGACCTTTTTCTACCATCACTGCAAGTTTTTGATGGCTCGATCTTCTTCTTCTTTTCATTAGGCTCATCAATGTCATCTATGATAGTAGGGAGTTTTGGTTTGTCCATCTCTGGTTCGAGGAACATAAGGTTTTCAAGAAATTTGGAGCAAAGGCTTGAGAATAAAGGAAAGGTTCGGTGGATTGAGAGGTTACTATGACTTATATTTATCATTTAGGAATCATAAAATAAATAATTAAAATATCATTAGTATAAATGATTCAGATTCTAGCGGCAAAGAGAAGTTTAAAACCGCGCACAATCGGTAGGGTATATCAGTGAGAATTCCTATCAGTGAGGTGCATCGGTGAGGTATCACATCGGTGAGGTTTATCATTGGGGTATATCAGTGAGGTTTATCGGTGAGGTATCTCATCAGTGAAGTTTATCGGTGAGGTAACACATCAGTGAGGTTTATCAGTGAGGTACCACATCGGTGAGGTTTATCAGTGAGGTATCACATCAGTGAGGTTTATCAGTGAGGTATCACATCGGTGAGGTTTATCGGTGAGGTATCACATTGGTGAGGTTTATCATTCCTAACTCATGTCTAATGTAACTTAACCTATCCGAACATAGAGGTTTGGTGAAAACGACATCTAATTGATGTTCAGTACCTATAAATTCAATAGAAATATCTCCTTTTTGGTAGTTATCTCTTATAAAATGGTTCCTTACAGCAATGTGTTTGGTCCTAGAGTGAGACAAATGATTCTTTGAAATATTAATTTCACTAGTGTTATCACAGTTAATAGAAACATGCTTAAAATCAAATCCATAGTCCAAAATAGTGTGTTTCATCCATAGAATTTGTGTACGGCAACTACCAGCAACTATATACTCTGCTTCAGCAGTAGACAAAGCTATAGAATTCTGTTTCATACTACACAAAGATACTATTGATTTTCCCAATAAATGACATGTTCCAGATGTTCTTTTTCTATCGAACTTGCAACCAGCAATGTCCGCATCTGAATAACTCATTAATTCAGAAGATTTCCTTTTGGATAAAACAAACCCAAATTTTCAGTATGATTAAGATACTTAAGAATTCATTTAACAACAAGTAAATGAGATTATTTTGGATTAGCTTGAAATATTTCACACATACACACACTAAACATAATATCTGGTCAACTGGACGTAAGGTAAAGTAAGCTTCCAATCATACCTCTATAGTTGGATTGATCCACTGGTTTCCCAGTTTCATCTGCATCCAATTTACAGATAGTACTCATATGAGTATCACTTTACATAATACTATCCAAGACAAAACGTTTTAAATGACCCTTGGTATATTTACCTTGATTCAAAATAATACCATTTTTATTTTGAAAAACATTAAATACAAAAAAAAAAATTGACTTCTCCACTTAAACTTATTTCAACTTCATTTTGCATACTCATTGAAAAGTCAGTTCATAAAGAATGTTTAGAAGATCCAAAAATAATATCATCAACATAGACTTGTACTATCAAAACATATTTAGAAATTATTTTAATAAAAATATTTGGATCACCAATCCCTTTAGTAAAACCTTTTGAAATAAGAAAATTGCTAATTCTATCATACCATGCTCTGGGAGCTTCTTTTTGACCTTATAAAGCTTTGTATTGGTTGAAAACTCGATTTGGGAGATGGGGATTAGTAAATCCAGGTTGATGTTCAACAAAAACATCTTCAATTATAAAACCATTTAGAAAATAACTTTTGACATCCATTTGATATAACATGAAATTCAGATGATCAACATTGGAAAGTAAGATCCCAATGGCTTCTAATCTAGATACAAGTGCCAAGGTTTCCTCATAGTCTATACCTTCCTTTTGACTATATCCTTCTGCAACTATCCTGGCTTTTTTATAACTATATTTCCTGATTCGTCAACTTTGTTTCTAAAAACCCATTTAGAGCCTATTGTCAAGGTGTCCTTTGGGCTTTCCACTAATTTTCAGACATTATTTCATTCAAATTGATATAATTCTTCATGCATAGCCATTACCCAAAATTCATCATTGATTTCATCATTTACATTTTTAGGTTCTTTCTTTGAATGAAAGGCTTGATGTTCAACCTGGTTTCCTAGAGAATCTCTAGTCTGTGTTCCTCTATCATGATTACCAACAACAGCTTCCAAAGAATGATTCTTTAGAATCCTAGTTGATCTAGTAAAAGTAGGAATAGAAATTTCAGGATCTTCTCTATGTTCGGGTTCTATAGAATCAGATTCTGGAATAAGTCCAGAACTGGATGTTTTTACAGCAGGTTCTTTAGTTTTATCATTAAGGTCCAGAACAGACAAATCTTCTTCAAGATTTTCAAGAGAAGACTTAGGTTCATTTGGATCAGTTTCATCAAACTTTATGTGAAAATATTCTTCTACACACTTGGTTCTTTTATTGAAAACTCTATAGGATTTCTTAGTAATTGAAAATCCATGAAATATTCCTTCATCACTCTTAGAAGAAAACTTGTCATGATTATCCATTGTATTGAGAATAAAAACCTTGTAGCCAAAAACGTTGAAGTAATTAACCTTAGGTTTCCTTTTATTCCACAACTCATAAGGGGTTTTCTTAAGAATAGGTCTAATCATGACTCTATTGATAATATAACATGTTGTATTCACAGCTTCAGCCCAAAAATAAATAGGTATTTCATACTCATTGAGCATGGTTCTTGCAATTTCTTGAAGGGTTCTATTGTTTCTTTCTACTACACCATTATGCTGAGGTTTCCTAGGGGGAAAAAGTAGTGACTATAGCCATTGTGTGAGAAATAAGACTCAAACTCATGATTTTCAAACACATAACCAGGATCACTTCTTAGGGTTTTAATCTTAAGTCCACTAAGGTTCTCTACAGACTTTGAGTATTTGACAAAATAAGAACAAGCTTCACTTTTGTGAGATAAGAAGTATACCCAAGTATATCTAGAAAATTCATCTACTAGGACATAGAAATAGTGCTTCCCATTTAAAATGGAAACTCTAGAAGGTCCAAACAAGTCTAGTTGAACCAACTCGACTGGTTGAGAAGTTGATACTTCTTTCTTTGATTTAAACGAAACATTATGTTGGTTTCCCTTTTGACAGGGATTACAAACATTGTCAGCTGTGAATTCAAGTTTAGGTAGGTTTCTAACTAAGTTTTTCATAGTCAGTTTTCTATGTGAATGAATGTTTCAATGCCTTAATCTTATGTGCCAAAGCCTATATTCATTATGAAAAGCATTTAAACATGTAACATTATTATTGGATAAAGAAGTTAAATCAACTGCATATAAATTTTCATTTCTTAAAGCCAAAAAAACTTAAACATTTTTAGAGTTAAAAACATTACAAGAATCATTTGAAAATTCAAAATTGAAACCAACTTCACATAACTAAGAAATACTTAACAGATTACACTAAAGTACATAAAAAATAAAACTATAGAAATTAAAACTGAATCAGTGATACCAATCTGGCCTTGGTCGATGATCTTTCCTTTAGAGTTATCACCAAAAGTGACATGGACTCCATCAACTTTGATTAAACTCTTAATGAGTGAGTAGTCCCCAAACATGTGTCTTGAACATCCTCTATCCAATTACCATACCTTCTTATGAGAACTCTTTAAGCAAGTTTCCTACAAAATAGTTTTAGATGGAAAATGATTTTGTAACCCAGATCTTCTTGGGTCTAGAAAGTTTAGCAAGCAAAGCATTAGGTACCAAAATATGTCTTATGGGTTTCATATAATTTATAGAATTAATATATTTTGAAATATAAACATTATTTGGACTATAACCATATGAATTACTAGTTGAAGCAGACAAATTTTCAAAACTAGAACTAGCAGAATTCTGTCCAGATTTAGAAATGAATCTAGTTTTAGTAAACTATCTCTGTCTATGATGATAGCCTATTCTAGTAGTATACATTGGGACAACTTTTTTTCCTAGCATTTTAGTGATATTATCTTTTAAAATTGTTGATTTTTCTATGTCCTTCCCTAATTGCACATTAGACAATTTTATTTTAGTATTTTCCTTAAGCAATTTAGCATTGTTTTTGTTTTCTACATTAAGTGAACATTTCACAGAACTGGTTAGAGCATGTTGTTTCTTCATGGTCTTATACTTTTCCTTCAATTAATTACACGTCTCTTCGAGAATATTATAGTATTCAAACAATTCATCAATAGACATATTTTCAGATTCAGAATCAGAATCAGAATCAACTTGAGAATAATATGAATTTAAAACAGGAGGGTCTAGTGTTACCTCAGATGTGTTTGTCATAAAACACATGTTAGCACAATTCATTTCAAATTCAGAAACATCATATTCACTTGTGCTATCTTCTGAAGCACTCCATTTAGCTTTCAATTATTTCTTGTTCTTATTGTTTTTGTAGTTATATTTCTTTTTGAACATCAATTTTTGAAGGTATGCTTTTACATGTCTATTCCTTTTGCATTCATAGAAGATAATCTCATCACATTTATCAGGGTTCTTCTAGTCCTTATTCCAATGAAATGTTTTATCTTGTTTACCTTTGTAGTTTAATTTTATAAATAATTTCTTCTTTCTGTAGATCTTCTTAAATCATCTGGCTATCTGAGCCATCTCAGCATCACTGTCAGATTCTAAACTTTCATTTGATGAGCTTTCAGTAGGTATGTGAACTTTCTGCTTGTCCTTACTATTTGAGGTAGTAGACTTAAATTCCACTGACATCCTTTTAGGTTCATCATCTTCGTCCTTATTCACATTGAGTTATTCTTCATACATCACAAGATTACCTATTGATTCATTAATAGGGAGTGTGATGATGTCACAAGATTCACTAATGGAAACAGATGTGCCTCTCCATATTTCTGGAAAACATCTTAGTATTATCATGATTTTCTCCTTTTCTAGAACATCTTTTCCATGTGAGCTCATAGTATTGACAATATCATTGAACTTGAGATACATATCAAAAATAGGTTCATCAGTTTTCATTTTAAAATTATCATATTTAATAGTATAGGTTTTTAGTCTCATTTCGTTGACATTGGTTGTACCCTCATGGGAAATAGCCAAAGTGTACCAAATTTCATAATCAGTTTTGAAAGTAGATATTATATTAAACTCTTCATCTCCTATAGTATAGTACAAGGCATTCATAGCTTTACAATTGTTATTGTAAGAATTATTATTATGTTTATCCCATGTAGTTTTATCAGATTCTGGAATTTTATATTGAGTCTATATAGCAGTCCAGATATCAAACCCCATACTGTCTAAGTGAATTTTCATTTTAAACTCCTACTGTGAATAATTTGTACCATTAATGAAGGGTGGCCTGTTGGTAGCAGAACCTTTAAGTCTATTATCCGTAGATAGAGATTATCAAATATATTTAGAGAGATAAAATTTAGAACTAACAGAAATTTAGGATCATTAAGATATAACTAAAATGACAGTTGAAAAACAGAGTATTTTGAAATCATGTATTAGTAAAAACAACCTCGGATGTCAAATATTGGTCTGAGTGGATACTAAAGATGGGGGTGAATTGAGTTCCAATTAGAAATTTCTGTTAAAAACATTTCTCTTAAAATCCCCATATTTAAAAACAAGTTAATTGTTAGTGAATTTATAAAGATTTTAAGAATTCAAATAGTTTCTGAATGATTGATTAGGTCTCCGTTAATTGAATCAAAATATTAAATTAACTTTTTAATCTAACTTAATGGTTCACAATAAGCATAAACAATTACTAATTTAACTATGAAAGTAACTTTAAAACAAGTTTTATTTTAGTGTAATTACCAGAGTAATATAAGATATATAGTATACTTGAAACTTAATTAATTATTCACAACAGATGTAACCAAAAGGTTTAGTCTCAAGACAAGACTTAGTCCTCTCAAACAATTTATATAAATTTGATCCACACCCTGGATCGGGGTAAAAAATAGTGCAAAGACTATCCAGGTAATAATACTTCTACTAAAGTTCTACTTGGGAACAAAAACAATAGGACACAGGCTATCCAGGTCACACTTGACCTCTTCCACAATTCACAGTGGGATATAGTAATGTGTAAGAAGTCTGGAGTGAGGATTTAGTATCCTCCAGTTCAGTTCAGGAGTCAGTGTGTAAATACCCTGCTCAAAAATTAAATGAATAAAACGCAATAGAGATAAATAGATAAATATGAGTTTAGATTGCTCTATGTGTTGTGAGTGAAGATCTGGACTCCTTGGATTGATGTAAATGAAGCTTTGAGTGCTTCTCTGGTTTTTGTCTGAAAAACATAGGGTCGTTTTCTTTATGTTCAGTTTGATCATCTTGAGTGCATGAAGAGCTTTCATTGTATTTCTTTACTCCTTAACTAAGGTGAAACTTGTCTTCTCCTTTAGGAAGATTGGCTTCTTATATGTTCAGTGATCTTAGAGTATGGAAGTAGTCTTTCTATATTCACCCCTTTACAACATTATTTCTCTCGTTGTATTTACTCTTCGTGCAACTACTTTTCTACTTTTCACTACACTTTTTGTGCCCAGTCTTTGTCCTTCCTTTTATTGCATTCAGCTCTAGAAATGGGAATGATTACCTTTTCATGGGTACTAGGTACGTTTCTCTGACATGCCAAAAAACCACATTAAATAACATTTATTGCATTAAAAACATCAAATATGACCGATTCTTAATAAATAAATAATATTGACAAAAGTAGAGTTTAGGAATCGGTGAATGGTAAGACTATAAGTAGATTCTATTGGTAGATATGTAACAATTGACTTTGTATAGTAGTGAGCTCCTATCAGTAGCTCTTTGATCTTGTACCGGTATCTCCTTGTATCGGTAGCTGTTACTCTGTGTATCAGTAGCTCTATATACTGGTGACTCCTTCTATCGGAAGATCTTCGTCTATCGGTAGCTCTTGTCTTTAAGTAGCTTTCTTTTCTATCAGTAGCTTTCTTGTCTCGGTGACTCTTTATCGGAAACCACAGTTATCGGTAGACTTTGTGTTGGTATCCTTGTTCTATCGGTAGCTTGTGCATACTGGTAGCTCCGTGCTGTACCAGTGACGTGTACATCGGTAGACTTATGCATATAGGTAGACATTTTCTATTGGTAGCATAGCTTCTATGGGTAACTGTCTATATAGGTGGACTTATTAGGGTCCTGTGCTTATCGGTGACTATGTCTATCAGTGGACTATGTACCAGTATATCTGTGTTAGAAGCTATTAGCATATTAGTGACTTAACACTTATCTATTTTATGGAAAACATATCAGATTGAGTTAGAATTATTTCAAAAGTCATATAAACAATGATAAACATTGATTAACATATTTCAAAGATTATTTTAATACAATTATCAACATGATCATAGATTGAAAGAATTAATGTATAGATACACATTATTTGGGATTATCAATGTATGTGAAATCATAATTGGGATTATCAAAACAGGTGAGGTCAACAACTAATTTTGAGACCATTTTAAAGAATACCATTTCAAAACAACCTCATTCAAAAAATATCATTATGGAAAGATGATGGAAACCAAGGTCACTACCACAACTTCAAAAAACAATAGATTTTATTGAACCACTCCTTTCTATAATCATCTTATGATAAACTAATTTAGGCTTCACATTCACTAATATATCCCATATGAAGTCAAATTTATATAAAACCTCAATATCACCTTTTACTTTTGTTGGGTACAATGAACCTCTTCCTCCTTCTATTCAACCAGTTCCTTCTACGACATTATGTTATGTTAGTACTTTTTGAACCAAACATTTGTTAATCATATTGAGTGGATTGTTTTTCCAACATAACATATTAAACTCCAAATCATTGTCTTTCACAAATATTCAGATGTAATGGTACCATAGATAAATTTGTTTTGTTATTTATTAAATTATGATATTCAATAGAAAATTATTTATACTCTAACTATCTTAGAATAAAAAACCATTCCCCTAGCTACAAAAAAGTACCTAAACTAAGAAAAATAACCAAAAAATCTCCATGGCGTCTTCTATTATAGAGACAATATGTTATTTCATTTTATAATGTGAAATAATTTATTATAACATAGACATCCAAATCATATGTGTTCCTATAAAAGTGTAAACCTATCCAATTTTTCACTTCCATGAATCAAAATCACCCCCAAAATACAAATAAAAAAACAAATTTAATGGATCATAACATGTGAAAAAATATTGGTTCCTTACATTACATTAAGATAACAAATATTCTACTTTAAAACATTTTAATTAACCTTACATTATCTTTTTAAACAAGTTTACAACTCCCACTACATGAGAAATATAAACGAATTTATATACAATAACATAAACAAATCCTTTTAAAACTGAAGCATAAAGAAACTATAAAACTATACTTATTATATTCTTCAGTTTGTGGTGTTTGTTTCTTAAAAAGTATGAAGTGACTGGTGAAAGGAGTTGGAATCAGATTAAAACCACCCATTCTAAATCATTCAATGATCTTATTGGTATAATCATTTTTTGAAATAAAATGAAGCTTTCAGTATTACTATAATATGAAAACATTATACCCATGAAATTATTTTCACAATACGGATATTTCATCTCCAATTTACAAACATTTCCTCCTTCAAACTTTTAGTAAAATGAAGATTTAGACTTTCCAATATCATATCATCAATGCAAAAAAGTAATGTTATAAATTTATTTCTAAAAAAATACTTCTGATAATAATAGCTATCAAAATTATATAAAATAAAACAATTTTCATCCATGAAGTAATATATCTTATGGTTTCATTATATTTTTTCTTGTTTCAAACCAGAAAAACTTTTTACTAGTATTCAAATAATGTCCAAATTCTGATTATCCACAAAACCAATAGTTTTATTCATATAATTTTTTTCCTCAACATCCCTATAAACAAAATTCATCTTCACAATAATTTTTTTGAGGAAAGAATTTCCAATATAACCCAAAAATAAAATACATTTGATGGTATTGTGTTTTAATACTGAAGATAATATATTTGTGATGTCAATAAATTCGATAAAATAATTTCCTTTCAAAAACATCTTAGATTTGTATCATTTCATTTCTTCATCTTCTTCATTCAATTGGAATACACATTTACCTACAAGTGATTTATTAAATAGTATTAATTATGGAATCTCTCACATCTATTTCAATAGTAGTGAATACAAGTCCTCATGAATTCATAAAGACCACCTTTTATAATCATTGAAATTATCCACACAATGAAGGCTATCTAGTTATTCTACATCCATTAGAAGTAATAAACTTATATTACCTTTATACCCGTGCACTAAATATGAGTTTTCTGAAGATATTATCACATTAACCTAAGAATTATCTTTTTTTAGAATTGCAACATCTAGATATTCAACTTTTAGAACTCCTCATTCAAAATCTTATTCTTCTAGAACACTTAAGAGAGTTTCCTCAATTATGTGGATTTATTACATATCATCTACTTACTAAAAGAATGACCCTTATACACAACCTTCAGAAAATATAATATAATATCAATAATTCAATAGATTTAGACACATTTGAACATTTTTAAACTATTAATCCTCTAGAACTATTATTCATATAAAATTAAACCAATGTTTTGAGTTTACTTAAAACATAATTCTTCTTTAGTATAAAACATTTTAGTAAGATATATTCCATGAATAGATCGTTACAACTTATGAAAAAATTATTATTTAAATTATCCCAAATATAAATTCCATATTCATCATCTACATAGAATATAAAGAAACATTCTTGAGACTTAGATTCAAGTTTATCTCTTTATTTGTCATAAAAATCCACGTAGGCTAAACATCCAAAATTACTGAGGTAAGATACTTATAAAACCATTACAGACTAAAGTTATATTTTTAATTTATGTTAAATTGGTATTGATGGAATCCTATTTATTAAGTACGTATTCTACCTCCTTCTTCCACATAAAACACCATTGTTATTTTTTAATGTAGTATCATGTTTCTAATCCTTTCAATAAATGTTTGATTCAATATTTTATATACCCTATAGTCTAGGTGTTCTTAGAATAGTATTCTCATTCTATATTAATCATTTCTTATAGTAAATGTGGAAACCTCTACAAGTATACTTCCCACCATTATATGATCTTTGAAATTTTATATTTCTTCCAGATTGCATTTCAATTATAGCCTTCTACTTAAAAAATTTTCAATGAACTTAAATTTTTTGTTTTCGAAATTATACCCATACTTTTCTTGTGGAATCATCAATAAAAAATGTATTTATCCTTTCAATAAGAAGAAATTGGGGAAAGTCCCAAAATATATATATGAACTAATTATTGGTTCTAGAAATTAGGTTTTCTTCTAAAAGTATCAAAATACAACTTTCATTTCTTACCGAATATACATGTGTCATAACTTAAAATTTTTGATTGATCCAAAATTAATATGCATCCTTCAACTATAATATACATAATTTTATCACTAAGGTTCCAAAACTGATTATTCCATTGTTCAGAACTTCCAAAACACATCCTTATGGAATGTATGGATCACACTGCCCTTATGGTGAGATATAATGACACATATTTTACACCTATGACATTGAATAAAAACATTTGTAATCTTCCATCCCCCATTCTCAAGGACAATTATGTGAAAATGCATTCATATAAATCATTGAAATTAGTTTCTTTTAATGTCTAGGAACATGTAAATTTACTTTTATTATAATAAAAATCTCATTCATTAACTAAACATCCACTTCTTCTTTAACCATGATATTAAGAGCATCGTCATCTGAAACATACAATGTAAAATATTTTCTCAATACATAGTTTCATATACAACATTTTTTCTCTATGGAATGGAATTAATCACTAGAATCAATAATCCATCGATCCATTTTTGCACAAAAAAAATTAGATTCCTATTAATCTTTATTGCCACACATAACTTTCCAAAATATGACCTTAGAGAATTTTTCATCTTGTGATGAAAATAATTTTCAGGTGACTTTTCTTTCATCAATGTTGACATTTATGAATGCTACTATAAAACATACCTCTACAAGTTTCCCCTAAATTACTCTTTGACCACTCCAAATTCTTTATATGATGTGAGCATCCCCTTCCTCCTATATTCAATATGTAAAAACCTAGTTCTTATCTTTGAGGTACAATCTTCTTTATTTCTATTTTCCATAAAACTTTTAATAAAAATATGGAAAATGGGGAAATATCCTAAATTTAGGAAGTACACACCGTGTACTTTTTCCACACGCCTTCTACTTCTGGCCGTGTGTGGGATGAGTACACGGGGCGTGTTGCCTTACCAGTGACAAAAGATTTAGGAACCGACTAAACACTATTTAGTGGTCCTGTACACACCATGTAATCAGTTGGAAGGCCAAAATAGTAAGACGTTGGAGCAGCATCCAGCTGGGCGACGGTACATGCCGTGTACTCATGAGTACATGCCGTGTACTCATGTCGGCAAGTGAACAGTTCCACGCTGGCGGGAAGCCTCTAGGTAAACAATTAAATGAAGGGAGTACACGCAGTGTACTTTGTTTTTTCGGATTAAAATAGGCAGTAGCCTCCTCATTTGGAAGAGGAGGAATTTGGGCCATTTTGGTGCCAAAGGAGGAGTTCAGAACTTTGGTGATCCGTCGGGTGTTCGTATGGAATCTGATTCCACTTCGGACAATCATGTTGGAACCACACGGGTAAACGCTCTCTTCTCCTTGAATGTTTCATAGCATTTTTTCTCCTAACATAAGTTATTTACGTTTGAGAAGGTTTCATTCTTCGTTAGATCTACGCCATTTTTGGGCGTTTCTGGAGTCGTCGTCCGGGTATACCGCTCGTTGGCATATAAGGTAGGTGGCTTTGTGTTATGTTTTCCGACTGCTGTGTGTTTTCTTCATTTTTATGCCATGAACCCATGTTCGGGTGTCATGTGGCTTATGTCGTTGCTATATTAAACACCTAGAATTGATTAGGTATTTAATTATGATATTAAAATGTTGGTTGGGATCATTGATTGGATCTGGAACCACCCCGGGTGTGTGTTCTACTATTTAGGCATTTGGATGGGATACTCGTGGGTGTGCCTTTAAAGTACTAATTGTAGAATTTCCTTGAAAGGAATTACTTGTTACTGCTTGTTTACCTATTGGGCATGACCAGGTTACCAGTTAGCCTGAGGGCGTTGTTGTGATTAGCCTGTGTGCACTCTACTGTATTAGCCTGAGGGCGTGACTGTGTTAGCATGAGGGCAATGTTCTATTTCTCCTAAGGGAAACCTTTCGTGCCTGAGGGATTGACTTCTATGCCTGAGGGTGACAGTTCCTACACCTGAGGGAAATTTCTGTTACGCCTGAGGGCAATACTTGTGGGTTGGATTTTGTATAGCCTAAGGGAGTGGTTCACTATATTTGCCTAAGGGAAAGATACTGGTTGGCCTGAGGACATGGTGATGTTGAGCACAAAAAGTTACAAAATTAAATGTATAAAATAAATAATTAAATGGAAATATAACTGGTAAGTTATTTACTTTTGATTAATGCTTGGTTTATTGCATTTTACTATTGAACACTATTGTTGCATGCTTACACGCAGTTGGGCACGTGCCTTTGGTGGGTGCCTACTGATATATTTTTCTGACACCCTGTTTGGGTCACGCTTTTCGGCCAAACAGATTATGTTGATGTAGGTGTGGATAAGGGAAAGAGTCCCTATATAGGTACATGATTGCTACTGAGGAGTAGGAGGGACTGGGATCGAGCATAGGCTAACGATGCTGCTGCCAGCTGCTTTACTTTGTTTTGTTGTACTCTAACTTTTATTGTACTGTATTTATGTATAACATGTTCAGGCTATTTTATTAGAACTTGAGACATGTGGCATCATTATTTATATATTGTTGGTTGTATCCACTGTTGTTGGTTATTTCAGTTGTGTATGTTATACTGCTTCCGCTATTCGTTGTATGTGTGAATTTTTATTCCGCTGTGCTACACTTTGAAAAATGAGGGCATAGTTTCCCCACTATCAGACCTGGGCCCTCACTGCTAGTTGGCAGCCTATGGCATTTGGGGAAATACGCCTGAGGTCACGTGTCAAACTGGGTTTGGGGAACCCGATCAGTGGCACTAGAACTCGGACACTACAAAGTGGTATCAAAGGGTTTTTTTCTTTACTTACTATTTGAAGCCTTAGTCAGGGATAGGACGGACCAGTAGCTGGTAATAAGTTGTGACCGGGCGTAGCTAACCCGTGTACAGTGAAAATCTAGTCTACCTTGTATTTTTCAATTTTCTGATTTTGTAAATTTTATAGTTGAAATCTTTTCACCGTTGGGTGACACATTTGGATTGTGTTGTTTATTTTTTATATATCACTACTGGAAATATCACCTATACCCACGGTTTATAACCATGGGTATAGCCCATGAAACCGTGGGTATAGGCTATACCCACGGTTTCTTGGACCGTGGGCTAGAGCGGCGTCACAATAGCTCTATACCAACGGTTTCTATAAAACCGTGGGCATAGCCCAAGAAAAAGTCAGATTACCCACGGTTTACCAAACCGTGGGTATATATAGATATACATGGTTTTGTAACCGTGGGTATACATGTTTCCAGGTAGCATAATTACCCACGGTTTACCAAACCGTGGGTATAGATATATACCCACAGTTTGTCAAACCGTGGGTATACAGTTTTCCCCGCACAACAAAATTACCTAGGGTTTAATAAACCGTGGGTAATAACATTTTACCCCAGAAACTGCTTCTAGCTTACCATCCTGCACCCTTCCTACCATCCTGCACCTATTCCTACCATCCATCACTTAAAAATAATAGAAACCAAAATACAAAATAGATGGATTTCAATCATGGTGGTGGGAAAATTAAAAAATCCAACTTGGATGGAGAAAAAGTGATAAAATTCCATCATTCCAAAATGATGCATATCATAAAATGATGAAAAAAAGAAGACATTCTATATTTTACTAAGGTTATTACTAATCCAAATTCAATATTCCCATCGGTGTTAGAATTAAAAGAAAATGTAGGAAAAGTCATGTCACACAGGAGTTCCCGGAACAAAACTGACTTACATTATCAATAATGATTACTACAAGACTATGTTAAATCTAGGATATTATATACCCACTCAATACTAACCATTTATATTTCCTCATGTCCAAGATTGTGTAACCATCTGTATTGCCTCATACTATCTGCAAGAACATAAAAACAACTAATTATGAACCATTATTGCAAATGATAACAAGAATGAAGTACGGTAAAATCCAATACTGAACATGCATGAATAATAAAAGATCATTTTTTGGTCAAGGATCATGGAAATCAGTGAGGATCTATCCCAAATGAAAAGAAAAAATATAATCAAATATCTACTATGTCAAAAAATTAAAATCAAAACAATAAGACCATGTTTTTAGAAAACTCAAGTGACCATCCAGATTAAGGAAATTTGGAGTGCACTAACTTGAATATAGAAACTGCTAAAAAATGTGAAGAAAAATATAGCTAATAATATGTTGAATATGAATATAGAAGATTCAGACGTTCTCCAAAATTCTGGTTTTTATAGAGGATCTAAAACTAATTGTGGGAAGAATTTTGATTTGTGTCTGGATGCAGTGGGTTTACAGTTAACGCTGCCAAAATATATGATGAAATGGTCATGATCGGGTTAAATCAATATATCAAGACTTATAATGCCTTTCTAAATGAACTGGCTCAATTGGGAAATTGGGAAATTGGGAAATTGGGAAATTGGGAAATTGGAAAGCAGCAGAATCCATCTTTCTAGACATGAAAATAAATAACACGCTAATCTCAGACACTCAAACTACTCACTAACTCCATGCTTCTTGTTGTCCGACTCATCACTATCAAATAATGAATTTACACCAACATAGGTGTATCAATTCTTCACCACGTTCATCAAATGATGAACTTAATGAATCTCCAATAGGAATACCTCCTAGATCTCCTTAATCTATCTTTCCATCCCACATATGGAAATCTTTAGTTCTCTCTTTCTCCATGCTTGTTGTTTTCCTGCTCTTCACTAACAATGAATGAATTTACACCAACATAGGTTTATCAATTCTTCTCTACATTCAAAAGATGACTCGTAGACAGAAGCCCTCCACCTGCCCAGCCCTTCCAATCCCTCCCCACTGCCCAGCCCCTCCCCATCCCTCCCCACTGCCCATCCCTCACCCTCCCCCCTGCCCAGCCCTCCCCCTCCCCATCCCTCCCCCTCTCCCCTTCCCAGCCCCTCCCCCTCCCTCCCCACTGCCCATCCCTCCCCCCTGCACAACCCTCCCCCTGCCCAGCCCCCCTCTCCCTCTCCCCTGCCCAGCCTTCCACATGCCCAGCCCTCCCCCTCCCCCCCTGCCCAGCCCCTCCCCCTCCCTCCCCATTGCCCATCCCTCCCCCCTGCATAGACCTACCCCTGCCCATCCCCCTCCCATCCCCCCTCCCCCTCCACCCCAGCCCAGCCCTCACCCTTCCCAGCCCTCCCCCTCCCCCCTGCCCAGCCCTCCCCCTCCCCCCTGCCCAGCCCTCCCCCTCCCCCTGCCCAGCCCTCCACCTGCCCAGCCCACCCCCTCCCCCTCCCCCTTCCCAGCCCCTCCCCCTCCCTCCCCACTACCCATCCCTCCCCCCCTGCACAGCCCTCACCCTGCACAACCCTCCTCCCCTCCCCTCCCCCCTTCCCCTCCCCCTCCCCCCCTCCCCCTCCCCCCTGCCCAGCCCTTTCCCTGCCCAGCCCCCCTCCCCCCTCCCCCCTGCCCAGCCCCTCCCCATCCATCCCCACTGCCCAGCCCCTCCCCATCCCTCCCCACTGCCCAGCCCTCACCCTCCCCCCCTTCCTAGCCCTCACCCTGCCCACCCCTCCCCCTCCCCCTCCCCCTTCCCCAGCCCTCCCCCTCCCCCCTGCACAGCCCTCCACCTGCCCAACCATCCCCCTCCCCCCTGCCCAGCCCCTCCCCCTGCCCAGCCCTCATCCCCCTCCTCCTCCCCCTCCCCCCTGCCCAGCCCTTTCCCTGCCCATCCCCCTCCCCCTCCCCCCTACTCAGCCCCTCCCCCTCCCTCTCTACTGCCCAGCCCTCCCCCTGAATCTCCCTACATGAACTATGTAGATGCATGACATGTTTTATTTGGATGCAGACCCAACCAGGTAAGGTACTGTAACTGTTAGAAAACATCCTGAAATTTTGATAAGGTACTACAAGTCAATGTATTACAGAACATATTATAATAGAAAACAAATCTAAAATCAGATGTCCAACTAAATATGTTCCATTAAGGTATGTTTATTTAAGGTAATACAACTCACTGTAATACAAAACAGATTATAACACAAGAAATACCAGTCAAACAATATAAACTTCCATACATCCTATCCTGTTGAAGAGTTAGTTGGGAAAAAAATACCTTCATCAATCCTCACTGAGACATAAATAATACACATCTCTTAAGTTTCTTCTCCATTATTGTAAATCGAAGGCATTCATTCCATCATCCCATGCACATTCACTAATATTTTGGTTCATCTCTATGCTGGGATGAGAACAATCAAAGTATTTCTAGCACCTCATATACATGACCCACAAAAATCAATATACAATGGAGTCAATAGTGAAAACATATCACCTGCAATCATATGTTGGTTGAAAGGGAGGTTAAATCCATGATTTTACGACCAATAACTTGCATTCATATAGTGTGTAAATGCAAATGAAAAATGATGCATGGTAGGGAGGTTAATTCCACAATTTTAGGAAAACATACCTATTGTAGAGATCTGGGACTTATTAGTGCAAGATTCCCTTGATCTCTTCTTGTGCATAGTGATTCACCTGCAATATATAAAAAAATAATCAATATTCATCTTAAAAGATGAAGTTCGTAATGACGTATGAAAAAGTATTATGCGAAGGGAAATACTGCAAATTGTCTAGGAGATTATTTCAATGATATTACGAGAACATACCTATTGCGGGGTGAGCAAAACATCGGTCAAGATTCAATTTATGTGGCTACTCTGGGTGGTTTTGTTAACATCCACCTCACCCGTGCACTTGATTTGTGTTTCCAGCGCACCCTTCAAGAACACTTTCAACTTCCAGAATGTTGATTCACTCTGCATCACACATACCAATTATGGCCGGAAACAGAGAAGAAATAGAGCATTTGTGCTGAAATGAATAGTCAGAAATGTCAGGTTTAATGATAGAAACCAGAAGTGTTTACCTTCAAATGGAAGATAGTTCCCCATTGATGACTGTTCAGAAGGCGCTGAAGAAAGGTGATGTCCTGGGAGTGGTCGATCCTCTAATGCACCATGGTAATCAACTAAATCAGTTGAAAATTCATTTCTGGGAGAACATGAAGTCCTACTGCATCATATTATAAAAATATGATTCTGGGGTTAAATTGGATATTTGAGGATTCAATTGAGTAAAAAGAAAACTTGTCATGATGTAAAAAATGGTGTGGTAAAAGCAAACCTTTAGCGGCGGTGGATAAGTCGACACCGTGTCCAGCTCCTCCCCCAGCCCCTCCCCCTCCGTCCCCACTGCCCAGCCCCTCCCCCTCCCTCCCCACTGCCCAGCCCCTCCCCCTCCCTACCCACTGCCCAGCCCCCACTGCCCAGCCCCTCCCCACTGCCCAACCCATCCCCTTCCCTCCCCCTGCCCAGCCCCTCCCCCTCCCCACCTGCCCAGCCCCTCCCCCTCCCTCCCCACTGCCCAGCCCCCCTACCCAGCCCCTCCCCACTGCCCAGCCCCCCCTGCCCAACCCCTCCCCCTCCCTCCCCACTTCCCAGCCCCTCCCCACTGCCCAACCCCCCCCCCCTCCCTCCCCACTGCCCATTCCCTCCCCCTCCCCACCTCCCCACCTGCCCAGCCCCTCCCCCTCCCTCCCCACTGCCCAGCCCACCCTGCCCAGCCCTTCCCCACTGCCCAACCCCTCCCCCTCACTCCCCACTGCCCAGCCCATCCCCCTCCCCACCTGCCTAGCCCCTCCCCCTCCCTCCCCACTACACATCCCCCCTTCCCAGCACCTCCCCACATCCCAGCCCCCCATGCCCAACCCCTCCCCCTCCCTCCCCACTGCCCAGCCCCCCTGCCCAGCCCCTCCCCCCTGCCCAACCCCTCCCCCTCCCTCCCCACTGCCCAGCCCCTCCACCTCCCCTCCTTCCCAGCCCCTCCCCCTGCCCAGCCCCCCTGCCCAGCCCCTCCCCACTGCCCAACCCCTCCCCCTCCCTCCCCACTGCCCAGCCCCTCCCCCTCCCCACCTGCCCAGCCCCTCCCCGTGCCCAACCCTCCCTGCCCAGCCCCTCTCCATCCCTCCTCATTGCCTAGCCCCCCTTGCCCAACCCCTCCCCACTGCCCAACCCCTCCCCCTCCCTCCCCACTGCCCAGCCCCTCCCCTTCCCCACCTGCCCAGCCCCTCCCCCTGCCCAGCCCCCCCCCCCCTTCCCAGCCCCTCCCCACTGCCCAACCCCTCCCCCTCCACTGCTAAGGCCAATATTAGATGGAGAGATAATAACTAACACACCGAACCATAAAAACAAAAATGGAATGAGAATATTACCTAAAGAATTGTCAAATAACACCCCCGATGAAAACATAATCCAAAATGCACTTCATTGGATAAAGAAATTCACATACAAGAAGTCCACCAATACAAAAAAAAATAAAACTCCAACACAAGTCTCTCTGCTAATTCAAAACTGGAGGGGATTAATATCCCCCCCATCACCATATTCGTCATCCCCATGTCCAGAATCATCATCAGCAGCATCAACATCTTCATCATCATCATCATTAGCAGCAGCAACATCATCATCATCATCATCAGCAGCAGCAAAAATCTCATCACCAACCACAGCATCAACAATATCCTCGCCAGCTCTATCGCCACCAAAGTCATCACCACTAGGACACTCATGGGAATCACCCAAGGCATTATGTAAAGAGCTCATTGATGTTATACATGAATCGAAAGTGGCAGCAACCTCTGGTGGTAGTGACTGACTCAACATTGACATAGCTTTCATGAAATGTTCATTCATTAGCTTACTTTTTTCACGCTCCTCTGACACTATTTTCTTTGTCGCAGCTAATTCAGCAAGCGTACATTCCAACTCAGAGGCCTTAGAGGCATTAGATGAGTCTGATGATGACCAATACCTAGAGGGGACAATGTTTTTGTCTGGTCTACAACGAACTCTTCCTGGATGCTCCACACCTAACACCTGACTCAAATGATCATTTGTCCCTAAGTTGTCAGCTTCCTCATCCATGGCCTCCAAGGAAGACTATTGAAATTATACAAATATTAAATTATGAATTTCGTATAAATTTTTGAAATATATATAAAAAAACTTACAATTTTTTCTTGTGTTTGTGAATTAACTGCAGTTCCGTCTTTTCGTTTCCTACTGAAGCAGAATAATTTGGAACGAGGTACAGGACCTTCAATGCCCCATTCAGCTTGCTGCATATGAGAAATGTACAAATTTGGATTACAACCATATATGATAAATGCAAAAAATTGGATTGAACGTACCAGCCGCTTCTCATGATCGGGCATTGTAGTGCGCCCAAATGTGTGTAGATATATCATTTCATCTTTGATTTTTTTTGTTTTTCGCTGACAATTCCTAAGAAACAAAAAAACAATACAAGTAATAAGAATTAAATTTTATATAAAAACCATTAAAGAAGGGTAGTACCTTATACTGTTCAGTCTTCCAATGTGCGATCATTTTTTGATATTGACTTTTTGGACAGTTAGTGTTTGTGGGTACACCCTCTAACTTGGTACCCACATTGCTCCTCCAACCAATATGTAACTCATACTTGTATGACCGCCAATACTCTCCAAGATCACTCAACCTAGAAGCTTTGGCAGCTTCACCGTTAGGAATGTTAAATCGACTCTGCAACGAAAATGTTAAAGTCATATAAATACATTACTAATATAAATATAAATTTATAAAATTTCCATACACATATATGCGCCCATGCCCTATCCTTGATGTCAGAACTGATATGTCTCCATGAGACCGGTTCCACCGGAACGATATCATGATATTTGGATAAAGTAGCCATGAAACTTCTACACTCCTTAGCATTTTTACCTACCATTTGATTTTTAGGATTGTAATCCACCATAATCTGAAATTCGCGATTCCAGGCATCCGGCATTCGAGTGCGCCCATGTCGCCTACTAGAAGATCCCACTAAATAATAGAATAGGTGAAAAGAGAATAGTTAAGTGAAAATATAATAATACAAAGGTTAAATGCTATAATTTGAAACATTTATAATAAAAAAACTGATGCAGGCTCCTGAATAGGCTGTGAGGCATCCGTAGACTGTGCTGGATCAGCATCCTCCGAAGGAAGTATCTGTTCCAAAGCATGCTCCAGCTGATCTTCATGAAGAGGAGTGGAAACTGAAGGAACAGACTCAATATGTGCATGATGGATGGTAGGAAACGGAGGTGGCGTAGACGTGTTAGAATATGCGTAGTAGGTCTGGGGATACATGAATGGATATGGAAATTGTGGAGGTGAGAACATCGGTTGAGTCGGCGTGGACATGGAATGGGGAGGGTAAATGGGCTGATGATGGAAGCATGTATGGGAACATCCCAGGGGTCTCAAGCAGAGGGTGGACATGTGTGGTAGATGGGATGTCCATTGATGGGTCAGTGTGGGGAGTGGTAAGATGGGAGCTCCGCCTAGGTCTAGGAGGATCCCTGCTCGGTCCCATACTAGGAAGAGGAATCTCTGAAGTTATATATCCCTAAAATAAATTTGATCAAAAATATGAACATCATATTATATGTAATGCGGAAGATAAATATTATAATTATTATACTCACTGAAGACAACTCATACTCGCGTCTAATAGGATCAACATCGAATAATCATTTCTTGCGAGCTTCTGTAGTTTTCTTCATAATCTGTATAAGAATAAAATAAATATTTTTTAGCAACAGTTTTTACAAATCATACATACAACTTAAAATCCAAATAAGACAAAAAATATCATAACATCTTTCAGTAATGATAATTTACAGCCATGTTATACAATTTTTAAAACCTCATTTTAAACCCAGTTTTTTGAATTGAAATAAATATAATTAAATGAATCGAAACCAAACAATACTAAAACAGACATATCATTCCAAACTAAAACTATATTATAGTAATTACATTTGTACCAACCTGTGAAACTCACGTCAATGTAAACTGAATGATCTCGGAATATATATGGTTTCTTTTATATATTACCCTCCACTACCTCAGGTTCAACATCATCTATCACAATGGGACAATTTGTGTCATCAAATACAATATTTTGGCTAACACCGATGGGGTAGTCAATGGTGACAATTTCATCCCCATCATCATGAAAAATATGTCTTGGGATTACATCATTAATGACACCGTAATCAGGTTTCAGATGATCTTTCACATAAAACACTTGTTTTTCCATTGATGCCAAAATGTATGGTTCATCGATATGCAGGAATAGACTCATGTCAATAACTCTAAATCTGCAATCATCAATAAATGTACCATGTCGCTTCATTGAATCAAACCATTTACATTTCATCATAGTGACTCGACCTTGAGAGTAGTAATCCAATAACAATATTTTCTCAACTAGCCCATAATAATACACATCTTCATATCGAGGTCGACTATTTGATGCACTGGCATAATAATCTGTTCTAGCAGTTAACAAAACGCCATCATGTGGTGTTCTCATTTTCACCGCTTTATCAGTTTTAACAAATTTATATCCATTGATTATTAAAGATTTGCAGTAACGAACCAAATAATTGGGACCAAAAGCCAATGCTCTTAATTCTTGAGAAATGAAGAGAGCTGGTAAACTCAATACCTGAAAGACATATGAGTAATATAATTAAATATATATCTATATTTTAAGGTATATAATGTAACGGTCATACCTTTGATTTCAACCAAGCTGGGAACTCTTGGCTATGCATAGCCTCTCTCCTTCTCGACAACAAAGACCGATGAACTCTACTTATAATTTGTTTATGTTCTCTACATAAAATGAAAATAAAAGTATATAGTATATGTGATATGATATCTTATGAGATAACATATATATATTCAAATTTCTTACTTGATATAGGCATCGAACAAACCACAATTAAACAAGACTGTTCGATGTGCCATATTACGCTCTTCAAAGCTCAATGTAACCAATGTGTATGACCCGAAAATTCCACCTGTTTGGGGAAGAGATGGAAACGAGGGCTAAATTTCCACATACTGCTCATATTCATTTCTCATTGGTTGATTATGTCTTGTGCTCACATCATACAAATACATTGAACAAAAATCCATACATTCTTGGGCCAGATAACTCCTCAAAATGGAACCTTCAGGATAATTCTTATTTCGGACATATGATTTCAAAGTGCACATATTTCTTTCAGTGGGATACATCCACCGAAAAGTGACTGGTCCCCCAAGAAGTGTCTTAGTTGGAAGATGAACTGTTAAATGAAACATGCAAGTGAAAATGGATGGAGGAAAAAAATTCCCAACTCACATAGAATTAATGGAGCCTCTTGCTGCATTTTTATCAACAATGATTTGGATAACCTTTTAGCACAAAGTTCTCTAAAAAATTGAAACAACCGAATCACTGCAACTCTTACATTATTGGATAGAAAATTCCGAATTTCTATTAGAATCAATTCATGAAGTAGGATGTGATAATCATGAGTTTTTAGGGATTTCAATTTCAAATGTCTTCTGTTGACTCGTTTAGATATGTTGCTGGAATAGCCATCTGGAACCTTGATATTCTTCAATATTTCTAGAAATCGATCTTTCTCTGCCGGTGAAATCACATAAGAAGAAAATGGAACTTTCCATTTGTTTTCACCGATACAAACAGGATGCAGTTCTGGTCGAATACCCCAATCCAATTAATCCCGACGAGATCGGAGGTCATCATTGGTCTTCCCCTTAATATTCAAAAGAATTGCAAGAAACATTTCACATATATTTTTCTCAATATGAATTACGTCTAAACAATGAAGTAACAAATTAGTAGACCAATATGGTAACAGAAAAAAAATACTTCTCTTTTTCCAATTGTAAGTGACATCAGTATCATCCTCTTTCGATATTTCAACTGACCTTTCCCTAATGAAAAGCCGAAATCTTTCAATTCATGAAGCACATCACTTCCTGACATACGTTGAGGTGGTTCTTCAGTGTCAACATTACTATCAAACCTCCGATGATTCTTCCTGTATTGATGATTCATTGGAAAGAATCAGCGTTTCCCCATGAAACTAAAACTACGACGATATTTAAGCCTTCTCGATCGTGTATTCTTCATATAAATGGGACATGATAGTTTTCCCTTCGTGCTCCACCCAGACATCATTGCATAGGTAGGGAAATCATTTATGGACCATAGAGGGACAGCACGCATCTGAAACGTATTCTTTGAAGAAGCATCAAATGTCTGCACACCTAAATCCCAAAGTTGTTTCAACTCTTTTATTAAAGGGTGAAAGTAGACATCTATATCATTACCAGGATCCAAAGGTCCAGATATCAGTATACTCAAGAAAGTGAAAGGTTTTTTCATACACATCCACGTAGGAAGATTATAAACATGAATAAAAACTGGCCACGTGCTATGAGAAGTAAGCATCTGACCAAACGGATTAAAACCATCACATGATAGGCCCAATCTGACAGTACGCACCTCAGCTGCAAAATCAGGATGTTGTGCATCAAATTTCCTCCATGATAATCCATCTATAGGATGGACCAGCTCATCATTACCTTTAATTCTCTCAACATCATGCCATCACATATTAACTGAGATTTCTAGAGACATGAATAGATTTTGAAGTCTGGGAATAAATGGAAAGTGCCACATGACTTTTTGTGGCACACGAGATGGTGTTCCCTCTGCAGTTGTCTTCCATCGAGATGTACCACATTCTTTATAGTCATTACGGTCAGCTATTTCCTCCAAATATAAACTGCAATCTTTCAGACAAGCATGGACTTTATTATTAGCAAATCCAAGCTGCTTAATTAACTTCCATTCCATGTAATGATTGGAGGGAATATCTGCACCATCAGGAAGCAAGTCCTTCCAAAATGTATGAATATAATCAAATACGGTATTAGAAATACCATACATGTTATTTCCATGACATAACTGCATTAAAAATTCCAACTTGGTCATTTTAGTACATTCTTGATATACTAGAGTTCTAGCACCATCCAATAAATTTTTCACTCTCTCAACATCATTGTCTTCAACATTTTCCTCGTGTGTACTAATATAATTGTCTTCTTGCACCGACATGTTATCTCTCTCGGAATGATGCACATATGGAAACCGATCAAATATCAAATTCTCCATGTCACTTTGTTCATTTCGTTTATGAACAGTCGAAGATTGACTTGTCTCTCCATGGTGAAACCGAACATTATAGTTAGCTTAAAATCCAAATTTCGTTAAATGGTAACCAACTTCTTCTCATATTAACCATGGTCTTGCAACAAAATTATAGTAGGTACACTATATACATCCTCCATCTGACGCATTGTTAAATGAAAAGTCTAAAAAATTCTCCAAATTACATTGAAACTCGGTTTAAATCCGATCAGTATGATACATCCAGCTTCTATCCATTCTATAACAAGAAAAAAAATTATCATTCAATCAAAAATGTAAATCATATTAAAAAAATTCATTACAACCAATTTTATTATTAAATTAATCAATGCATATTAGTAGCTAGAAAAACATATTTAATGACAAGAGGAGTCCATGATTGAATAAGTAGCAATAATAAGAATGATCATGATGAACCATCTTTCCATATTTATTTTCCATGTAAATATAGAAAGTATCACATTGGATATCATTGTAAATACTAAACCTAGATAAGAAATCTGAGATATATTTCCTTTACAAGGATAATAAATAATATCTAGCAAAAATAAGAGTAACAACAAACAAATGATAAATTATATTTAAATCTCAAGGACTGATTAAATTCTATGTAAATGGTTTGGTTTCTTGGCTTAAAAAATCATGCTCTAAACTGTTACATTTTGTTCAATTCACCTTTAAATATAACATAGAAATGTTACGTTAATCCAAGATCTGATCGTGCAAGTAGAAGTGACAAGCAACATCATTGTTTGCACAAGTGGGGATCGCAAGTGTGTTGGCCAAATATGACATGCAAGTGTACCACGCAAGTGTTTCACACAAGTAGTGGGGATCACATATTTTGAAATCTAATGTGTAATGCAAGTGTGTCATGAAAATTGGGGTTTCCTCAATGAAGGAAGAGGATGTACACTAGTTAAAGGGGTACACAACTCATCCTAGGGTTGCGTGAATGTTAAAAATTTCCAAGAACAACTCTGGTAAAGAGGTATTCATCAGTGGATGAAATTTTGACTTCGAAAGAGCATCTACATATATTTGTGGATGCATTCATTAGTTATAATGAGGAGACCTATATGTCTATAAACTGTGAGGGGTTTTCTTATAGATCAGTGAGCAAAGAAAGATGAAGAAGGTGATCTCTCAACTAGTAGTGAGCCAAAGAGGGAGACTAAGGGAGTGACCCTTGGGAAAGCAGTGTGCTGACCCTAAACCTTGTAAAAGTAGTGTTCCTGGGCATAGAAGTGATCTACCCCAATCCTTGAAAAAACATGTGTGCTTATAGTGGATTTGTTGCATCGGCCCCTTATAGGTGTATTCTCTTTGGAGGTATCCCAGTTAGGGTGAACCATTTATAATTACTGTGTCATGTGCATGCTTTACTATCTATTTATTATTTGTAATGGGAAAGAGAGAGAATGGTGTTTTTCCTAACATTGAAACAAGATCATAATTTGATTTAATTTCAAATTGGTCATACCCTGATTACCCCCCCCCCCTCAGGGTATTCAGACTGGTGGACCTAACAATTGGTATTAGATCAAAAGTTTGATATCAGTGATTCTCTCTCAATGGAGGTCAAAAATCATAATGGGATTCCGATCATTGATGGAAGTAATTTTTAGATATGGAAGAATCGAATGCAATAATATTTGCGAACTTTTGGAATGGATGTGTATACATCAGCTATGCATGGTATCTCAGCTGACATCAATGGTGAAGCATTATCAAAAGATGATAAAATGGAGCTAGATTCTAATACTAAGGGTATCAATGCTTTAGGTAAAGCACTTTACAATGCTATCTATGTTACGGTGATGTCATGAAAAACAGCACATGCTATGTGGGAAATTCTTTTGCATGTATATGAAGGGGATACAAAAGTCAGAGAGGCAAATCTACCAGTTCTGTAGAACAAGTATAATGATCTGAGAATGAGCCCGAATGAACCTATTGATTCAATTTTCGACAGGGTAAATGTTGTTGTGGAAGACGTGTAGGGTCTTGGAGAATTCGTCGAAGATATAAACATTGTGAATCTCATCTAGAGGAAATGTCTGCCACGGTTTAATCCAAATGTATCAGTCTTGGAAGATAAAGACCCAAAAGGCCTAACGTTTGATAACCTGCATAGTACCCTTATTGCATATGAAATGATAAATGATGACAATGATGATATGGAAAAGGGGAAATCCAAGGAGGTGGCATTTAAGGTCATAAATAATCTCACCATTGAATAATATTAGGACGATGAAGAGACAGATGATGTGATGCCATTCCTTTCCTCAAACCGTCAAAGAGGAAAATGGATGTTTAAAGGGAAACATCCAATTGAATGATTTAGATGTGAAAAGGCTGGACATCTCACAGCAAGGTGCCCAAATAATTCTCAAGATGATATATAGGATGAAGTTAAAATCCCCAAAAATAAGTCTTCAACCTATGTTAAAGGAAAGAAACAGTTAAAGATATATTTCTTCAAGAAAAGTAATCTTCTTTCAAAAGACTATAAAAGTTCAGATGAGTTTGAGGTAGAAAAACGTTGAAGATATAGAAAATTAAAAAGATCATGGGGAAAGTTCCATGGTGGTGGTCATTGTTAGTTCTCAGGAATAGGATGAAACTCACCCTGGAGAATAATAAGAAGATGATGAAAGAAGAGTTGATATGGAAGCTGAATTGGAAATAGCTCTTGAGGGGATAGACGTTTGGAGATCCAAAACAAAGAAAGCCAATAAAGTCTTTCATGATTCCAAAATCTATATGCGACAACAAGATGAAGAAAATTATGAGCTATTTGAATAAATTTAAAAACTAAAATCTTCAACACGAGAGAGCTCATAAAATATTTATTAGTATAAGATAAAAAAAGGAACAAAAGAATGAAATAAATGGTTAGACTAATATATGAAAGGAGCAGGTCAAACATATCAACGAACTAGAAAAAAAGATGTTGGTCTGAGACCAAGAATTAAGGATAAATAAAAACTCTTAACACCCAGTACAGTGCCAGGAAAAAAATTATTCAGAAGTCTTAAAAGTTATAAGTGGAGCACAGACCTCCAATGGAAAATAAGCAACATTTGTGTTACAATGATAAGACAAGTATGAGACATGAATAAAAATTGAATGTAGTCATGGATGAATTAAAACCACTAAAACCTTCTCTATGAATGAATATATATTGGGGTAGGAAACAAAATCATAATATTAGAAGATTCTGAGAGAAAACTAATATTGAAAAAGTGATACAATGGAATGCTCCTTACATTAGGAGCTATTTCTGTGGAAATATGGGACACTCATATAATGTGTGTTCTATAGCCAAAAATACCTAAAGGGACAAGAACAACAGTAGCAGCCAAACAGAGTTCAATATTATAGAACATATTTTGGAAGTCATTGTTTTTGGTGTGGTGTATTTGGGTACATGTCTAGATATTTCACATAAATCATATAGAGGAATGTACCAAAAAAAAACTCAAGCAGTCCTAAAAATAAAAATAGAGAATCGACAAGTGAGCTGAAAAAAATCGATTTGAATCACTACAGGATAAAGCTGAACCATCACACTCTAAGGAAGATCATGTTCTTCAAACCACACTAAGTTTGAAGTCGAAGACATGGATAAAAAAGAAAAAAGATGAGAAGGCAGTAGTTGCAGAAATTTCTCTTAAAGATTCAGATCATTCAGGAGTATGGATCCCTAACAGTGGTTGCACATCCCTTGTGACATGTAACAAGGATCTCAATACACACATAAAATATGAAAAAGAAGTAGTTTTCAAGTTTGGGAATGATGAAGGGCTGAAGATTATTGTTTTTGGAAGGGTTAAATTTGGGGTAAAAGAATTGAGATGTGTTGATGTCATGATAGTAGAGGGTCTCCATCATAACATGCTCAGTGTCAATCAATTATGTGACTCTAAGAACTCTATATGATTTACCAAGAAGATGTCTATTGTGAGAGGAAAAGATCGAGTAGTTGTTCTATAGTGAAAAAGGACAAATGGATATATTTACCTTGTAGGTGGGGAAGAAGATACATGCCTTTTATCTTGAGAAGAAGAAAACAAGCTGTGTCATAATCGACTTGGTCATCTATGCCAACAATCTATGGGTGATCTGGTAAAGTGTGATGCTGCTAGAGACCTTCCTAAACTATCACATGATCTTACTCATACAGGCGATCCTTGCCAAAAAGGGGAGATCCTCAGAAAGACATACAAGTCAAAGGAACAGAAATCATCCAGAGTGCTAGAATTGTTGCAAGCTGATGTATGTGGACCTATCTCACCACGAGAAATAAATGGGAAAAGTTATTATGTCATTTTCATTAATGATTATAGAAGAATGGTCTGGGTATTTTCATTTCCCATAAGTCATGTGTGTTTAGTTTTATAAAGGAGTATCGGAGGGAATTAGAATGGATTCTTGGGAATAAAATTATAAAGTTTCATACTGATAATGGAATAGAATTCACAAAAATTCAAGTAGAATACTATCTCGAGAAACACAGGATAAGGCATAAAATTTCTTCAGTCAGAACTCCCCAATATAATAGAGTAGTTGAAGGGAGAAATTGGATCATCAACAACATGGCGAGAACAATGCTTATTGAAAAGGACCAACTAGAGAAATTTTGGGATAATGTAGTTTTGACATTAGTCTATATTTCAAATAGGGATCTATTGTGTCCAGAAGAAGGGAAGACTCCATATGAATTGTGGTGCAGAAAGAAGCCAATGCTGAACTATTTTCTAATCCTTAGAAGTAAGTGTTTCATTCTCAACAAATAAGATCACATGAAGTTTGAGTCATGAATGGATGAGGGGATATTCCTTGGCTACTCAGGTAAAGGAAAAGCATATAAATTCTTCATCAAAAGGATGGGAAAAATTGTTGAGATCAATGATGTCAGTATATTTGAAGATGAATAGAATACTCAAAAACTCTGTGAACTCTTTCGTGATGAAAGTGACGAAGAGGTAAGCAACACAGGGGGAGTAGATGTGGAAAAGGATGACTCAGAAGAAGATATTGATAATGATCCAAAGGAAATAAAATCTGAATCTGCAATGAATCCAAAGAGTCATGCTGAAATTGATAGGAAAAATATCATTTGTGATCAGACTGCTCCAATTCAAACATGAAGAATGAAATCATTATACAAAACATCTTTTTTATCTCAGTTAGAGCCGAAATGTTTTTCCAATGCAACTGAAGATGAGTACCGGGTTCATGCTATGAATGAATAATTGGACTAGATTGAGAAGAATCGGACATGGGAGATTGTTTTTAGGCCAGCAGATAAGAACATCATCAGGACTAAATGGGCCATTCAGAAAAAAAATTAATGAATATGGAAAATTGATTCGAAAAAAATCATGATTGGTGTGCAAAGGATACTCCCAAATAGAGGGTATTGATTTTGATGAGACATTTGGACCTGTTGTAAGGCTGGAGACAATCAGATTATTTTTAGCCATAGCTGTGTAAATAATGTTCAAGGTGTTCTATATAGATGAATAATATTCATTTCAAACTGGGTTTCTTGATGAAAAAGTGTATATTGATCATCCAGATGGTTTTTCCAGTCATTAGGATGAGAACAAGGTTTTCAGACTGTAGAAGGTCTTGTATGGGCTAAAACAAGCACCAAGAGCATGGTACTCAAGGCTTGATTAGTACTTGAAGAAGCTTGGATTCTAGCATGGGGGAGTTGATTACAATCTTTATTTCAAAAAAAATAGTAATCAAAGGATTATGGTCTTGGTTTAGGTCGATGACATAATATTTGGTGGATCAGAAGAAGAACAATGCAGATAGTTTTCCGAATTCATGAAATGTGAGTTTGAAATGTCAATGATTGGAGAGATAACATTTTTCCTTGGTATACAAGTGACACAAGGAAGGAATGTAATGTTAATTTCTCCATAAAAATATTCCAAGGATGTTTTGAAATGATTTGGAATGGAATATTCCAAGGAGATGAAGACTTTGGTTGCTACACAGATGAAATTATCGAAAGATGATAATGGAAAGGCAGTTAATATCACAAAATACAGGAAGATTATTGGGAGTTTACTGTACCATACAATGACAAGACATGATTTTTTTTCCACCTTCCAAGTAGCATGATATCAATGTAATCCCAAGGAATGACACATGATTTCAGTGAAAATAATACTTCAGTATTTCAAGGGCATGATGGACTTCAGTTTGATGTATAATTCCAAATCTCAGACAGAGTTATTGGGATATACTGATTTAGATTGGGCCGGTTCAGCGGATGACAGGAAATAAACATTAGGAGGTGCATTCTATCTTGGTGGCTTGTGTGTTTCTTGGCTATTCAAGAATCAATATTTCATTTAATTGAGAACTGCAGATGCTGAATATATTGCAACCACTCAAGTTAGACCACATTTATTATGGATGAAGCAGTAGCTTGATGATATAGGGATTGAAGTGAACTCTCCAATCGGAATCCAATGAGATTACACAAGGGCTATAAATTTTAGAAAAAATCTCGTACATCACTCAAGGACAAGTATCATTGAGATAATGTATCAGTTTATCAAGGAGAAGGATGATAAAGGAATTGTGATGTTTGATTATGCGCCTACAAAACTACATGTTGTAGAAATTCTGACAAAGTCTTTACCCAAGGAAGCATTTGAAAGGCATTGACTGGCTCTAGGAGTTCAGTCGACTACCCGCACATAATAGATGGTGGACGTAGAACCCTCTCTCCCCATGGTATTGTGTGTTTTTCTCTAATGTTCTAATATGTTTTCTTTCCTCTATTCCTGACCACAAATGGTTAACCTTTGGGTTCTTTGACAATGGGTGAGATATAGTGACTCCTCAAGAAGGAGAAATTGTGGCTAAAGAAGGTAGAAAATGTCTTAGTAAAAGACATGGAGAGAAGTTGACAGGTGGAGCCACAAGATAGAGGGAGAGCAATGAGATAGGGGGAGTGTTTTAAATCAGACGATGTAGACATGATCGATCAAAGATTCGATATCACGTCAGATATCACGAATGGTGAGGATCACGATAAAATCAGAAGTGTTGTTGGTATCAGGTTGGTATGAAAATTTAAATTCGTATTAGGTTGGTATCAAAAGTGGTGTCATAAACAAAGTGACTCAAAGAAGAACTATTCATGATACTCTTGTTTCTCACGCCAAGCATTGCTAATGTGGGCTTAGAGTATGTGTTTAGAAAATCAATGATCGCTATCTGTATTGCAAGAGACGAAGGGTGGATGATGATGAATGAATCCTTCATGAGGTATCAATGAATTGAGAATTGTTTTGAGAAGATTTTTCAACAAACCCAAAGGGGGATATTGTTGGGAAAAAATCATTCAAGGTATCATTAAATCATTTTTGAGATGATTGTGTTTTTTGACAATGCAGTACTCCATGTTGTGTTTATTGATAATGTGAGTCTCAACGACACAAACTATTGACAAAGGGGGTTTTCCTGGAGAATGGGGAAATATGTTTTTGGAAAAGGGAGTTGTGATGATGTGTTAAAGAGGTTTCTAATGTTGTAAGACAAGAATTTTTCGAATTCATAACATCAAATATTTGTCCATGAAAAAAATGGTGCGCAAGTCAAAAAGTGTTGAGCAGCTGTGGCATGCAATTCTTAAAGTGGTGCACAAGTGTGACGTGCAAGTATGGAGGGAAATTTGGCACGCAAGTCATATTTCAAGATCATCATATCAAAATATGAAAAACGAATGAAAGAGGCATGAAAGTCCTAAAGTGTCGTGCAGGGGTGGTGTGTATTTTTTAAAAATGCCTATAGATAGATGGCTACTCTCCTCATTTTTTAACGACCTCAACACTTTGAGAAAATAAGAGCTCTGATCGCGCAACGGGAAGTGGTGTGCAAGTTTAGTGTGGGCGCATGTGGGGCATGCAAGTGTGCGGGGAATGTGTGACACGCAAGTGTACCGCACTAGTGTACCACACAAGTGTAACACCCTGACCCTAGATACCTAGAGTCGGTGCATTATTACATAACATTGGCCTAATCACAAGAAACATCAATTCTTGAAAGACTGATTAGTTTAGTATCCTTGGAATAACTAGATACATTAATAAAGTTTACATTATATCATAAAATGAAACTACCACAATATAGTCTCCATAGTCCACACTCTTATCCCATCATACTATCCTTGCAGGTCATTCATAAATTACTTCTTCGCATCCTGGAAAAAATAAAACATAGAAAAGGAGAGATCTCAAATTCCCAGTAAGGATAACAATATAGCAGAAACTTTCATAAATAAGAATAAACATTCAAAGAAATGTATAACTAAAAAAATCCTTTTAAACATGAACTTCAACATAGTATGGAAAAATAAAATGAAATAATTCCATTTACATATTCACATGGATATTCTACTAATAGAATAATCACATGCAATATCAATAACCACTTTCATAATGATGGAATGCATAATGCCAGACTATCATAACAACATAGCCAAGGCCTCGTGCCAAGACTACAAATTAGATTTTGTCAAGGTCTTGTGCCAAGACACTAGCTTGTTTCATGATACCTACCGATAAATCGAGGAGCTATAGCGGACTCCACCCGTCACTTATTAAGTCCAATGCATTCCTCATATGAACAGGTTTAAACATAACATAAACATTCGTATTAAAACTAGAATACGAAATGTCAATACTTTCTTCATAAACCATGAATGGTATAAAAATAACACATCCACAGTCAAACATATCACAAAACCATCAATACAATATGGAAGTTTCGTATCCTAATAAATCAACTCCAAATAAACATAAAATCCATCAAAGGATGTTGACATAGATGAAATCAAAACTCTTTTTAAAGAAATATCTCCTCATATTTTGAAATCATTTAAGAGTCACATATTTATAAAATAAAACATTTACATTGAAAATTTTCTTATAAGATTATAAGGTAAGCTTCGAAGATTTTATAACAGCAGAAAATAGCCGCACCTGCCGTATAAGTTTAAAAAACATTCTTACCATAATTCTGTCGAAAAGGTTATAAAGCACCTTTTTTGGAAAATGACAGAAATATTACTTTATAAACATCATATAAAAAGTAAACCAAGGGTATAAATGACTTTAACCCATATTCTTGTAAATAGTAAAAATGTATTGAAATACATTTTTAAGAAACATGGATGTGGATGATAAAGAAATCCCTGTAGATTATTATGTATAAACAACCTCGGATAATGAAGAGATTGAGAAATAAACCCTTACCATGTACTTTTACTTGGTTGAGGGTAGGTTAAACTCCTATATAATGGTGAAATAATTGTTATTAAATTATACAATAATCATATACATTAATATGATGTCATATATGATCTTTTAACATTTCTTTGTTAATAATATCATAGAATTATCGTCGTTTCGGGTGTTAACTTACTCATTTTCTTTTATAGGTTTTGTAACATAAGTCGTTTTTGTTATGGATAGGTTGCATCTTATTCATATACAGAATTATATCATGTCCTTAAACATTAATTTTATCCATCGAATATAAATTATACTTGAATGGATACGATGGAGAATGAATCTCATCGCGTTCGTGGAGGCGGTAGTCCGTATGTACGCACGAGCGACAATATCACTCTTTTGATATTAAAATAATATATAATTGGATTGTATAACATATATACAGAATAATTATCATGTTATATTTATTATTTACAATAATTACCCGTCATTATTATACCCATCCAAATAATAATTTATTGAATAACAATTACACCACGATGTTGAGACGGTAAGCCGTACGTACGCACGTATGGTGACATGTCATTCAAAGGATGGATAGAATACTGAATATGGTTGTACCATATTTATAATAACATCAAAATATATATAATATACTGGAGTTATTATTTTAGGATGGGAATAATAAAGAAAGAAGAAGTTGAAGAAGAAAGGAACTTGAAAGAGAGTGGTGAGAAAATTACCTCTGCTTCGGGTTCTCCCTTTTGATTTGATCAAAAGGGCTCTTTAGAATGGCTTTCTGATCAAACTGAATCCTCTAGGTTGAAGTGAGGGAGGTTGAGAGAGTATTTGGACAGATTTTGGCTGAGTCAAAAGTCTTGGAATGTGTGAATTAGTAAGAAGCGGGAGTGCCCTTTTATAAGAGTGGTGAGGGGCACCTTTGGAAAATCTAGAAATATTATTTTATAATAAATTAATATTCTGATTATAATGGTTTCAAAGTGAATTATTTAAATTTTAAGGTGGGTATGGGTTGAAAGATACTCAACCAATATAATTTAGATAGGTTTGGGTCATTATATTAACCTTATCTTTTAGTTTTAACTCTTAGTTAATTAGTTTGACACTTACCATGTCACTTTGTATTTTTATATTATATAGTTAATAAACATACTATATACCTCCAACTGAACCCCAAGTAGTCCATTAATTATACACCTATCATGATATAAGTCTGTTGGTCGAACGTTAGATTTTTAGGAATTGAATATCAATTAATAATGAAATATTTGTTTTAAAAACTCTTTTATGTCTATTTTGACACTATTTGGAAAATTGATTTTTTTGTGAAAATCATAACATAATTATTATATCAAACAAAGTTAATTAAATGAATCTTAACATTTCATATTAACCTATAAAATTAGTTTAATTCATAAAAAGTCTCAAATTATATTTATTTGGGTATTTATAATATCAATTATTTTAATTTTTCACTATTATGGTAATTATTGCATCATCATTGTGTCATAAATAAATTAAATTATCCATTATCTAAAAATTATAAATAAAATATCATTATGTAGGACATAATTTTAGATTTATAATGAATATTTACAATCGATTTTATCTTATGTATTACCCTATATTAAAAATGTTTTAGTAAATAAACATTGATTTTTACCTCTTTTAACTCTTCTTTGAATTAAATAATAATAAATGTCCTAATCTAATCCAAGTGGACCTAAATGATAATATTTTATTCCTAAGGTTGTTTTAGGTCGAGATACACTTGTCCAATAGAATTAGTACATGTGTTAGGGTAATATTAATATAATTTTTACCCTAAATTGCCCTATTTACTTTTAAACGTGGTAAATAAAAGTAAAAAGCTACTATTCACAAAAAATTATTTTCATCTCATTGAACCTAATTTTACTCCTTGATATTAACCGTGTCTCTAGGATTTTCAAAATTCCACTCAAAAAAGTAGTAAAATTAGGTTTTATGAAAAAATTCAGTTTTTTAACTACTACTTAGTGGTTTCACTATTCATCAAAAAATGAAGTTTTTTAGAAAAATGCCAAAATTTCACCATAGGAAAATTTCGATATTCTGAATCCAAAAATGAATCCCTTTTTAAAAAAAATTATAAAGCTCAAAAAGTGGGTATTACTATTCATAACGGCTAGTTTGATTGGTTGTGGTGTGTTAGAACTCAATGTTGCGTACAACACTCGCTATTGCATTATTCAAAGAGAAGCGTACCGTAGAAGCTTAGCGTGTTACATTCTATCGTCATTCAAATAATTTCAACCTAGAAATTTCTAGAATACTACCACATGAAAAGACTCGGGTGGTTCTTCATCATAAGTTATTCGGGCTCCCATGTTGCCTCTTCTATCTTATGGTTTCTTTAGAATATTTTTACCAGACGAGTTGTCTGCTTTCTCAGTACTTGTTCTCTTGTATCATGAATCTTGACGGGCTCTTCTCAATATGAAAGATCGAGTTCCAGTTCAAATTCCTTATAGGTGAGTACATGCGTTGGGTTAGGCATGTATTTCCTCAACATAGATACGTGGAACACATCGTGAACTTTGGAGAGACTTTGTGGCATTGCCAATCGGTAAGCTACATCCCCAATTCGTTCTAGAATTTTGAAAGGTCCGATGTACCTGGGATACAATTTACCTATCTTACCAAAACTTATGACTCCCATCCATTGATATAACTTCATGAAAACATGATCACCGGCTTGAAATTCCAAATCTTTCTTTCGATTATCGGCATAGCGCTTCTGCCTACTTTGAGCTGCTTTGATATGGTTTCGGATTATCTTCACCTTTTCCATTGTTTCCTCCACCATTTCTGGGCCTACAAGTTTTCTATCACCAATTTCATCCCAAAAGGTTGGTGTGCGACATCTCTTCCCATATAACGCTTCATATGGTGCCATCTGAATACTCAAATGGATGCTATTGTTATAGGAAAATTCTACCAGAGGTAAATATTGATCCCACATACCCTGAAAGTCAAGTGAGATGGATCTCAACATGTCTTATATGGTTTGAATAGTTCATTCTGATTGTCCATCTGTTTGAGGGTGGTAGGCAGTGCTCAAATGAAGTTAAGTATCCAAGGATTTCTGAAGACTTTTCCAGAATCTTGAAGTAAAACAGAATTCTTGATCGGAAACAATCGATAGGGGTACTCCATGAAGTCTCACAACATCATTAATATATAGTCTTTCTAGCTTTTCAGGTGTTAAATATTCTATTATATCATGAAAATGTGCTGACTTGGTAAGACGTTCAACAATTACCCATATTCTGTCATTCCTTCTTGGAGTCTTTGGTAGCCCCATGACAAAGTATCTTCCTTAATTTCAAAATTCCTTCTTCAAACAAAAAGTCTCTCAATCTCCCATCATTCATAGCACTAATCTTCTTTTGAAATTCTTCATCATCGTTCTGAGAACTCTTAATCCTTTCTTATAAATATGGTTGGGCAACCATTTGAAAAATCATTGATGTTTCACCTTCCCTGGTTATTCCCATGTCCATCTTCACTAGATCCATGAAAATTGGATGTCTTTAAATTCTCATATTTTTCAAAACTCCATGATATTTTCTACTCAAAGAATCTGCCACCTTGTATGCTTTCCCCGGGTGGTAGTGTATCATACAATCATAATCCTTGAGTAATTCAAGCCATCTCCTTTGCCTCATGTTGAGTTTTATTTGTGAGAAAATATACATCAAACTCTTGTGATCGGTATAAATATCACATTTTTTACCATAGAGGTAGTGTCTCCAGATCTTCATAGCAAAGATCACAGCTGCTAACTCAAGATCATGAGTAGGATAGTCTTTATCATGAATTTTCAACTGTCATGATGCATAGGAAATAACCCTATCATTCTTCATAAAGACACAACCATGTCCTTTCATTTATGCATCACTATAAATAATGAACCCAATGTTCCTCAATGGTAGAGTCAATATAAAAGCATTGACTAATATTCTATTAAGTTCTTCAAAAAATTATTCACACTCTTCTGTCCAAACAAATTTAACCCCTTTAGGTGTGAGCTTTGTTAATGGGTTAGCCAATCGGGGAATGTTCTGGACGAAACGTCTATAATAACCTGCTAAACCAATAAAACTGCGTACCTCAGTTACACTCATAGGTGCTAGAAATTCGTGGATGACCTTTGTCTTATAAGGATCAATAGAGATTTCATCTTTTGAGACAATATTTTCAAGAAAAGAAATCCCATGAACCCGGAATTCACACCTGCTCAACATCCCATATACTTCATGTCTTCTCAGAGTCTTCAGGATAATGCACAAGTGATTTTCATGATCTTCATAGCTTTTGGATTATACCAAGATATCATCAAAAAATACCACCACAAATTCATCAAGATATTCCTTGAAAACTCTATTCATCAGATCCATTAATACAGAGGGTGCATTAGTCAATCCAAAAGGCATTACTATAAACTTGTAATTCCCATACCTGGTTCGAAATGTTGTCTTTAGAATGTCATCATTATTCACACACAAATGATGGTATCTGGATCGCAGGTTAATCTTTGAAAAGTATTGAGATCCATGTAGATGGTCAAATAAATCATCAATTCTAGCTAGGGGATACTTATTCTTTATTTTTATAGCCTTGATCTCCCTGTAGTTGATACATAACCTCATAGATCCATCTTTCTTTTTAACAAAAAGAACAGGGGATCCCCATGGAGAAACAACAGGGTGAATAAATACTTTATTACTCAATTCATCTAGTTGTTTCATTAGTTGAAATAATTCTATTGTGTCCATTCTATTAGGGGTCTTCAATTATGCCTTGATCCTGGAATTAAATCAATGGACAACTCAACTTCTCATTCTGGAGGATGTCCATGTAAATATTCCAGAAACACATCTACATATTCTTTCACAATAGGTACATCATTTATTTGAACATTACTTTACTCACCCACTGTAATTTCATTCTATTCCTCCCCAATAATTGAATTTAGTTGAGCTACTGATGGTGGAACTAGATAATAATTAGGTGTTGAAAATTCTTCTCTAAAGATACGGTGTTCCTTATCATCATCATCAAAAATTGTATCCTCCTTGTTCTTATAATAAATCTTTGCATCATGGTCCGAAATCCAATCCATACGGAGGATTATATCAAACTCAATCATTTGTATTACAATGAGATCAGCCAATAATGAACATTTATGTTCTCTAATGGGGAATGATTCATAAAACATTGTTACAATGATACTTCCATTAAGAGTTTTGTTAGGTCCACTAGGCTGAATACCCTGAGAGGGGGGGTGAATCAGGGTATGACTAATTAAAAATTAAAGCCCGTTCTGATCTTGTTTCGCTGTTAAGCAAAACACTCTTCTCTCTCTTTCCTGCTGCACAATATAAACAGAAAGTAAAGCAAGCACAGGACACAACAATTTTACTTGGTTCACCGCTAAGGGCTACGTCCAAGGAGCATACGCCGACAGGTTGCCGGTCGTACCAAGTCCACTAAACTTCACTAGCTGTGGATTACAATGTTCGGGCTAGATCACTTCTATGCCCAGGCTCACTGCCTATACAAGGTTTAGGGTCAGCTCACTGCTTTCCCAAGGGTCACTCCCTGTTTCTCTCTCTCTGGCTCACTGCCGGTGGAGAGGATCACCTTCTTCCTCTTCCTAAGCTCACTGCTCTTGGAAGGGATTAACTCACAGTTTATAGACCTGTAGGTCTCTTCATTTCCATTAAGGAGTGCATCTTCCTCTGTATGTAGATGCTCTTTTGAAGTTCAACTTTCACCCGTAGATGAATACCCCTTTGCCACTATCCTCTGGACAACCAACCTTTGGAAAGACCTTCGCAAAGCACCCTACAATGCGAGGCTCCCAATTTCGCGAAGCTCAAACAAGCCTTCGCGAAGCTCCTGTCTTTTCGCGAAGCTCACTCGCGAAGCTCCTTCGCGAAGCACTCTCGCGATGCTCAAGCCGTCGCAAAGCAACGACCCTCGCGAAGCTAAGTAAGCCAACGCGGAGCTCGCAGGTTTTGCGGAGCTACAATAGCCGCCGCGAAGCACCTCTTTCGCGAAGCACACTGGCTCCGCGAACCACCTTCGCAAATCGAGAGCAAAGTATTTTCTCTGAAAATTCTCTCTACTTCGCCTGAAGGGGTCGGCCTCTATTTATAGGCGATTCCACCGACCCTCATCCTTTCCACACGAAGTCAACGCCACGTCATCTCAAATCGCGATGCTCCAAAGTTTCTGTCAGAATTCTGTCCAAATCGCGAAGCTCCACCGCAATCTTCCATTCGCGGAGCTTGACGTAGTCGCGATGAATCACCGTCAACTTACCTTCGCGGCTCGCGCCTTCGCCGCGAAGCTCCCTCGCGAAGCCCAACATTCCTTCGCGCCTTCGCCGCGATGTTCTCTCGCAAAGCCCTTCTCCGCCGCGATGCGCTTCAGCCTCTGCCGTTCGCGAAGCTTGACGTAATCGCGAAGCATCACCGCCTCCATTCTTCTGGTCTTCGCGATTTCCAAACCATGCATCCTATCTTCGCGAAATTCATGCCTTTGCCATATTAAATTATGCTCTTCATGGAAATCCTCTTTTCGCGATGCTCACCAAACTCCAAATTTTGGACCCAAAAAAATTTGGCAAACACTGGGAAACGGCGCCACCTTGTACTGCTCTTTTTGTACCGCCTCCAGATCGTCCTTTCCTTTGTCATAGTTCTTTGTAAACATGTAATGTCAACAACTTCTCGGGAATTCGACAAATATCCATGAAAACCTGCTTTGTCAACAAACACAATCAACCCAAAAATACTTCAATGTTACCTTGAGGGATTTTTGCCCAACAATCTCCCCCTTTGGGTTTGTTGACAACTCTTCACAATTTTGCTCAGGATGATTTTCTGCACTGTGATACCTCACTGAGTCTTCTTCCAGCTGCTACCACCATTCGCCTCTTGCGATTGTGATAGTGTTCAAGGATTCACTTAACACGTACTCTAAGCCCACATGAGCAATGCTCGGCGTGAGAAACAAGAGTAGTATGTAAAGTTCATCAATGAATCACTTCATGTCAGACCACAGTTGTCGATTCCACCCTGATACCAGTTCTTAAAATAAAACCAGTTGTTGAACCACACTGATACCAATTGGTGAATTCTTAAGTTGATACCAATTGTTGATAGCTGGACACCGTCTCACACCATTCCAACACCACTGTTCTGCTTTTATCACGATCCTCAGCTGTCGTGATTTCTATGATTTGATCGATCACGTCTAGCATCGTCAGATTTAAAAATCTCTCCCCCTTTCTCATTGCTCCCCCTTTCTGGCTGCTCCACCTGTCAGCTTCTCCCCGTATCAATTATGATTTATCAAATCTCCGCACTATTTTCTCTCTTGAACTAACACTTTTCTCCCCCTTTGTCAAGCACTTTTCAAGCACTTTTCTCCCCCTTTGTCAACGAACCCAAAGGTCACGCCTTTGTAGTCTGTAACATAGTAGAGAACACATATCAGCACATTAGGGAAAAACACACCATACCTCGGGGAGAGGGGGGGGGGGTCCCACATCCACACTATTTCAAGTGCGGGGAATCGACTGAACTCCCAGAGCCAGTCGATGCCTCTCAAAAGCTTCCTTGGGTAAGGCCTTTGTCAGAATGTCTGCAACCTGTAGCTCTGTAGGCACATACTCCAACTTCACGATCCCCTGCTCAACCTTCTCCTTGATAAAATGATACTTAATCTCAATGTGCTTTGTCCTTGAATGATGGACGGGATTTTTGCTAAGATTTATAGCACTTGAGTTGTCGCACTGGATTCCGATCGGAGACTTCACTTCAACTCCCATATCTTCAAGCTGCTGCTTCATCCACAATAACTGTGTGCATGCTTGAGTGGCCGCAATATACTCAGCTTCTGCGGTGCTTAATGAAATGCAATCCTGCTTCTTGCTCAACCAAGCAATACATAGTCCGCCAAGATAAAATGCACCTCCAGATGTTGATTTTCTATCATCTGTTGAACCGGCCCAGTCTGCATCAGTGTACCCCAATAACTCTGTCTGAGATTTGTCATTGTATGTCAAGCCGAAGTCCACCGTGCCCTTAATATACCGAAGTATTCTTTTCACTGTGAGCATGTGACTTTCCTTGGGATTACTCTGATATCTCGCTGCTTGGCATGTGGCGAAAACAATATCAGGCCTTGTTGCGGTTAAGTACAACAGACTTCCAATGATTTGCCTGTATTCTGTGATATTAACTGCCTTGCCATCCTCATCTTTTGATAATTTCATCCGGGTAGCCACCGGAGTCTTCATCTCCTTGGAATTTTCCATTCCAAACCTTCTCAGGACCTCCTTGGCATATTTAGATTGAGAAATGAATGTTCCATTCCTTCCTTGTGTTACCTGTAGACCAAGGAAAAACGTTAGCTCTCCAATCATTGACATTTCAAACTCATTTTTCATGAATTCGGAAAATTGTCTGCACTGAGCTTCATCTGATCCACCAAATATTATGTCATCGACATAAACCAACACCATCATCCTTTGATTACTGTCATTACTGAAATAGAGATTGTAATCAACTCCTCCACGCTGAAAACCAAGCTTCTTCAAGTACTGATCAAGCCTTGAGTACCATGCCCTTGGTGCTTGTTTCAGCCCATACAATGCCTTCTTCATCCTGCAAACTTTGTTCTCATCCTCATGAATGAGAAAACCATATGGCTGCTCAATATACACCTCCTCTTCCAGAACACCATTCAAGAATGCAGATTTGACATCCATCTGGAACACTTTGAACTTCCTTTGCACTGCGATGGCTAGGAATAATCTTATTGTCTCCAGCCTTGCAACCGGTGCAAATGTCTCATCAACATCAATTCCCTCGATCTGGGAGTACCCCTTGCACACTAGACGTGCTTTGTTCCGAATCACTGTGCCATCTTCATTCATCTTATTACGATAGACCCATTTGGTCCCAATGACATTCTTGTCTGCTGGCCTCGAAACAATCTCCCATGTCTGGTTCTTCTCAATTTGATCAAGCTCTTCATTCATAGCCTGAAGCCAGTTTTCATCTTCAGCTGCATCGGAAAAACATTTTGGCTCCACCTGAGATAAAAAAGATGTTTGCTGTAATGATTTCATTCTTCGAGTCTGAACTGGAGCTGTCTGATTACCAATGATATTTTGCCTATCAATTTCAGCTCGATTCTTTGGCTTCTTTGCAGATACAGACTTGACACTTTCTTGTTCATCATCAGAATCTTCTTCTGAGTCAGCCTCTGCCACTTCTACTCCCCCTGTGCTGCTTACCTCATCATCACTTTCATTCAGAAACTGTTCACTGGGTCGTTGAGCAGTCTGTTCATTTTCAACTATAGTGACATCATTGCTCTCAACAATTTTTCCCAGCCTCTTGTTGAAACATTTATATGATTTGCTTTTCCCTGAATAGCCAAGGAATATCCCTTCATCTCCTCGTGCCTCAAACTTCCTATGATGTTCTTTGTTGAGAATGAAACACTTACTTCCAAAGATTCGAAAGTATTTCAACGTTGGCTTCTTTCCGTACCACAGTTCATACGGAGTCTTCCCTTGCTTCGGACATAACAGGGACCTGTTTGAAACATAGACCGATGTCAAAACTGCTTCCTTCCAAAATTTCTCTGGTAGGTCCTTATCAATAAGCATTGTTCTGGCCATGTTGTTAATGATCCGATTCCTCCTTTCTACCACTCCATTTTGTTGGGGAGTTCTTACTGATGAAACTTGATGCCTTATCCCATGTTTCTCGAGATAGTTTTCAACCTGACTGTTTGTAAATTCTGTACCGTTATCAGTACGAAACTTCAGAATTTTCTGCCCAAGCATCTTTTCTGATTCCCTCCTGTACTGCTTTATGCAACTGAACACCTCTGTCTTATGGGTAATGATGAATACCCAGGCCATTCTGCTGTGGTCATCAATGAAAAGAACATAGTACCTTTGCCCATCTATAGCTCGTGGTGAGATAGGTCCACATACATCAGCATGCACCAATTCGAGCACTCGAGTTGCTTTTTGTTCCTTTGGCCTGTATGTCTTCCTGATGATCTTCCCTTGTTGACAAGCGTCACACGTATGAGTGCGATCACGTGATAGTTTGGGAAGGTCTCTAGCAGCATCACACTTTACCAGATCTTCCATAGATGGTTGACATAGATGACCAAGTCGTTTATGCCACAACTGATTTTCTTCTTCTCTGGATAAAAGGCATGAATCTTCTTCCCCACCTATCAGGTAAAGATTCCCCTTTGTTCGTTTTCCCTGAAGAATGACTATTCCATCTTTTCCTTTAACAATACCCATCTTCTTGGTAAATAGTATAGAGTGCCCAGAGTCACATAGTTGACTGACGCTAAGCAAATTATGACTGAGACCCTCTACCACCAAGACATCAGCATGTCTCATTTCTTTGCCCCCAAACTTGGCTTTTCCTGAGCCAACAATCTTCAGGCCTTCATCATTTCCAAACTTGACAACTCCTTCTTTGTCATATTTTATGCCTGTAACCAGATCCTTATTACCCGTCATGTGGGATGTGCAACCACTGTCAAGGATCCAAACACCAGAACGATCTGATGCTTTAAGGGAAATTTCAGCAACTACGGCCTTCTCAGTTTTCTTCTTCCTAGTCCATACTTTTTCTTTCATACTCGGCATGGATTGAGGCTTCTGTTCTTTCTCAGAGTATGATGGACCAGCTTCATCTTGCAAAACTGCAAATCTGTTCTGAACTTTTAACTCACTTGTCGGTTTACTGATCTGCTGCTTGCAATCATTTTGATTCTGCTTTGGCACATTTTTCTGAATGGTCGGAGTGCAGTACCTAGCCATGTGACCAAATCCTCCGCACCAAAAACAGTGTCCTTCAAAAAATGCTCTGGGAAACCGTTGTCTGTTTGGCTGCCATCTCTGTTCTTGTTCCCTTCGATATCTTTTGGCTATGGAACACACATACTGTGAATGTCCCATCTTTCCACAACAGTAACACCTGATATAAGGTGAATTCCTTCGTGTTACTTCAGCACTACGAGTTTCCCCTTTGGATCTCTGAGTATTCTGATTCTGCTTTGTGCTCAAATTCACTTTCAATCTCGGGACAAGTGCTTGCGGTCTAACTTCAACTGCCGTAGATTTTTGTTTCTGATTAAGCCATGAATCAGCCTTAACATCTGAGTTCAATTGTTGCTTCTTTCCTGCTGAACTACTAGGCTCTTCTTTCTTCTTTTCCGTCTTCGTAACGACCTGATTTCCCAAGAATGTGTTGGGATTCAAAGGTTTTTCCTGGTCTTTAACTTTTCTCCGCAGACCGACAACTTCCTCTTCAAGCTCTTCAATACGCTTGACGTGATCTTTCACTTTTCGACTCAAGCAGTCGATCTCCCTTTTCTGCTCTTCAATCTTGAGCTTATGCTCATCAACCTTTTCTGTGCGCTCTGGCCTGGAAGACTTAAGATTTTCAATTTCTTTCTCAAGCTCAGACTTCTCTTCTTCTTGTTGTTGCATGTAGAGTTTGGCATCACGTACTATCTTATTGGCTTTCTTTGTTTTTGCTCGCCAAACATCTATCTCTTCAAGAGCTGCTTCTAATTCAGCTTCCATGTCAACTCTCCCTTCAATTTCTTCTTCTTCTTCATCAGTTTCAGTTTCTTTCTTTTCTAGAGTGCTACTAGCAACAGCCACCATCGCATTTTGACCACAATCTCTACAGTTTTCTATCTCTTCAACTTCTTCACCCTCAGACTCAGCTGAACTATCAATTTCTTGGGAAAGAAGATTCTTCTTTTTAAAGAAATTTCTCTTGAACTGCTTCTTCCCTTTCACATAGGCTGAAGATTTTTTCATGGGAATCTCAACTTCATCTTCATCGCTTTCTTCTTGAAACTTTTTGGGGCATCTTGCAGCAAGATGACCAACCTTTCCGCATCGGAAGCATGCTAGTGGAAGTTTCCCTTTAAACTTTCCTTTTCCTCTTTGCAGATTTGAAGAAAGGAACGACATCACCTCATATGACTCTTCTTCCTCCTTAGAATCTTCAATAGTGAGCCTCTTCATGGCCTTAAATGCCACCTCTTTGGATTTCCCCTTTTCCACAGCATCGTTGTCATCATTTCTCATTTCATATGCAATAAGAGTGCTGTGTAGGTTATCCAATGTTAGCTCTTTCGGATCTTTATCTTCCAACACAGAAACTTTCGGATTGAACCGAGGTGGAAGCTTTCTCAAGATGCGCTTTACGATTTTAATGTCTTCGATAGTTTCTCCAAGACCCCGCATGTCTTCTACCACAGCATTTACCCTGTCAAAGAATGCATCAACAGACTCATTCGGGTTCATTTTGAGATCTTCATACTTGTTCCACAACACTTGCAGCTTTGCCTCTCTGACTTTTGTATCCCCTTCATAAATATTCAAAAGTTTTTCCCACATGGCATGTGACGTTTTTCATGACATCACCTTTGTATAAATGGGATTAGAGAGGGCTCCCCCTAAGGCATTTATTGCTTTGGAATCAGCATCCAACTCTTTGTGCTCAGCTTCTGATAATGCACCACTAGTAATATCAGCTGTGATACCATGCATAGCTGCTGAAAACACATCCATTCCCAAAGATCGGAAATAATGTTGCATTCGATTCTTCCATATCTGAAAATTACATCCGTCGAAGATCGGAATCCCTCTATGATTAGTGACCTCCATTGAGAGAAGACCAACTGTTAACCTTCCCTCTGATACCACTTGTTAGGTCCACTAGGCTGAATACCCTGAGAGGGGGGGTGAATCAGGGTATGACTAATTAAAAATTAAAGCCCGTTCTGATCTTGTTTCGCTGTTAAGCAAAACACTCTTCTCTCTCTTTCCTGCTGCACAATATAAATAGAAAGTAAAGCAAGCACAGGACACAACAATTTTACTTGGTTCACCGCTAAGGGCTACGTCCAAGGAGCATACGCCGACAGGTTGCCGGTCGTACCAAGTCCACTAAACTTCACTAGCTGTGGATTACAATGTTCGGGCTAGATCACTTCTATGCCCAGGCTCACTGCCTATACAAGGTTTAGGGTCAGCTCACTGCTTTCCCAAGGGTCACTCCCTGTTTCTCTCTCTCTGGCTCACTGCCGGTGGAGAGGATCACCTTCTTCCTCTTCCTAAGCTCACTTCTCTTGGAAGGGATTAACTCACAGTTTATATACCTGTAGGTCTCTTCATTTCCATTAAGGAGTGCATCTTCCTCTGTATGTAGATGCTCTTTTGAAGTTCAACTTTCACCCGTAGATGAATACCCCTTTGCCACTATCCTCTGGACAACCAACCTTTGGAAAGACCTTCGCAAAGCACCCTACAATGCGAGGCTCCCAATTTCGCGAAGCTCAAACAAGCCTTCGCGAAGCTCCTGTCTTTTCGCGAAGCTCACTCGCGAAGCTCCTTCGCGAAGCACTCTCGCGATGCTCAAGCCGTCGCAAAGCAACGACCCTCGCGAAGCTAAGTAAGCCAACGCGGAGCTCGCAGGTTTTGCGGAGCTACAATAGCCGCCGCGAAGCACCTCTTTCGCGAAGCACACTGGCTCCGCGAACCACCTTCGCAAATCGAGAGCAAAGTATTTTCTCTGAAAATTCTCTCTACTTCGCCTGAAGGGGTCGGCCTCTATTTATAGGCGATTCCACCGACCCTCATCCTTTCCGCACGAAGTCAACGCCATGTCATCTCAAATCGCGATGCTCCAAAGTTTCTGTCAGAATTCTGTCCAAATCGCGAAGCTCCACCGCAATCTTCCGTTCGCGGAGCTTGACGTAGTCGCGATGAATCACCGTCAACTTACCTTCGCGGCTCGCGCCTTCGCTGCGAAGCTCCCTCGCGAAGCCCAACATTCCTTCGCGCCTTCGCCGCGATGTTCTCTCGCAAAGCCCTTCTCCGCCGCGATGCGCTTCAGCCTCTGCCGTTCGCGAAGCTTGACGTAATCGTGAAGCATCACCGCCTCCATTCTTCTGGTCTTCGCGATTTCCAAACCATGCATCCTATCTTCGCGAAATTCATGCCTTTGCCATATTAAATTATGCTCTTCATGGAAATCCTCTTTTCGCGATGCTCACCAAACTCCAAATTTTGGACCCAAAAAAATTTGGCAAACACTGGGAAACGGCGCCACCTTGTACTGCTCTTTTTGTACCGCCTCCAGATCGTCCTTTCCTTTGTCATAGTTCTTTGTAAACATGTAATGTCAACAACTTCTCGGGAATTCGACAAATATCCATGAAAACCTGCTTTGTCAACAAACACAATCAACCCAAAAATACTTCAATGTTACCTTGAGGGATTTTTGCCCAACAAGTTTTAACTGAAAACTCCCTTGTTAAATCAAATTGGAAATATATAATTTTCTAAGAAAACAGGGAAGATATGAAACAATGCGATGATCCAGAATCAAATAATTCATTTGCTAAACTTGAGGAAACCATTAAATTACCAGCCACCACGTCTTTCAGAGCTTCTACCTCAGCAGTAGTGATAACATAAGCTTGTCCTTGATCCATTGGCCTTTTCTATGGTAAGATCCGCTGACGCTTAGGACATTCATTTGCATAATGTCCCATCTCCCTGCAATTGTATCATTGGACATCAGTAGCTTCCTTCTTCCCCTTGTAATCAAGAGATTGGTGGCCTTTTTCACCACACATGTAACAGACTCCCATTCCATTTAAACAAGTACCATGGTATTTCTTCCCACATTTACTACAGGATGGATATTCAACTTTTCCCTTCTTCCTCTTATTTCCAATCCCAGATTGATCAGAAGATCCCTTCTTCTCTTGCTCTTCTTTAAAGTCATAAGACTTAGAGAATTCCTTTTCTGTCTTGATAGCACATGAGACAATGTCTTCGTACGACGAGAAGGATTGGGAGACTAATGCTCGTCGGATAAATGGTTTTAACCCATCAGATAAACGATCAATATTTCTTCTTGGGTTACGTATATAATCTCCAGCATACCTTGCTAACCTTGTAAAGTTAGCCTCATATTTTGTGACATTCTCATCCTCCTTTTGTCTCAGACTCAGAAATTGCCTTTCCATATCTGCTAGATGGTCGCGGGGAATGTATTTTTCTAAAAAAAGATCTTTGAACTCCCTCCATTAAATATTTTATACTTCATCATCTTTCTTCGTGTTTTGAATCAATGACCACCATTGATCACCATCTCTAGTGAGGCGGTAAACTGTCATGATAACTTTTTCTCTTTCACTACTTCCCAATGCCTGAAATATTTTATCTAGGGAACTTATCCATTGCTCATCTACTAATGGATTTGTACTCCCATTGAATGTTGGTAGTTGTTTCCTCATTAAGCGATCTAACATTGATCCTCCACGATGTGGATCGGGGTGCTCCATACGGGAAAGGTTATTATTCATAACCTGAGTGAGTTGTCCCTATATGGTGATAAGCTGATCAGCACCAGTTACATCACCAGCTCCAGTATAATTATTTTGAGTAGGCAGGCAATCCCTACATGGAGTACGTGCATTGATACAATTTCTATTTCTTCCACTAGGTGCCATTTTTAAACAATGGCATAAACTACATCAGTTTATGAATCAAAATACATAATTCTACACTTATAAAACACTTAACATAAATTGAACTATTTATCGATATAATCCATAATCCTAAAAATGATTTATTTGTGGATGTATATACTTATAAACCCTTCATAATGATTTGTAAATAAAATGAGAGTTACCCTAAGCATATCCCATGGGAGTGTCGTAACAAAGAGTGCAGCAAGGCCCATTGTCGTGCACCAGTTCACATTCGAGTCTTGCTCAAAGTGGTGTTTTTGGGTTTTACCCCTAGGTACGTCTGTGCCAGAGCTGCCTCTACCTGGTCGTATCTAAACAGGGATGTATTGCTCGGAAAACTCACAAAATCTCTAAAATACCTAAATTCTAGTAAGTTCTTCTATGTTAATCCTCAAAGTCCATCTATGTTCTATGTGGTCTAATCAGAGTTTATCTAAATATATCATCCAAGGTTTGTAATAAACTTCTTATGATACCAACTGTAACACCCCGACCCTAAATACCCAGAGTTGGTGAATTATTACATAACATTCGTATGATCACAAGAAAGATCAAGTCTCGAAAGACTGATTAGTTTAGTTACCTTGGAATAACTAGATACATTAATAAAGTTTACATTACATCATAAATTGAAAACTAGAACAATATAGTCTCCATAGTCGACACTCTTATCCCCTCATACTATCCCTACAGGTCATTCATAAATTACTTCTTCGCATCCTGGGAAAAAGAAAACATAAAAAAGGGGTGGGCTCAAATGCCCAGTAAGGATAACAATATAGCTGAAACTTTCATAAATAAGAATAAACATTTAAGACAATGTATAACTAAAACAAAATTCTTTTAAACTATAACTTCAACATAGTATGGAAAAATTAAAATTAAATAATGCCATATACTTATTCACATGGATATTCTACTAATCGAATAATCACATGAAATATAAATAACTACTTTCATAATGATGGAATGCATAATGCCAGACTATCATAACTACATATCCAAGTCCTCGTGCCAACACTACAAATAAGATTTTGTCAAGGCCTTATTCCAAGACACTAGTTTGTCTCATGAGACATACCGATGCATCGAGGAGCTGTACTGGGCTCCACTCGTCACTTATTTTGTCCAATGCATTCCTCATATGAACAGGTTTAAACATAACATAAAAATTCCTATTAAAACTAGCATACGAATTGTCAATACATTTTCATAAACCATGAATGGTATAAAAATAACACATCCACAGTCAAACATATCACAAAACCATCATTACAATATGCAAGTTTTGTTTCATTATAAATCAACTACAAATAAACATAAAATCCATCAAAGGATGTTTACATAGATGAAATCAAAACTCTTTTTAAAGAAATATCTCTACCAATTTTGAAATCATTTAAGAGTCACATAATTATAAAATAAAACAATTACATTGAAATTTTTATTTTAACCTTGTAAGGGAATCTTTGAAGATTTTGTAAAGGCGGAAAATAGCTGCACCTACCGTATATGTTAAAAAAATTCTTACCTTAATTCTATCAAAAATTCAAAAAGCACCTTGTTTGGAAAACGACAGAAAGATTACTTTATAAACATCTTATAAAAAGTAAAAAAAGGGTATAAATGACTTTAACCCATATTCTTGTAAATATTAAAAATGTTTTGAAATACATTTTTAAGAAACATGGATGTGGATGATAAAGAAATCCCAGTAGATTATTACGTATAAACAACCTCTGTTAATGAATTTTTTACAAAATAAACCCTTACCCTGTACTTTTACTTGGTTGAGGGTAGGTTAACCTCCTATATAATGGTAAAATAATTGTTATTAAATTATAAAAGAATCATATACATTAATATTATATCATATATGATCTTTTAACATTTCTTTGTTAATAATATTGTAGAATTATCGTCGTTTCGGGTGTTAACTTACTCGTTTTCTTTTGTATGCTTTGTTAAATAAGACATTTTTGTTATGAATAGGTTTTATCTTATTTATATATATAATTATATCATGTCCTTAAACATTATTTTTAATCATCAACTTAGAATTATAATTGAATTGATACGATGGAGAATGAATCTCATCGCGTTCGTGGAGACGGTAGTCCGTACGTACGCACGAGCGACAATACCATTCTTTTGAAATTAAAATAATATATAATTGGGTTTTATATCATATATACAGAATCATTATCATGTTATAGTTATTATTTACATGAATTACACATCATTATTATACCAATCCAAATAATAATTTATTGAATAACGATTACACCACGACGTGGAGACGGTAAGTCGTACGTACGTACGTATGGTGACATTTCCTTCAAATGATGGATATAATACTGAATATGGTTGTAAAATATATATAATTACATCATAGTATATATATGATACTGTATATATAATTTTATAATGAGAATAATAAAGAAAGAAGAAGTTGAAGAAGAAAGGAACGTGAAGGAGGGTGGTGAAAACATTACCTCTTCTTCGGGTTCTTCCTTTTGATTTGATCAAATGGGCTCCTTAGGTTGCCTTTATGATCAAACTAAGGCCTCTAGGATTAATTGAAAGAAGTTGAGAGAGTATATGGGTAGAGGATGGACAATCCAAAAGGCTTTGAATTTGTGAATTATTGAGAAGGGGGAGTGCCCTTTTATAAGAGGGGTGAGGGGCACCTTTGGAAAAGCTAGAAATATTATTTTATAATAAATTCATATTCGGTTTATAATGGCTCCAAAGTGTAATATTTAAAGTTTAAGGTAGGTATGTTTCAAAAACCACTCAACAAATAGAATTTAGACAGGTTTGGGCCCTTATATGAACCTTATCTTTTAGTTTTAACTCTGAGTTAATTAGTTTGACACTTACCATGCCACTTTGTATTTTTATATTATATAGTTAATAAACATACTATATACCTCCAAGAGACCCAAAAGTGGTCATTTAATCATACAAATATCATGATATAAGTCTCTTGTCCGAACCATATATTTTTAGGAATTGAATATCAATTAATCATATAATATATATTTTTTAAAACTCTTTTCTGTCAATTTTGACACTATTTGGAAAATTGATTTTTTTGAAAATCATAACAGAATGATTACTTCTAAAAGAGTAAATTAAATCAATACTAACATGTCATATTAACCTAGAAAATTAGTGTAATTAATAAAAAGTCTCAAATTATATTTATTTGGGAATTTAAAATATCAATTCTTTTACTTTTTCACTATTATGGTAATTATTGCATCATCATTGTGTCATAAATAAATTAAATTATGTAATATCTAAAAATTATAAATAAAATATAATTATGTAGGAATTATTTTTAGATTTATAATGAATATTTACAATCGAATTTATCATATGTATAACCCTATATTAAAAATGTTTTAGTAAATAAACATTGATTTTTAACTCTTTTAACTCTTCTTTGAATTAAATAATAATAAATGTCCTAATCTAATCCAAGTGGACCTAAATGATAATATTTTATTTATAAGGTTGTTTTCGGTCTATATACACTTATCCAATAGAATTATTACATGTGTTAGGGTAATATTAATATAATTTTTACCCTAAAATGCCCTATTTACTTTTAAACGTGGTAAGTAAAAGTAAAAAGCTACTATTCACGAAAATTTATTTTCATCTCATTGAACCAAATTTTACTCCTTGATATTAACCGTGTCTCTCGTATTTTCAAAATTCCACTCACAGAAGTAGTAAAATTAGGTTTTATGGAAAATTCAGTTTTTAACTACCACTTAGTAGTTTCGCTATTCATCAAAAAATGATGTTTTTCAGAAAAATAAAAAAATTTCACCCTAGGTTAATTTCGATATTCCGAATCCAAAAATGAAGTCCATTTTGAAAAATAAAATTTATAAATTTCAAAAAGTGGGTATTACTATTCATAACGGCTAGTTTGATTGGTTGGGGTGTGTTCGAACTCTATGTTACGTACAACACACACTATTGCATTATTCAAAGAGAAATGTACCATAGAAGATTGGGGTGTTATAGCAATTGTGTCACACAAGTAGTTTAGATCACATGTTTGGAACTCTAGTGAGGCACGCTAGTGTGGCACGCATGCTGGTTTTTTGGCAATGAAGGCAGAGGATGCGCACTATTTAAAGGGGCACACAAGTCACCCTAGGGTTGAGTGAATGTTATTAATTGACCGGAACTTCTGTTGTAAAGCGGTGTTCATCAGTGGATGAAATTTGGACTTCAACAGATCATCTACATATAGTAGAAGATGGATTAATTAGTGATAATGAAGATATTTACAAGTCTATAAACTGTTAGTGGTTCTCATCTAGAGTAGTGAGCAAAGGAAAAAGAAGAAGGTGATCTTCTCAACCGGTAGTGAGCCAGAGAGAGAGACTATGGATGTGACCCTTGGGAAAGCAGTTAGCTGACCCAAAACCTTGTAATGGAAGCGAGCCTAGGCATATAAATGATCTAGCTCAAATCTTGTAAACAACAGTGTTCTTATAGTGGATTTTTTACATCGGCCCATTTCCAGTGTATGGTCCTTGGACGTAGCCCAATGACGGTGAACCAAGTAAAATTTCTGTGTCATGTGCATTCTTTATTATCAATTTATACTGTGAAATGGGAAAGAGATCGAAGAGTGTTTTTCTTAATAGTGAAAAAATTTCAGAATGTGATTTAATTTCAAATTGGTCATACCCTAATTCACCCCCCCCCTCTCAGGGTATTGAGCCTAGTGGACCTAACAGGAACAAATGAAGAGGATAACCCAAACTTCATCGTACCATTTCCATGAAAAAATATTTAATTTATCAATTTTGATGGTTTACTCTATCCATGGATCATTAATTGAAAAAAAAAGAATCTTGAGATGAAAAATTCCACATATAGTGGTTCAAGTCAAAGAAAATCCACCCACCATCATATTATGGATTACATATTATACTTACCATTTTGAGGTAGGAAAAATTTAGGACCCACATGGGGGATCATACTAATGTTTATTGTTAAATTTTATAAGGAATTTATATTTCTAATTAAGTAATTGTAATCAGTCAAGAATCCATACCACTATATCATATATTTTTTATAATTAATGACAATATCCTTATGCTTGATTGAGTAATTCTCTTTTTCTGAACCACGATGGCATATGGAAGACCCCAAATGTGGATGAGGAGATTCAATTATTCATTTCAAAAGTGTGTAATATTTTTAATTTGTATCTTTTGAACTCCCTATATTTTTGTCTAAAAACATGTTTGGATGATTAAAATCGAATTGCATGCCCACAATTAAATTCATGCATTATTTTAATTTTCACGGAGACATAATTTTCATATGAATATTGTGATTCCATGAATTATAATTCAATGTTAATGATATTGAATGATTAAAATGGAGAGATTATATTATTAATGTGAATCATGGATATTAATGTGAGGAATCATAATTTAATTGAATTAATTGATTCATGTAAATGAAATTTTCCAATCATTGTTCATGCTTTGAGTTTTTGAAATTCAGGTTAATTTATTTTTTATTATTAGTTATTCCTTGAGTGAATGTCCAATCCTATAATTCGTATTCTATAGAGTACTTTGAGACCGACTGATTATTATTTTGAATGAGCATATTTATTAAGTGAAATTGGGATCTGCCACAAACCAGAACATGTATTTGAACATATAGAAGCTACTAAATGGGAAAACACATTTAAAATGATTGAGGCCTTTTTTTGAAATCCACTCATCCTAAAAATACCACATTTACATCAATCCTAGTTTTTTCTTTTAGATATTATTAATTACCATTTAAGGGATGCTACATTTTTCAATCCATATGTATCCATTCCTACCCCACTCTTGGTATTTTGATGATATTTTGATGTTGAATTATTATGGTGAAGGGACTCATGGTGGAAGGAATTATTTTAATTGTAAGGAAAAAGTGGTGGTGGTTATTATGGGAATATGTAAAGACAATTGTTCATTCATGATACTTCATATTTTCCCTACAAGAATGAAAAAATTACAAAATTTTCAAAAATGACCAAAAAAAAGAAAAATGGGTTGTGGTTTGGGAAAACCACAAATCACCATAACAAGACTTATGAATTTTATCATATGTGGTTTGGTGGTGGATGTGATAATTATTCTAATCATAACATTCACTGAAAGAAAAAATTGGGAAGGTCATTTAAAAAATCAAATAAAATATAAAAATAGGATAAAAATCAAGTGGGTGAAAAAATTATTCATTATAGTTTATTTGATCGTAGCCACTACATTGAGTTCTTGGGGAAGTGGGAGTTTCCAATTTAAAGTGGAGTATTAAATTAAATTTTATATTATATGTCATCCATTATATTTAATGGATAAAACTGTTCATTAAGAATTAATTATCAATTCATCAAATCCTACCAACCATAAGAATCAGTCCTTTCAACCGTTAATTCATCTCCTCAAGATTTTATTTTCAATTTTTGTTTAAGAAGTGTAGAAAGTAGTACTCTTACAGTACTTTGGATAATTAGCATGTTCTCATGATATGATCATAAATCTAGTTGAATTTTACTATGAGATATGATATTAAAGATCTATGTGAGGTAAATCATTACTTAGCATGTCTACTAATAATGAAATATGAACCATTAATGAATGAAATGAGAAGTATAATAAATTTTAATAGGGAAAAATTAAAATAGTTGAATTCATTTTTTTCTTTGTAAAATGAGAATTCGAATAGATATTTTATATGAAACCAACCGTTTTAAATTTATATTGATAATTTTTTTAAATTTATTTCATATGAATTTGAATATATGTTTTATTTGTGCCCATAAATTTTGAATGTTGAGAGTTTATTCTTGGGAAAAATAATGGTTTAACAATGGGTGAATTGATAGATCTAATACATTCATAATTCATTATATGTTTTAAATTATTTAAACCCTTTAATTTTATCAATTTGAGATTATTTTATCAATTTTTTCCTTTTGGTGATTTTTGGGATTATTTGTGAAAATGGCTTAATTGTGGGAGTTTTTTATTCTTATAGAGCTTCCGTATTTCAAGCATAATGTTTACAATAGCATGGAAAATGATGTGACTATTTTTTTAGGATTATTTTTTCCATTTTATTAATGTTTATATTCTGAATCTACAACCTATCCATCCATCTAAGGGCCCAAAACAATCAATCAATTTGAAAAATTATTTGGTATGACAGTAAGGACCCCACCTCCGTAACTCAATAATAAATGGGGATAAAGACATATAATTTTGTTGATTCTAACCATAATTGAATGAGGAATCCTTTTCAAATTTCATTAATAAATTTTATGGAGTTATTTAATCACTAATGTGTACATTGAATGATATACATTGAATGTAGATATCTAGAATTATTGTCCACAAAAAGTCATAATCAATTTAAATTATGTGACATTCTTTAAACACTTCCAATTAAAGTGTAATTAGGAGTTCAAATAGAAAATTAATTTTATAGAATCATATAATAAGGAACCATGGTGTGATTAAAAAATATGGTGGATGAAACAAGATCCAAATTTTAGAAGACATATTCTAGAGGGGATGATTTTTCACTCATTTTATTCCTTTATTATTTTAATTTTTATTATTTTTACTATATATTTATTTTAAATTTAATTTTTATTTAGTCTTTATTATATAATAAAAAAATTATGCATGGTTTAAAATTTTTTTCTTCTTCCACCCATACACACACTTTTCTACTATATCTTCTTTTCTTTTCATCTATTTTTTGTTTTTGATTTCATGTGGGTATTTTTATTTTCCATTTCTCAACATTGTAATTTAAATTTCATTATTTTATTTTATTCATCTCGTAATTATAATCTTACCACCATCACCACATACACTAAAATATGAGAGGCGAACCTGATACGTGTCCTAATAAAGGTTTGTGGTAATTTCATTTAATGTGTGCTTAAATTCAAATGTTTTATTATGTTTATAAATAGAAAGAGTGATGTGAACGGGTGTGAAGATCATCCAAGATGACACAAACCTGAAACTCATTTATATTCTTTAATTAAATATCTCCCCCATTATAGTAGATACAAGCTCTTCATATTATTGAGTTGAGAATTCAGTAAATGAAATTACATATGATTGTTCCAGGTCATGGAAGATGTCACACTCACGATTAAGGTGTAACATTAACCTTGATTATAGGAGGAGGTGGAATTAAGATTTCTAAATTTATTCAAGATTTCACATAATTAAATAAAATTTAAATAATTCATGAATGAGATGTAATAATTTAATTATAAAACTTATGATAAACACCAATAAAGATAATTATGGAACCCATAAACAAAACCATAAAGGCCACGTTATTTTTTCACTATTTACATTATTCCATTTCCTGTTAGTTTTATATTTAATTTTATTTAATTTATAAACTTCTTGGGATTAAATAATTAAAATAATTAGTTTAGGTGAATTACATTTGAGTGACTATCTGAGAAATCTCCTTATGTGATATGACCTTTGTAGCCATGATGATGTATTAGGGAAATACTTTTATTTTTTAATGCCATATGATTAGTGTTCATCAGAATTATCTACTCCAGTTCATGAAATTGTCCTCATTTTTTATAATGTCCACATTAAAGGAATTTTCATTATTTTTTAAGGTAGAAAATATTCTCAATTATGTATAAAGATCCAAGTCATTTATTAATGGATTATACATTTGTGTCCCCCATGAAGCAGATATTCAGTTGGCCTCAATATATGTCTCTTATAAAATAATAAGGGTGGTATTCTATTTTCATTATTTCTAATTTTTTTAGCAAATATATATTATAAATATTTATTTATTTATATAATATCGCATTATATTTTAAATAATTCCATAGAAATTTGCTTCCAACTATAATTTATTGTTGTATAATGATAATAAAAAAAATTAAACTTTCACATTCACTCAATTAATTTTCAACATAAATACATTTTTTATCCCTGTATAGATTTATCTTGAATATATAAACTATAAATATTATTTTATACTAATTGAATACTTCTTCATCTTGAATTGAAAATTATTTTGTGATATTTTAGTTAACTTAAAATCATGACCCCAATCTTCACATTACTTTCAATATTTAATTGACCTATAATTTCTCAGTTTAGGGTTCATTTATTTATAACAAATTCTTATTTCTATGATATATTATTTAGTAAACTAAAATATATTATACTCAGTGAACAAGGATTTTATTACACTTCATTTTTTGATTTTATATCATTTAAGTTCCACTTCAATATCATCAAATTTATTCATCATTTCCATTTAAGATAATTTTGTAGAACCTCACATAAAATCATCTAATCTCTTATCTTATTCCATTTAACGTTAATATTATACATTAAAAACATATAGAATTTATCACATTAATTTTGTGATGTTTTGATCCATTAAAAAGTATAAGCATCATCCCAATAATATCTTTAGATTATTTATTATTCTATAATTCATTATATCTTAATTTTTTATTAAATATTGAAATTTTTTGTACCTTATTCCAATCAGATATACCTTTTGATGTCATAGAACAATTTTTTTAGCCTTAAACTGGCAGTTGTCTAAAAATTATGATTTCTTTTTGAATCATATGATGATATTTATAAACCTTATGGAGACTATTTTTTAACTTATTCTTTTGGTTTTCAGAACATTATGGAAAACTATAGGTACCTAATGATGGTTTATGTCTCCACCGTACAAATATAGGGATTATCTTTTATAACATATAACTCTTCTATATTTTGTACCTATCACATCATGGAAATGTAAATCACATAAAATAAAGTCAAATGACTTCAACTAACATTAAAAATTATCAAATTAGTTTCACTTTTCTTAAACTACATATGGAAGCCTCTCTTAGTATACAAACTCAACTTTGATATTCTAATGAACCTTCACGACCTTTTTCATTGAGCCTTCAACTCAGCCAACTTCATCCTTCAGCGAAGTAAACTTTCTCACTAATTACTATATCTATATATCTAAATAACCCTTAGATTGAATCATCATATGTCATTACATTAAGATATCCTTTATTAATTTCCCAAGATCTTAATGTATAATTTTCATTTAAATAAGAATTTCATCGACAAATTGATTCACACACAACAATGAACTAAATTGACATGTAACATATAAAAAGCCTATTGTTAATAAAATTTAAAAACAATTAATCTACTAGTGAATAACCACATTAAAATCAATAAAAATTTATTTAAAATTTGATTATGAGAACATAAAGTTTTAAAGTTCATTTTTAAATAAAAGTAGTTTTTATTTATATGTTTTATTATAATTTAAAATCTAAATTTATAAATTGTTGAATAATAATTTTTTTAAATGAAATTAATTTTTGAAATCATCATGAAAAAATAATTTAGTTTTAATATCCAAAATTTCTATAATATAATTGAATGTCGGGTGAATAGTTAAAAATAAAGATCTTTCTATTACCATCACTATTGATGACTTAAATGATTTTGAATCAATTTATCAAAAAAATAAATATTTAAGAATATAAAAAAATTTCTTAACAATTCCATTTGTAATTTTTAAAACTCATTTATAATATTTTAGAAATGGTTGTAAAATTTTACACTAATAGGTGTTTAAATCTTATTATACTAAAAATAAGTTTTCATCACTAGTAGAAATTATATCTATGAAACTAGATTTAATTTTTTCGGTTAATTTGTTCATATTATTTAAAATGTTTAATTTATGATTTATTCATTAAATTATGATAATGAAAATTATACTTAATGACCATGATAATACTAAATGTTATATTCTCAATGAACTGTTTTAATAATGTTTTGTATTTGTTATCTAATAAATTAAATTTATATATTTTATATAATGAATCCGATATTTTTTTTACACATATATGAAAATATATTATCACTCATTTTATTTTTAATTAATTTTATATAATATTAATAAATCATAATGAATAAAACATTTTTTATACAAAAACAAATTTTCTATATATTAATTCATTGTTTAAAATTTATTTTTTACTAAAATAAAAATTGAGTTAAATTATTTATAAAATAAATTTAGTTTAATGATTAAAATGTTTCAAGTAATTGTTAAATTCAATTTTTAATAAAATATAGATTACATGGGTAAAAACTAGTTATTAATTTAAAAACTAAAATAGAAATATCTAAAAAGTAACTGATAAAAGGATTGAAAAAATACATAAAACATGTGAAAAAATGAGTGTTAGAGTATTTATTTACAATATATAACCCCAAAATCCATTATTTCAATGGTTTTAATCCTTTTACTCTGGAATATTGAAATATAATTATTGAAATTTGATGGGTACTTCAAATATTACCCTTAATAACTTATTAAATGGGATCACATCCGCCACTTCATACTACATGTATCCCTTATAATTTCATAGTAAATATCCAAAATGTTTATTCACTTAGAAACAAATGTACATTAATAATCCAATAGTTTAAATTAGATATATTTTTACCCCTATTTCCAAGAAAATTTCCCAAATAAATATTAATTTTTCATTGTGAATATTTCTTACTCTTTATCAATTACTTATAAATCATTGTTTTCCAATAATATTCTATAAATACAATAATAATGAAACTATTATTATTAATATAATTCAATTCTATAATATTAGTCAATCAAAAATTATTTAATCCTTTACATCAAATAGGAAAAATAAAAGAACACATATTTTGGGTATGTATAGACTACTACATTAGTAAATTGACGTGGTTCATTTTTCATCAATGCCTCCCTTAGATGGTGGAAATGCTATATTTTATTAATTAATATGTTTTCTATTTCATAATTTTGATTCTTAAATGGTAATCTATCAAATACCTTCATTCAACCCCATTTATTGTGGTATGGAAATATTAATCATGCATATATCCTCACAATCATTTACATTATCGACCAAAATCATTTACATTAACAATTCACATGGTTGGTTATAAGAATAAGTTTAATAAAGCTAAACAATATATATATATATATATATATAACAAGCTTAGGATTATTTAAATTTCTTATTTTTTGTTGAAAGAAATAATTGTATACTTCATTTGAAAATCACAATACACATTTAGGATGTCTTTGTTATATTTTTTATCTAATAATTATTTTCATGTTTATGTTTATAGAATCATAATTAGTAATTAGTAGTTATTCTACCTGAATTATACTAATATTTATTTGATTATGTTTACCACAATGATAGTGTATTTAATTCTTCATTATTTTCATTTATATAAATATTTATAGAAGGAATATTTTTTGTAATTGTTTTATAAAAAGAGTGTCATAGTGGTACTAAAAAACTTCATCGACAAAAGGAAAATAATATTACATCCATCAGAATGTTTGTTGATATTGTCAATGTATTTATAAATAAACCCGATAAACATAAAATATGAGCTTTCGATCCGTTAGAATGTTAATTGATATGTAGTATCGAGATATTGATGTGAAAAATAAAATTTTGATGTGATATAATGTGTGCATAAATTTTGAAGCATTCCAATAGAGTATTTTTTAGTGTGATTTTGTTTATTTTTATTTAGAGGGATTTACTTAGAGTACTCTTGTAGTGATGATTCACTTATAAAAACTTTTATTTTTTTCAATTATAATTGTTTTTTTCCAATCATGTTGATCGAGGACTCCACGAGATATGAAATCAATCTTTTTCTATTCAATTTAGATCGAGGGATTCTGGACGGAATAGAGAAAGTAATTTTAATCATGTTGATTGAGGGATTCTATGGTCATAAAATATAAAACTACCAATATATTTATAATAAGGGATACCAAAATTCAAGTCTACAGATATCCTTATGACATTGGTTGAATGAGAAGTCTTCAATTAGTTGAGGTCTTCTATTTTATTATATCTCTTTGGAAAAATAAATTTATACATATTCTTACATTTAATAACCTTTAAAAATAAAATAGTTTTTTTAATTCTAATGTGTTTTGTAAATTAGATTTAAAATTTTCAATATTTTTCTTGAGTGGAATTTCATTCTATTAATTTCATTATAATACATGTCTTCTTCCATGTTTAATATATTTTTTTTCACTTATATACTATATAATCTTTTAATATAAATTTTTATCAGAAAAACTATTTTCTAATTAACCAAAAAAATTAAGGTGATAGAAAATGTGTATGTTATACAAAAAACTATAATAAATTCTTCTATTTTATTCTATCTATCACACACTAGTAGGATACCGTTATTATTAGATGATGGTCTTAAAATAAATTTTTTCTAACACTAATTATGAACTAGATAAATGATTTTTTATAAAAAATTTACATGTTTGCACATTAGAAAATCAAAATAGTAGAAGACCTAACAATTTTTATGGAGATAACTATTGGTACTGTAAAGATTATATAAAGGTGTTTTTTATTAATATTATATTTGATAAAGTTTTAATGATAATGAGAAATTATGAGATTTCTAATAAGTAAGTTACAACTTTAACCATATAAGAGAACACTGTGTAGGGGTTTAATTATAGAGTTTGGAACACACTGTTGTGCTCAGGGACATGGATTTTTTATTATGAAATCTATTCTTGTGATATATTTAATTATATACAAAGAAATCATGATGTAACCCATTTTGGATCCTCTAATTTTTTATAATCCAAAAAGAATATGACACATATTGATTATCATTCTTTTGATTTTTTACCTTGTAAATCTGTTGAGAAAATGAATAAGAGATTTTTCACTATTCCAAATAACACACACTATCTTTGAGGGAATGAGTTTTTTTGATGAAACCCCTATTAAGAATAATATTTATATTATTCCTAAAGTGTGGGAATATAATATGACAACTATAGATGAAACAAAACATTAGATAACGATTTGTGTAGATGATATAATTATACATCTTATAAAATATGATCTTAAATTGATGCAAGATTATAGAAAAAAAATTAAGAATAATGAAGTAGATTTTTCTTTTACTTATGTAAAAATTATAGTCATAAATGATACTCCATATGGAGGTTCCTCAAAATCATCAAAGTCTAAGTGGAATGATATATATGAATTAGGATATAGCATATGCGAGGAAGGAGAAAATGAACTTGTTCAACTTGTGAATTAAATGAATATTGTTTTTGGTATGAAGTATTTTTGATGAAATAATAAAAAGAATAAAAAAACAAAGGTGATAATAAAGATACTTATGATATGATTTGTTATGAATATAAGAAACCAGTGTGTAATGTTAATGGCCTGGGTTTTGGGGTCCATTACTTGGTAAAAAATCTGATGTTTGAGGTGTTCTAGGTGGTCTGGAAGTCCATCCCAGCTTCTCGGTGACTCCTAGAGGTAGCCTTGGCCTACTGGTAGTCTCAGCATACTGGTAGACCTAGCCTACTAGTGAACTTTGGGTACCGGTAGCCCTCGGCTACCAGTATCTCTCGTCTACCGGTAGCTCTGTGCTATTTGTAGCTCTCAGCTAGCGATAGCTCTCGGCTACCGGTAGCTCTCGTCTACCGGTAGCTCTCCCCTACCGGGGGCTCTCGGTGACAGGTAGCTTCAGGCTACCGGTGGCTCCCGGCTACCGGTAGCTGTCGCCAACTGGTGGGTCCAGGCTACCGGTATCTCTAGGCTACGGGTTGCTCCCAGCTACCGGTAGCTATCGCCAACCAGTAGCTATCGCCAACTAGTATCTCTCGGCTACCAGTAGCTCTCACCTACCCCCACAGGTTTTCCAATAGCGCCTCCTTTTTATGGAAAATGGATTTTAAACCATGTTTTAACCCCTTTAAACCTGTTTTGAAGCCCATTAATGCCCATTAATGGAGATTAAATTAAATTATTGGTGAGGTACCCTCCTTAAGTGAAAAACCATGAGGTGTGTGTCAGTTTAAACCGCCCCGAAAGGTGGGGACCTTTTACGTATCGTGTGGGGTGTCCCAGCCTTGTGGTCAAACCACGATCCTACTTCTTAAGTGGTTTTTATTTTTTCTTTTCGCATATTAACCGTCCCTAGATGATGTATCTCAGCCTTTATAATCTAAAGTTTATCCCTACATTTCTTTTTCTCTATCACCCTGGGCTCGGAGTACCCTTCCTATCGATGAGTTGTAACCCCTCGAAGTTTTCCCGCGTTATGTGGAGTAACTACTACTCACGTGAGGACTTAACATCTATCCTTGATCCGTCTTGTAAAGATTTTATTCTTTTCCACTCCTTTCTGTGAATCATGTTGGTGGTTAATCTTTTTCCCTATGGAAATTTATGAAACCGAACTTAAAAAAGATAATGAACTGACCTTTAAAGAATGAAAGGGGGTGTGATCGATGTTCTACAGTACTCTTTATGTTGTTATGTGTTGTGAATTGTACGGGCCTATACTCACTGAAAATCATGGCAGTTAGTGGTCTTTATCTATGCACTATTGATCCTCGATGCTCGTGGATTTTTAAATAAACGTAACATTGAATTGGTTAATTATGTATACTCAGTTAAATAAATTGAGAGCACCAGGATCAACCCTTTTCTGTGATAACCCCGGTTAAAGCATAGTGGAATTGAAACCATGGAGTTTGTTCAATATTTTAAATATAAAAATAACTACATGGGCCTTCCTCATATTGGTAGAAGTAGTTTGGTTGTTTCATTAACAGGCCGATTGCTCGGATGATGTGGGTGGGGATGGGATCCCCTGTTGTTATACTTTCACTGGTTGTGAATTTGAGGCGGTGTGATTACTCTGCTTATATCATGAATTGGGGTGGGATCCTCTATTGTTGAGTAACTGTTGTCTCCTAGATTTTGGGAACATGGGGCTATATCTCAGGGTTTTCTTTGGTTCCAGTACTTTGTGGGATCTCACTTATCCCTTTTTTGTTGTGACTTTTCATGATAACCGGGTGTGAATGCTTAAATTTCGGTTGGCTGTAACTTTTTACCTTGGTTTGTGCTAATTATGTTAGTTGCCGAGTAGTGCATAACTCTATTTAAATGATATTACTATAACATGGAAGAAAGAGTTTCTTAAATGAGAATTGGTTTTGGGGGTGAGTTATGACTCGGCTATGAGCAGTTTACTTCATATGAATAGGGACGAGTCTGCTTGTTCTTGGATTGGATTTGGATACCCTAGGTTGGGTTGAGTGTTTGTTACTTATACATATATCTGTAGTTATTATGTTTCTTATTCGTTCCCCACCTAAGTTGAGCACTTAGTTCCGAACACAACCATTTCATGGGGGAGGGTGTTTTTCCCAACACCCACAATAGTGGCTGGTTATTAGCTCCTTTCTGCTCCCTTTCCCGAATAGCCCAGGTATCTTTGGGCAGGCTTTGATGGCTTGAGGTCCATTATTATCCCATGAATCTTTGGTTAGGGTGATTGTGGTGGTTGGACCAGGTGTTTATGGGCAGGTTGTTTCCCAAGTATCTTTAGGATGAGGCCTAGGTGTCTTCGAGCATGACGGTAGCTTTCTGGCCTAGGTATCTTTGTGTGTGGTAGTGGTTGTTCTGGCCTAGAGGTTTGCGTGCATGGTTATGTGAGGTTGTTGTGGCCTAAGTGTCTGCGGGCGGGATAGTGATTGTGGCCCGGGTGTCTGCAGGCGGGATGTGTGGTTGTGGCCCAGGTGTGTACAGGAAGGTGTGGAAATTTTATTGTGGTGATAATGGCGGGATTTCATCGTTGTGTAAGATGTCTTCAATAAATAGTGGAAATGCAGCTTAGGGTACCCAAACATTGATGTACTATTACTATACTTTACTTAAATTTCCTTATTTGGGGAGTGTTCCATGGTGAGGCTTGAGTGTATAGTTTACCTTTTTAGGTGTTTGGATATCTCTTTTTCCACCGGGCATTATAATGTCTCCACACTTGTGCAAGATAGTATTTGGTTATCCTTACTGAGTGTACTTGTATGCTCACCCTATTTTAATAAAATTGTTTTCTTGTTTCTAGGACATTAGAGATCGTGTGAGACCGTACTAGATCAGACCGTAGGGCAGTTACTTTTTTCGTTTTCCTTTCCATGGTAATTTACCTTTAAGAGTTTTGTGTCTTGCATCCCTTACTTTTGAACATGCATATGGGAATGGTTTACTTTATGCGTTATGTTTACTTTCAGCTTGGGTGTTTTTGGTGATTTTATCTTATATCTCAATCCTATAAAAAATATAAAAATAGTAATGCCTTCCATTTTTGTGTGATATTCTATACTCGTGGTGCTGATATCCACTCTAAGACCTATTGAAGGCGGGTTTCGGGGGTCATTATCTCTCCTTCAACTTAATGAAGGAAGGGTTTGGCAGTCTGCAAACCCTTCCCTTTTTTTGGTGAAGGAGGGTCGTGACAAAATGGTATGAGAGGAGCAGGTTGAGAGATAGGATGGAGTCTGGAGTTAGGCATAGTGAGAATTTCATGGTATGGTAGGGAAAAATGGTTGGGTGACCTTGGTGTGTGAATTAGGCCAGCGAAGACCGGCTAGGACACGAGATTTTAGGGGTCCCCGTATTCCGATTCAAGGACTCTCGACCTACCAAATGACCATGTGAGGCCACGTTGATTGCAGGGTAGAGACCCTAGGAAAGGTTCATCCATCATAATGACTTGTGTTCTCGTGTTTCATGGGTTTCTGGGTGATTCAAAATAAATAAAGAAGTCAGATAAAATATAATTACAATATTTTTCACTACTTGGGCTTATGCCTTCCTTGTTTACCTTGCACCTATGGAACCTAGGAGATGACCAAGAATGGTTCGAGTGATCGAGGCCCAAGAGGTTGACATGGCCGATCGATAGAGGGTTGATTGAGAGGAGGAGGATGATCAGTGGCCGAATATGCTTCGTGCTTTCCTGTGGCAGACCCTCGTGAAGTATGAGGGAAACACCTCGGACATAGAGACTGAAAGTTGGATAGAGGAGCTGGTGATAGCTTTCGAATTGATATGGGCTCTGATGGAGTACTGGGTTCCTCTTTCCTTGAGCCAGATGCGGGGAGCAGCACGTCAGTGGTGGACGCTCAACCTGGGGGAGAGGAGAGAGGCTGAGGTTGCATGGGATGATTTCTAGAAGGAGTTTCGGGCAGAATTTCTCTCTTCAACTATGAAAGCTGAGAAGAGGCAGGAGCTACTCTCCCTCCAATAGGGAAGTATGTCAGTAAGGGAGCTAGGGATCAAGTTCAAGGATCTCCTCCTCTTTTCTTTGGACCTCTTTCTGGATGAGGAGTCTCGGGCTAGACGTTTAGAGGAGGCGTTACGACCTTCCCTCAAGTACGATGTTACCCCCTTAACCTTGACAACATACATAAAGGCGCAGAAGAAGGTTGAAGTGGTGGAGAGGATGCACACGCTATGTGGTGTGTCATGATAGGGGATCCAGCTGAGATCATTGAATAGAAAGGCCGTTATCAGTAGGCCTACAGCATCAGGACCCTCTAGGTTGCGACCAACAGGGAGCATGCCTCAACAGTTCCAGTTCCAATCCCCTAGCCCTCACCCTTTCCCTTCAGGCCTAGGGCCGAGATGCTACATCTGAAGGAGCCACAGGAACCTTCAGAATCAGTTCCCGGATAGAGTGTTGTACGACGGTGGCGGGCAGGTTCACCACCCTCCTCAGCACTAGCAGTATCCAGCAAGGCCTTTCCAGTAGCAGCAGCAGGGTGAGCGAGCTCCCACACATCCGAGGGCAGATGTTGTAGGGGGAGGCCGACCACAAGGCCCTCCTTAGGGAACACGACCAGGGCATGGTCGAGGAGGTGGCTGATAGCTGAGAGGTAGAGGAGTCGGGCGTGGGCAGTTTCACGTCGTGGTGGCAACAGTTCCACCAGGACCGGAGGTCGTTTGAGGTACGATCTGTTTGATTAGTACCCTTTCTTACATCTTTTTCGATACATGAGCTTCACACTCCTTTGTTACACCTAGTCTAGCCTGTGATTTGGGTCTAGATGCCGAGAGACTTCTAGTTCCCCTGGTGCTGAGCACACCAGTCTAAGGTCAGACCGACTTATCTTATGTTTGTCAAAGATGCATACTGATGATAGGGCCACATCAGTAAGTCAGGGACCTCCTGGTATTGTAGATACAGCCATACATTGTCATCCTAGGTTCATAGGATGTTCTCTGTAAGTTTTTTCATCGACTTCTTCTATGTAAGGGTCGTGTTTTCATTCTTAGGTGGCCGACGTGTTATATTCACCGGTGAGTGGGGTGTCCAGAAGGGCAGAAGTTGAGAGGAACCCCTCCTCTCCTTGTTAGCTAAGCTATCAGTGGAGTCAGCGAATGCAGAGATGGTGGATGTACCAGGGATCATCCGTGAGTTTATGGACGTCTTCCCTGAAGAGGTGATGACTCTACCCCCTCGACGTGATGTTGAGTTTGAGATAGACTTACAGCCTGGTGCTCGTCCGATTTTGATGGCTCCCTACTGGATGGTGCCTTTGGAGCTACAGATATTGCAGATTCAAATTGACGGTTTGATAAATATGGTTTTCGTTCGACCGAGTGCGTCACCATGGGGTGCTCCTGTGTTGTTTGCGAAGAAGGAAAATGGTGGTCTAAGGCTGTGCATAGACTACAGAAGGCTAAATCAGGTAAGGTTCATGAATCACTACCCTCTTCCAAGGAGTTAAGATCTCTTTGACCTGTTGAAAGGGGCTTGATGGTTCTCAAATATTAACCTACGGTCTGGATATCACAAGTTGAGGGTGAAAGAGGGAAAAATCCCGAAGACGGCCTTTAGGTGCAGATATGGGCACTTCGAGTTTTTTCTCTTCTCATTCGGCGTTACGAATGCTCCAACTGTGTTCATGGGGGTTATGAACATCGTCTTCTGGGAGTATCTGGATCGGTTCATGGTCATGTTCATTGACGACATCCTGATCTACTCAAGATCAGAGGAAGATCATGCTGGGCACTTTAGGATGGTTTTAGAGGGTCTCTGACAACACCAGCTCTATGGGAAGTGGTAAAAGTGAAAGTTTGGGACGCGAGAAGTGAACCTCCTTGAGCACGCAGTGTCTGAGCAGGGAGTAGAGATAGACCCATCGCTGGTTGAGGCGGTTGTTTCTTGGGCAGCACCCAAGAACGTGGTAGAGGTCCGTTGTTTCCTGGGCTGGCAGGTTATTATCAGAGGTTTGTACCCAACTTCTCCCATGTAGCAGCACCTTTGACAGCCTTGACAAAAAAGGAATAGGCTTTCGTGTGGAGTGAGCACTGTGAGGAAGCCTTCAGCTATCTGAAGGATATGTCGGTTAGTTCCCAAGTGATGAGGTTTCTAGAAGAAGGGGCGACGTATGAGGTATTCGGTGATGCTTCAGGGTAGGGCCTCGGGTGTGTTTTGATTTAGCAGTGAGGGATGATCTCTTATAGGTCTAGTCATTTATGTCCCCATGAGCGTAATTATGCCACCTGTGATCTGGAGCTTGTGGCGGTTGTTTTTGCACTAAAGTTGTGGCGGGATTACCTCAATGGAGAGCGCTTTGTGGTCTTCACGGACCACAAAAGCTTGAAGTATATTTTCTCCCAGCAGGACATGAACTTAAAGCAGCGAAGGTGGATGGAGTTCCTCTAGGATTATGATTTTGAGATTTTCTACACCTCAGGGAAATAAAATGTGGTGGCTGATGCCCTAAGCGGGAAATCACAGAAGGAAGTAGTTCGGGAATCAGCAGATGCGTGGAGAGCGATGGAAGAGTTAGCGGCCTTGAATTTGGATGCAAGAGTGGATGGTGGATGAGGTTTTCTATTTTAGATGACTATAGTTCCCTCCTTAGTGGTGCAGGTGGAAGAGTCTCAGTGGGGGGACAAAGAGGTGGAAGTAATTCAGGATCGTGTTTATCAGGGAAATGCTCCTGAGGGATGGTCAGAGGATAGTCAGCATCAGATGCTTTTCCGTTGTAGGTTTTTTGTTTCTGAGATGATGCGTAATGGTGTTCTCCATTATCTACATGGATCGTCTTTAGTGGTACATACTGAGGTCTCAAAAATGAACCAAGGCCTGAGGAGATAGTTTTGGTGGCCCGGGGTAAAGCGGGCGGTGCCAGAGTTTGTGGCAAAGTGCCTCATGTGTCAGCAAGTAAAGGCTGCACTCCATTTTCCTGGAGGGCCGTTACAACAGTTAGATGATCCTAGGTGGAAGTGGGATGAAATCTCGATCAACTTCGTTACAGGGTTACCTAGGGCTTAGGGATGCTATGATTCCATCTGGGTAGTGGTGATCGGTTGAGAAAATTAGCACACTTCTTGGAGATTAAGGAGTCAAGACCGGTGAGCACCTTGGCCCAGAGGTACGTCGATGAGGTGGTGCGGTTGCATGGGATCCTGATATCTATTGTCTCCGATCGAGACACGCGGTTTACCTCACATGTCTGGAGGGGATTACATCATGCCTTTGGCACCCAGCTACGCCTTATAACTGCTTTCCACCCTTAGATAGGTGGTAAAACAGAACGAATGATCTAGACGTTGGAAGACATGTCATGGGAATGTGTTCTGGATTTTGGGGGATCATGGGTATGACACTTTCCTCTATTATAGTTTGATTATAACAATAACTTACACTTCACTATTGGTATGACACCATTTTAGGCCTTTAATGGAAGTCTGTGTCGTTCAACCATTTTCTAGACAGAGATTCGGGGAGCAGCTGTTCATGGGCCAGAAGTGGTGCAGGGAACCACATAGAAGGTTCAACTCGTGTGTGAGAGGATGAAGGAATCCCAGGATCGGAATAAGTCTTATGCCAATCGTAGGAGGAGGCCCTTAGAGTTCGATGTTGGGAATCATATGTTCTTGAAGGCTTCACCTCGATGTGGGGAGCGAAGGGTTGGGAAGGGGTGTAAGCTCTCCCCTAGGTTCATCAGACCTTTTGAGGTGTAGGGATGAGTTGGTGAGGTGGAATATCAGTTGGCATTTCCACCTCACTTGGAGAAATTTCAAAATGTGTTTCACGTTTCCCAAAATTTTCGATATCTACATGATGACTCCCACCTCATCGATTGGGGAGAGTTAGATGTTGAAGACGATGCAACCTTCATAGAATGACCAATCAAGATCGATTATCGTAAGGAGAAATTACTTCGTGGATGAACCATCCCCTTCGTTCATGTGTTGTGGAGGCATGGTGGTCGGGAAGAGAGCACTTGGGAGCAGGGAGGCCCTGTTATGCATTCAGTACCCAGAGCTGTTTTGACATCCTTGTTTTTTTTATTCTGATCCTTGAGATATTGTACCTTGTGCTTTAATATATGCAATGCTTGTTTTACTTTGCTATTAGATGATATGTTCTATGTTCTGTGTGTGTGTGTGTGTACGAATGTTTGATGATGGGATAACCTGACTGCTAATTAATGTGGATGCGATTAAACCTGTGCGGGCAAGTTAGTGCCACCCAAAGCGGATAATATCCTGAAATGTTGGAGGGGACTCCCTAACTCATGTGTTGGATAGTGTGATACTTGTGCTTGCTGTGAATGTTTTTGGTTTATAAATCGTGGGGGAGTATTCCTGGATGTAGGGGGGTTATGTTCCTGCTATAACATCCCAGGTAAATAAAGAATAAGACATTTACATATTTATTAATATTTTTTTGTATTAAGTATTAATTTTACTTTAATGGGGTTGCGATGTTCGATGATGAACCCTCATTAAATATATTTTTTGTCACTCATAAACATTCTATTTTACCAAATAAAATTATTCTTTAGAATCGGGACATCAAAATTTAATTTGTGTAAATTTTTGTTATTTTTCTGATAATGTTCTTTTTTTAATGAATAGTGAAAATGATGTATTTTAATTCAAAACCTCTTTTAATCCAATTTATTTATGAGGAGAGATAATCTTTTTAATTGGTTTAAAAGTGAAATTAGAATATATTTTTACCATTAAATCCAATGGTGGTCATTAGAATTAATTTAACTTTGAATTTGGACATAAACAAGTGTGAGTCTTTTGATAGATATTGTTTCTTAAAAACACGCTATTTGTTTTGACAACTGGAATTAATTATAAATGTAATTAATGAAACTTATATGATTTTAATTTTTCAATATAGGCATCATTTTTGAATTCATAATATCACATATAGAATAGGATAAATTTTTGGCATTTTTCTGAAGAACTTCAATTTTCGATGAATAGTGAAATCACTAAGTAGTGGTTAAACAAACAGATTATTCATTTAAATGAATGTTTACTGCCTATGTGTATTGAATTTCAAAAATCCGATATACATTGTTTTCATTAGTTAGTAAAATGTTGTTCAATGGTATTAAAATATTTTTTGGTGAATAGTTACTTTTGAGTTTTGTTAACCGCGATTAGAATTAATTTTTGTAATATAAGATAAAAATGATATTATAAAAATATAAAAATATCTTGAAACATGTCCTAACTTATTTGATAGGTCATGGCCGACCAAGAAAATCCATGGGTCAATTTTTGGGAACCCAATGAGCCAATTGAGTGAGATAATGACATTAATACCTTTTATTTAAAGTAAAAAAAAATATCACAAACATGTATTATTTTACTAAAACAATTATTACATGGGGATATATAAGTTATATTTTAGACTATAAATATTAATTCGAAATCTAAAAAGATTTCCTACATCAAGGTAAATTTTTATAATATCTAGACGTCAAAAAGAAATGAAATTATTTATGACACAATGATGATGCAGTGTTTACGTCCTTAATGAATGATTAAAATAAATAAGAAGATAATGTTTAAAATAATATCCGACACATGTCCAATTCTTATTGGAAAATTTTATTTAGAACATGTACCACCTTATCTTGGACTTTAATTATTTTTGGAGCTTTATAAACTGAATTTCATTTTATAATAAAATAATAGTTTCAAGATTTCCAAAAGAGCCCCTCCTCTCCCTTATAAAAAGACCCCACTTTCTACCCATCTCTCACACTTCTCAAGCCCTTTGGCTCGTCCAACCTCTACTCAAATAAGCTCCCAATATCCCTCTATTCATCCTATAAGCCTTAAATTAGGAATAAAGCTCTTCAAGAAAACCTTTTGGTTCAAACCAAGAGGAGTTACCCGATTTAACGGTAAAGTCTTCTCTAATATTCTTTTGTTTTATTTTTCTTCTCCAACCCCATAAAATATTTTTATTCCATTATTTTATAGAAAAACCTGTATCTTCAATATACTAGAATTTTTTTATATGAATTATTCGAGCTACACTTACACACACCTATGTCTAATGGCTAAAGAACATACTGTTTCCGTGGATGGCGAATTTCTGCCTCACGAAACGATGATTGTTCAATATTATTTTAACACCTTTAAACGTGGCCATTAAGATGTCACTATATTTATATATGATATATAATATGTTTATGTTTTCCTTAAGCATTTGTATTTTTTTATTTATGGCATACCTTTATGGTTTCCATTATGGGTAAACGCGATATCTTCATTTTAGGAAGTGCAGACAACCGCCCCCTCAAAGTGATTTGATTCGTTAATGCCACATGTGGGAAGTTTAAAGGATGGAGTTAATAATATTATATTTGATATTATCCTGGAATTATAATTTACCTTTATATCATTATGAATTCATTCCATTAAATACATAACAGAAATGAAAGTAGTGTTCAAGCGTACGTACGGCTTACCGTCTCCATGAACGGTGCATTTCATTTCTTACCTCTAAATGTTAGGTAATATTATAAATGCATGTATATAATGGATATATATAATATATATGATATCTACATCATGAATATAATTCTGTATGTTATGGATATTTTACCATATGAAAAACATGTAATTTTAAAGAGTTTATTTTTTACTCAAGTACCAATGATCGACAAAACGACCGGTATTAACCTAAATAATTACAAAGTGTTCATAACAAGGTAATAAGTGAAATAAAAGGAAGAATGAACATGAAAAATGTTCTTAAGAAATTATAAATTAACTCAAGTTTATTATTCAGAAGATTAAAGAACGATCGAGTCAAGTCGGACACAAGGTAAGGGAATTCGTCTCGATCTCCATTCATTGAGGCATATTTTGTTTTATACGCAACATTATTTTATACGGTGTATAAACCCCTTTGAATTTTTCTTTTATTGAGAAGGAATATTTTTTATATGAAGGGTTTTACTAAATGACAAAAGGTAATGATTTTGTCTTACGTATGTGGTGACAACAACTTATCCACCGCCATGACCATTATTTGAGTTTCAGCTTCCTCTACAAGCCATAACTTTTTTTAAAATTAAAAAAAATATCATGTTTTAATTTAATTTTATTTTTTTTATTGAAAATGATTTTGTTAATGTTTTGATTATATCAATGTGTTGTATTGATATCTGGTAACTGAAATCTATTGATGTTATGTTTATTTTATGCATGTTTTATGTGATACGATTATGTTATGGTTCTTGGGCATTATTTATGAAAAAGGGTGGTTCCGTAATAAACTAAGGGCGGGTGAGCCCAATACAGCTCGCCAATGCATTGGGTAACACAAAGGGGTTAAACACTATGGTTTCTATGAACAGATTTAGGGAATATACTATGATGGGTATTCCAAACGTAACCATGAGGGTTACACCCTACGTAAGAATGTTATAAATGCCTCAAGTTACCTTTATGTCTTATGATTTCTATGATTTATTCATGATTTGATGAGGTATGTTAAAGTGATTATGTTTTATGATTAATGTATTTTTTCATTGATATTTATGTATACATCGACTAATGTTCTCATTCTGTATTTTTATATACCTTAGTAAGCTTTTTATGCTCATCCCATGTTTTTGAAATGTTTTTCACAGGTCAAGGGTAAAGTACTTGATGTGTTGATATTGTCGATGAAGTTTTACGAAAGAATACATGTATTATTTTAAATATGTCTCCTTTCATGGGAAAAATAAATATTTTATTTTATGTATCCGCCTTGTTAAAATATGGAATGTAATGCATGATTTATGATCTAATTCTCTAAAACTCTAAACCTGAAAAGATCCTCATTGTGCATTCTTGAAATAACTCATGATTAAGTAATGTTTAAGGATGGGACCTTATAGTTGGTATCAGAGGTTGGTTTAGATACCTTTAGGAGTTAGAATTCTATTAAATAATTATCCAATTTTTTAATGGTCAAATTGAAATTATATAGAATTTAAAGATTACCATGTTGCTTTATCTAAGACATGTTTGTTCAGATTGGTTTTCCGCAGCGGAAATAGGGAAGCAGTACTAGGAAGGCATACAGAAAGAAATAACCTTCCTAATCAGCAACCTAAGATGGTCGGAATTGGAACTGAACAGTTTGCTGCAGTAATGGCGTAGTTGAATCAAGTGATAAAAGATGGTGGAATCCATGCACGAGATCAATCAGATCAATCACAGAGGAACATGTCTGTGGTGGAACATTTCATGAGGCAACATCCCCCATCATTCAGAGGATCATCTGACCCTATGCTATCTGAAGGGTGGATTAAAGCACTAGAGGATATTTTCGATGTCATGGGGTTTTCAGACAATCAAAAGGTTAGTCTTGCTATTTACCGTTTTGAGGGTGAAGCCGATCAGTGGTGGTCGATGGTTAAAAATATTAGGGACGCTGTTGAGATTGATGCTCTTGACTGGGATGAATTGAATGATATGTTCCATGAGAAATATTTTCCCAAGGTAGTTCGATTTAAAATGGAAAAACAATTCTTGGAATTGAGGCTAGAGGACGACTCTGTGGCTGCTTATGAAGAAAGGTTCACTCGATTGGCATGGTATGCTCCAAATTTTATACGATACCTTGATAGTAAAATCAATCATTTTTACTCAGGAGTAAAGCCGAAATATCGAATTGAATTAGATTCGCATGAGTTCAAAAGTTATAAAAAGCTTGTTCAATGTGCTGAGAAGGTGGAAATGGAGTTTCTCGATGATCGAGTTTTCTATAAAACCCAATGAAAGAAGAGACCAAGGTGGTAGGATAAAGGGAATAATCCTTCAAAAAGGTCTGATGGTAAGAAAACTATGTTTTTAGTTTGTGATACATGTGGTAAAAATCATGTTGGGGAATGTCTTTTGAATTCTAGAAAGTGCTACTGATGTGGTAAGATAGGACATAAGGCTCGTGATTGCACTGGAAAAGATCAGGGTGATAGTAAGAAAAAATTTGATTTACAGTTAGTGAAATGTTTCAAGTGCAATGAGATGGGTCATTATGCAAAGGAATGTCGAAAAAAGAGCTCGAGTGATGGGAAGCAGTCAGACTACAAGCAGAAAGGTGTGGTGAGATCCTCTGCAACTACATCAGCAGATGTTGGGCCATCAAATGATGTGGTATCAGGTACTTTGTTTGTTTTTTCATATGATTCCAGTGTGTTGTTATATTATGGGTCTACACATTCTTTCAACTCTGAAATATTTTCTTTTAAATTTGTAATACCATCTCAAAACTGACTCCAGAACATTTGGTAAAAACACCTAGGGGAAATGTTGAGGAAAAAATAATTTATAAGAATCTTCCTATCCTTATCCGTAGAAATAACGTACTTTCTACCTTATTGTTTTACCTCTAGTAGATTTTGATGTTAACCTTTGTGTGGATTGGATCTTAGTTTACCATGCTAAGATTGATTATAGAGCTAAAGAAGTTTCTTTTCAGAAATACTTTCAGTTTTTTTACAAGAATGAACCCTTACTATTGATATCATATCAAGAGGCTAAGAAATATGTAAAAGATGGAAATGAATGTTACTTTCCACATATTGTTTAAAACAAAGCTACCATTCATATTAATGATGTTCCAGTGGTAAATGAGTATCCTGATGTTTTTTACTAATGAGTTTCCTAGAATAATTCCAGATTGGGAAGTTGAATTTATTGTTGTATTAGTTCCTGATGTTATGCCAATTTCAAAACCCCCTTATCGAATGGCTAAAATTGAACTTTTAGAGTTGAAGGAGAAATTGAATGATTTATTAGAGAAAGGTTTCATTCGACCTAGAAAATCACCATGGGGTGCTCCTGTCTTATTTGTTAAAAAGAAAGATGGTTCAGTGAGACTTTTCATTGATTATAGAGCCTTGAATAACATCACTATTAATAACAAATATCCTTTGCCTCATATCGATGATTTATTTGATCTGCTCCAGGGGGATCAGTATTTTTCAAAGATTGACTTGAGATTGGGGTACCATCAGTTAATGGTAAAGGAATTAGATGTTCTGAAGACTGTGTTTAGTACAAGATATGGCCATTATGAATTTCTAATTATGCCTTTTGGGCTAACCAATTCCCCTTCTGTATTCATGGACCTTATGAATATAATTTTCCATGAGTTCTTGGATAAATTTGTGCTTGTATTCATTGATTATATTTTGGTGTTTTCAAAAATTAGAGAGGAGCATGAAAGTCATTTAACGTTTATTTTGAAAACTTTAAAAGAAAATAAATTTTATGGGAAATTTAGAATGTGTGGGTTTTGGTTGAATTTTTTTCCCCTTGGTCACATTGTTTCTAAACATGGAATAACTATTGATCCGGCAAAAACAAATGTTGTTGAAGAATGGAAAAGACCCACAAATGTAACTGAGATTCGTAGTTTTCTTGGTTTGTAATGATATTACCGAAGGTTTGTTAGAAATTATTCACGGTTATCTAGTCCAATGACTAAGCTAACTCAGAAGGGTATTAAGTTTATCTGGACAAAAGAATGTGATGATTGTTTTCAATAATTGAAAAGAATATTGGTGAATTCTCCAGTTTTGGCACTACCTTCCAGGAATGGTGAGTTTGTGATCTACAGTGATGCTTCATTGAAAGGATTTGGTTGTGTACTAATGCATAATGATCAGGTAATTTCTTATGCTTCATGTCAGTTGAAAAATCATCAGGTAAATTACTATAGACATGATTTGGAATTAGCTACTGTTGTTTTCTATTAAAAAATTTAGAGGCATCATTTGTATGTAGTAAAGTGTGAACTATATACTGATCACAAAAGATTAAAGTATATATTCACTCAGAAATAATTGAACATGAGATATAGGAGATGGTTGGAATTAATTAAGGGTTATGATTGTATAATTCATTACCATCTGGGAAAAGAAAATAAAGTGGATGATGATTTGAGTCAAAAAAGTAATGCTTCATTAACCATGTTACGTTTGGAACGCGATCCTTTGGTTAATGATTTTTTGAAATTTGGAATAGAAGTTGTTGGTGAATGATTTCATTCTATTTTGTTTCAGGTATCAATGAAATATCCTCTATCAAACAGAATTAAGCAAGAACAGAAGCAAGACAGTGAGTTGCAGAAAAAGGTAGAGCTGGTTCAGAAGGGTAAGTTACCTGAATTCAACATTGCTAATGATTGTGTTTTGAAATTTGTGAATAGATTGTGTGTTATTTGTGATTCACAGTAGAAGAGAGAGTTGTTATGTGAAGCTCATAATTCTCCGTTTTCAGTTCATCCTGGTAGTACTAAGATGTAAAGAGATATTTGGGATTATTATTGGTGGAACGGAATGAAAAGGGATATTGCTGATTTTACTGTGAAGTGTTTGACTTATCAACGGGTTAAAGAAGAGTGTAAGTTACTGAAAGGGATGCTTTAACCTTTACCATTACCAGAGTGGAAATTGGAGAATATATCCATGGACTTCATTGTAGGATTGCCGAAGACACCGCGAGGTAATAATTCAATCTGGGTTGTTCTTGATCTCTTGACTAAATCTTCTCAATTCCATGCTATACAAGATACATTTTCCCTAGATCAACTTTTCCGTTTGTATCTTAAAGAGATAGTCAGGTTACATGGAGTTCTAATCTCCATTGTACCTAATTGTGATCCCAGGTTCACAACAAAATTTTGGAAAGGCCTTCAGAAGTCGTTGGGTATTGAATTAAATTTTAGTATAGCTTTTCATCCTCAATCAGATTGGAAGTCAAAACGAATTATTCATACATTGGATTATATGATACGTTCTTGTTCGATGGATTATTAGGGAAGTTGGGACCAACATCTTTCTTTGGTTGAGTTTTCTTATAATAATAGTTTTCATTATAGTATACAAATGGAACCATTTGAGGAATTATATGGGAAGAAGTGTCAAGCTATAGATTTTTGTGATGAAGTAGTTGAAAGGAAGTTGATGGGACCAGAATTGGTAGATGAGTTGGTAGGAAAAGTTTAGCTGATAAAGTGACACATGAGAACTGCTCTGAGCAGGCAGAAGAGTTAAGCGAACAACAAGAGGAAGGATCTCTCTTTTGAGGTAGGTGATCATGTTTTTATCCAATTTGCCCCATTGAAAAGTTTGATGATATTTGGTAAAGAAGGAAATCTAAGTCCAAGTTTCATTAGACCATATGAAATTCTGGAGATAGTTGGATCAGTTGCATATCGAGTGGAATTACATTCGAGTTTATCTCAGGTAGATAATGTCTTTCATCTTTCAATGATAAAGAAGTACATGCCAGATTCATATCATGTTTTGAGTCCAGAGGTAGTTCAGCTGGAGAAGAATCTATCTTATGAGGAACAACCTGTCCAGATTCTTGACCACAGGGAGAATGTATTGCGAAATAAGGTGATTCATCATGTAAAGGTTTTGAGGAAAACCCACATGATTGAAGAGGCAACATGGGAATATAAAAATGCTATGAGGGATAAATACCCCCATTTATTTAAGTGAATAAATTGCGAGGACACAATTCCCAAAAGGGTGGAAGGATGTAACATCCCAAGTAAATAAAGAATAATACATTTTCATATTTATTAATATTTTTTGTTAAATTAAGTATTAATTTTAATTTAATGGGATTGTTATGTTCAATGATGAACCCAACATAAATATATTTTTGGTCACTCATATAAATTATATTAGATGGAAGAAAATTCTTCTTTATAATCGGGACATCAAAATTTACTTTGTGTAAATTTTTGGTATTTTTATGATAATGTTCATTTTTAAATGAATAGTGAAAAATGTTGTTTTTTAATTCTAAACCTCTTTTAATATAATTTATTTATGACGATAGATTATCTTTTTAATTGGTTTTAAAGTGATATTATAATTTACTTTTACCATTTAATCCAATGGTGGTCATTATAATTAATTTCACTTTGAATTTGGACATAAACAACTGTCAGTCTTTTGATAAATATTGTTTCTTACAAACACGCTATTTGTTTTGACAACTGGAATTAATTATAAAATTAATTAATGAAAATTATATGTTTTTAAATTTTCAAAATATACATCATTTTTAAATTCGGAATATCATATATAGCTTAGGGTTAATATTTGGTATTTTCTAAAAAGCATCAATTTTTGATTAATAGTTAAACCACAAAGTGGTGGTTAAAGAAACTATTTTTTCATTTAAATCAATGTTTACCACTTCTGTGTATTGAAATTTAAAAATCCGGCATACATGGTTTTCATTAGTTAGTAAAATGTGGTTCAATGGGATTAAAATATTTGTTTGGTGAATAGTAACTTTTGAGTTTTGTTAACCGCAATTAGAGGTAATTAGTGTAATTTAAGTTAAAAATGATATTATAAAAAAATAAAAATATATTGACACATGTATTATCCTTATTGGATAGGTCATGGCCGACCAAGAAAATCCATGGGTCAATTTGTGGGACCCCATGGAGCCACATGAGTGAGAAAATTACATTAATACATTTTATTTAACGTAAAAATAAAAATATCACAACCATGTATTGTTTTAATAAAACAATTATTACATGGGGTTATATAAGCTATATTTTTTACTATAAATATTCATTAGAATGATAAAAATATTTCCTAGATCATGGTAAGTTTTTTATAATTTTTAGACATCAAAAAAAATAAAATTATTTATGACACAATGATGATGCAGTGTTTACGTCATTAATGAATGATTTAAATAAATAAGAAGATAATTTTTAAAATAATATCCAAAACTTGTAGAATTCTTATTGGATGATTTTATATCGAACATTTTCCACATTATCTTCGACTTTAATGAATTTTTGAGCTTTGGAAACCGAATTTCATTTTATAATAAAATAATAGTTTCAAGATTTCCAAAAGAGCCCCTCCTCTCCCTTATAAAAAGACTCCACTTCCTACCCATCTCACACACTTTTCAAGAACTTTGGCTCTGCCAAACTCTACTCAAATAAGCTCCCAATATCCCTCTCTTCATCCTAGAAGCCTTACCTTAGGAAGAAAGCTCTTCATAAGTCCCTTTTTGTTCATACCAAAAGGAGTTACCCGATTTAAAGGTAAAGTCTTCTCTAATGTTCTTTTGATTTATTTTTCTTCTCCAACCCCCTAAACTCTTTTTATTCCATGATTTTGAAGAAAAAATAGTATCTTCAATATAATAATATTTTGTAATAATAAGGATTTTATCTACACATACACACACCTATGTCTAATGTCTAAAGAACATACTATTTTCGTGGATGCCGAATTTCTGCCTCACGAAATGATGATTGTTCAATATTCTTTTAACACCTTTAGAGGTGGTCATTAGATGTCACTATATTTATATATGATATATAATAAGTTTAAAGTTCCCTTAAGCTTCTGTATTTTTTATTTATGGCATAACTTTATGGTTTCCATTATGGGTAAACGCGATATCTTCATTTTAGGATGTGAGGACTACCTCCCCCTCAAAGTGATTTAATTCGTTAATGCCATATGTAGGACGTGTAAAGGATGGAGTTAATAATATTATATATGATATTATACTGGAATTATAATTTACCTTAATATCATTATGATTTCATTCCATTAAATATGAAATATAAATTAATGTAGTGTTCATGCGTACGTACGGCTTACCGTCTCCATGAATGGTGCATTTCATTTCTTACCTCTAAATGTTATGTAATATTATAAATTCATGTATATACTGGATATATATCATATAAATTATATCTAAATCATGAATATAATTTAGGATATATTTGATATTTTACCACATGAACAACTTGTAATTTTAAGGAGTTTATTTATGACTCATGTACCAATGATCGACAAAACGTCCGTTATTAACCTAAATAATTACAAAGTGTTCATAATATGGTAATAAGTGATATAAAAGGAATAATGAACTTCAAAAAAGGTTCTTAAGCATGTAGAAATTAACTCATGTTTATTATTCAGGTGATTAAAGAATGATCGAGTCAAGTCGGACACGAGGTAAGGGACTTCGTCTCAATATCCATTAATTGAGGAATATTTTGTTTTATATGCAACATTATTTTATACGGTGTATAAATCCATTTGAAATTTAATTTTATTCAAAAGGAATATTTTCTATGTGAATCATTTTACTAAACGACAAAAGGGATTGTTTTTGTCGTACATATGCGGCGACAACAACTTCTCTGCCGCCATGACGATTATGTGAGTTTTGGCTTCCTCTATAAGCCATAACATTTTTTTAAATGAAAAATAAATACCATGTTTTAATTTTCTTTTATTTTGGTATTGAAAATGGTTTTGATATTGTTTTTATTATATAAATGTGTTGTATTGATATCTTGTGATTGAAATGTGGAAATTATATGTTTCCTTTATGCATGTTTTATGTGATACGGTTATGTTATGGTTCTTGGGCATTATTTATGAAGACCGGTGGTTCCGTGATAAACTAAGGGTGGGTGAGCTTGAAAGGGTTAAAAGCTAAGGTTTCTCTGAAGATATTTAGGGAATATAATGTGATGGGTATTCCAAATGTAACCATGAGGGTTACTCCCTACGGAAGAATGTTATGAATGCCTCAAGTTACCTTTATGCCTTATGATTTCTATAATTTATTCATGATTCGATGAGGTCTGTTAAAGTGCTTCTATTTTATGATTAAAGTATGATATAATTGATTCTTATGTATACATGGACTAATTTTCTCATTCAATGTTAATATATACCTTACTGAGCTTTTTATGCTCATCCCCTGTTTTTTAAATGTTTTTTTACAGGTCAAGGGAAAAGTACATGATGTGTTGATAGTGTCAAGGAACTATCATGAAATAATCCATGTTTTATTTTAAATATGTCTCCTTTGATGGAAAAAATGAATATTGTATATTATGTAACCGCCTTATTTAAATATGGAATGAAATGAAAGATTTATGATATAATTTTCTAAAACTCTAAACCTGAAAAGATCCTCAATGTGCATTCTTGAATAACTCAAGATTATGTAATGTTTAAGACTAGGGCCTTATACCAGCTTTCTAACATCTCAGGGTTTTTTCCTAGAGAAGTATCTTTAAGGGGTGGTTGTTTGGACCCCACTTTTCTCCTTTATGGGTTGTTCTTATATTCTCAAGGACGAGAATGGTTTGAGAAGTATTTGATGTAATGGCCAAGGTTTTTGGGGTCCATTACTTGGTGAAAAAAAATCTGATGTTTGAGGTGTTCTTGGTGGTCTAGAAGGCAATCCCAGCTTCTTGGTGACTCCTAGAGGTATCCTTGGCCTCCCGGTAGCCTCAGACTACTAGTAGACCTAGCCTATCAGTGACCTTGGGGTATTGATAGCCCTCGGATACCGATATCTCTCGGCTGCCAGTAGCACTCGGCTACCGGTAGCTATCGGTTACCGGTAGCTCTCGGCTACCATTGGCTCTCGGTGCCCAGTAGCTCTGGGCTACTCGTGGTTCCCGGCTACCGGTAGCTATCACCAACTGGTAGCTCTATGCCACTGGAAGCTCTAGCCTACATTTAGCTCCAGGCTACCAGTAGCTGTCGCCAACCGGTAGCTCTCAGCTACCGGTAGTTGTCGCTAACCGGTAGCTATCGGCTACCGGTAGCTGTCGCGAATCGGTAGCTCTCACCTATCCCCACGGGTTTTCTAGTAGAGCCTCCTTTTTACGCAAATTGGATTTTAAACAATGTGTTAACCCCTTTAAACATGTTTTAAACCCCACTAATGCCCATTAATGGAATTTAAATTAAATTATTGGTGAGGTACCCTCCTTAAATGAAAAACCATGAGGTGTGCATCAGTTTAAACCGCTGCGAAAGGAGGGGACCTTTTAAGTAGCGTGTGGGGTGTCCCAGCCGCATGGTCAACCCATGATCCTGCTTCTTACGTGGTTTCGAGTTTTAATTTCTTCATCTTAACCATCCCGAGATGCTGTATCTCAGCCCTTATAACCTAATGGTTCTCCCTACATTTCATTTTCTCTATCACCCTGTGCTCATAGTACCCTTCTTCTCGACGAGTTGTAGCCCCTCGATGTTTTCCTGAATTCTGTGGAGTTCCTTCTACTCATGCAAGGACTTAACGTCGATCCTTGATCTTTTAGGTAAGGATTTTCTCTTTCACCTCTCATTTCTGTGTATCATGTGGGTGCTTATGCTTCTTCCCTGTGGAAATTTATGAAACCGAACTTAACGAAGATAATGAACTGACCTTTAAAGAATGAAAGGGGGTGTGATCGATGTTCTGTTGTACTCTTTATGTTGTTATGTGTTGTGAATTGTACGAGCCTATAGTCACTGAAAATCATGGCCATTGGTGGTCTTTCTGTGTGCACTATTGAACCTCGATGCTCCTGGACGTTTAAATAACCGTAACATGGAATAGGTTAATTATATATACTCAGTTAAATAAATTGAGAGCACTAGGAACAACCCTTTTCTGTGATAACCCCAGTTAAAGCACAGTGGAATTTAAACCTTGGAGTGTGTTAAATCTTTTAAATCTGAAAATAACTGCATGGGCCTTCCTTGTGTTTTTGTTAGCATTTTGGTTATTTCTTTCACTGGACGATTGTTGGGGCGATGCGTGTGGGGATGGGATCCCATGTTGTTATACTTTCGCTAGTTGTGAATTTGAGGTTGTGTGATTACTCTGCTTATATCACGAATTGGGGTGAGATCCTCTATTATTGAGAAACCGTTGGCTCTTGGATTTTGGGAACATGGGGATGTATCTCAGGGGTTTCTTTGGATCCAATACTTTGAGGGATCTCACTTATCCCTTTTTTGTTGTGACATTTTAAGAGAACCGGGTGTGAATGCTTAAATTGATGTTGGCTGTAACTTTTACCCTTGGTTTTTTCTTATGCTGTTAGTTTCCCAGTAGTGCAGAACTCTATTTAAATGAGATTACTTGAACATGGAAACAGGAATAGCTTAAATGGGAATTGGTTCTGGGGATGAGTTGTGACTCAGCTGTGAGCAGTGGGCTTCCTATGAATAGGGATGAGTGTGATTGTGCTTGGATTGGATTTGGAAAACCTAGGTTGGGTTGAGTTTTTGTTAGTTATACATATATTTTTAGTTCTTATGTTTCTTATTTACACCCCACCCAAGTTGATCACTTAGATCTGAACACACCCATTTCATGTGGGAGGGCGTTTTTCCCAACACTTCTATTATTGGCTGGTTATTAGATCTTTTCTGCTCCCATTCCCATATAGCCCAAGTATCTTCGGGTAGGCTACGATGGCCTGAGGTCTATTATTAGGCCATGAATATTCGGGCAGGGTGGTTGCGATGGTTGGCCCAGGTGTTTACGGGCAAGTTGTTTCCCAAGTATCTTCAGGATGAGGACCCGGTGTCTTCGGGCATGACGGTAGCGTTTTGGCCCAGGTTTGTTCGGGCGTGGAAGTGGTTGTTCTGGCCTAGGTGTTTGCAGGAATGGTTGTGAGGATGTTGTGGCCCAAGTGTATGCGGGTGGGATAGCGGTTGTGGCCCAGGTGTTTGTGGGCGGGATGTGTGGTTGTGGCCCAGGTGTGTGTGGGCGGGTGTGGCAGTGGGACTGCGTTGAGAATGGTGGGATTGGTTCGATGTGGATGATGTCTTCAATAACCCATGGGAAGACAGCGTGGGGTACCCAAACATCGATTTTCTATTACTATAAATTACTTAACTTAAGTTATTTGGGGAGTGTGCCTCGGTGAGGCTTGGGTGGATAGTTTACCTTGTTAGGTGATTGGTTATCTCTTTTTCCATGGGGAATTATAATTTCTCCTCACTTGTGCACGAGTGTATTTGGTTTTCCCTACTGAGTGTAATTGTATGCTCACCCTACATATATAAAACTGTTTTCAGGTTTCTAGGAGGAAATCAGGGATCGTGCAGGACCGTACTACCTCGGACCTTGGGGCAGTTGCTGTTGTCATTTTCTATTTCTTGGTACTTTTCTTTTTTGGAGTTTTGTGTCTTGAATCTCTTACATTTGAACATGCATATGGGAGTTGTTTACTTTTGGATTTACCTTTTCTTTCAGCTTGGGTGTTGTTGGGGTTTCTACCTTATCTCTCGATCCTATAAAAAAAATATAAAAAGGGTAATGCCTTCCATTTTTGTATGAGATTCTATACCCTTGGCGCCGGTTGGCACTCCGAGACCTATTGAATGCAGGTTTCAGGGTCATTATATTTCCTTAAACATAAAGAACAAAGGGCTTGGAAATCTGCTGACCCTTCCCTCCTTATGGTGAAGGCGGGTCGTGGCAGTAACAAACCAACCCTAGTTAACTAGATAAGCCACCTGAAACAACCCATATGCAATATTGAAAAAATAGGGTAGCAAAATAATTCTTGAATATAAATTAAACAATAAATGAAACTATAGTAGAATGTAGAAACAAAAAACATACCATGAATACATACAATCCAATCCAAAAAAACATGAATGTTAGTTAAATCAACGTGTGACCAATAGTCACCTCCAAACTAACTGAATTAGATTGCATCAACAATAATATAATCCTATAAGTTACAACATCCTCTTCCATTTACCTGAATCCAGTAATACAACATATAAAAATTTTCAACTTCATATGTAGGGTGTGATCCAAATCACTATAAGAAACCACCATAATTTATATACAAGGTATGTTATAGAGAATGAAATAATTCTATATTTTAAAACATTATAGTTTCACAAATAATTTTTAGAAATTAAATGTAGTTGTGAATCATGTTACCTGTAATTATCATAAATTCATTTAATATTCGAAAACTATAAAAAATGAAAAGTAGAAGTGATAATATAGAAAATTGTATTCATGAAACAATATGTACAAATATACATGAAATAACCTATCATGTGATGCTATATGATGCTACCTCATATAAAAACATGTGACAAACACTCCATTTTATAAAAAAATTGATAAATAACTATAAATGAGAAATGAACAACTATATAATATTGGACTCTATCCTATTGTAAAATGTGTACTGGGAACTCACAAGACTAGACATCTATATGTTCGATCTAACATATATCAATTCCTACTAGTCAATTCACAAAATGTAATATCCTAGTGGTGCAACACACACTAAGGATACATGAGTTTCTTTATTAACGCTACCAAGGATCCCAATGCTCAATTATCTAAACACACATTCAAAACCATGATCACAATTTTATAATATATTTTCAAATCCAATTCAATCCACATCAGAGTGTGAAAATACATTTCTAAATCAAGAAAATCCATTTCACAGAAATCCACTTTTTGAAAATGATTTCTTACCATTAATTCATTGGAAGAAACATATAAAATCTAATAAATTAAAAAATCAAAGGAATTTATCAATATGACATGAAATTATTTAAATTAACTCATTATATAGAAACATATACCTTAAATAATGTAAACTATGACTGACATTATGAATTCTTTTACCTTGAATTATGTTATTAGTATCTATGTGATTTTTTATATTGTTATGTCTTCCATGAATATATTTTAATATCACGTGTTTAATAATATGAAATTATTTGATGCTTATTTAGTCCTTATATATTATCCTTGCCATAATAGATTCTATTATACATTTTACTAAACTAGAAATTTTATATCACATATACTATGATTCCTTTTCCCCAAGATATAAATATAATTATTACTCATGATATGTTTATAACAATATCATGTTTGGAGACTGTTTTGGGAGATAATAGTGATATTTACTAATTCTATATGGGAATACAATGAAATATTAATTGATATATAATGAAATATTTTTATTAAATTCATGTACTTATGATGATCACATCTGAGCTACTACAGTTGGTATCAAAGTATGGTTTAGATATCATTTTAGATAAATATTTCATTATTTAACTATGTAGATTTCATTAAAGGTTGATATGTTATGGTTAACTATAATTTCAATGGTATAGATAACATTTTTTTAATTTGGGTAATATCTACTTTTTAGGGGATTAAAATAATATAATATTAGTGAAACCCATAAGGATAATTCAAATGGGTATGTCTAAGAATATGATAACATCCTAAAATTTTGATAAATTTATGAGTATGTTGTTTTCATAGAAATTACATCCTTATATTGATACTGGTGAGTTCATGTGATTAGAGTATAGATGCACCCATGGGAAATCGCTCTAAAAAGGATTGTTGATTATTAACTTGATCTTTAATCAGTATATAATAAGTTGGGCTAAGACATCACACCTAGACATACACTCATGGGGGACCTGATTTGGGTAATCAAATTCTCTTTATAAACCATTATAATGGATTTTAGAATTCATTTTTGTATTTTTCTAGAACCTAACAAGAGATTTACAATGAATAACATATATTGGCACCAAGATATTTATATGTTAGGGTACAATTTTCATTTATGATTTATTCTATTTTAGATGAGAGTTTAAAAGGTCATTTAATTAAATATTATAATCATTAACATAATTATTTGAGTAATGGATATAGTATATAGAAACTATGTTATTAATGGATACACTAGACAAAGTGGGGATGGTCCTAAAGACAATCTAAATAGGGTAAGATCTGTATTTAAAATCATATGATTATTACAAATCTTCTAGCATGATTTAGGATTACAAAATATAACATGGAGAGTTCCCAAAAAACAATTGAAGAGATGAATGGAGTCTCAAATATGTTTTAGTGAAAAATATGATGAAGGAAATGTTGTTTTTTTTTGTTACATGTCAAAAATGAGGGAAAATAACCAAGGTAAATTACTTTACGTAACTATATTGTTATTTTTTATAGGAATTAATGACATAGATATATTAATTTCGAATGACAAATAAATATTCTAATGGACACATTTTATGTAAATAGATTTCTCCTAGTGAAACCAGTAATTGTTTAATTTCTTAATCATGAAGATCTTATACATTATCCAAGTTAATTCCCGACTTTATGGGTAAATAACGATGATAGAAACCAATAAAATACACGAAAATGGAAAACCTATAAAACCCATTCTATAGAAGTGGGATAAAAATGATATAGAATAAGTAATGATAATCACCAACTCAAAAAATATAAGTGTTGTATTTGTATCTTATTCAACCCACTCCTCTAAACGTAGAGTTTTTAATAAAAACATAAAATATCTACACAAATGATGAGATATTGAATTATTTATAAAAACTTCTAATGGTATGATTATTATATCCCATGTATATAAACACTCTTTAATATAAGTTTACAAGAATTTGATTACTATTAAATATGATTATCCTTGAGTCAAATTAAAATTGATATAAGAAAGGGATTGGATCTCTTGATATAAAGGCCATTGTAATTGGAATTATAGAAAAATGAAATATAAAATCAACCCATGAAAACCTATTAATACCTGAATGGATATAAACTCCCTATGAAAAAATATTCCCATTATATTGGGTTATATAGTAGAAATGACTAAAGGGAAAATCAATATTTTTTATATTCCTATTACGAGATAAAAGAATAATTTTCTACTCATACCAAGAATAGTAAAGATGAAACCTTATTAAAAATTAAATATTCATTCACATATATATAAAAAACTTATCTAACTATTTTATTACTTTTGAATAATTAAAATTATAAGTATTTAATTTATTTATTGGGGAATGCAATACCACATGATTTTAGTGTTTATATTTCATTTAAATAATAATTGTATCGATAGATTGTTTCACTTTAATCGTTGAACTAAACTGTGATATGAAATATTAATTGATTATTATTAAAAAATTATTAATAATAGAACCACTATTAAATAAAAATATTGTAATCAATTAATAATTAATATAAATTTCATTTATGGACACTTAATAGTTTAAAAGGGCATTTTATCCATAAAATATGTCTTTCTTTATATATTATATTTTCTTTTGAAAAATAACTTTTAAAATTTGAAATTTATAATTTCATGAAGTTAACTAAATTATTGAATTCAGTATTTCAAATTTATATGCGGGTGAATTTTTTATATTTATCTAAAATTAATTATTTTTAGGTAAATGGTGATTTTTTTTAATTTTTCATATATATACAATTTTATAGCTTAAAGTATTTGGAAACATTTTTTATAAAAAAATAATTATAAATTAAAAAATAATAATTTAAATATGACATTTTTAATTCATAAAACCCATGTTCAATGTTTTTGAATCATAAGTTACATTTTACTCTAAAAAAATTTTGTATTCCCATATATTAAAAATTACATTCCATAACATATAAAAATTAAATATAATAAATAGATTTCATAATTTAGATCAAAATTTTAATATTTTGAAATATATTCAATGTCATTTTTATGCCTAAATTTATGATAAAAAATATTAAAGTTAATGACCAAGATAATGGTGAATGGTTTATTCTCAATGAATTGTTTTTCCACTGTAGTTTTGTTTGTATTCATGAAATTAACGTTAAAATTTTTAAATAATTATTATGATATATTTTTCCACACATGTAAAAATATACTATCTCATAATGAATTATTTTTTTATTTATATAATATTATGATCATTTAATTCTTAAAACATCATTTTTTTAAAAACGTGTTTCTATAAGATAATTATTTAAATTTAAAATTTAATTTTAACATAATTAAAAATTGAATAAAATTATATAAAGACTATATATATGTTAATGTCTTCAAAATTTTCAAATAAGGTCTATAATTTTTTTTAATTAAATATAGATTTCTTGGGTAAAAACTCGTTTATAATGTAAAAACCAAAAATGGTAAAATATTCAAATCTTCTGGTAAAAGGATTGAAACATAACAAATATGTGTGTTAAAATTAGTGGTAGTGGATTTATCGACTATATATCTTCCTGAAATCCATTATTTTAAACTTTTGGAGGCTTTTAGCCATTAATTTTATCACACTGTTATTAAAATGCATTGCTTACTTCAACAATTACCACTCACTTCAATTTTAAATGGGGATTACTTATGCCAAATCATGATAATCATATTCCTATGAATTTAATAAATAACAATAAAATTGTTTTCATTCTAGAATCTACTCTCAATTTTATAAACCTCTTATCTTAATTATATATCCTAAGGAATCTATTTCCATGGATATTTCTAAATGAAATCTTATGTTCTCAATGCGGGTATTTCTTACTCCTTAGCCTTTTCTTCCCAATCATTATCATAAATACATATTTTATAGATAATGATATAATGAAAAAATTATTCTTAATATAATATATAGTTTTTATATTAATGGAACAATAATTATTTAATCATTCTGATCCATTGAAAAATAGAACAATAACCGTGTGTGTGTGCGACCGTATCCACAAAATATTGTTGTTAGTTCTTCATCACTGATTACCATGGTTTTTGAAAAGTATTTATTTTATGAATTATATTTTTCTTATTTCATTATTATTATTTTGAAAATTAAATTTATCAAATACCTTTATTCTATCCCTTTCACTAATAAATTGAAATTTTTATCGAGTGTATGTATAGAATACCATCTCCATGAATGAATAATTTCATTTTTCATCACCACGATGCATAAATAATTCTATGTATAAATTTAATAAAGGTTAATTATTTTAATGAAATGTATAATATTATTTAATTATTATACTAAAAATATTTAAAAACATTTCCATATTCATGAAATCATTATAACATGCTATCATTTGTCTCTGTTTTACCACCAAAGTAGATTATGTTACTATGTTTGTAACATGAATGATTAAGTAATTTATATAATGATAATATGATATAATAATAATTTATTTAAAAATATTTATTTTTTCTATAACCATGTTATTTATATTTAATATATCTATTAATACATCAACTTTCTATATTTAAACACTTAGAAACTAGTTCTTCAAAATTTCTATTTTCATAGACAATAACTTTATCAGTCAAAAAATTAAAATTTTATTTTATAAATAATTAAAACACCGTTATTAAATTGTTTTCATTAAAATATAATTGATTAAATTTGATCTAATAAGTAATAATTTACCATGTCACAGAATTACTTATATGAATCATACATGTGAAGTTTCCTAAGAAACAATGATTAATGAAAACCATAACTGAGTAATATATATGTAATAATAGATTATACAAGAATATTATAAAATTTTAAATACATGAAAAATTTTCTTAAATAAGTTATTGATATATATATATATATTCTATATAGTAAATTTAAGTGCTTTAGTTCATGTTGGGAATTAATATCAGAGTTCATTGTCTAAAATTTTGAATTCCTTGATACATGATTCTTACTCAGAACCATGATTTATATTATTTTGTAAAAAATTTATATTCTATTAAATATATTATTATTATTTTTATATTCATTATATTAAATTTTTTTCTTCATGTTCCCTCCATCGTGGAGTTTTCATAATGTTTTTTCCCAATACATTATTGTTTGTTCACCAATCTCAATTTGAAAATTAGTGTTTATTTTGAATGACAATACATTTGAGGAATTTAAATGCTATTTATTTAAAAAAAATCCATTAATTTATTCCCCTAGGATTAATTGTTTTTTAATTGTATCTTAAATGTATTTAAATTTCCCCCATGACTCATTATTTTTGTTGTTGTATGGAAACCAACCCTTACACTTTTTTTCAGTCAGTAATCCTTCTATTTCATTATTATATTCATTGTATACTTTTAAAAATGTACTTATATATTCCTAATAATTTATTAAGGTACATTCCTACTAACTTGACCTCCTTTGAAAATATTTCAATCAAATATCCATAAAATAAATAATCTATCAATGTATTTTTCATTCCAATTCATCTTATCATGTGGGCATGAATTTCATTCTAGTAACTTTCTTCTTTGACACCATCAAATGTGTTCTTAATGAGAAGGTTTTGTTTATATATTTCAAAATATTTTGATATAACTTCTGTTACACTTGGGATATATATTATATGACTATCCGACTTCTTTCTCCGGATGGATTATGAATATTTATTGACTGGGGAATGTTTTTTCATTTTCAATATTGTTATTCAAATACCAATTAGTATGGATTACTAATAAAGGATGATTATATATTGATTAAACATCCACATTCATTACATAGATCGACTGTGTCTATGTTATCCCATTTATTAACTCTGAATGTATTGATGTTTGGTATGTTTATATACCAATATATATATTTTTATAGATTTCTATGGATAGTTGATTATTTATTATATTTATATTTATATATTTCATATTTTAAAACAATTAGACTTAAATATGTTATGCCTAGTGATTGGTATAATAGAACCAAGATGCATCGATTGGTTTCATGTGATAAAAGGTGTGTGTATTTGGTGTATACCTACCCAATGCAATCATGATGTATTTGTTTATACCTTGATGGAATGAATTATTTCTGGGTTGTAGCCATGAAAAAAAGAATAATGTCTCATTTGAGGATTTGATGGTAAAATATGCTTGACGTTATCCATTCCATAACCATGAATTCAGTTATTATTATCCATGTGAATTTTTATGTTGTTATGTATTCCATGAATAGTTTTCATGCTCATGTGTTCAAATCTAAAGAATTATTTGGCTTCAATTTATTACTAAAAAATTATCCATGACATGATATATTTTGATATAATTTTCTCCATAATGAAAATTTGAGATCACCCATCCTTTTTTGCATTTCCATAGGCTATGAAGAAAATTATTTCACAATATATATTTTGAAGAGTAGAATGTGTGTATAATTCATGAGAGATATTTATGACTTATAATGGATTAAGTTGTTTCTTATATTGTCATGACCCATCCCCTGGGGGATGTGGCCAGACTACCCCAAGCCCACAATCCATAGGCCAGGGGCACGAATCGAGCACTGAGTAGGCATATCGCAAAAAAAGGTGTAATTTGTCTTAAAACCTATACACATGCACAAATCTCAAACTGTGGAATGTAAACCCAATTTAAACCACAATTTTCACTAATACAACTAAATAGAGTACGATTAAAACTAAAAGTATAGAGGGGGCATAATAGAATCCCAAAACTATAAAGAAATTCTCAATTATGGTGGTACATCCACTTAAGACCCCACTTGATGGGTGGGTGAACAGTAGCTGCCTATAGTCGTAGAAGTACGCATGTCCGTCCAGCCCCAATGATCATCATCTTTTCCTAGACCACTAAGGTCAACATTGAATCATAAATCACCTACATTGGAGACGACTCATATGGTCAATTCCTATGAAAATGAGAGGAACACAATAATCAGTGGGGACCCTGGAAGACAAGGGAAATAACATAAAAAAAGTTTTACACAAGCTATTTTCAGCTCACACAGGTATAATCTAAAGAATAGAAAGTAAGACTATTAGTCATAACACTGAACACCTTGGAATAGTGAGGTACTCATCCCTGATGGGTTCCATGGGAATTTAGGGTAACATAGATCATCTCCACACTATTGTTATGTTGGGTAACAAATAGTCACATCCCACTTATTCCATCATATTGAGGAACACATTCCTGATGAGTACAGTGGGTTTTTCTGGTCACATAGAGCTGCTGCACACCGTGGGCCTGTCGGGACATTCAGAGTCACATCCCACATAGGCCATCATAGATGATACAAAAAAAATTCTCTTCTACTTGAACCACATAGTGTCGCTTGTCAGCAGCCTTTGGGTCTCAACTAGCCACAAGATTCCAGCATGTAGGGCTTTTTATTCTGAGATAATCCACTACTCAAGACATTAATTGTATTTAAACATCCATAAAATTTTCATTAGTGCATGACAAATTTATAGCAACATCACGATGGTCCCTGTTGTTCAATATTCTAATCAATTGTATGCATGGATTGATGAATATTGGTGTTTTATTAATCATGGGTGGGTTGTGTTCAGGCCCGGTCTAACCTAGTTGGTCCGACCCGACTAACCTGGCTTGAGGGACCCACAAGCCCTAGCCTGGTTCAACCCCCCAAAAAGACCCAATTCATGTCTGGGCTATTCCAGTCTAGCCTAGACTGTGGTACCTTTTGGACCCATCTCGGTTCGGTCGTGAGTATAGACCAGACCACTCAGCAGTTCTGTTTGTGCCCAGCCATCCAGGTCTTCAACAGACATGTCAGTGTCCTCTAGCTCGGATTCCACCTGGGGTCCGGTTCAGCACCTCATAGATGTTTACCTAGCTAGGTCTTTTTCCTACATGTGGTCCCCATTGGACAACGTTCCAGCATGGTACAACGGCTTGCACAATGCGGTTTGCCCACTGACGCAGCCTTGTGGCTCCGTCTCTGTCTACTAGCTTTCAGGTTGATACCCGAAGCTCCATCCATGACACAATCCTATCATTGGCTCTTACCGTGACACAAGCCTACCACGGCTTCCACCTCAAAGTGTCATTGTGTTGCACCACCCCTCGCATGCATCCAGTGCATGTGTTTCACAGTACATTCCTTAGACCATGAGGTTCCCTCGAGTGGTACGTTCTAAAAAGCATCTACACTCCAAGGTTCCTTAGAGAACCATATTTCCTTACACGGCCTTTGTTCCCCTTATCATCCAATCGTATGTCTGGTCACGAACATCAAAATAATTCCCAATGATGAAGGAATGACGGCCTTGTTCGTGTCGGCCCGATTCTTCTGTTATAGATGTTTTGAAACACGAGAAGGGAAAATTTTGTTTCTATCAATAATAATTTATGATCCCAAAGAAAAAACCAAACATAATAAATCATCCTACAAGATTAACGACCCACATATCAACCTATTTGTGGGATGGTTTATGTTTTTTGGTTTTATAAAGATGAATGAGCCATCAAAACAAAAAGTAACCCCAAACTAGGAAAAGAGATTGCACAAGAATGATCATTCTTCATCTCCCATTGATCACCATTTTGGATTCAATATCTGTGGCTTTCTTTGCTACATTCCGATTTAGTAGTGTTGGTCGTTTGAGGGTGTTACTTCAGAGAATTAGAGTGATTTTCAAGAAGAAAATCCAAAATCCAAAATCTTATTTTTCCATTAAATAGGGAAAATGTTCCACATCGTTCTTGATACACTGATTCACCACCATTATGTTGTTTCATTTATGAAACAACCATACTATCCATCCAATGGCCTGATGGCCTTCAAATTTTATATTATTGATAATTCCCCCTTTTAAGGGAAGATGGGGGAACCCAAAAGATATTGTGAAATAAAAAATCAGATCTGAAGGAAAAAAGAATAAGAGTACTACAGGAAGAAAACCTAGATCTTCCCCTCCCCAACAATTGAAAAATATAAATCTTTCCACCATTGCATGGAAATACAGTGAGCCAGTGCTCTATGTCAGAGCACATTCCTGATCTGAAATATGACGTCAGACCCTCTCAAACAACGAAGTCTGAAAAGCTCTGCCATTATGAACAACCATCTTTGGATCCTCCTCTAAGGCATAATCTACATTGAAAATTCAAGGTTTAATTACTTTCCACCTTCAGGGTCAAACAATTACAACAAGCCACCACCACCATTGACATAGAACTTGTCCACAAACAATAATTTGAACACCGAATCACCATGGATTCCAACCTGGTTCACACCTTATGGAACCCACCACCAAGCAGATGATGGAGAAAATGGAAGACGATCAATGATGGGAAGCCAGACCATCGTCAGTTAGGACTAGAAAGACCAACACTAATCTGTAGGAATGAAACCGATGGGGTGATCCAGACTGATCTTTATCTCAAACGCCACATTGGGCAATGATCTGCTCATAACATGATGATAGATTCTCCCTCAGTAGAGTCTGATGCAAGAAAAACACAAGAAATGGGGGAAACCAATGAGTAGAGGTAGAATGAGGCTCCCCAAACCATAAGAACAATAAAATCAACCATCAACATACCATGAGAACCACCAAATCGACGCAATCAATAATAAATAACCATGAATCACTAGGATCAGCCATATGTGAAGACCATAGGACCGCCAGATGCCCGAACCATAGCGGTTGTGGATAAGTCTTTCTTAAGGAGAACATCAAATTACGAACTCAACAAATGTATAATATTTTTAATCTGAGTTATATTTTTTGAGTTATGTGAATTATAAAATAAAAAAATTATTTAAATTTTTTAATTTATGGTTACGTCCCAAAAACGAAATTTCACAGCCAGCCCACACCGACTGATGTTTGGATCCTACTAAGATAATCATACCATCAAAAACTCAATAATTTTCTTATATTTCTAATACTAGAAGTATTTTATGAGATATAAGTATTTGAAAATAAAATACCTTTTTCCAATTAATTTATTTACAGCCAAAAACTACATTCCACTGTTGAACTGAACAGCCAGGGTTAGGTTCTACCTAATGAAATAATACCATCATGAGCTCAATGGTGGTCTACGATTTTCAATATGGGTCACCATTCTAGATATATGATGATTTGGAAAATATTTTATTTTTATTTAATAATGTTATTTACGGTTATTCCATTTTCTACTTTTCTCACCGGAGGCTCGTGCTAAATAAAATTAATTCACCCCAATGGTAAACCCACCAATCTTGAACACAAAGGTTCCCTTTGATTTCTTGTCTAATAAATCATTTTTATGTTATTCCACTTTTTATGAAAAACTACTCACACTTGCTATTTAAAACATAACATTTTTCGATGGATCATTTTAGGCACTCTAGGCCATAGAATCAAACATCGTCTCAATACCTAGTCTTGAAATAATCCCATTTGATTTAAAAAAAATGGATTTCTGGGGTATTACATTTCTACCCTATTATGGATTTATGTCCTCGTAATAAAAAAAATGGATAAAAAAAATTGGGAGTACTGAGAACAAATGTTAGCCTCACTATTTCACGCGCCCTCAAAGAAATATTCATGCTACCAAAAAATGTACTAGGGTAATTGAGATTACATTAAAGATACTCTCTTATATAACCTCTATCTCCACTGGGTACTCCACGAATTTTTTCCCATCATCAATCTCCATATCATCATGGCTAATGATGTGAGAAGGCTCGTGCATGTATCTATTTAGTTGGGATACATGGAATATGTCGTGCACCCACACAAATAATAGAGGTAGAGACAAGAGGTATGAAAACTCTTTCCCTCTAAACAGTATCATGAATGGTAGGATGATCCTCACAGATAACTTGCTACCCCAGCCAAATATTTGTATCCCTCTTATAGGACAGACATATAGGAATATGTGTTCCCCCTCGCAGAACTCCAAGGGTATTCGTCCCCGATCATCATGGGACTTTTATCAGATATGTGCAGTATTCATATTCTTATAGATGACCTTAGCCTTCTTAGTGGTAACCTGTACCACCTTTAAACCCATTAATGTAGACTCCCTTGGGACTGTCCAGCATGACGATGACTTGCATGGTCATTCGTATAGTGCCTCAAACGGTGCCATACCGATGGTGGAGTGGTGGCTATTTTTGTATTTATACTCCACCAGTGCTATGTGCTACTTCCAACTAGAATCAAAATCAAGAACGTAAGCATGAAGCATGTACTCTAGGGTATGAATGTTTCTCTCTATCTAACCATCAATATGTGTGTGAAAGGTTGTTCTCCCGCACACCTGTGTGCCAAAATCCACCTATAATCCCTTCCAAAATCGTGATGTAAAGAGTGAATCATGATATAAGATTATCTTAGAAGGGAATCTGTGGATTCAAACTATTTCTTATATGTAAAGGCATACCATGATCTCTACTAGACCTTGTTCTCGAATGGGTATAAAGTGAGCCGACCAGGTGAGTCAGTCTACGATCACCCTAATGGTATTGTTCCCCTTGGACATATGTGGTATGCCTATCAAAAAGCATATCAATATCCTATCCCACTTACACATTGACACCTCAAGGGGTTGTGTCAAGCCTCATGGAACCTAGTTCTCAACCATCTCTTGATGTAAAGTGAGGCATCTCGAGACAAACTTTCCCATTTCCTTCTTTATCATCCACCAACAGTACTGATGTTGGAGGTCCAGGTACATCTTTAGAATACCTGGATGTACTTTGAAAGTGGATATATAGAACTCCATAAATACTTCCTCATGGAACTCCACTAGTTCTGTAACATCTTGGATAAATTAAGAATACGACATATTTCATATTTATTAATATTTGTGAATTAAATATTAATTTTACTTTAAAGGAGTTTCTATGTTCGATATCATACCCGATACGCAAAACGTATTTCTTTGGAATCATATGTTGCACACTAATAATATAATAATATTATTTTAAATGGCAGTTAAATCCTAGCCATTGTATGGGCGGGAAGGAATGAAACTAACTACAACATGATTATACATGTTTGTTCAATGTATTTACATTTATCCAATAAAATTTAGATTCTAAAAATGTGAATGAATCTAATTTTAAACATAATTTACATTAAAAGGATGATTTATCACCTCTTAATGGAGAAACATTTTTAAATATTGTATTAGTAACATTAATACATTATAATTGACCAAATAAAATCCTTCTTTATAATGGGGACATCAAAATTTACATTGTGTAAATTTTTTGGAATTTTTCTGATAAAGTTCATTTTTTTAATGAATAGTGATAAATATTTTATTTTATTTCAAAAGTGATTTCAAATCTAATTTATTTATATGGTTATATTTTCTTTTAAATTGTTTTTCAAGTGAAATTAAAATTTATTTTTACCATTTAATCCAATTTTGGTCATTGTAATTAATATCACTTTGAAATTGGACACAAAAATGTATCAATCATTTGATCGTTATTGTTTCTTAAAAACATGCTATTTGTTTTAACGAGAATTAATTTTAAAATTAATTAATTCCAGTTCTATGTTTTGAATTTGTAAATATAGACATCAATTTTTAATTCATAATATCAAATAATGCTTAGGATAAATTTTTGGTATTTTTCTGAAAAACATCAATTTTGATCAATAGTGAAACCACTTAGTGGTTGTTAAAAATAGTGACTTTTTCATTTAAATGAAATTTTACAACTTCTATGAGTTTAATTTCAAAAACCCGACATACATGGTTGTTATCAATAAGTAATATGTGGTTCATTAAGATGAATTTGTTTGGTGAATAGTAACTTTTTACTTTTATTTACCGTGGTTAAAGGTAAATAGGTTAATTAAAGGTAAAAATAATATTATAATAATTTAAAATTACCTTAAAACTTTTCCAAACCTTATTGGTTGAGTCATTAACTACCATGGGAATATTTGGGTTGGTTTTGGGACCCCATTGAGCCAGTTGAGTGTGATAATAACAATTTAGATTAATTAATTTTATGTAAAGATAAAATTGACATAAACAAAAATCTTATAGTAATTAATTTTTATATGGTGTAATATAAGTCATATCTTCAACTATAAATATTAATTTTAAAGATAAATATATTTCCTACATCATGTTATTTTTTTAGACAATAAATAAATTAAATTATATATGACATAATATTGATGCACTATTTATCTCATTAATAAATCATTTAAATAAATAAGATTATAATGATTAAAATAATATCCAAAACATGTAAAATTCTGATTTAATGTTTTTATTTCGGCCATGAGTAGTCTTATCTTCATCATTAATGATTTTGGGACCATTAGAAACCGTATATAAGCTTATAATAAAATAGTTGTATCACACTTTCCCAAAGAGCCCCTCCTCCCCCTTATAACATGAGACCACTTATATCCAATTACTCACACCTCTCGAGCCATTTGGCTTGTCCAACCTCTGAAAAACTTAAGCTCCCTACATCCCTCTCCTCACTTTGGAATCCTTACCTTAGTCAGATGTCACTTCAAGAATTCCTTTGGTTCAAACCAAAGAGAGTTACACAAAATAATGGTAACAGTTTATCTTAAATTGTTTTCTTTTATTTTACTTATCCAACCCCTAAACTATTTTTATTCCTTTATTTTGTAACAACACCATTATACTCAATATACTAGGTCGTTTTTATGATAAGGACTAAAACTACACATACACACACCTCTATCTAATGGATGAAGAACATAATGTTTCTGTGGATGGAAAACAAACGCCTCACGAAACGATGATTGTTCAATTATCTCCAACCACCTATAATGGTTGCCATAATGATGGAACTATATCTATATATGATATATATTATGTTTATGTTTTCTTTATGCTTCTGTATTTTACATTTATTGCACGCCTTTATGGCTTCCATTGTGGATAAATATGATAATCTCATTTGAGGAAACACGAACTACAGCCCCCTCAAAGTGATGTGAATCGTTAATTTCTTAAAGGATAGAGTTAATGATATTATACTGTAATTATAGTATAAATATGTATCATTATTTTTTTATTCCATTAAAATAAGAAATAGAAATGAAAGTAGCGTTCATGCGTACCTACAACTTACTGTCTCCATGAATGGAACATTTCATTTCATTATTTGAAATGTTATGTACTATTATAAATATATGTATATGCTATATATATGATATATATTATATCAAAATCATGAAAATCAATCTGGATATAATGAACCTTTGACATCATGAACAACATGTAATTATAAGAAGTCCATTTTTGACTCAAGTACCAAATATCGACAAAACAAACATTATTAACATAAATGTTTACATATTGTTTATAACATGGTAATAAGTGATATAAAAAGGAATAATAAACTTGAAAAATTTTCCTAATCAATTATAAATTAACTTTAGTTTTTTATTCAAGATATTAAAGATCGATCGAGTCAAGTCTGAAATGAGGTAAGGGATCTGACCTCTCTTTTTCTTTTCAAGTACTCTTTTTTATGTCATTTATTTTATGCTCCATGTTTGTATGTTGGAGGATTTTCTGTTAAATTGAAAATACTGTAATTTTTATTTTCATATGATGAGATACCCCCTCTTATTATCATCAATTCATTTTAAGAATTTTATGTGGCGATGTTAGGCTGCCGAATTTTTGTTAGTTCTTTTCTTATCTCACTTTTAATTCTGGGAGATTTCCATTGTTCACCAATTATTTATTGCATGTGGTGTATTATGTACTTAAATTGGATATATATTATAATTATTATATTTATTTTCATGGTATTCTATGATTCATTTTATGGTTATAAACTTCTGGTCATACGACTCATTTGATTACAACGTGGTAAAGGGTTTCATCTCACTTTTTATTCCCGTGAGATTCATGCTATATTGGCCAGTATTTCCTTTTGTGTGGCATATTTACTGTCCATAATTTTACTCTTTTTGTAATATAATTTTATTTATGAGTATTTACAAATTCATTGTATGATACTTATTTCATGTGGCGTATGTTTTGTAAGTTACCAAATCGGTAAGGGAACCTTTCACCCTCCTCTTTTTAAAAGACTTCTTTTTGTTATGTCTTTTAATTTACATATTATTATGGTGGGACATGTTATTAAATATCCTTATTGATGTAAAAATTATTTCCTAGTGTTGAGGTACCATTTTTATCTTATCAACTAATTTTCTTAATTTTAAAGAGACGACGTTAGGCTGTCGAATTTTTACAGGGGAACCTCTTAACCCAATTTCAATTCTTTGGGTTCAACTTGTACTCATTGAATATGTCATTATATGAATATATGTGAATGAAAAATGATTGTTTTATACTTAATATCCACATATATTGGGTTTATTTATTTTTTTCACACATAATTATGAGATTGATTTATCCTTAATCAAAGGATTCCATCTTTATAAGAGATTTCATCTCAATTTACATTGCCATTGAGAATTAATTGTTGTTATACACCAATTATCTCATATATGGTGTATATAATGTCCTTTTTCATATTATATCATGCATACCTTTATTCTCATGATAATATAAAGTTCAGAATAAATATTATTCCTTAATTATTTGTATTCAAGCGTTACGCATTTTGATAAATAAAACTCTTTAACTAAAATATCGTTTTCATTGTTTTAAAGATTTATTATAAAAATCATTATCATTAATTTTCATGTTTTAAAATTGGTTTTAAGGATTTATTTATATGGAAATTATTGTTTTAAAATGTAAATTCCATTAAACTTTTCAAAGTGGTATGGGACACTTTGATTCAAAAAAAACTCTTTTTATTAAATGGTTTTGAAAATGGTTTGATAAAGCATTGATTTTGTAAATATTGTGAAATGATATATTATGGTTGCAAATGAAATATTAATAGTGAAATGTTAATATTTGAAATATTTTATGTTCTATTATTTTATAATGGAAGTTGGACATTTGACGGGTGGTTATGTGACTAACCAAATGACAGGTGGTGCAGTGAATACTATGACGGGTGGTTATGTTATAACCTACAATGCTTTCGGTATGGAAGTCGGCTGTATGGCTATTCCATTTAGTGATATGTGTGGAAGTCGACCGTATGGTTATTCCATTTATGTATGTTTATGTCCCAAGTTACCTTTATATGTTATTAGTTCTTTTTTTTGTTTTTATGGTAATATTTTGGTTTCAAAAATGGCAAGTAATGATTTTTTATTCAGTGTAGAGTATTTACTACTTCATAAAGGTGAAAATTATTACTTATGTTAAAGTATTCATTGTTTACTAGTTGTTTTGAAAAACTAATAGTTTTCCATCATTGTGTATCCCATACAATGATTTTTTTATGCTCTTCCCAAGTTTTTGAAATGTGTTTCACAGAACATAATAGGGTCATGGATGTGGTCAAGGAAAAGCCATGCTGTCTTAAACATGGAACTAGACATAACCCTTTTGTTTCAAGAGTTCGTGTCTTGTAAAAAAAATGGAAACCGTATAGAAGTGTCAACTTCTTAATCTTTTGAGATGTAATAGTTACGTCCTAATTATCTTAAACAATAAACCAGAAAAGATCCTCAATGTGAATTATTCATTTAATTCAATATTATGTAAGTTTTAAGTCCGAGTCCTTGTAGTTAGTATCAGAGGTCGGTTTAGATAACTCTAGGAGTTTGGGTATTGTTAAATTAATATCCATGAAGTAATTTATGTTAATATTGAAATCATATAGCCATTAAATATTACCATGTTGCTTCACCGAAGATATTTATGTGTTCAGAATGGTTTTTTGTAGTGGAAACACGGCAGCTATGTTGGGACGATATCAGGAGGAACACAACCTTCCAATTAAGCAACCTGAGATGGTTGGATTCAAAACTGAATAGTTTGTTACAGTGATGACATAGTTGAATCAGGATATAAATGGTTGTGGTATCCATGTACGAGATCATCCAGATCAACCACAGACGAAAATAGTAGTAGTGGAGCATTTCATTAGGAAACATACCCCATCATTTAGAGGATCACCTGACCCTGTACTAGTTGAAGGGTGGATTAAAGCACTTGAGAATATTTTCGAGGTCATGGGTTGTTCATAACATCAAAAGGGTAGTCTTGTTGTTTACTGTTTTGAAGGTGAAGCTGATAAGTGGTGGTCGATGGTGAAAAATATCAGGGATAGTGAAGAGATTGATACTATTGCTCGGGTTGAATCAAATGTATGTTTGTTTAGAAATATTTTACTAAGTTGGTTCATCTTAGGATGGATAAACAATTCCTAGAATTGAGGTAGGAGGATGACTCAGTGGATGCTTATGAAGAAAAATTCACTCGACTGGAAAGGTATGCTCCAAATTTAATACGAGGTCATGATAGTAAAATCAACCGTTTTTACTCATAACTAAAGCCACGATTTTGAAGAGCATTAGCCTCTCATGAGATCAAAAGTTATGAAAAACCTTTTCTGTATGCGGAGAAGGTGGAAATGGAGTTTGTCGATGATCAGGTGTTTGTTGACAAACAACAGAATAAGAGGTCTAGTTGGCAGGGAAGGGGAAAGAGTTCATCAAATAAGCCTGGATGTAAGAAAATTAAATATCCAAAATGTGAGAAGTGTGGTAAAAAGCATCTTGGAGAATGTTTACTAATGTTTATAAAGTGCTTTTGGTGTGTTATGTCTGGTCATATTGCTCGTAACTGTAAGGAAGATGATCAAGCAGGTAAGGAAAAACCATCGGTAAGATGCTTTAAGTGTAATGAAATGGGTCATTATGAAAATGAGTGTCCAGTGAAGAACTAAACTCAGGGAAAGAAGCCAGACTACAAGCAGAAAGGGGTGGTGAAATTCATTGAAACTACATCAGAAGATGTTGGCCCATCAAACGAAGTAGTATCAGGTACACTGTTTGTTTGTTAAAATTATGCCAATGTTTTTTTTGATTCAGGGTCTACACACCCTTTCATTTCAGAGATGTTTTCTAGTAAATTGGTAATTTCATCTCAAGATATGAATACAGAACATGTGGTAAAAACACCTGGATGAAATAAAGAGACAAAAATAAACCATAAGAACATTCATATCCTTGTGTGTGGAAAGAATCTACCAGCAAACCTTATTGTTTTGCCTCTATTAGAGTTTGATTCTATATTAGGAATGGGTTGGCTTTCTGTTTATCAGGCTAAGATTGACTGTAGATCTAAAGAGGTTTATTTTTAGAAATATTTTTAGTTTGTATACAACAATGAACCCTTGCTTTTCATAACATATCAGGATGCTCAGAAACTAGTAAAAATGGAAATGAATGTTACCTTCCACATATTGTTGAAAACAATGGAACCGTTCAGATTAATGACGTACCTGTGGTAAATCAGTATGTTGATGTTTTTAATGATGAGTTTCCTGGAATTATACCTTATTAGGAAGTTGAATTTACTATTTACATAGTTCCTAATGCTAATCTAATTTCAAAACCCCCTTATCGAATGGCTCAAATTGAACTTTTAGAGTTAATGAAGCAATTCCAAGAGTTATTAGATAAAGGTTTCATTCAACCTAGCTCATCACCATGGGGTGCTCTTATCTTGTTTGTTAAAACTAAAGATGGTTCAATGATACTTTTCATAGATTATAGAGAATTTTATAACATCTCTGTTAAGAATAAGTATCCTTTTCCTCATATTGATGATTTGTTTGATCAGCTCCATGGAGATCCGTATTTTTCAAAGAATGACATGAGGTCAGGGTACCATCAGTTGAAAGTAAAGGAAGCAGTCATTCTGAAAAACGTGTTTCGTACTAGATATGGACATTTTGAATTTTTAGTTATGCCTTTTGGGTAAACCAATGCACCAGTTGTATTCATGGATCTTATGAATAGAATTTTCCATGAGTTCTTGGATATGTTTGTGGTTGTGTTCATTGATGATATTTTGGATTATTCCAAAAATAAAAAAGGATCATGAAAATCATTTAAGGGTTGTCTTGGAAACCATAACAAGTAATATACTAGTTGGGAAGCTCATCCAGTGTGAGTTTTGGTTACAAATTTTTTTTCCATGGTCACATTGTTTAAAAAATGGCATAACAGTTGATCCTTCCTAAATGAAAGTTGTTGAAGAATAGCCTATACCCACAAATATAACCGTGTTTCGTATTTTTCGTGGTTTGGAAGGTTATTACTAGAGGGTTTTTGAAAATTTTTCATGGTTATCTAGACCAATGACAAAGTTAACTCAAGAAGGTGTTAAGTTCATCTGGACAAAATAATGCGATGTTTGTTTTCCGGAATTGAAAATAAGATTAGTGAATGCTCATGTTTTGTCACTACCGTCCAGAAATAGTGAGTTTGTTATCTACAGTGATGCTTCATTGAAAGACTCAGTTGTTTCCTAATGTAGAATGATCAGGTAATTTCTTATGCTTCACATTAGTTGAAACCTCATGAGTTAAATTACCCTACACATGATTTGGAATTAGCTGCTGTTGGTTTTTCTTTAAAAATTTGGAGGAATTATTTGTATGGATTAAAGTGTGAAATATATACTGATCACAAATGTTTGAATTATATATTTACTCAGAAATAATTGAACACTAGATATAGGATATGGTTTTAATTAATCAAGGATTATGATTGCACTATCCATTACCATTCGGGAAAAGAAAATAAAGTGGTTGATGATTTGAGTCGAAAATGTAATGCTTCATTAACCACGATACATTTTGAATGAGATCCTTTGGTTTTTTATTTGATAAAATTTGTTAAATAAGTTGTTGGTGCAAGAAATTATTCTATTTTGTTTCAGGTGTCAGTGAAATCATCTCTATCAGACAGAATTAAGGAAGCGCAGAAGGAAGACAGTGAGTTGCAGAAAAAGGTAGAGTAGGTTCAGAAGGGTAAGTTATCTGATTTTAACGATGATAATGATTGTGTTTTGAGATTTGGGAAGAGATTATGTGTTCCTTGTGATTCACAGTTGAAGAATGAGTTGTTATGTGAAACTCATAGTTCCCCATTTTCAGTTCATCCTAGAAGTACTAAGATGTACATAGATCTTCAGGAGTATTTCTGGTGGGATGGAATAAAAAGAGATATTGAAGATTTTACGATGATGTGTTTGACTTGTCAGTAGGTTAAAGAAGATATAAAGTTACCAAAATGAATAGTTCAGCCTTTACGAGTGCCAGAATGGAAATGGGAAAATATATCCATGGACTTCGTTGTGGGATTACCAAATACATCTTGAGGTAATAATTAAATCTGGGTTATAGTTGATAGATTGACTAAATCTATTCATTTCTATCCTATTCGAGATACTTTTTCTCTAGATCAACTTGATGGGTTGTATGTTAAAGAGGTATTCAGGGTTCATGGAGTTCCCCTCTCCATTGTATCTAATCTTGATCTCAGTTTTACTTCTAACTTTTGGAAAGGCCTTCAGAAGTCATTGGGTACTAGATTAAATTTTTGCACAACTTTTCATCCTCAGTTAGATGGGAAGTTAGAATCAAAAGATTAGACCATTGAAGATATGTTATGTGCTTGTTATATGGATTACCATGGATTTTGGGACAAATATATTTCTTTGGTTCAATTTTCATATAATAACAGTTTTAATTTTAGTAAAAAGATGGATCCATTTGAGGCTCTATATTGAAAGCGTTATCGAACTCTAGATTTTGTGGATGAAGTCGATGAAAGGAACCTGATTTGACCAGAATTGGTAGAAGAGATTTCAGAGAAAGTTTAGTTGATTCAGAAGAACATGAGAAAAGATCAGAGTAGACAGAAAAGTTATGCAGATAACTGGAGGAAGGATCTTTCTTTTGAGGTAGGTGATCATGTCTTTCTCAAAGTTTCTCCATGGAAAAGTGTGATGTGTTTTGGTAAGAAGAGAAAGTTGAGTCCGAGGATTATTAGACCTTATGAAATTTTGGAGAATGTTGGATCAGTTGCGTATATAGTGGAATTACCTCCAATTTTATCCCAGGTACACAATGTTTTTCATGTTTTGATGTTGAGAATGTATATACCCAATCCATCTGATTTTTTTATCCTAGAGATAGTTTAGATGGAAGAGAATATCTCTTATGAAGAAAAAAAAAGTCTAGATTTTTTACCACAGAGAGAAAGTTTTTCAGAATAAGTTAATTCACCAAGTAAAGGTTTTGTGGATAAACCATATGGTTGAAGAGGCAATGTGGGAATCTGAATATTCTATGAGGGATAAATACCCCCAAGTATTTTGATATGTGAAAAAAATTACGAGGGTGCAATTCCCAAAAGTGGGAAGGATGTACCATCTCAGCTAAATGAAGAATAAGACATATTTCATATGTATTAATATTTTTGAATTAAATATTAATTTTACTTTTAAGGGGTTTCTTATGATTGATAGCTTACCCGATACACAACAACGGATTTCTTTGGAATTTTACGTTGCACACTAATAATATAATAATATTATTTTAAATGGTAGATAACTCCTTGTTGTTGTATTGGAAGGAATTAATGAAACTAACTAAAATATGATTATACATGTTTGTTAAATGTATTTATATTTATCCAATATAATTTAGAATCTAAAAATTTGAATGAATCTATTTTTAAGGATAATTTACATTAAAAGGCCGATTTATCACCTGTTAATGGATAACCCTTTTTAAAGGTAGTTTTGGTCAATTTAATACATTCTAATTGAGAAAATAATATTCTTTTTTAGAATGGAAAATAAAAATTTTCTTTGTGTAAATTTTTTGAATTTTTTCGATGTAGTTCATTTTCAATTAATAGTGAAAAATATTGTATTTTATTTGAAAAGTTCCTTTTAATCTAATTTATTAATATGGTTACATTATCTTTTTAATTGGTTTTAAATGTGAAATTAAAATATATTTTTACCATTTAATCCAATTTTGGTCATTTTGGTTAATTTAACTATGAAATTGGACATAAACAAGTACCAATCTTTTGATTGTAATTGTTTCTTAAAAACATGCTATTTTTTTAACAACGGGATTTAATTTTAAAATTAATTAATTCCACTTATATTTTTTCAATTTGTAAAAATAGACATCAATTTTGAATTCGGAATATCAAATAATTCTTAGGCTGAATATTTGGTATTTTTCAGAAAAACATCAATTTTTGATGAATAGTGAAACCACTTAGTGGTAGTTAAAAAAACTGACATTTTCATTAAATGAAATTTTACCACTTCTGTGAATTGAATTTCAAAAATCCTACATACATGGTTGTTATCAGGAAGTAAAATTTGGTTCATTAAGATGAAAATAATTTTTTGTGAATAGTAACTTTTGAATTTTATTAACCCCGGTTAAAGGTAAATAGGCTAATTCAAGGTAAAAAGAATAATATAATAATTCAAAATTACCTTAACACTTGTACTAACCATATTGGATGAGTCATTAACGACCATGGGCATCTTTGGGATGATTTTGGGACCCCATTGAGCCACTTGGTTGTGATAATGAAAATTTAGATTAATTAATTTAATGTAAAGTCAAAATTTAGTGTATATAATGTTCTTTTTTCAGATTATATCATGAATCCCTTTATTCTCAATATATTATAATGTTATGATTAAATTCTAATCCTCAATTATTTATATAAAAGTGTTTCTCATTTTGTTAAAAATAACTCTTTAACTAAAATATCGTTTTAATTGTTTTAAAGATTTATTCTTCTAAATATTTAGCATTAATGTCCATCTTTTGAAAATGGATTTAATTATTTATATATATAGAAATAATTTTTTTAATGGTAATTCCTTTAAAATCATCAAAGTGGTATGGGAGACTTTGATTCAAAAAAAAATCTCTTTATTAAATGGTTTTGAAAATGTTTTGATAAAGCATTGATTTTTTCAATATCATGAAATGATATATTTTGATTGAAAATGAAATTTTAATAGTGAAATGTTTATATTTGAAATATTTTATGTGCTATGATTTTATAATGGTACTTGGATAGTTGAAGGGTGGTTACGTGATTAACCAAATGACAGGTGGTGTCGTGAATACCAGGACGGGTGGTTAAGTTTTAACCTCTAATGAATTGGGTATAGAAGTTGGGAATATGGCTATTCCATTTAGTGATATGTGTGGAATTTGAACGTATGGTTATTCAATTTATGTATGTTTATGTCACAAGTTACCTTTATATATTATATGTTCTTTATATGGGTTTTAAGGTAATCTTTTGGTTACGAAAATGTTATGTAATGATCTTTTATTTAGTAAAGAGTATTTACTACTTCATAAAGGTGAAAAGTATTAATTTTGTTAAATTATTCATGGTTTACTTGTTGTTTTGACAAAATAATAGTTTTACTTATTTTTGTATCCATTAATGAGCTTTTTAATGCTCATCCCATGTTTTTGAAATGTTTTTCATAGGAAATAATAGGGTCAAGGATGGGATCAAGGAAAAGTCTTGTTGTCATAAACGTAGAACTACACATGATTTTTTTTTCAAGAGTTCAAGTTTTGTAAAAAAAATGGAAACTGTGTAGAAGTTTTTACTTTGTAATCTTATGAGATGTAATAGTTATGTCCTAATTCTCTAAAACTCTAAACCAGAAAAGATCTTCAATGTCAATTATTCATTTAATTCAAGGTTATATAAGGTTTAATGTTGAGTCCTTATAAGTTCTATGTTGTTTCCTATGAAAAGGATGACTTTCTCCCCACCATTTGAATATCTATATTGGGAATAACCTTTCGATATATTGGCATGTTTGGTCTCCTAGAAAGTATCTATGAGTTTCACCATCTAAAATCACTATAACATTTATGGGTAAACTACCATATACTAAAGATAAGGTTACTCATTTATATACACTAAGTATATTTGAGGTGAGGCCAACTGCTCTGAAGGATTGATCAGTAGATGTGAACTTGATCTCATGTTGAGAGAATTATCCACCATGTTCCCATTCCTAGAATCATAGACTACCTCGAATTCTTAGTCCTGGAGGAACTATAGCCAATATCGCTATCTAAAATTCAAATCCTTTAATAAATGATATACTTGAGACTCTTCTAGTCAGAGAAGATGATTAATCATTTTCCCATAAGGTATTGTCGCATCATCATCAGTGCAAAGACTACCACTGCCAACTCTTGGTCATGATTCATATAGTTCGGCTCATGTAGCCTATACTATTTTGAGCCATAACCAATCACTGATTTACCCTGCCTCAGGACACTACCATGCCCGGTTCTTGATGCATCATCGTACACCATATTGTTGGAACCTTTATTGGGAAACCTCAAGATTGGACCACTCATTAGACTCTACCTCATCTTATGAAACCTCTACTAGAATCCTTCTATCTACACAAATGGTTTTCACTTCTTTTTCAATGTCATCATGGGTTCTCCTACTTTGGACAATTTTGTTACAATCCTCTGATAGTACCCAACCAACCCATGGAATATTTGCACCATAGAAACAATCTTGTGTGGTTCCCAAGTAGGGATCACATCAATCATCACTGGATCCACCAAAACTCCATCCTCTGAGAACACACGTCCAAGAAATTAAACCTTTCTCATCCAGAAGTAACACATAAAGAATTTTTTGTAATGTTGTTCACTTAGAGTGTGTCCAAAACCATCCTTAGGTTCATCACATGCTCCTACTAATATGAATTATACACTAAGATGTCTTCAATAAAGACCACTACAAAATGGTCTATGTATGGCAAGAAGATCCTATTCATGAGTCCCAAGAACATTGTTGGGGTGATCTTCATGCCAACCGACATCACTAAGTAGTCGTAGTGGCTATAGTGACATCAGAAATATTCCTCTGAGATGTCCTCATCCTTCACTTGATGCTGGTGATATCATTATTTGAGGTTTATATTTGAGAAACATCCTTCTCCATATATCTAATCGATGAGGTCATAAATCCTTGGAAGAGTAATATTTTTCTTCACGGTCACCTAGTTCAGGTATCAGAAGTTCACTCATAGCCTCAAGCTATCCTCTTCCTTCTTATAAAACATCATAGGGGATTCCCATGGTGAAACAGTGGGCCTTATGAACCCCTTCCTCAAAAAATCCTTCAAATGTACCTTCATCTGCCAGAGCTGTATGGGATTCATTCAATAAGCAGGTGTAGATATCAATGTCATCCTTCGGTACATATATATGAAAACTTCTACCCATATACAAAGACATCTTCATTGAACATCGTCAAAATGGACGTCCTCATACTTTCCCACCATTGTAGGGAACTGAAAACCGAAAACAATTACTACTACGTGGGTATGGATGGCCGTATGCTACTCCCACCTTCCCCTGTCCTCTAGCTCTCTAAGCCTAGTGTGGAACACATTGGTGTGGGGCTTGTAACATGTTAAAATGTAAACAACCACCTGCTACTCTCCCAGCTCCTCTACCACATATTCTGTCTTGCAGAAGGCTCGCGGCTAGAACTTCCATCAAGTAAAGTGGCATCCTTACTAAGGGGGAGACTTATGTCACCACCTCTAACCAATCCTCAGCGACCTGAGGATTTGTCTCTCCCCTGAACCTTGGTGGTCCCTATCACTAGAACTCATGTTGAGCACTAATCCTACCTACGTCTTATATTAGTACAACCAGTAGTAACTACTGACCAACAAGAAGTGGAATCGCTTGGACACCACCTTAAGGTGCCATCTCGAGCAATGGTCCTTTTACCAATACCTCATCACATTGTAGACCATCCTATTAAGAACACACTAGAATCCTGGCTGGCTGGCTGTGTGGAGGAATCTTGAAGGAGAATCAAGATTATCCATGGTCAATTTATTATACATGGTGAGGTGAATATTTCTCAAAACGAATATATTATAACACTAAAAGACACATCAAATAAATGATTTCATGTACCGGGATAGAAAACTGAATTCAGTGTCCGGGTGTATGGATACGTCGACCGTCGCACCAACACTGGACTCCCTAGCCTAAAGGATGAACTCTCAACACTTTAAAATGTTTCCCCATAAATATTTACTAAATATTAGTTCTTCATGTAGGAACAACCTCCCCGGATACCACTTTGTCATGTCCCGTCCACCGAGCCAATTCCATGACTACCCCAACCCACATTCTTTAGGCTGAGGGATAGCGAATAATACCGAGTAGGAATATCCCAAAAAAATTAAAAGACTTTCCTTAAAACCTATACACATTCACAAATCTCAACTAGTAGAAATTAAACAAACATTAAACTAGAATTGTTACAAAGAAAACTACTGAGAGTAAAATACAAACTAAATGTACTATGGGGATAGAATACAAGACCAAAACCACAATGAAATGTATAAATTCCATATCCAGTGTTCTCAAGACCCCACTTAAGGTTAGTTAAAGGGTAACTTCTTATAGCTGTAGAAGTACACATGTTCATCCTATCTCACTGAGAACTACCAAGTCTCAGACCACCAAGGACTCCCTTGAAATGGCAATCACCTAGATGGGACTCGAAACATGTGGGAGAATCCCATGTATGGGTGAGTAACACAATACAGAGTACGGGCCCCAAAACACAAGGTAAATACCACATAAAAAGTACGAACAAGGTATTATCAGGTCACATAGGTATAATCTAATGTATAGAAAGAAATACAATTAGTCATAACACTGAAATCCTTTGACTATTGAAGTACTCATCCTAGATTGGTACCCTGGGAATACCAGGTCACACAGAGATGCTCCCCACTATAGGCATGCTGGGTCACATAGACTATCATAAAACATAGGACATCATAATGAGGTAATAATCCTTGATGAGTACCATGGGCCTACTGGGTCACACAGAGCCACTCTCCACAGTGGGCATGTCGGGTCATACATAGTGTCTTCCCACATAAGACATCGTATCTGATTCTGATATGGTAACTTGTAGCTGATTCACATAGGGTAGCCTGTCATAATTCTTCGGGTATCAGCCAACCACATAATTCTCGTATGTAGTGCACCTGATTTAGGGGGGAATCCATTTCTCAAGACATTTTATGTATTTCAACATCAATTAAAGTATCCTTAGATATGGTCAAAATAATTTCCTCTTCTCTAGGTTCCCAAATCCACACATGGCTTGTCAATTAGACTATTGGTTTGAAAGATATTGGAATTTTAGTAAATAGGGGTCTATTGTGTCTGGGCCCCGTCGGACCTGACCAACCCCGCCCAGGGGCCTTGCATGTACTATCTCGTTTTGACTGACCCATCTCGAACTCGTTAGGGTATGGGACGGCCTGATCCGGCATGTTTAGGGGGTCTGGCCAATGGTTCCTTTCTAGGCCTGGCCCGATTCGGCCATGGGTCCAGCCCACCGTGGTACCCAACAACCAGGTTCTATCCAGCCCGACCCAAAATAGGCGGGCCGATTCACTCTCACCAGAGGCCGCCCAACGTCCTAGTTTTATCCTTCCAGCATGGACCAAAAACTCATGTTATCTCACATTAGGACACGCCAGATAGCAATGTTGTCCTCACCCCGACAGCTTGACCCACAACCATCAGGCAGGTCTCTTACATCCCAAATGCCACCTGATGTCCGGTGGAGCACCCCGAAGCTGGAGAACCCAGTTGCACCTTGGTCTCACACATGGCCCACTACTGAACTATGTACAAGTGGGTCACCATTTCCTATATGGCTCATGCCACCACTCATCATGGTCGGGTGGCCGTGTGCCTATCTTCCATACACCGACTCTGGAATCCACCTCAGTGTCCTGCCACCCAACTGCGGCTAGTTTCCGGAGCACCCTGGATGTTGCCCATGGACTAACTGGTCATCTCTGTTGGTTTTTTCTACGAACCAACTATGCACCGTGTTTCCTTCAGGCTCCATATTTACTTGTACAACCTTGGTTTTACCTTTTAGTCAAATTGGTAGTTCGGTAATGAACATCACAATAACAAACAATGACAGAGGAATCATGGCCTTGTTTGTGTTTTCCTGATTCCTCTACATCAGATGTTTTGAAACATTAAATGGTGAAATTTAGTCTTTATTAACATAAATCAATTATATTGAAGAAAAATGTAATGCAATCAATCCTTCTGCAAGATTAACAACCTGTAGATCAACATGTTCCAGGGTTGGTCCGCGTCCATTGGTTATAGAAAGAAGACTGAGAAATCAAAACTAAAAGTAACCCCTATATGGGAAATGAGATTGTTCGAAGATGATCATCCATTATTGTCTTTCAATCTCAGGTTCTAATTATCTCTCCAAAGGTATCATGGTTGCTTTCAAATTAATTGGCATTTTTCATTGGAGAGTTTTCCTTCAGTGAATCAGAGAGATTTTCATGATCCAAATCTGATTTTCAATTTCCTATTATCCCATTAAATGGGGAAAATGTGATGCATAATTTCTGTTACGTTGATTCACCACCGTTATGATGTTTTATTTTTGAAACATTTCGGTTACTTTGCATTGCAGTTTCAATACATGGTTCTATTTATTGAATCTAACAGTCGACTCGTCTCAGTGTTACAACAAAAAAAATCAATTAAAATAAATTTTTTATGCTTATTTTATTTTTCAACTAAGGCATCCAAAAAATAACATTTTCCCTTGACTCGTGCTGGTCGAGATTTCGTCGATATTAAGGATAGAACCTCATTATGTACTCAATATTGATCTCATATTTTTAATCTCAGTTACCATTTTTGATTTATGATGATTCAAATGTAAAATAACTTTTATTTAAATTATATTATTTATGGTTATACCCCAAAAACCAACTTTCATAGTCGTCTCAGGTCGGAAAATTTTATGCTCTTAACAAAAGAAGAATACCCTCACAAAATTAATGGTAATCTCATATTTCCAATCTGAGTTACCATTTATGAATTATTAGGATTTGAAAATAAAATAACATTATTCAATTATTTTATTTTCGAACAAAATCTATGTTCCACTATTGACACGACAAGGATAATGTTTGTATTTTCCTAAGGAAATAATACCCTCACAAGTATAATGGTGGTATCAAAATTGCAATTTTATTAACCTTTCATGAGTTATACAGATTTGAATGTTTAAATAATTTTATTTGATTATTTTATTTATGGTTATTCTATTTCTGGGTTTTCTCAGTAGAGGTATGCACCGACTAAAATAATTTTTCTCCTAGGGTAATCCCACCATCCTGAATGCAACGATGAATTCATATTTTGGATCCAAGAATACAATTAAGAGTTATTCCACTTTTTCCAGAAAATAACTCACTTGTGGTATTTAGATATTAAGATTTTTTGGAAGATATTTCCGGGAACTCCAGGCCTTGGAATCACACGATGTCTCAGCACATAGTCTCAAAATAATCCCATTTAATTTAAAAAAACAAGGAATTACGAGGTTTTAAATTTATAGTTTAAAAATTCCATTCAATGAAAAAGGCTAGTTTTTTATTAATTAAATGATAATGAGCTATCCTAATTCATTAAATATCTATACCAAAAAGGTTTTGGGAATAAAGTTAATTCAATTTTTACTTTTAATTTATTTAATTAAGGTGGTCTCATCAAGGTATCTACACCATTTCATTTATATGTTAACACTATTAACAGCATACTATTATTGGTTTTCACCCATCTTGGTTCTTCCATAATGATATGAATATTTTACATAAAAATTACCTCTTATTTACATTTCATTCACATGAAGACCAATTATATCAATCATTAGATGTGTATGGTTGCATGAAATGATTCCTGGTCTCTCATACCTCATTTCCTACATACATCTCATTTCTATTTTGTGTTCAATGCCATCCAAATAAAAACATGTTTACTTGTGAGGAATTGGTATCTTTCACATATTTTTTTGGTTGGGAGGAAACATAATCTATCACACACGATCTCAAAGACCTAGATTGATATGATTAATAATAAAAAATATAAACACAATCCAATGTTAACATTACCCTATTCTATGGTCACATCATCAAAGAGTCACTTGTGTCCTGTAATAACCATTCTGACATAAAAAACATATCCATTTCCTTGTATGAATTGTAATATGTGTAACATGTCCAAGTTATATGGATATTATAAAGTAAATAGAAAACTTTTCCTATTCCGTAGGTTTCATTAATTTTATTTTTCATTTAATACCTTTACCATTATCCTGAAAACCCCATGGAATAACATTTTATGGACTAGTGGGTGTAAAACCCTACTTCAACAATAATATCATCCCATTTTAAATAATCCATAATGATATAGAATACCATAGAAATCACATATGGGTGTTCATCACATTCCAACTATTTTTTTTAACCATATGAAATCCATGTTCATTTAAACCCTATAAATTTTAAAATTATTTAGTCTTGATATCAAAAATGGAACAAAAAGGGTGATTGATTAGGATCACCAAAACAGTAAAAATTTTAGGAATAACATTGAATGAAAGAGGTGGAATAAAAGACGACCCTGGATAGTGGACGGTATTTATGTGTCACTATGAATGTTCAAATGGTTCATTTGATTAATTTTACAAGAAAATTATATTAATCTACCATAGATAATTTATAATCTCATACTATTCAATAAAATAAGGATTTATGTCATTGGATTCCTTTGGCCCTATGAAGGGATACCTGTAAAGATTCTATCTAAATTGAAAACTCTCTATATTAATTAATTAGTGGTGGAAATTGGGTAAATAGATGACTGTTGTGGAATTCAAATATAAATATATGGGTAATGTTCCTTTTTTATAATGATTTTTTACTACAACCATCATTTATTCTTTCCTCAAAAGGATTTACAGTGCTCTCCCCATAGAATATAAATTATTATGAATCATGTATACTATATATGTTGTTATTTATATTATTCATTATATTATAGTCTTTTTAAATTTATTTTTTTATTACATCGATAGTGTCGTGATGTGTAGTTTGGGTGATTATCTTATCAGTTCCAAAAAAATCATAGAAATGTGTTTTTTTCTAATTTGGTTGTTTCATAATTAATCCTTTCCAATCTATATTTCATAGGGTGATTCAATCATGGGGTTTTACAAACACAATAAGTGGTATCATGTATTTGTTTCAATGTTCAGTACAACCATACCCTAGATAATGTGTTTTTGACCTCAGCTCAACCACATCAGTTTTACCTCTATTATAAAGAACAATTCCTATAAGATATTCCTAATCCTTGCTATATGTATTCGATTTAGAGAGAGTGTATTGATTATGAAATAATTTTCCTAGATAATGTTAATTTCTAGACTGAAAAGTATGATAGGATGGATTGGTTATTCTGAATAATACAAATAGAGCTTTGTATACTACAGAAGGATTATGAACTTCTATTAAGAGGTGTCAAATTGAATGCAATGTATAAGGAAGATTGAGAAAGAATGGATAAGAATGAACTTTGGTTTATCTTGACATCATTATACAATAACATGGTATATAACATCCATATTTTGTATAAATGATTAGAGGAAAATATTATAGCTAATCATGTCAATGTATTCAATATGATTGAGGGTTGGTTGGAATCAATAAAGGTAAAGTTTTTTGAACATTAGTGTGAAATGTTATTTCTTTCAAAAATCTTGTATTCATTTTATGTGATGGAAACCATCGTAATAAATTAAATAGGTAAGATGTAATTTGTGTTTACATATGTTCATGGTCAAATTCTAATAAAGGGGATTCAATGGAAATAAATCCAAACATCTACGTATAATTTATATATTGAAAAATGATGGGGTGTTTGGTTCTATAGAATAGTCAGAACAAAGGGAATGAATGGAGAAGTAGAAGCTAGAGTAATTTTGTGGAAGGTAGTCCCATATATTGGAATTATAAAAAAACTATGCACTAATTATTATTATAGTGAGAAAATTTATCATTATAGGTTTTGAATATATATTTTTTCCATAAATAAATACTATATTAATAGATTCTTTTATTACTAAATAAATCTATGCTATATTTTACTATAAAAATATAAATCCCCATTCATGTAATAACTATTCATAAAATTAATAGTCATTCATTACAATGGAAACAGAAATGCATCAAAAAATTTATACACTCAAACCTGATGATACAATAACTAAAAGTAAACATGAAAACAATGAGATTATAGAATAGATCATCACAATTGTCTATGGAGATAACACCAAAAAAGATGATTGTAAATAAAATATAGATAATCTGTAATATAGGAATAATATTTAAATTAAAATGAGAGAATATAATGAATAGGCATTTATGTAAATATGATATGATTGTTGGTGTATAGTATCACCAATAAGTTAAAACTTAGGTAAATTCCCATAGAATCCTTCACAATAATGTGTAATATATGGGGAAAATGACCACTAAAAATATGGATTTTTTTAATTATATTATAAATTATTCATAGATCCAAAACTAAGAAGGTATTGGTTATATTATAAAATTTTTTTATCCTAAAACTATCGAGAATCAGTTATTTAGAATCTTAGTGAAGAGTTAATTTTAAATGAGATTATTCTAGAAGTGCATCTGCAAATTAAATTATAAAATATAAGAGGGTACTATTATTGATCTTCTCTGGTCTTATTTAGTCAGTGATTTTAAAAATTATCGATTATTTTATATTTATATATAAGATAACGAGTATGATAAATTTTAATTATAGAATATTCATCAAAGTAAATCTTATGGACGGTAAAACTCTTGAGATAGTGGGAAATGTTTTTTCATTCATCCGGACACGTAATAAATGATTGGTGGAATTAAAATGCGTAAAATAAATTCCAAGGTTAATAAATAATTTTATTTTTGTAGGATAGATGGATGGAGAAGATTTCAATACAACATTTATAGATGAATAATGGAAAGTAACATTTGGTTCCATAGTGGTGGAAAAAAAGTTAGAAATAATGAACATTATACATGATAAATGATTCAAAAGGATTAATTAATTCCAAAGAAAAATATTTAATATTCACAATGTGGTGGAATTAACATCTTGGACACTTATGTGAGAAATGGATGAATGTACATGATTATAAAGTAATACTAGATATCAAAATCTTGAATTATGGAATGTGAATAAATATATCCTTAGGAAGCATGGAAATGAGTATTTCCAAATGGAAGGAAAATTTCGAAGGATTAGAAGTTAGATTTGTTTCATAAGAATATATGGGGGACTATTGTGGTCCATTAACATAGATTTTCACTATAATATGTTTCTTTAATTTTTGATATGGCATGGATGGTGTGGGATAATTTCTTGAGAACATGTAAATATTTATAAAAAACATCATTCAATGAAGTACCATGGCAGAGAAAGAGATCAGAAAAAAATAAAATGTTTAAGGAATAGAAATAATGGTTAATATAGAAGAAAGTAATTCTTGATTTTATTGAAGTATAAAATAATATAAATGTATAAGACTATATTGGGAACTCTAGACCAAAATGGAGTTTTAAATATAATGAATTATAATTTACTGTATAAGGTAATTATCATGAGGATGTAAACCATTTTCCCTAATATTTTTTTGGGGGAGGAAATTAATCAAGCTTCATACATGGTGAATATAATTCCTTCTTATCTGTTGGGATTGGGACTTCTAAAATCTTTTTGGTATAGAAATATGATTAAAATTTCCCATATAAAAGTCTTCAGGTCACTTCCCATTGTCCAAATTAAACCCAATGAAAGTGAAAAATTAGTTGTTATGTCCATAAAATGTTTCCTTGTATGGTATGGTGTTGAAGACATTGGATTTTAGATTTAGGATAACAACTTATAAAAATATTTATGATGATGTAATTTTATCTTCAATGAATAGATCTTTTCGAAAGATCATAATTAAGAACAAGTAGTAGATGAGAGCAAATAATTTTCACAATATAAGGTTCTTATGAATATAAGTCAACATGTTTTGGATGTTCTATATTCCTTAAAGAGTATGACAGTTTCAAAGTTAGTATACTTATTAAGGGATGTTTCAGATAGAATTATTTTTTTAATGGTGTTTCCGAGGAGAAAATTACCTAGAATATTTAAAACTATGAATTATTAAGGAAGATATTTAAAATTTGGAGTTCTTAATGTGGTTATTCTAGAAGTAGATTATATGTAAAGTCAGTTACATAGGTCTAATATAATCAATTATAGGCGAGTGATATAGAAGTCACTTGTACTACATAATTCTAATAGAAAATAGAGAACATAAATGTTTTGATGATTCTACAAGGTTTAATTAATCAGGATATTAGGAGTTATACAATAGGGAAAAATAGATTCCTTACATGTTTTTCAGACATGGGAGCTTACAAAATGGAAATACGAGTTAATTTTTATTCCAAAAAAGTCAGATTATAGATTTAAGAAAGATATATATTGTATAATTTTGTACAATTCAAAGCCCATCATGAGGTTTTCTTTAAATAATTAAAGGTTTGTATTTTTCCATGATCTTTTCTCTAGTCGTTAAAAATTAAACAATTGTGATGGTGTTCAAAAAATTTTCCTTCTATAGTTTATATCTAGAGTAATTACAAGTAAAAATAGAATTTCCCCTTGGAGACATAGATGTGTAGAAATACATTAATCATAAAATGTTTTTAGAGATAAAAATGATGAGGGTATAGTGTGAAAGCTAAAAAAGAGCCTTTATAGGATATATTAAACACTGATACATATTGTTTTTTCTACCCTGAGGATTATAGTGATAAAAGATTCATCATTTTACATATCTAGGAGGATGTAATGATTATTGTTATACTGGTATGTAAAATGATTTATGAGTTGAAGATATATATTCTTGGAATATTTTAGAATAAATATTTCATTCCCATAAAATAAATTTTCGGGAATAGAAATTTTTATAGAAATAATGTTGAAAAAGTTTTATTGAAAATGTAGGGTTATATTTCGAAGGTTATATAATGTTTCATAATTAGTTATGCAATGAATGTGAACAATCTTAATGAAAAAACATCATATTAGTAATATTTAAGGCGCCAAAAATTTAATAAGAGGGTGAGTACATTAGAAATGTTTATTTTGCATCATTATTCAAGATAATTTATGTATTACAGGGTTTGTTTTCACGAAAATATTTCAAATGTAATGAGAGTTGTTGGAAGGTTTATTATTAGTCCCAAAATGGAGAACCATGAAGTTATTAGATGGATATATATTCAATTTAATATTTATGAATATTTTTCTCTTTATTTTTTGATTAGATTGACCATTGTAGGGGATTTAGATTGGGATATTATGGGATATTCAGGAACTCTGAGGAGAAAAATTGAACTTTTTTTTTACATATTGAGAAACAATTATTAGTTGGATGTTAAAGATTATATTGAAAGTTTCACTTTAAATAAAAGACACAGAGTAAGTTTCTTTAATAGAATATGGGAATGAGTCGATTTGGATAAAGGGGACGGTGAAGGATCATTGAAGAAGGAAATATGTTGTGATTTTTATTTTTTTCCAAAATTGTGATCAAATTTTCCAATAATATGATGTTTCACTCTAATATGAAGCATATTTATTTAAAAAATCACATCATCTCCAATTTGTTCTAGGAAAACGTTTTGGAGGTATATATGGTGGGTGGAGTTTCATATTTGTTAGATATGTTAAGTAAGGTTTTAGTTTTGGATATATTGGTTCACCATATTATCTAATTTGATATGTTTGAGCATTGGCATGTTGGGGGAACCATGTAATTGAAAACAATTTTTTATACTTCTTGAAATTTATGGATTCTCAGGGAGGAGGTGGTGGATAATCATAAAAATAATTATTAAGTGGGAAATTTTTTTTATTGATATGTGAAACAATTTTTAGATAATCCCTAGAAATTTCAAAATTAGTTAGTCTATATGTCCTTAATATATTTTATATTAAGGTGGCAGAGTGGTGTATAAAATTTTATATTTATAGAACAAGGTTGAACATCAGTAAAAGAATGAAACCAGATGTTGGATTGGATAGTCTATATATGATTAACCATTAATGATAAAATGATGCATACAAATAATTTTATAAACCATGTAGGATTAATTTGGTGGTGACAATTAATAATTTCATAGTATTTTCTAGAAGAAGGATTTAATTTGGTTAATTCCTTCGACCAAGTGATGGGTTTCCACTAGTGATATAATTTTAGGGGCATACTCTTTGTGAAAACCATAAAGTGGTGGAAAATGTATTACTAAATGAATATTTTGGACTTATCCTATAAAATTGTAAGAACTTATTTTATTTTGATAAAAAAGATATGTATTTTTATCATCTTATGTAATCACATTAAAAGGATTGTCATTCCCCCCCCCCATGGAGATGAGATTATTTATAACCACAAGAATTATATGTGTTGTTATTTTCATTGTTATTTTTTCATTGTATTTTATATGATCTTTTATATTTTATTAGTTAAATTGTTCTCTGTGGCTGGGTTTCTTGTCTTCTCACTATATGAATTATCATAGACTCTGGTTTCATCTGATTTAGTTGTTCTAGTATTTGTTTTTTCCTATGGAAGTTTTGGAGAGAGATTCTGTTTCATGTTTATTTAGACCTCACACATACCACATCATCATGTAAGGGAATAAAATCTATATCTATGACAACTCATGGATATAAAATACATTCCTATTCGTGGTCCATAACATGAGAATAGTGGAATCAAATCACATAATCATCCATGCATATCAGTTTGACATCCACTTCTAGGGAACCATCTCTACAAGTGATGTATGTCCCACTTCCATGGGTACTGAAAAATCTCAATGAAACAAGTCTCATCCAAAAAGACATTACGTTAATGGGAAATCCATCCTATACCATGTAGAAAATCAATACATTTGGTTTATTTTCCAATTCCACAGGATCTATTTTCATAAGTGAATCATTTATCTTTTTTTATAGGCAATTTATATAATGGTCATTCCACATATCACTAGAAAACATACCACAAATGAGAATTTCATCAAAATAATATTAAATAATGGAAAAGGTTATTATCCTCACACATCATTAACCAAAAAATCTTATAAATCAGCTTATTAATTAAATAAATGAAATTCATTTTAATTTTGGAATATTTTGTGATTTGTATAGTTATATAACAAGGAAAATAATCAAATAGTCTACCCATAAACACAAGTAACAACACAAGGAATAACATATATAAGGATGTTTATGATAAGTGAGAGTAACAATCACCTCTAATAACTCAATAATATAACTGCAAGGGATAAATAAAACATAAATTTTCCATATGGGTCAAGCCACAAGTCGGATATACCTCTGATATGTCCAGGGAGGCTATTGGAACAAAAAAATGTCCATAATGTCATCGCATAACCCAAGGAAATTTCCAAATGGGTACTGATTGTAAGGTCAGATTCATTTTACGTTAATAACATGACAATCGATGGTATCAACACCACGGTATAACATCCAAAGGGTCCATCATGTACCTGAACATCCATAAAAATTCATGCTTGTCTAGGGGAAACAATTTGATTTAGATTTAGGTCATTCACACATAGTGTTACGAATGCATATCACAGGTATCGTAAATAATACATATACCTTTTGTAATGTTAAGTATCTTCTACCTTAGGTCAAGTTAAAACATAAAGAAAAGCTCATCCACCCTCACCTAAGCTCATCTGAGCCTGATTATGAAAAATCATATATCGTCCAACAACATGAATCTCTAAATCTATCCAAAACCTATTTATATATATATAATATTAATAATTAATTAATATAATTAATAAATAATTAGTTCAACTTGGAATAGTCGAATTATATCTCACTAGATGATGTAATAAAGCCAACAACTAGAGTAATGTCGTGTAGATCACAACTGACATTATCCCAAGACCACTACCCACGAATTTATTAACATTTAATATCAATTCATTAATGAATTATATCATTATTTAATGAGAACCCCGAAATAATTTTACTTAGAGGCTTACCTCAAGATAATCTACATGAAACCTCAAGTGTTTATCCTCCTAGAACGTCCTATAGACATGAATAACCAAATCCCCATCATGAAACCATGATGATTTTTCAACACTTATAGTATTTAGAACATAAAAAATGATGTTGTTGAATATCAAATGTTACACTGAATGGCTATAACTCCCCCCCAAAAAATTCGGACCATAAACTAGTATAGAAGACCATCAATCACAGGCCTTTTATATAATACAAGAGACAGTCACATGGAATAATGATTAATAGTTAAAATTTGTATTATTAATTGAGTTCTGTAATATTTTTATCATCATATTAATGAATTGTCCAATCAGTGTTCACCCATGGATGTAGGACTTAATTGTATGAAAAATTTAAAACCAAAGTGTTATTTCTTTCTTTCATTGTTTTTTCTTACCATAAATGGTTTTATTGAGTTTTATCGAGTTTGTGTTTGTCATGTGTTACATAGTCTATGAAGTTGGTGTATGCATTTCTTCTCTTCTTGTATATTATGGTTAAAGGAATAAATCTAATTGATGGAGGGTTTGAATCATTATTATCTATTGTGTATAGTGTTTGATGGAGTGCTCCTAGTGGATTAGTGGTTTCTTGCCATAATAGTTCCCCATGTTCCTCAACTGATCAAAATGAAGAAATTTGGACATGCTTTTAAAATTTTAAAAAAACACTAAAATGTGTGGTTTATACTTTTAATAATATCTCTGGCTTCATCACATACATATTCCACCTGTACTGATCACATTGTATTCCTTTATGGTGATGTTACACCCCCATGAACTTCACCAAGTACTCGGTGCCACCAAACCATGTAAGTTGAACCCCCATGTCATATATGTGTTTTATTTTATGTTATTTTGTATTAATTTCTATGTATTTAGAGTTTTGGAATTTAAATTTATATTTTAAGGGGGATTACCACTATCTCATAGTTTTGGAATAGTTAGAGGAAATCATATTGGTTAACCATTCATAGTGTTGCAAAATTTAATACCAGGTTTTTTAAGAAACAAATAATTCTTTGTTAAACATTATGGTATCTTCAGGTAACTTTGTAGAAAAGTTTCGTTTGTGTGGGTGACCCCCATAATTGGTTCATAGTTAAGGGAAACCATGTCACCAAATAATGTGATGTTTGTGGGTTCTATCTAGTGAATCTTGCATGGTTAAAATAGAATTTTCCAAAATATGTGTCATAACCATTTTTGCTAACCATATTTATTTAAAAGTGATGTTTTCATTTTTTTTACCTCCTTGAATTAGTGATTTTTTCCTTATTTTTATTTCCCCTAGGATTATGTCGGCCTTCAGGATTATAATGGGAGATTCTCCCCACCCTTTCCATCTAATTTCAAGCCTTCTGCTCTTAATTTCAAGCATGTTTATAAAGTATTCCCCCAATTTTCTATTTATATATTCTCCCTTCATCCATTCCTCTTGTTTTTTGGATTCTACCATGAACCCTAGAGGATAAGGGTCCCCAAATTTCGGTTTTTGGGTCGCTAATAATAAGGGTTTAGATGTTTTATGTAATGTAAACTGTGTTTATTTTCTCAGTTAAGTGTTTTCCATTGATGGAAATGTGTTTAAACTTGTGTCTAATTGAATATGTAGGTGTTTCTATGCCATTTATTAATATTATATATTATTATATAATTAGATCTTTAAAATTAATTTCCATCATATGTATTCCTATATGTTCCACCCATGAAGGGTTTTAAAATATTTGCAATTTTTTTTCAAACATTACATTGTGTTATTTTTAATTAAATCGATTTTATTCATTTTGAATTTTATTATTATAAATATTGAGTATCTGATAAAATTATTAAGTGGGTTTTCAAAGATAAATTGGAGGTTTTAATGTTATGGTCACCGCTACTATTTTGAGAGGTTATGGTCCTTCTTATGAAAATGTAGTGCATGGTGTGGTGGATAAACCATCCACCATAGGGAATGTCGATGTTTTTTTTCAGTTCACCTATGGAAATTTCTACACCTGTAGTTACTTTACCCTTCTCCACATAATTGATCAGTGGCCTGGGGGATCAATCGGAATCAGATTCAATTGTGGTTACCCATAATCTACTTGACATCTTTGGGGAAGACAATCAACTGAAACAAAATCCAAAAATGTGAGGAAAAGAAAGAGAGTTTTCAAACCTAGGTGTTTCCTCAAAGGAATCCAGTAGGCAAGAGGGGGAAGGCTGGTTAGGTAGGAAGCACACGCGCTCCATCCACTACCAATATGGTTTTGTACTTGAGGATTCTGATCATGACTCTAAGGGGGAGCATGATATTTTTAAAGTTATGTATGAGAATGATTTTTGGGTGTATCTTACATTGGTTTCTCACTTTTCTGTTAAAGTGTTTCTAAAATAAAAAAGTTAACTTTCATTCAGTCATGGGTGTTTGATGCCTGATTAATTTTAAAGAAATTTTAGATGTTTTAAAATGTGTTGTTCTTAATATGGGGTGTGTTTTTTCCATGGCAAATTATTTTAAGACATGATAGTATTGTGGTAGTTTTAATGTGATTTCTATGAAATATTATGTCTTCCAAATGGATTCCAAAGCATGTTTTAATGATTTACAATTACTAAGTGATTTACAGTAGAACATCAAATGGTGCAAAATGTCTTGGTATCCTAATATTATTCACAAATTCCTTTTTGTAACATTATAAAACAGTTCCTCAAAATAATACTACACTAAAATTTTGAGCCCGTTTCTTTTATAGTTGGCATACACTTCTGCCCCTTTATGGTATTTTGATTGATTATATTTATTTTATTGTTCATTAATAAAAAGAAAGCATTTTATTGAGAGGGTGTTAAAAAATGTGATGTTTATTTAAAATATTTTATTCTATATTTATATTGTTATCTACTCCTTGTTTGTTAGTTACACACCCCTTATTAATGTTATGAAAACCTGGGTAGCTGGTTATGGGATTTATTTTTTGATATAATAACTTTTTTTGACTCAATAAGACGATGTGGGAAAATAATCATGATTTGATAAGACTAGGGGATGTAATTGAAATTTTCTAGTATGTTATTCAGACCCTACAAATAACTGGCTCCCTTACGTATTGTTAGGACCTTATCACATAAGGATATATGGATTTTCCCATGATTCCTAGTTCATAATGGAGATTTTGAGGGGATCCATTCCATATGATCTTTTTTTTCCCTTATCCCTTATTTTGTTTTGTGACACCATTTCATGGTTGTATTAATTATTTTTTATTCATAAATATGTTTCTGTTCATGTTTATATTCTGTTTTATTTATGGTTTTTTGTTATTGTCAAAAAAAATAATAAAAAATCAGTGGGTTTGTTTTTTTGAATATAATGTTATGTTGTCATCTTAATAATATTTTGATATATTTTTGAAATAGATGGTAAAATAAAAACACATCTTACATCAATTTAAAAATACTCTTCCCATGAATTGAATGTTTTTACAGGAAATATTTTAATTAATGTTTGGGTTTAAATATATTGTTTCGGGATAGATAATCAATGATTATTTTTAATGGTTTTACATTAGAACCAGAATGAAATAGGTGAAGTATGATTATTTTTTCCTCATGCATTGTCATATGAAAAACCAATTATTAAATTTATGTTTAAAATATTATTCATGTACTATATTATGAGAAATTGAATAGAAACATTTGGGAAGTCCTACTAGGAACTTTTATCTCATATCCTACATATTAATAGGTGTGTGTGTGTGTGTGTGTGGATTCCATGTTTTATCTTAGGAGTATAGAATATATTCCCATTCGATGTGTTTTAGTCCATTTTTGAGCATGTTGGGGTATGGGGGGTCACCCTTCGGTCACTTGGATGTTATATAATAACTATTTAGGTTATTTTTATTTTTGTGTGAGGGTGTATTGACGAAATCAGAAAGCTACAATTTATTTTATTTTAGTGCTTGTTAGTATCTATTTTTTATTCGAATTATTATTGGGATGTTAATCACATTATATTGTTAAATTATGAATTTGAATGGTCACCCTTATTTATTATCTATCATTGTGGATGTCTATTTTTTTATGTCTTGTTTGGATTGTTTTATTGTTTTTTAATTATTTATCGGTATGTCTGGGTATCTATGGTGTTGATGGGTCATGCATGATTCTTGGAATTTTTCACTTATTTTTGTCATATTTTTTATAAGGGTTAAATCATTCCCATGTAAATTTTATAGACACCTGGGAAGTAGTTCTTATCCTTTGGGAATCGGTAATGCCCATTAGTCCACATGTAAGGATATGCCATATGACGTGTTGGGTCTTTTGCGGATAGTTAATTAAAAATTGTTTTGTACCCTAATTTCTAATTGAGAATATGTTTTATAGGAAATCTATTATAATTTTTTATGTGTAGTAGAATCGATATTTGATTTTCAAAACTACAATATGTATATTAGGGGAGAGTTTATCTAGCGCTATTTTTCCTTGAGCATTGTGTAACCATGTGTTGTGGAAAATTGGTTTTTATTATGATCATAATTTTTGGATTGAGGTTTGATATGGATGTATTTTGATCCTCACATGAATCGTATGAGTTTCTTTAGGGGATGATCTTGTAGTTTTGGGAGAAAAAGGTAAAAAGATTCAAAGACGTAAGGTTTTCATACATTAACTGATAGACCATTTTGTAACAATGTGCTTGATTTTAGATTCATTTTAGAAATAGTATCATGATTTGAAATGATGTTGTTAAATAATGTGTCAAAATCATGTATTGTTTTGCAACCCATTTGTTTTTTTAGATTCATTAATTATTTATTGGATTGTGATTGACTATCATAATCAAGAAAATAATTATGTCGGGTGTTATGATTTTTTTGGATAATATTTTGGTTGATGGTTGTGCTGTTAAATTACATAAGTTAATGTTGTGAAGCTAGATTTTGTATGTGAAATGTGTATTTCATGAAAAATATTAGTAGTTTGAAATGAGGCCTTGGAGATTGTTTTATAAAAGGATTTGGTTCTTATGAACATTTTTTAGTGGTCGTTTTTATAATGAAATTCAGAAAGTGTTTTGGTTTAAAAAAAAGAATATGATTTATTAATAATCAATTTTAACTCTCTTAGAATGTTTTTTCAAGATGGGTTGATTAAAAAATGATTTTATTGAAATTTCATAAAGGGTTTGTTGTTTCAAATAAAGGATGAAAATCATATTTTGAGGGTTTTATTTTTTTAAAGAAGGTAGGTACTTTTTTAAACCAGATTGTTTTGTTTGTTTGGTTTTGGGCCCATGATTAGAATTTAAATAGTTCAATATTTGAAATTACTTTTACAAGTGTGAAGTGTTTTGAGATGTAATGTGTATTTTATTTGGTTGTTGTTAATTAAATTTTTTTTGTTTTAAGATGTACATCAGATTATGGAAGGGATTTATTTTTCATTTCCAAAAGAGGTGGAATTTTTTAATTGTGTTATTATTTTGAAATGAGAGTTTTTGAATGTGTTTTGATTATTAAGGTGATTATATTATTTTTATTGGTCTCTTTTTGATATTGGGATTGTTTTTTGTGATTTATGAGGCATAACCAATTTTGGGTAATTTTTCATATTGTTTTAATGTATTCCTCCAAAAAAAATTTAAAATATATGTGGGTTTCTTTAAGGTATGTCCCATTCCAATGATTAACCCTTCCTAGACTCTAAATAGGGTGGTGGATCTGACATCTCATTTTATCAGTGCATTGGTGTAACATGGAATTAATCATGATAGTGTTTTCCTACTGTATTTACCTAGGAACCATGTAAGTTACGTTGAGTAGACTTGGTCAGTGGGACTTTAATGCATAGTAAAATTAGATAAGATCATTCTTCTTGAAATTTAAGAGACTTAAAAATTAAGAAGAATCTTAGTTATAATTTTTGATTTGGGGGAAGGTCTATTTTGGTTTTCCCTAATTTGTTTAGAGAAGTTTTGGATCGATATGGATTTCATTTAGTGTGTTCTTTTTGAATCCTCCTTGTTTAATATCATGTGATTAGTTATTATTTTATTATGCTCAAATAATTTTTATTTTTTGATATATATGTAGTTTTCTATGAGTATAGCCCAGCGGTTTAAATTATTTTTGAACTTTTGTCAAGAGAGTTTGATCAAGGGTTATCCTAGGGTATTTTGGTCGGTAATATGAGTGTGTGGTTGTTTTTGAGTAGAATGTGGGAGCTCCCAAGTTGGAAATTTTATTCAGTATCACCACGAGTTTGTATTCCTTTATCTTCACCCCATGTTATCTTCTAATGCAATTTCATTTCATGAATTAAGAACCCTTTTTTCGGGATGAGGTGTGTTTATAGGTGTTTCTCTCTTTCCTTGTGATTGAAATATTATGATTAGTTTAGCAACATGATCTTTTTTATCTTTGTATATTCCGTGTAATTATGATTCCTTAATAGAATTGGAGCTAGTTTTTAGTGTTTGATTATGGTATGTGGCATTATTGAGTTCTCCATGATGATTTTTGGAATCACAGTTGTTTTAATTATGCAATTTTTTAGTAGTGGTATTCCATTATTCACCATTTTATATGAATGATAAATAGTTGGGAGACATATGGAATTCTTCTATATACCTATAGATTTTTAATTAAATGGTTATGACCAAATATTTATTGAGGTTGTTTGATATTGTTTGAGGGCTTATCATGTTGTTTTAGGATTCATTTTTAGTTTAGTTTTATTCATTTCATTAGGATATATAACAGATTTTCAAACCCTGAACCCTTTATAATTATGTATCAATGAAAATATATTTTTTGTATATTACCATGATCAAATAATTTAACTGGTATATAGTTGAATAATTGTGGATAATAGTGACACTATCATGTCACAATTATAATATATTTAATGTTATTTTAGAGAATTATTATTTTTTGAATGCTATAAATTTTTAATTTTGAGTTTTGGTGGTTTACCACTATATCTGGATTATTTCATAGTAAGTGGAATCCTTGAATTTTAACAGTTCATATCCCTTTCACAGTCAATTTTCGGTTTGGCATAGTTATCACAAGGTTTAGTTACACATGTGGGGTTATCATGAAGATATGAAAATCAGTTTTGTGCGGGGAAATTCTATATAGTAAGAAGAAACTATAAATAATAAATTTATGAGGATTTTTTATTGCATCTAGTATTTCTTTCATAGTTGGAATATATTTTTCTGAAAAATTGGGCCTAACTGTGTGGCATGTTAATATTCACAAAAAAGAGAAATTACTATTTTAACCCTCCTTGATGTTCTTTCTCTTAGCCCCCCTTTTACTTCCCTAATGTCTGACTGAACTTTTAGAGTGCAATGGGTCCCCCATATAATGATATAAATCCTTCCTCCTTATATTTCAATAAATATTATAAGCTAATATCCTTATTTTCTCTTTCTCTCTTCTCCCTTCATTCATTTATTTTTTTTCTATTTTCTTAAATGAACTCGAAAGGTTGTTGGGATTAGAATTTGGGTAAGGGTGGGTCTAATGAAGGGGGTTTGGGTTTGTAGGGTATATGAAGGGTGTTTTATTTTTGTAGTTGAGTGCTCTTCATCAAAGACAAGGAGATGAAAATTGTTTCTACATTAATGAGGTCGATGCTTCTATGCCATTTATTTGTATTATATGCCATGATATTACTGTATTTTTTAATATTATTTTCATTCCAAAGTATACTTATAAGAATTACCCTTGAGGGATTGATAATTTTTTCAATGGTTATCCATACTTGGTATGGTTTTATTAAAAATTAATCCTCTATTAAATTTATAATTGTATGATTATGAAGATAATATATATGATAAAATCACAAATTGGTTGTTCAAGGAGAAATTTTTCTTATAATGGGTGTCTGAAACTGTATTTATTTTAATGAGACCTTTGATGTTTTATAAGGTATTGGTTTCTAAAATGTGTTGTGTTTGAGTTATGTGAAATTGTTTTAACACTTGAAATCATGTGATTACAAAATGGATTTCAAGTAATGATTTCATGATTCATCTTCAAAGGGATATGTAATGAAAACCTTATAATAGTTTAAAATGGATGGCAATCCCAAGACTATTATCAAAGGGTAATTTGAAACAAAATAAAAGAGTTATCCAAAATAATGTGACACCATAATTTTTATATCCTTAATGTTTTGTTTTTAAAAAAATTGGGACCCTTTTATAGGACATGGATTGATTGTGTTTATGTGATGATTGATTGAAAAAAATTAGTTACTTCTTGAGAGGGTGTTGGAGACAAGATGAGGTTTTTTTCAAATGACTTCTTATAAATTTATGTTATGATATTTTACTTAATTATTTACTCACCTCATATTATTTATGTCATGATAACCCATGTAAATATATGGGGTATTTAGTTTAGAAAATAATTTTTTTGGCTTGATTTTACTATGCGAGTAAATTTCCATGACATAACAACCATGTGGGAGCTGATTAATGTGACTCGGTTAGAAATTTGAAGATTACCAACAAATTGGTTCTTTTTAGTGTTTCTATAGACATATAACATTAGTAAATACATAGTTTCTTATAACTCTTATTCCCTATTGGTGATTTTTTATGGGATCCCTATATTTTCATTGTGTATATCTCCTAGATTTTGTTTGGATGTGCTGCTCAATTTTTTATTTTATTCATTTTAGTTATTGATATCTAATTGGATTCCCTTGTTTATAAGATACATTGGTTATAGGGTTGTATTATTTTCATATTATTTTTCAAATTTCTATTTGAAGGTGTTTTTATTCGAATATAATTCCATGTTGTCTTCTAATGAGTATTTGTAAAAGATTTTGAAAATTTGGAGAAAAAAATATGTTTCTATCAAGGATTTAAAAGTATAATTTTTATCTGCTGAAATACTTTTTAAAGAATATATTTGAATTAATGTTTGGGAGTAAATTTATATTTTTAGTCCAGATGATTTTAACATGTTTTCTAAAGGTTTATCCTTGGGTTTGGAATAGAATGGATCGAGTATGACACTTTTTTTCCTCATGATTTCTTATATAAAAAACCTATTTTAAAATTTTTGTTCAAACTATAATTTATGATATGTTTTATTAATAGAATTTTATAAACTCCATGGTGGAATCATATTGGATACTTTTAGCTTACACTATGAATATACATTAATGTGTGTGTGTGTGTGCACAAGCATGTTTGTGTGTTTATATATTCCATGTTTTATCTTCAGTTCGCAAGAATTTTTTAAATTTTATGTGGTTAATTCAAAATAAATGATGGATTTTTTAGGATACTATGTGTGATAAATGAGTCACATAGAGGCCATGTTATAGTTTTTTGGGTTTTAATTTATTTTGAGGTGAGTATGTATCAGCAGACTCGGTTTGATGCATTTTATTTTATCCTAAAACTTGTTCATATTTGTATTCTCTATATATTTCTATTGTGTTTTTATGTTATTTAATCTATTAATTTTATAAAATAGAATAATGACCATTGATGGTTATGTATTTCTATGGACTTGTATTTACATTAAGTCATTTTTGTTTATTTTATTATTTTTAATGGTTTTAATGTAATGAAAGGGATTTATTATAGCATATTATCCATTTAGACCAATTTAATACTATTTTAGTATTATTTTTGAAGATAGAATAATATGAAAAATCAATTAGAAATATAGTTTATTTATGTGAATGGAAATCTAAGGTATGGATTGGTCATGTCTGATTCAATGTAGTTTTCATTACTATTTTTTTGTGTATTATGACAGTGGAATCAATCCCAAGTTCATGTTCTTGATACCCATGAACTTGTTTTCATCACATGTGGATCGCAAATGCCTTTTTGTCCTAATGGTGGGGTAAGCTGACTGACATGTTGGTTCATCCAAGGTTTTTAAATTACAAGGTACTTGGTGGTCATCTACAACCATCAACCTATACTATCCAGCATTTCAAACCATTAGAACATGATATTTCCTCTTCCGCCTAAGCTACCACATTTTAAACATACATATAATCATTAAAAAATTATAAACATCAATAATTGATATTAATTAAAATAATAATATCATCCCCTGGTTCTAGATCTACTTTAACCATGTTTTCTCCTAATACACAGACATGAATGATTCCCTATCCATCAACAAAAACATTTCATTTTGTGTGATGGAATTTAGAGACCACAATTTATCATTCTCGAAAGGCTTGACTGTCCAATTAAAATTAACCATCATTATTTATAATTAAATCCCTTATTTCTCATAATAAAAATCACTACCATGTTATCATTAGTTTCAATGGAAAGCATTATGGTATTTACATTGTCACCAAATTCTATAAAACCAATACATTTCAAAGGGAACAACATGTGTTTTATTCATATTCCATGTTCATGCAGACTTATCTTTAGAAATGGAAACAAGTACCCATTAACTTGTTAGATGAACTTTCATGGCCCAATCAAATAAGGATAGGAACGTTTTTGATCAAATTATTATGAGATTCATATAATAGTTTTGAAAAATGATTAATATTATTGTATGGTTAGGGTGAAACCATAGGATAATCAAAACAATATAAATTATTTATTATTAATTTATCAACTCAATACCTTTAAATAATGATAAAATTTTAATATTTTTTTATCTCATGTTTAGTTTATATTATATTAGTAAAATAATTTTAAATTAAAACAAGATTTAATTATTTATTATTTATTCATTAATTATATATTTTATAATGATAATGAAATTAGAAATATTTTTTTTAATTTTATATTCTTTCAATTTAGATTTATATATATACGTTAATATATTGAAATTATACATTGGAAATTTAATGTGATAGGATAATTAAATTGATATTTAAAAATATAATAGGATAGTGTTAAGATAATGAGTTAAAAATGGTTTTCTAAAATATTTGGGTTTTGAATAAATAACCGGATTAAGATTGAGGTATACCAAATTTCATGGAGACCTTACTTATAGTCATTCCAACATCCCTCGGTTTGGAATGAGTAAAGTGCAGATCAATTTATTAATCCATTAGACTTAAATTAGTGGTTATAGATGACCGTTTTTTCATTTATATAGTGGTATCAGTGGTGTTTTCCTTCTGTATTGCAGAAGGAGGTAGGTTGGATGAATTTTCTCTTGATGGTGTTATCTTTTGTGGGTATGGTTCTAAAAATATAACTGGGACTTATAGAAGATATTATATGTTCGATGTGATTTTTAATGTTTGTTGATTTACTAGAAGTGCTAGTCCCACTAAGTATTACTATAGAATATTGAAAAAGAGAACTATGGAATGAATGGACACTTGCATTACCATCGGTTGGTTAAACCAGATGATTTGATGGTCCTACATAAATAAAAGGGTGTGGCCACCATAGTATTTTTTGAATGTAAGGTGATTACTTATTTTAGTAATCAACTTGTCTCTTCAGCCACATGTTGAAAACCATTTCTTCCAATGAAATGGAATGAAGAAATGTTTCCCCCTTGGATGTAGGAATTTTAGTTCAAACCACATAAAACCAATGTTTTCTTTGTCATACAATTATTAAAATTCTTTAAATGAATATGTTTTATATGTTTGAGTGAACATGGTAGATGTATGTTTCCACATAGTGTGGTGATTTATGTGAACATTGATTCTTCCTTGTTATGGAATAGTAATCTTCAAAGAGTTCATTCTAGAATTTACTTCCACTGTTTGATTTTCGATTGAATAATTATGATATTTACCCATAATGAAATGTGGAGATATTATCATTATGTTAAATAAGATTGTTTGTTTTTCATGAGGCTTTGTTGTTTGCTTCATATACCAGGAAACATTCTATTGCAATTTTTTTTTTCAAATTTTATATGGAGTCGTTATATTCAATAAAGATGGAGTCAATATATGGAAATCTTCAGATCGACATATTACATTGAAAAATATATATTTTTTGTAAAATATAGATTGAAGACTATCTCATCAAATAATATTAATAGCTTCCATTGAAGGGTGTAAAACTATAAGCAATGAATAAAGGTGAATGAAAAAATAGAGATCATAAGGAACTCGGCATGATATCAATTTATTTGTCCCATAAAGTGGTTTCAGATATTAAAGATAAAAATACTATAGAAGAGTTGATATTATCCTTTGAAGATATGTACAAGAAACCCACATCACTGAATAGAGTGTTCATAATCAACAGATTTCTTGCATGTGGTTATCAGAATTAATATCTACATCAGATCTGTTGAATGATTTCAACTTAATTTGGAAACATAAAGAGTCAATGAATGTTACATTAATATATGATTAATGGTAAATTATATTTCTATCATCTTTACAAGAATCATGGGATTTTATGGTGATAACTATGAGTAGTTTAAGAAGAATGAGTGATTTGATATTAATAGTTGTCTGAAACATTATTCTAAATGTAGAGAATCAATGGAGAGAAATTTTATCTTTTTTATATGATATAGTTAATATAAAATGTATATAAAACTAACGTCATTATATTAATTATAAGAAATTTTAGATGAAATCAAGGGATATGGATAAAGGGAAGTATTTTGGAATTGGGCCCTTTGGAACTACAGAATGAGAGTTCACCACAAGAAAGTTCATCATTAATGGATGTAATATTATAAAAGGAATATATATGGGAAATTTTGGGTTTTAATAGATATAAGTGTAAATCATATATTTAATGTACCTAATCATGTGGAATCATGGGTGGTAGATTACCTAGATTCATTTATGTCTATAGGATAAAAAATATTCATGTCAAATTATGTATCGAAATATTTTAATATAATGAATCTTACTGATAATGAATATCTTCACATTATGGGTAATAAAGAAGTAAAAAATTATTTTAATATTGTAATTTTTACTTTTCTAATTGAATTTAATCATGTTCCATAAATTTGAATTTTTTAATTTAAGTTAGTCATATTGATGAAGCAACTTTCATAAAGTGTTCTGTAAAAGTAATATAGAAGACAGATTAGTGTTATCTTTTCATATCTAGAATGATGATTTCATGAATTAGATTGACCAATTTGAGGGGTCTGAATTAGTGATCATTTTTTATGAATTTTAGGAAATTCAACCTCTTAGTATTTTTGAGTTCTTAACCCACTCAAAATTACTCACATCGTCACCTCATGTGATTTGATAATTAAAGATAGAGTAGCACACATAATTTACATTTTTTCACCAGAAAGACTACTCCTTTCAATGTTTATTATTTTATCTATCAAAAATTCATCACTATATTCAGTAATTTATAGATCCAAGGATTATCTATTTCTATATAAAAAATTTATATGCAGTCTATCTTCAACACAAATGTCCCAACACAAAATCTACTATGTTTCCACTAGTTCCAAATTTTATGGGAATACTTCGTCACTTATTCATGGATGATATGAAACTAGGAATATCTTCAAACTTCTTGATGAAAATAATCCTCCATGATCCTACATGATAATTATATCTCATATACTATTCTTAATGTTATTGAAAAACATCATGTAGTTTGTTTGTTTCCCAGGAAACTCTTCTCGTATATTGAATAATCTGATTCTCTCAATCTGTGATTACTCAGGTGTGACTCCTTGAGGGAAACCATGAATTGAATTTCCTTCCTCCTTTGAAACTTTTTTGTGTATCACAATCTCATAGATAATCTAATAAAAGTCACTAGTGTGATGCCACCTGATACGAAACTCACTGACATAGTCAAAATAGTCTTGTTACTAGACCTTAAACATGCCTCCATATATGACAGATACTTCCGACTTGCAGCAAGGGTGTGATATATAAAGGGGGAGACAATACCCCTAGTATGGAATAAAATAAATTAGAAATAAATATGTTAAAATAAATATTAGAGTAGAAATGAAAAACATAAAATAGTATAATAAAACTGAAAATTAAAAGTAGGTTCTAATAAACCAATATTGAAGTGTCATGTAACGAAAAGCTGAGATGTATCTAAAATTAAAATTGAAGGAAATAAAAATAAAAGAATTAGATTAGACATATAATCCCAATGTATCCTATTCTGAAACCCCACATCATTCCCATCTCCAAACTCCATCCAATTTATTAAGCATAGAAGAATCTTCATTAAGGTCCCTCTCACTTATACAAACATGCATCAATGTAATCTTTTCTCGTACCAAATGTTGTCCAGAATAGGGTGTGGGTAAAGCTCAGTAAGCCTCAACCACTGGGTATAAACCAAAGTATTTGGATAATATTTTTATTTTTTAATGTCATAACATGATTATTAATTAGCCAATTAATATAATAAATCAATCATCCCTCTTCAGAACTATGTCGGAATGTCTTCATGCATGTAAATCAACGATGCCAACCTGAAAAATATTCCAGGTCATAATCACACCAAACTAGACTGATCCCACTATATGTTATTTTCATCATAGGACTAAGAAAATAACACTAAATATTATCGTTACATCATGGGACTAGGAAGATCTTGATAAATATAATCCTTAAAACATAAGACTGAGTAGAGCCCACTCAATATAATTATCAAAACATGTAACTCAGTAGGGCCTGCTCTATATAATTATTATAGCATGGGACTGGGTAGATCTTGATCAATATATGCATTAAAAGATAGGACTAGGAAGATACCACTCATTATAACTATTAAAACATCAAAGTGGTCCAACACCCTGTTTACCCATTACAATAAGGATATCAAAATAAAAAATTATATATCTCAATGTGAATTATGAAAATTACCATTTTTCATTCAATTTTACTTTCTCTTTTCATTGAAATGATCCATAGAAATATAAATAAAAAATAACTCATCATGTAAAAAATATTTATCAATAAATCACCTAAGTTTTTATGTCATGGTAAACAAATATTATCCCATTACCCATGTTCTTATTATTAAATTGTTTCCTCTCCCAAATGGTATCCATAAGATTGGTCACATCATCAGTAGAACCCAAAGGATTCCAACCAATATTATAATCCATGATTTACCCTTAGTCTATGAATAAATTAATTAGAGAACATGATACAATGGTGAAATATAAATATTTCAAATACATTATAATTAAACAAACCATAGGGTTAGGTTCAGACTCCCTACCTTTAATTAGTGATTAACACATATCTTAAAATATAAAATTCAAACAATTAAAGAGCCATAGATGATTGAATGAAGAACCTATATCAACCCATGTATAGATGAAATTCACAAAACAAACCCACATCAAAAAATTTTACATCGCAACAACAATGAAAGATAACATTGAAGGGAATCCTATGTAGAAACACTCATCGGGGGTTGAATGTGTAAATGAAATGTTTGGAAGGGAGTAGGAGACTATATAATCACTTGTATTTATACCTAAAGTCTTATGTAGAATCCCACATGTGATTGAATAAAAATAATCATACACAGTATAGACATAAGGACATTGGGTCTGAGGAACACATAGTGTGTAATCCGTTCACATCATGAATTTATTCATTTTTATGTTAAGCCGAACTACTAGTTTCCAAGGGATAATATTTTTCCCAACTGAAATTTTCACAACATGATGTAGGTTAATCATTTTTCACCAATATAGGTCATGAACTAGATCTTAACCTGTGTCGGGTAGTAGTTACACAGTGTGTAACATTTACACGATGTATAAATTTTCACCAAACATTTTTTTAGACTGGCTTCTATGAATGTTATCGAACCAAAACTAAAGCCTCTGAACTCCAGGAAAACCCTACTAAGCCTATTTATCATTCTTATACATATAATCCATAAATTAAATCAAAAATATATATAAAAAATTTGGGTCATTTTACCTATTGAAGTCTCTTCATCTCTAATCAAGACTCAGCTAATACAGATTAATGATGAACTCAAAGAGGGACATATATAAAAAAATATGGGATCTTAAAAACTACCAACTATATAATAGCTCATCCTAAGGAAAATAAATTTATAATTGTGGAGTATTTATGAACAATTTTGGCCACTCTTCTCACATATCATGCTCCCTCTCACAGGTATCCTCCTAAATATGTTCCTGCTTCCATTGCACTCGAACTAGACGTATATCCCTACACCAGATATACTTCTCACTACAATATAATATCCATAGTAGATGCTCCTAAAAGGATGTATCATAACAAATATGTTCATCCATTATGTCAACCACATGAGAAATGTCAAGATATTACCTCCCAAGCAATTACATGTCAAATATGTCATGCCTGGAATTAAATCATTGTGGAAAAACTAATCTTTACATCACTTGAATAAAACACTATACACAATTTCAAATTGACTAATTAACCTGGTCAATATCTTTCCATATTTCCTAATATGGAATTTCCCACACAAAGGTGACACCTGAATAAAAATGCAATGACAAAACCTCAAACTCCATAGGTTATCTTCAATAGTCGGTGTATGATTTTTTTTCCTATAATGGGTGGTCACAAACCACCTCTGGATCTATATAACCTGCTCATATATCCCCGACATGTGACTAGGACCAATAAGTTTCCAAAAACCTTCCACAAACCAAAAAATATCAAAATGGAACAACCTTCCATATAAATAATTAAATGTTTCCATATTTATTTATGCCTATAAGATATTATTATATGAAAACTCCATGATTGTTGTATTTTCCTCTCACGAACCACTGAAATAAGAAAACAATGATTATAACATATCCTCCCAAACTATAATAGTCTCCATAGATTAACCATCAGTCTAAAAAAAAGAGGTTTTGCTAAAAAATTCCTATGATCCCAAAACCTTTTTAACAAACTTCTATAATAGTGATGCTAAAGAAGGATCTTTTTTGTTAAATGATACTCCTCATATCATTGTGTAACCAAACTACATCATTAATTGAAACACCACCCAAACCATCAATGGTGATATTCTACTTGACATGTATAATGTGGGATACCATCATTATACGATCCATGATCAAAAATGTTACATTATTCATATGTGGTGTACTACGTCATCTTGTCACAACATCCATAGTTACATCTTCCTATTTCCACTCAAGAATGTGAAGAGTTTGGAATGGACCTGTTAGAAACTGATGGTTGACATTAACATTATTAGAGGTGAAACAACTTAAAACAATAATCCCTACCTATTTATTCATTACTATACACTAGTAATATCTTTAGATATCACAGTACATCTCTTTAAAACCACGATATAAAACCCATCAAGAAGAATGAAAATCGCTCATCACCTCCTCACGTATGCCCCTAAAAACCCATACTCAGTGGAGGAAAATAAGAAAATTCTTGCTGACAAGAGACTATTGTGACGGTGTCTCCTGACCACATAAGATGTATTTTAGAACTAAAATGTATGGATAATATAGATGATGTGTCTTGATGCAATCCAAAAATCATAGCTATAATAGATGTCAAAGTAAGAGATACTTGTAACTTGGACTCTTGATCAAAGAGATTCATATATCGAAAGTGTTTTATAACCCCCCGCTCATCACAATAATCCCAAAATGACTTTGTCTCCATATTTTTACTTAAATAATCAGCAAATATAGTTTCCCTTTCCTAGTGAATAAGCCAACTCAATGTCAAAAGACTAATGATAGTTGACTGAATTCTTCAACTGATGATTATGGTCCCACTAATAGAATATGTTACTATGGATCTTTTGGTATATGTATTCTGCATTCCTCTAACACATAAGATAGTGTCTCTAAAATCATAGGTAATGTACCACTGAAGATAACTCTAGATTGTGCGTAGAGAAATTCCACTCAAGTGCTATCATCTTTTTGAAGCCATAAGAAACCACTTGGTCCTCCTATATTATTGCTTCTCTAACTATAACTCTGGATGGATGATATTAAATGTTATATTCATTTAATTGAATGAGTGAAGTGAGGTTTGGTGTTGAGGTCATACTACCTTTCTATAATGACCCATACTTTATATACATTGTTAATACTTCAAAATTTGAAGCACACTTATTACAACATATGACAAAACCACAAAGGACCGTATAGGTATAGTGTCTTTAGAAACTGAGAAACATAAACAACTGGTTCATAAATCTTCTACAGTGTCTCCCATTTATTTCATCATATCTAGGGTCCCTTTTAGAATATTCTACTTAATATCCATCTTCCTGACCTGGGGAAAAGAAAACATAAAAGGGTGAGCTCAAATGCTCAGCAAGGGAAAATAAAGGATATAAAAATAATATCATATCTTTTTTAAAATCATAACCTGCAAAATAGATCATAATATCTTGACATGGAATAAATCATAGAAGTGAAAATGAGATACCCATAATCATAACATGAAACTTGAAACTTTTTGGCATGCACACATAATCATGGAAAATCATTTCTTGTTAGTCATGAATCATTTCCAAGACTATCTTAGTGGACAAAGTCCCTTTCTGAACCGAGTTCACTCCTCATTTCATTCCTGTATCACTGAACCGAAATAACCTTCCGTTCCAGCCATGTCTATCTCATGAGATATAAAATATTTACACAATGCATTGGAGGGAGATATAGGTCCCACCCATCTTATAATAAATCTTTCTTATGTGTGCCACATAATCATAAATCATACATCATTGCATAACCCATGTAATACAAATTGGAATCTTAAACATCATGACATCATAAAACAATTCATACAAGATAAAGGAATTCATAAAAATAATTCAATCACAACATGATCAAATCATCGTAATAATAGGGATAAAAACAGAACCCTATATTATCTTAGATGGAAAATAATTTTGATAAAACATTTGAACTCCATTCTTGAGGAAAATATCCTTTCTTCTTCAAAAAACATTTTTCCATTCATAACATGTCATACGACTTTAAAATAAAAGAATTTGGATAAAAATAAACTTGAAAACTTGTAAAGGAATCTTCTTGGAAATAATGTTTTAAAAATCCATACATGCCGTATAAGTTAAAAAAAACATTCTTCGTACCTTTGTCGGAAAAGTCAAAAAGTACCTCGTACGAAAAAAACGACAAAAGATTCCTTTAATATTCTTTACTAAAAACTCACCGAAGGGTAAAATTGGATTTAAACTATTGTAAGTGGATGGAAACAATATTACATATTGAGGGAACATGGATGTGGATGATAAAATACACCCCAGTAAATACTTACGAATAAACAATCTCGGATAAAAATGAGATTGTGGTATTTTCCCTTACCTTATGTCCGATTTGCTTTGTACGTGTTTAAAGCTCCTATATAATGGTTTAAATAATGTTATTGACTTATTACAGAATCATTCATATTGATATGATATCATATATGGTCATATTCTTAGCTTATTGTTAGTAATATTTCATTGTTACTTGTTACTCGGGTCTTTATTGCCTTTTGTTCTTATGCGTGTTTTGTCGAATAAATTATTATTATTCTTTTAATGTTATAGATACCTTATATCCAGAATGGTATTAGTGTAAAATATATCATATTTATTCATTAAATTCATTTATATAATTATTATGTAATGATGATCATGTAGAACGAGTCGCTTCACATCGTGGAGACGATATTCCGTACGTACGTACGAGTGATGATATCGTTCCTATGATCGTGGAATTGTATTGGAGTATATATATATATATATTATTTCAGTATCAATATTACTTTATAATAATCATAAATAGTTACTTATTACACCATTATACCCATCCTTGTAAAGTGATGGTGGAAAATAGATTACACCACGGCGTGGAGACGGTATTCCGTACAAACGCACGCGCAGTGATTTCATTTTTCCGTAGGATGGATAGAAGGTGAATTAGGGTTGTTTCATATTTATAATAACATATCAGTATGTAAGTAATACTGATGTTATTACTTTATCATGAAACAAATAAAGAAGAAGAAGTTGAAGAAGAAAGAAATTGAAAAGATCGGTAATGGATATTACCTCTTCTTTGGAACGCTTCTTGGAATCCTCCACTTAGGGAACTAAGATTGGTCTTTGAAGAAGACCAGGACCTCTAGGATTATTATAGGGAAGTTGAGAGGAGACAACGGCAGGGGTTGGCTGAGCTTGAGTGCTCAAATTGGTGTGAGGAGGAGGGGGAGGAGGTGCCCTTTTATAAGGGAGGAGAGGGGCACCTTAGGAATATCTCAAAATATTATTTTATATTAAAGTCAAAATCGGTTTATAATTGTTCCAAAGGGTCTTATTTCGAAGCTAAAGTGGGGAAGGGTCGAAATCCTATCAACCAATAGGATTTAGACATGTTTAGGGTATTATGTTAACCTTATCAATTAGATTTAACTCTAAGTTAAATAATTTAACTTTTACCATGTCTTTTTGTTTTCTTTCACTATATGGTTAATACACTTACTATGACATGACAAACGAACCCCAAATTGTTTATTATTAATATATATATCCTTATCTAAGTCATTTGGCCGAACCTTAGATTTTTAGGAATAAAATAAAAATTAATAATATAATATTTGATTTAAAAACTATTTTGTGTCAATTTTGACACTATCTGATATATGATTTTTGTGAAAGTCATAACAGAATTATATGTTCGAAACAAGTTTATTAAATCAACACTAATATATAATATTAACCTATAAAATTAGTGGAATTCATAAAAAGTCTCAAATTACATTTATTTTGGTGTTTATAACATCAATTATGTCAATATTTCATAAATAAGATAATTACTGCATCATAATTGTGTCATAAATAAATTAAATTATTTAATGTCTAAAAATTATAAATAAAACACCATTATGTAGGAAAGCTTTTTAGATTTCTAATGAATATTTATATTCGAATTTATCTTATGTAAAACCCCATATTAAAAATTATTTTCTTATTAAACTTTGATTTTAACTATTTTAACCCTTCTTTAAATAAATTAATAATAAATGTCATAATCTAACCCAAGTGGGCCTAAATGGTCATATTTTATTCATAAGGTTGTTTTTGGTCGAATTAAAGTTATCCAATAGAATTAGGACATGTGTTAGGGTAATAGTAATATCATATTTACCCTTAGTTACCCTATTTACTATTAACCGCGGTAAAAAAAAGTAAAAAGTTACTATTCACCAAAAAATTATTTTTATCTCATTGAACCACATTTTACTTACTGATATCAACCGTGTCTGTCGGATTTTCGAAATTCCATTCACAGAAGAGGTAAAATTATGTTTTATGCAAAATTCAGTTTTTAACCTACCACTTAGTGGTTTCACTATTCATCAAAAATTGAAAGTTTTCAGAAAAAAAACCAAAATTTCACCCTAGGCTAATTTCGGTATTCCGAATCCAAAAATGAAGTCCATTTTAAAAAAAATAATTTATAAAATTTCAAAAAGTGGTTATTACTATTAATAACGGATATTTTTAATAATATTTTAATAGCATATCGTTGTTTAGTGGAACTCGGTATTGCATACGACGCAAGCTATCGAGGAAGGTCGCGATTGCGTGTAAAGTAAGCCAAGCTAGTATGTAGTGAAAGATTCCTTTGATGATATATAAAAAACAAAATATTACTCATAAAAATTTCGGGTGTTACATTCTACCCCCCTTAAAAAGAATTTCGCCCTCGAAATTCATCACTTTGTAACAAACAGATGAGGATACTTCTCCCTCATCATATCCTCAAGCTCCCATGTAGCTTCTTCAAGTTGGTGGTTCCTCCATAAAACTTTCACCAATCGAGTGGTCTTGTTTCATAGGACTTTTTTGCTACGATCCAGAATCTCTATCGGCTGTTCTTTATAAGAAAGATCTTGCCCCAGCGGTACAACTTCTGAGCTGAGTACATGTGAAGGATCAGGTATGTACTTTCTCAGGATAGATACATGGAACACATCGTGAACTTGAGAGAGATTCCGTGGAAGCGCCAATCGGTAAGCTACCTTCCCAACATGATCCAGTATTTCGAAAGGACCGATATGTCTAGGGCTCAACTTCCCCTTCTTTCCAAATCTCATAACCCTCTTCCAGGGAGATATTCGTAAGAACACTTTATCACCCACTTCATACTCTAGGTCTTTTCTTTGGTTGTCGACATAACTTTTCTGTCGACTCTGAGCTGCTCTTATGTGTTATTGAATAGATCTGACCTTTTCTGCCATTTCATCAACGAGATCAGGTCATAATAGCTTTCTTTCCCCAACTTCATCTCAGCAAGTTGGAGTCCTGCATTTCTTTCCATAGAGAGCTTCATAAGGATCCATCTGAATACTGGAGTGAAATCTATTATTATAAGAAAATTCCACCAAAGGTATGTGTTGATCCCAGCCTCCATTGAAATCCATAGAGCAAGCTCTCAACAATCTTCTTGGGTTTGAATTGTTCTCTCAGACTGACCGTCTGTCTGGGGATGATAAGCAGTGCTGAAACTAAACTCTGTATCCAGAGTATGCTGAAGACTTCGCCAGAACATCGAGGTAAATTATAACGACCCATACTTTACATACATTGTTAATGCTTCAAAATTTAAGCACACTTATTACAACATATGACAAAACCACAAAGGACCGTATAGGTATAGTGTCTTTAGAAACTGGGAAACATAAACAACTAGTTCATAAATCTTCTACAATGTCTCCTATTTATTTCATCATATCTAGGGTCCCTTTTAGCATATTCTACTTAATATCCATCTTCCTGACCTGGGGAAAAAAACATAAAAGGGTGAGCTCAAATGCTCAGCAATGGAAAATAAAGGAAATAAAAATCATATAATATCTTTTTGAAAATCATAACCTGCAAAAGATATCATAATATCTTAACATGGAATAAATCATAGAAGTGAAAATGAGATCCCCATAATCATAACATGAAACTTGAATCTTTTTTGCATGCACACATAATCATGGAAAATCATTTCTTGTTAGTCATGACTCATTCCCAAGACTATCTTAGTGGACAAAGTCCCTTTCTGAACCGAGTTCACTCCTCGTTTCAGTCCTGTATCACTGAACCGAAATAACCTTCCGTTCCAGCCATGTCTATCTCATGAGATATAAAATCTTTACCCAATGCATTGGAGGGAGATATAGGTCCCACCCATCTTATAATGAATCCTTTCTTATGTGTGCCACATAATCATAAACCATACGTCATAGCGTAACTCATGTAATAAAAATGGGATTCTTAAACAACATGACATCATAAAATAATTCATATAAGATAAAGGAATTCATAAAAATATTTCCATCACAACATAATCAAATCCATGTAATAATAGGGATAAAAACAGAACCCTTTATTATCTTATATAGAAAATAATTTTGATTAAAAACTTGAACTCCATTCTTGAGGAAAATATCCTTTCTTCTTCAAAAACACTTTTAATTTCTTAACATGTCATAAAATTATAACTAAAATAAGTTGATTAAAAATAAACTTGAAAAGTTTTAAAGGAATCTTCTTGTAAATAATGTTTTAAAAATCCATTCATGCCGTATAAGTAAAAAAAATATTCTTCGTACTTTTGTCAGAAAAGTCAAAAAGTACCTCGTACGAAAAACGACAAAAGATTCCTTTCATATTCTTTACTAAAAACTCACCAAAGGGTAAAATTGGATTTAAACTATTGTAAGTGGATGGAAACAATATTACATATTTAGGGAACATGGATGTGGATGATAAAATACACCCCATTAAATGCCAAAGTAAAAACAATCTCGGATAAAAATGAGATTGTGATATTTCCCTTACCTTAGGTCCGATTTGCTTTGTACGTGTCTGAAGCTCCTGTATAATGGTTTAAATAATGTTATTGACTTATTACAGAATCATACATATTGATATGATATCATATATGGTCATATTCTAAGCTTCTTGTTAGTAATATTTCATTGTTACTTGTTACTCGGGTCTTTATTGCCTTTTGTTCTTATGCGTGTTTTGCCAAATAAATTCTTATTCTTCTTTTAAGGTTATAGATACCTTATATCCAGAATGGTATTAGTGTAACATATATCATATTTATTCATTCAATTCATTTATATAATTACTATGTAATGATGATCATGTAGAACGAGTCGCATCACATCGTGGAGACGGTATTCCGTACGTACGCACGAGTGATGATATCGTTCCCATGATCGTGGAATTATATTGGAGTATATATATATTATTTCAGTATAAATATTAATTTATAATAATCATAAATAGTTACTCATTAAACCATTATACCCATCCTTGTAAAGTGATGGTGGAAAATAGATTACACCACGGCGTGGAGACGGTATTCCGTACGTACGCATGCACGGTGATTTCATTTTTCCGTAGGATGGATAGAAGGTGAGTTAGGGTTGTTTCATATTTATAATAACATATCAGTATGTAAGTAATACTGATGTTATTTTATCATGAAACAACTAAAGATGAAGATGTTGAAGAAGAATGAAATTGAAAAGATCGGTAATGGATATTACCTCTTCTTTGGAACGCTTCTTTGAATCCTCCACTTAGGGAACTAATATTGGTCTTTGAAGAAGACCAGGACCTCTAGGTTTATTCCAGGGAAGTGGAGAGGAGAAAATGGCAGGGTTTGGCCGAGCTTGAGTGCTCAATTTGGTGTGAGGAGGAGGGGGAGGAGGTGCCCTTTTATAAGGGAGGAGAGGGGCACCTTAGGAATATCTCAAAATATTATTTTATATTAAAGTCAAAATCGGTTTATAATGGTTCCAAAGGGTCTTATTTAGAAGCTAAAGTGGGGATGGGTCGAAATCCTATCAACAAATAGGATTTAGACAAGTTTAGGGTATTATTTTAACCTTATCAATTAGATTTAACTCTAAGTTAAATAATTTAACTTTTACCGTGTCTTTTTTTTTCTTTCACTATATGGTTAATACACTTACTATAACATGCCAAACGAACCCCAAATTGTTTATTATTAATATATATATCCTTATCTAAGTCATTTGGCCGAACCTTAGATTTTTAGGAATAAAATAACAATTAATAATATAATATTTTACTTAAAAACTATTTTGTGTCAATTTTGACACTATTTGATATATGATTTTTGTGAAAGTCATTACAGAATTATATGTTCAAACCAAGTTGATTAAATCAATATTAATATATCATAGTAACCTAGAAAATAAGTGTAATTCATAAAAAGTCTCAAATTACATTTATTTTGGTGTTTATAACATCAATTATGTCAATATTTCATTAATAAGATAATTACTGCATCATCTTTGTGTCAAAAATAAATTAAATTATTTAATGTCTAAAAATTACAAATAAAATACCATTATGTAGGAAATATTTTTATCTTTCTAATGAATACATATAGTCGAATTTATCTTATGTATAACCCCATATTAAAAATTATTTACTTATTAAACATTGATTTTAACTATTTTAACCCTTCTTTAAATAAATTAATAATAAATGTCCTAATCTAACCCATGTGGGCCTAAATGGTCATATTTTATTCCTAAGTTTGTTTTTGGTCGAATTAAACTTATCCAATAGAATTAGGATATGTGTTAGGGTAATAGTAATATCATTTTTACCCTTAGTTACCCTATTTACTATTAACCACGGTAAAAAAAGTAAAAAGTTACTATTCACCAAAAAATTATTTTTATCTCATTGAACCACATTTTACTTACTGATATCAACCGTGTCTGTCGGATTTTTGAAATTCCATTCACAGAAGCGTTAAAATTAAGTTTAATGCAAAATTCAGTTTTTCACCTACCACTTAGTGGTTTCACTATTCATCAAAAATTGAATGTTTTCAGAAAAATACCAAATTTTCACCCGAGGCTAATTTTGATATTCTGAGTCCAAAAATGAAGTCCATTTTGAAAAATAAAATTCATAAAATTTCAAAAAGTGGTTATTACTATTCATAACGACTAGTTTTAATAGCATATTGTTGTTTAGTGAAACTCGGTATTGCGTACGACGCAAGCTATCGAGGAAGGTCGTGATTGCGTGTAAAGTAATCCAAGCAAGTGTGTAGTGAAAGATTCCTTTGATGATATATAAAAACAAAATATTACTCATAAAAATCTTGGGTGTTACATTCTACCCCCCTTAAAAAGAATTTCTCCCTCGAAATTCGTCACTTTGTAACAAACAGATGAGGATACTTCTCCCTCATCATATACTCAAGCTCCCATGTAGCTTCTTCAAGATGGCGGTTCCTCCATAAAACATTCACCAATCGAGTGGTCTTGTTTCGTAGGGCTTTTTCACTACGATCCAGAATCTCTATCGGCTGTTCTTCAAAAGAAAGATCTTGCTCCAGCGGTACAACTTCTAAGCTGAGTACATGTGAAGGATCTGGTATGTACTTTCTCAGGAGACATACATGGAACACATCGTGAACTTGAGAGAGATTCGTTGGAAGCGCCAATCGGTAAGCTACCTTCCCAACACGATCCAGTATTTCGAAAGGACTGATATATCTAGGCCTCAACTTCCCCTTCTTTCCAAATCTCATAACCCTCTTCCAGGGAGATATTCGTAAGAACACTTTATCACCCACTTAAAACTCTAGGTCTTTTCTTCAGTTGTCAGCATAACTTTTCTATCGACTCTGAGCTGCTCTTATGTGTTGTTGAATATATATGACTTTTTCTACCATTTCATCAACGAGATCAGGTCCTAATAGCTTTCTTTCCCCAACTTCATCTCAGCAAGTTGGAGTCCTGCATTTCTTTCCATAGAGAGCTTCATAAGGAGCCATCTGAATACTGGAGTGAAAGCTATTATTATAAGAAAATTCCACCAAAGGTAGGTGTTGATCCCAACCTCCTTTGGAATCCATAGAGCAAGATCTCAACATATCTTCTAGGGTTTGAATTGTTCTCTCAGATTGACCGTCTGTCTGGGGATGATAAGCAGTGATGAAACTCAACTCTGTATCCAGAGTATGATGAAGACATCCCTAGAACTTCGAGGTAAATCTCGGATCTCGATCAGATATAATAGAAAGTGGTACTCCATGCAATCTTACCACTTCCTTTACATATATCCTGGAAAGCTGATCTAGAGAGAAATCCTCTCTAATAGCAATGAAGTGTGCAGGCTTTGTAAGACGATCAACTATGACCCAGATAGCATTATTGCCTTTGGATGTTTTAGGAAGTCCTGTGACAAAGTCCATAGTGATGTTTTACCATTTCCATTCGGGTATGGGTAATGGTTGTAACATCCCCTTAAACTTTTGTCTCTCAGATTTAACTTGTTGACAAACCAAGCATCGAGAGACATATTCAGCAACATCTCTTTTCATGCCATCCCACCAGAAGTACTCTTTCAGGTCCCTATACATCTTCGTGCTTCTAGGATGAATGGAGAATGATGAACTATGAGCCTCATCCAGCAGCTCCTTCTTTAATTCGGGGATGGGAGGAACACAAACCCGATTCCTGAACTTTATTATCCCATCACAATCAAGGTTGAATTCAGGAACATTTCTCACCTTCTTTTGTAACTCGACATCTTCTTTCTGTGCCTCTTTAATCTTCACATGTATAGATGGTTGAACATTCATTTGAGAAAGATAAGATTTTTCCCCTTCTATTATAATTCCAAGATCCATCCTTTGTAAATCCATAAATATTGGATCTTTTGTGATCCTCATCATGGATAAACTAGAATGTTCTTGTCGACTTAATGCATCTGCCACCTTGTTTGCTTTCCCGGGGTGGTAATGGATTGAGCAGCCATAATCCATAATCAGCTCCAACCATCTTCTTTGGCGCATATTCAGCTCCTTTTGTGTGAAAATATACTTTAAACTTTTATGATCAGTATAAATATCACACCTTTCACCATAAAGGTAATGCCTCCAAATCTTTAATGCAATGATTACCGCAGCCAACTCCAAATCATGTGTTGGGTAATTTTGCTCATGGATTTTCAACTGTCGTGAGGCATAAGCTATCACCATATCATTTTGTATAAGAACACACCCCAATCCCTTCTTGGATGCATCACTGTAGATCACAAACCTTTCTCCACTACAAGGCAGTGTGAGCATAGGTGCACAAGATAACCTTCTTTTCAACTCCTTGAAATTCTCTTCACATTCCTCTGTCCAGACAAACATAACTCCTTTCCGAGTCAACTTGGTGAGTGGATTAGATAATCGTGAAAAATCTTTTAAAAAACGTCGATAATATCCAGCCAAACCAAGAAAACTTTGAATCTCAGTTACTGTTGTTGGTCTCGACCATCTTTTGATAACCTCTGTTTTTGCTGGATCCACAGATATCCCCTCTTTTGAGATTATGTGACCCAAAAATGAATCTTTTTGAAGCCAAAATTCACACTTGGTAAATTTGGCATAAAGCTTCTCCTTTCTCATGGTCTTCAATATAATTCTCAAGTGATCTTCATGCTCTTCCTTACTCTTTGAATAGACAAGAATATCGTCTATAAATACTACCACAAATTGATCAAGATAGTCTCTAAAGACTCTATTCATTAGATCCATGAAGATAGCAGGGGAATTAGTAAGACCAAATGGAATCACTATAAATTCATAGTGTCCATACCTTGTACGGAAAGCCGTCTTTGGTATATCCTCCCTTTTGACCTTTAATTGATGATACCCTGAATGAAGATCAATCTTGGAAAAGTATTGAGCTCCGCGTAGTTGGTCAAATAAGTCATCAATCCGTGGGAGAGGATATTTGTTCTTGATAGTGATCTTTTTAAGTTCTCTATAATCAATGCATAGTATCATTGATCCATCTTTCTTCTTAACAAATAGAACAGGTTCTCCCCAAGGTGACACACTAGGGAGTATGAATCCCTTATCAAGATTCTCTTGGAGTTGCTTCTTCAATTCCTGTAACTTAATTGGGGCCTTTCTATAAGGTGTCTTTGAAATTGGCAAAGCACCCGGTACGAGTTCTATTGAAAACTCAACTTCACAATTTGGTGGAAGACCCGGTAATTCCTCCGGAAAGATATCATCAAACTCCTGTACAATGGGAATATTCTCAATCGTGAGTTTCTCACCAACCATTTGAGATAAATAAACTTCATTTAGTGGAATCAATACCCATAAGATGGACGAAAATTCCACTGGAAGGTTATGTTCATCCTTGCATTGATAGAGGATCGTAGATTGATCTGGAATATGAAATGTGACTTCCCTTCTTTGGAAATTGATATGAGATCCATGTAGAGAAAGCAAATCCATGCCAAGAATCACATCAAATTCTACTAAAGGAAGGATCACAAGATTTGCAGGAAGCACTTTCCCAGAAACTTCGATCGGAGAAGATTTATAAACTTTTGATGCGACTGTTGTGCCATTAGGTGTTGTCACAGCTAACTCAACATTTAATTATTGAGGTGGTACGGTGATACCCTTAGAAAATTTTTCAGAAATAAAAGAGTGGTTGGATCCAGAATCAAATAAAACATTTGCTACTTTAGAGTGGATGGTAAGTGTACCTTTCACCACTTCGTTATCGTACTCCACATCGCTGATAGAAATTGCATGTGACTTTCCTTTGTCTTTAGCCTTAAGATTTTGTTGACGTCGACCATCATCATCAACCCTTGGATTTGGGCATTGATTGGCATAATGCCCCATCTCCTTGCACTTGAAACATTGAAGTGTAGTAGGTTCATTCTGTGTATCCCTTCCTTTGTTTGCATCATTAGACATCTTCTTCCCATTATCGCAGCATTCAAATGCCCGATGACCTTCCTTTCCACATTTAAAACATTTACTTTTCCCTTTAAGACAACTCCCTCCATGTTTCTTTCCACACTTTGAGCATAAGGGAAATCTCATCTTCTTTTCATTGTTTTCTTTAGATTTTCCTTTGAATTCCATATTCCTCTTCTTATCAATCCCATGTGATTGATGGGTTACTCCAATCTCCATCTCGACTTTGAGAGCACATCGAACGATTTCCTCGTAGCTATTGAAGTCCCTTATTGCTAACGCCCTTCGAAGACTTGGTTTTAAGCCTCTAAAGAATCGATCGATCTTACTCTCAGGTTGGATAATAATACCAGACGCGTACCTTGCAAGTCTTGTAAAATTTGCTTCATAGGTACCAACAGATTCATCATCCCTTTGCTTCAGTTCAAAGAACTATTTCTCTGTCTTTGTTCGGAGAATACGAGGGAAGTACTTATTGAAAAATACGTTCTTGAACTCGTCCCATTCCATAGACTCAATTTCATCCCTTTTCCTCGTATTCTTAATAAGATTCCACCATTGATCAGCATCTCCTTCCAAACGATACACTGCGAGGATGACTTTATCATGCTCAGAACATTGAAGATTTGAAAATATCTTTTCAGTAGTACTAATCCATTGTTCTGCAACTAATCGATCAGTAGACCCGCTGAAAGAAGGAGGACGCTGCCTCATGAAGGATTCAACAGAATGTTGCTCCTTCCTTTGCTCGTTTGGGAGTCCTGCATGATTCATAGCTTGAGAAATTTGTGTTAGCATGGCTACAAGATTTTTCATTCCAGCTCCCATATCGTTTGGTTGCTCAGGGGGACAATCATTGCATTGCCCATCGCATTCCGCATTAACACGGTTCCTTCGGGTTCCAGCCATTGACTAAAACCAAGAAGAATAGTGTGAGAAACACTAATTATAATAGGAAAACCACATAATTCAAGAATAAAATTTTCATGCTTAAGGTCTTATCCTAGGTTATTCAAGGCCATTTCCAAAACACTAAGATTGTGTTCTATGCTTAGACTTATCCTTAGGGTTCTTACTAAGGCTTTCACATCCTAGTTTCCAAAGGTTGACTATACATTTCCTCTGATACCAACTATAACGACCCATACTTTACATACATTGTTAATACTTCAAAATTGAAGCACACTTATTACAACATATGACAAAACCACAAAGGACCGTATAGGTATAGTGTCTTTAGAAACTGGGAAACATAAACAACTGGTTCATAAATCTTCTACAATGTCTCCCATTTATTTCATCATATCTAGGGTCCCTTTTAGCATATTCTACTTAATATCCATCTTCCTGACCTGGGGAAAAGAAAACATAAAAGGGTGAGCTCAAATGCTCAGCAAGGGAAAATAAACGAAATAAAAATCATATCATATCTTTTTGAAAATCATAACCTGCAAAAGAGATCATAATATCTTAACATAGAATAAATCATAGAAGTGAAAATGAGATCCCCATAATTATAACATGAATCTTGAAACTTTGTGGCATGCACACATAATCATGGAAAATCATTTATTGTTAGTCATGACTCATTGCCAAGACTGTCTTAGTGGACAAAGTACCTTTCTGAACCGAGTTCACTCCTCGTTTCAGTCCTGTATCACTGAACCGAAATAACCTTCCATTCCTTCCATGTCTATCTCATGAGATATAAAATCTTTACCCAATGCATTGGAGGGAGATATAGGTCCCACCCATCTTATAATGAATCCTTTCTTATGTGTGCCACATAGTCATAAACCATACGTCATAGCGTAACTCATGTAATAAAAATGGGATTCTTAAACAACATGACATCATAAAATAATCCATATAAGATAAAGGAATTCATAAAAATATTTCCATCATAACATAATCAAATCCATGTAATAATAGGGATAAAAACAGAACCCTTTATTATCTTATATGGAAAATAATTTTGATTAAAAACTTGAACTCCATTCTTGAAGAAAATATCATTTCTTCTTCAAAAAAACTTTTCATTTCTTAACATGTCATAAAATTATAACTAAAAGAAGTTGATTAAAAATAAACTTGAAAAGTTTTAAAGGAATCTTTTTGGAAATAATGTTTTATAAATCCATTCATGCTGTATAAGTTAAAAAAAATATTCTTCGTACTTTTGTCGGAAAAGTCAAAAAGTACCTCGTACGAAAAACGACAACAGATTCCTTTCATATTATTTACTAAAAACTCACCGAAGGGTAAAATTGGTTTTAAAATATTGTAAGTGGATGGAAACAATATTACATATTGAGGGAACATGGATGTGGATGATAAAATACACCCCAGTAAATGCCAAAGTAAAAACAATCTCGGATAAAAATGAGATTGTGATATTTCCCTTACCTTAGGTACGATTTTCTTTGTACGTGTCCGAATCTCCTGTATAATGGTTTAAATAATGTTATTGACTTATTACAGAATCATACATATTGATATGATATCATATATGGTCATATTCTTAGCTTCTTGTTAGTAATATTTCATTGTTACTTGTTACTTGGGTCTTTATTGCCTTTTGTTCTTATGCGTGTTTTCCCGAATAAATTCTTATTCTTCTTTTAAGGTTGTAGATACCTTATATACAGAATGGTATTAGTGTAACATATATCATATTTATTCATTCAATTCATTTATATAATTACTATGTAATGATGATCATGTAGAACGAGTCGCATCACATCGTGGAGACGGTATTCCGTACGTACGCACGAGTGATGATATCGTTCCTATGATCGTGAAATTGTATTGGAGTATATATATATATTATTTCAGTATAAATATTACTTTATAATAATCATAAATAGTTACTCATTACACCATTATACCCATCCTTGTAATGTGATGGTGGAAAATAGATTACACCACGGCGTGGAGACGGTATTCCGTACGTACGCACGCGCGGTGATTTCATTTTTCCGTAGGATGGATAGAAGGTGAGTTTGGGCTGTTTCATATTTATAATAACATATTAGTATTTAAGTAATACTGATGTTATTTTATCATGAAACAACTAATGAAGAAGAAGTTGAAGAAGAAAGAAATTGAAAAGATCGGTAATGGATATTACCTCTTCTTTGGAACGCTTTTTTGAATCCTCCACTTAGGGAACTAATATTGGTCTTTGAAGAAGACCAGGACCTCTAGGTTTATTCAAGGGAAGTGGAGAGGAGAAAATGGCAGGGGTTGGCCGTGCTTGAGTGCTCAATTTGGTGTGAGGAGGAGGGGGAGGAGGTGCCCTTTTATAAGGGAGGAGAGGGGAACCTTAGGAATATCTCAAAATATTATTTTATATTAAAGTTAAAATCGGTTTATAATGGTTCCAAAGAGTCTTATTTAGAAGCTAAAGTGGGGATGGGTCGAAATCCTATCAACCAATAGGATTTAGTCAAGTTTAGGGTATTATTTTAACCTTATCAATTAGATTTAGCTCTAAGTTAAATAATTTAACTTTTACCGTGTCTTTTTGTTTTTTTTCACTATATGGTTAATACAGTTACTATAATATGCCAAACGAACCCCAAATTGTTTATTATTAATATATATATCCTTATCTAAGTCATATGGCCGAACCATAGATTTTTAGGAATAAAATAACAATTAATAATATTTTATTTTATTTAAAAACTATTTTGTGTCAATTTTGATACTATTTGATATATGATTTTTGTGAAAGTCATAACAGAATTATATGTTCGAACCAAGTTGATTAAATGAATATTAATATATCATAGTAACCTATAAAATTAGTTTAATTCATTAAAAGTCTCAAATTACATTTATTTTGGTGTTTATAACATCAATTATGTCAATATTTCATTAATAAGATAGTTACTGCATCATCATTGTGTCATAAATAAATTAAATTATTTAATGTCTAAAAATTACAAATAAAATACCATTATGTAGGAAATCTTTTTATATTTCTAATGAATATTTATAGTCGAATTTATCTTATGTATAACCCCATAATAAAAATTATTTACTTATTAAACATTGATTTTAACTATTTTAACCCTTCTTTAAATAAATTAATAATAAATGTCCTAATCTAACCCAAGTGGGCCTAAATGGTCATATTTTATTCCTAAGTTTGTTTTTGGTCGAATTAAAATTATCCAATAGAATTAGGATATGCGTTAGGGTAATAGTAATATCATTTTTACCCTTAGTTACCCTATTTACTATTAACCGCGGTAAAAAAAGTAAAAAGTTGCTATTCACCAAAAAAATATTTTTATCTCATTGAACCACATTTTACTTACTGATATCAACTGTGTCTGTCGGATTTTTGAAATTCCATTCACAGAAGCGGTAAGATTAAGTTTTATGCAAAATTCAGTTTTTAACCTACCACTTAGTGGTTTCACTATTCATCAAAAATTGAACGTTTTCAGAAAAATACCAAAATTTCACCCTAGGCTAATTTCGATATTCTGAGTCCAAAAATGAAGTCCATTTTGAAAAATAAAATTTAAAAAATTTCAAAAAGTGGTTATTACTATTCATAACAGCTAGTTTTAATAGCATATTGTTGTTTAGTGAAACTCGGTATTGCATACGACGCAAGCTATCGAGGAAGGTCGTGATTGCGTGTAAAGTAAGCCAAGAAAGTGTGTAGTGAAATATTACTTTGATGATATATAAAAACAAAATATTACTCATAAAAATATCGGGTGTTACATAAATCTCGGATTCCGATCAGATATAATAGAAAGTGGTACTCCATTCAATCTTACCACTTCCTTTACATATATCCTGGCAAGCTGATCTAGAGAGAAATCCTCTCTAATAGCAATGAAGTGTGCAGAATTTGTAAGACGATCAACTATGACCCAAATAGCATTATTGCCATTGGATGTTTTAGGAAGTCCTGTGACAAATTCCATAGTGATGTTTTCCCATTTCCATTTGGGTATGGGTAATGGTTGTAACATCCCCTTAGACTTCTGTCTCTCAGCTTTAACTTGTTGATAAACCAAGCTTCGAGAGACATATTCAGCAACATCTCTTTTCATGCCATGCCACCATAAGTACTCTTTCAGGTCCCTATACATCTTCGTGCTTCCAGGATGAATAGAGAATGATGAACTATGAGCCTCATCCAGCAGCTCCTTCTTTAATTCGGGGATGGGAGGAACACAAACCTGATTCCTGAACTTTATTATCCCATCACAATCAAGGATGAATTCAGGAACATTTCTCACCTTCTTTTGTAACTCGACATCTTCTTTATGTTTCTCTTTAATCTTCACATGTATAGATGGTTGAACATTCATTTGAGAAAGATAAGATTTTTCCCCTTCCATTATAATTCCAAGATCCATCCTTTGTAAATCCATAAATATTGGATCCTTTGTGATCCTCATCATGGATAAACTAGCATGGTCTTGTCGACTTAATGCGTATGCCACCTTGTTTGCTTTCCCAGGGTGGTAATGGATTGAGCAGTCGTAATCCTTAATCAGCTCCAACCATCTTCTTTGACGCATATTCAGCTCCTTTTGTGTGAAAATATACTTTAAAATTTTATGATCAGTATAAATATCACACCTTTCACCATAAAGGTAATTCCTTCAAATCATTAATGCAAATATTACCGCAGCCAACTCCAAATCATGTGTTGGGTAATTTTGCTCATGGATTTTCAACTGTCGTGAGGCATAAGCTATCACCATATCATTTTTCATAAGAACACACCCCAATCCCTTCTTGGATGCATCACTGTAGATCACAAACCTTTCTCCACTACAAGGCAGTGTGAGCACAGGTGCACTGGATAACCTTCTTTTCAACTCCTTCAAATTCTCTTCACATTCCTCTGTCCAAACAAACATAACTCCTTTCCGAGTCAACTTGGTGAGTGGATTAGATAATCGTGAAAAATATTTTACAAAACGTCGATAATATCCATCCAAACCAAGAAAACATCGGATCTCAGTTACTATTGTTGGTCTTGACCATCTTTCGATAACCTCTATTTTTGCTGGATCCACAGATATCCCTTCTTTTGAGATTATGTGACCCAAAATGCAACTTTTTGAATCCAAAATTCACACTTGGTAAATTTGGCATAAAGCTTCTCCTTTCTCAGGGTCTTCAATATAATTCTCAAGTGATCTTCATGTTCTTCCTTGCTCTTTGAATAGAAAAGAATATCGTCTATAAAGACTACCACAAATTGATCAAGATAGACTCTAAAGACTCTATTCATTAGATCCATGAAGATAGCAGGGGCATTAGTAAGACCAAATGGCATCACTATAAATTCATAGTGTCCATACCTTGTACGGAAAGCCGTCTTTGGTATATCCTCCCTTTTGACCCTTAATTGATGATACCCTGAACGAAGATCAATCTTGGAAAAGTATTGAGCTCCGCGTAGTTGGTCAAATAAGTCAGCAATGCGTGGGAGAGGATATTTGTTCTTGATAGTGATCTTGTTAAGTTCTCGTTAATCAATGCAGTGTCTCATTGATCCATATTTATTCTTAACAAATAGAACAGGTGCTCCCCAAGGTGACGCACTAGGGTGTATGAATCCCTTATCAATATTCTCTTGGAGTTGCTTCTTCAATTCCTGCAACTCAATTGGGGCCATTCTATAAGGTGTCTTTGAAATTGGCAAAGCGCCCGGTATGAGTTCTATTGAAAACTAAACTTCACGATTTGGTGGAAGACCCGGTAATTCCTCCGGAAATACATCATCAAACACCCGTACAATGTGAATATTCTTAATCGTGAGTTTCTCACCAACCATTTGAGATAAATAACCTTCATTTAGTGGAATCAATACCCATAAGATGGACGAAATTTCCACTGGAAGGTTATGTTCATCCTTGCATTGATAGACGATCGTAGATTGATCTGGAATATGAAATGTGACTTCCCTTCTTTGGCAGTTGATATGAGCTCCATGTAGAGAAAGCCAATCCATGCCAATAATCACATCAAATTCCACTAAAGGAAGGATCACAAGATTTGCAGGAAGCACTTTCCCACAAACTTCGATCGGAGAAGAATTATAAACTTTTGATGCGACTGTTGTTCCATTAGGTGTTGTCACAGCTAACTCAACATCTAATTGTTGAGGTAGTACGGTGATACCCTTAGAAAATTTTTCAGAAATAAAAGAGTGGGTGGATCCAGAATCAAATAAAACATTTTCTACATTAGAGTGGATGGTAAGTGTACCTTTCACCACTTCGTTATCGTACTCCACATCGCTGATAGAAATTGCATGTGACTTTCCTTTGTCTTTAGCCTTAAGATTTTGTTGACGTCGACCATCATCATCAACCCTTGGATTTGGTAATTGATTGGCATAATTCCCCATCTCCTTGCACTAGAAACATTGAAGTGTAGTAGGTTCATTCTGTGTATCCCTTCCGTTGTTTGCATCATTAGACATCTTCTTCCCATTATCGCGGCATTCAAATGCCCGATGACCTTCCTTTCCACATTTAAAACATTTACTTGTCCCTTTAAGACAACTCCCTCCATGTTTCTTTCAACACTTTGAGCATAAGGGAAAGTTCAACTTCTTTTCAGTGTGCTCTTTAGATTTTCCTTTGAATTCCATCTTCCTCTTCTTATCAAACCCATGTGACTGATGGGTTACTCCAATCTCTATCTCGACTTTGAGAGCACATCGAACGATTTCCTCTTAGATATTGAAGTCCCTTATGGCTAACGCCCTTCGAAGACTTGGTTTTAAGCCACTAAAGAATCGATCGATCTTACTCTCAGGTTGGATAATAATACCAGAAGCGTACCTTGCAAGTCTTGTAAAATTTGCTTCATAGGTACCAACAGATTCATCATCCCTTTACTTCAGTTCAAGAAACTCTTTCTCCATCTTTGTTCGGAGAATACGAGGGAAGTACTTATTGAAAAATAAGTTCTTGAACTCGTCCCATTCCATAGACTAAATTTCATCCCATTGCCTCGTATTCTTAATAAGATTCCACCATTGATCAGCATCTCCTTCCAAACGATACACTGCTAGGATGACTTTATCATGTTCAGAACATTGAAGAACTGAAAATATCTTTTCAGTAGTACTAATCCATTGTTCAGCAACTAATGGATCAGTAGACCCGCTGAAAGAAGGTGGAAGCTGCCTCATGAAGGATTCAACAGAATGTTGCTCCTTCCTTTGCTCGTTTGGAAGTCCTGCATGATTCATAGCTTGAGAAAGTTTTGTTAGCATGGCTACAAGATTTTTCATTCTAGCTCCCATATCGTTTGGTTGCTCAGGGGGACAATTATTGCATTTCCCATCGCATTCCGCATTAACACGGTTCCTTCGGGTTCCAGCCATTGACTAAAACCAAGAAGAATAGTGTGAGAAACACTAATTATAATAGGAAAACCACATAATCAAGGATAAAATTTCACACTTAAGGATTTATCCTAGGGTATTCATGGCCATTTCTAAAACACTAAGATTGTGTTCTATGCTTGGACTTATCCTTAGGGTTCTTACTAAGGCTTTCACATCCTAGTTTCCAAAGGTTGACTATACCTTTCCTCTGATACCAACTATAACGACCCATACTTTACATACATTGTTAATACTTCAAAATTTGAAGCACACTTATTACAACATATGACAAAACCACAAAGGACCGTATAGGTATAGTGTCTTTAGAAACTGGGAAACATAAACAACTGGTTCATAAATCTTCTACAGTGTCTCCCATTTATTTCATCATATCTAGGGTCCCTTTTAGAATATTCTACTTAATATCCATCTTCCTGACCTGGGGAAAAGAAAACGTAAAAGGGTGAGCTCAAATGCTCAGCAAGGGAAAATAAATGAAATAAAAATCATATCATATCTTTTTGAAAATCATAACCTGCAAAAGAGATCATAATATCATAACATGGAATAAATCATAGAAGTCAAAATGAGATCCCCATAATCATAACATGAAACTTGAAACTTTGTGGCATGCACACATATTCATGGAAAATCATTTCTTTTTAGTCATGACTCATTTCCAAGACTATCTTAGTGGACAAAGTCCCTTTCTGAACCGAGTTCACTCCTAGTTTCAGTCCTGTATCACTGAACCGAAATAACCTTCTGTTCCATCCATGTCTATCTCATGAGATATAAAATCTTTACCCAATGCATTGGAGGGATATATAGGTCCCACCCATCTTATAATTAATCCTTTCTTATGTGTGCCACATAATCATAAATCATACATCATTGCATAACCCATGTAATACAAATTGGAATCTTAAACATCATGACATCATAAAACAATTCATACAAGATAAAGGAATTCATAAAAATAATTCAATCACAACATGATCAAATCAATGTAATAATAGGGATAAAAACAGAACCCTATATTATCTTAGATGGAAAATAATTTTGATAAAACATTTAAACTCCGTTCTTGAGGAAAATATCCTTTCTTCTTCAAAAAAACATTTTTCCTTTCATAACATGTCATACGACTTTAAAATAAAAGAAGTTGGTTAAAAATAAACTTGAAAACTTGTAATGGAATCTTCTTTGAAATAATGTTTTAAAAATCCATACATGCCGTATAATTTAAAAAAACATTCTTCGTACCTTTGTCGGAAAAGTCAAAAAGTACCTCGTACGAAAAAAACGACAAAAGATTCCTTTCATATTCTTTACTAAAAACTCACCGAAGGGTAAAATTGGATTTAAACTATTGTAAGTGGATGGAAACAATATTACATATTGAGGGAACATGGATGTGGATGATAAAATACACCCCAGTAAATACTTACGAATAAACAATCTCGGATAAAAATGATATTGTGGTATTTTCCCTTACCTTAGGTCTGATTTTCTTTGTACGTGTCCTATGCTCCTGTATAATGGTTTAAATAATGTTATTGACTTATTACAGAATCATTCATATTGATATGATATCATATATGGTCATATTATTAGCTTTTTGTTAGTAATATTTCATTGTTACTTGTTGCTCGGGTCTTTATTGCCTTTTGTTCTTATGCGTGTTTTGCCGAATAAATTCTTATTCTTCTTTTAATGTTATAGATACCTTATATCCAGAATGGTATTAGTGTAACATATATCATATTTATTCATTAAATTAATTTATATAATTATTATGTAATGACGATCATGTAGAACGAGTCGCTTCACATCGTGGAGACGGTATTCCGTACGTACGCACGAGTGATGATATCGTTCCTATGATCGTGGAATTGTATTGGAGTATATATATATATATATTATTTCAGTATCAATATTACTTTATAATAATCATAAATAGTTACTCATTACACCATTATACCCATCCCTGTAAAGTGATGGTGGAAAATAGATTACACCACGGCGTGGAGACGGTATTCCGTACGTACGCACGCGCGGTGATTTCATTTTTCCGTAGGATGGATAGAAAGAGAATTAGGGTTGTTTTATATTTATAATAACATATCATTATGTAAGTAATACTGATGTTATTAATTTATCATGAAACAACTAAAGAAGAATAAGTTGAAGAAGAAAGAAATTGAAAAGATCGGTAATGGATATTACCTCTTCTTTGGAACGCTTCTTTGAATCCTCCACTTAGGGAACTAAGATTGGTCTTTGAAGAAGACCAGGACCTCTAGGATTATTCTAGGGAAGTGGAGAGGATAAAATATCAGGGGTTGGCCGAGCTTGAGTGCTCAAATTGTTGTGAGTAGGAGGGGGAGGAGGTGCCCTTTTATATGGGAGGAGAGGGGCACCTTAGGAATATCTCAAAATATTATTTTATATTAAAGTCAAAATCGGTTTATAATGGTTCCAAAGGGTCTTATTTCGAAGCTAAAGTGGGTAAGGGTATAAATCCTACCATCCAATAGGATTTAGACATGTTTAGGGTATTATTTTAACCTTATAAATTAGATTTAACTCAAAGTTAAATAATTTAACTTTTACCATGTCTTTTTGTTTTCTTTCATTATATGGTTAATACACTTACTATAACATGCCAAAAGAACCCCAAATTGTTTATTATTAATATATATATCCGTATCTAAGTCATTTGGCCAAACCTTATATTTTTAGGAATAAAATAAAAATTAATAATATAATATTTGATTTAAAAACTATTTTGTGTCAATTTTGACACTATTTGTTATATGATTTTTCTGAAAGTCATAACAGAATTATATGTTCGAAACAAGTTGATTAAATCAATACTAATATATCATAGTAACCTAGAAAATTAGTGTAATTCATAAAAAGTCTCAAATTACATTTATTTTGGTGTTTATAACATCAATTATGGCAATATTTCATTAATAAGATAATTACTGCATCGTAATTGTGTCATAAATAAATTAAATTATTTAATATCTAAAAATTATAAATAAAATACCATTATGTAGGAAATCTATTTATCTTTATAATGAATATTTATAGTCGAATTTATCTTATGTATAACCCCATATTAAAAATGATTTTCTCATTAAACTTTGATTTTAACTATTTTAACCCTTCTTTAAATAAATTAATAATAAATGTCCTAATGTAACCCAAGTGGGCCTAAATGGTCATATTTTATTCATAAGGTTGTTTTTGGTCGAATTAAACTTATCCAATAGAATTAGGACATGTGTTAGGGTAATAGTAATATCATATTTACCCTTAGTTACCCTAGTTACTATTAACTGCGGAAAAAAAAGTAAAAAGTTACTATTCACCAAAAAATTATTTTTTTCTCATTGAACCACATTTTACTTACTGATATCAACCATATCTGTCGGATTTTCTAAATTCCATTCACAGAAGCGGTAAAATTAAGTTTTATGCAAAATTCAGTTTTTAACCTACCACTTAGTGGTTTCACTATTCATCAAAAATTTAAAGTTTTCAGAAAAAAAACCATAATTTCACCCTAGGCTAATTTCGGTATTCCGAATCCAAAAATGAAGTCCATTTTAAAAAATAGAATTTATAAAATTTCAAAAAGTGGTTATTACTATTCATAACAGCTAGTTTTAATAATATTTTAATAGCATATCGTTGTTTAGTGAAACTCGGTATTGCGTACGACGCAAGCTATCGAGGAAGGTCGCGATTGCGTGTAAAGTAAGCCAAGCTAGTATGTAGTGAAAGATTCCTTTGATGATATATAAAAAACAAAATATTACTCATAAAAATCTCGGGTGTTACACATTCCACTCTAGAGTATCCCTCTCCCATGCATCTGACAAAACTAACTTCACCCCATTAATGGTTAAACCTGATTTTAGTGTTTCCATATAATATATGTCCTAGGTAAAGAATCATTAATAACATTCTTAACATAGAAATGTATGAATATTGATGAAATTCATAGGTCACTGCTTGGATCCCATAGCTCCAAATTTCTCTGGGACTACTATTACTCCATCCATTGAGTTGAAATTATATAATAATTATAATTTATCAATTTTGAAAATGATTTTGGTTAGACATGCATGATTTCAATACACGCTCAATGTAATCAAGACAATGTCAAACTGTTTGTCACGATCATCTACTGATTGAGTGTACACTACTATGACATTAACAATACAACCAAAATGAGTCTTATAAATGATGAAAGATCCAATTCATCAATTCAATGAATAACATCAATTCGTTGGTCAAAACAAACAACATCACTGTGAAATCATACTAGAAATTCATTCTCGTAATGGTAGTCTATGGTATGTTTGATGGCCTCACCCTCAACTACTGGTATGCTAATCCAAAATTTATTTTTTAGAAGATCTTGGTACTTCTATATTGATCTAACATATAATTGATGCACGGAAGAGGATATCAATTCTTGAACGTCATCTAGTTCAATATCTAATAATCTACACATATGTGCAAGGTAGTTTTATCCTTGTTGAATAAAAAATGTATAAAACCAAGGAGACACACTAGGAAATATAAAACATCTTTCTTCTAGTTGATCAAACAAACGTTCTGTTACATTTTCCCATCATCTAGAACAAGGATTGCTATTTGATCTGTGAGATAATATAATTACCATTGAATTTTTCCAACATGATCTCTTGAACATCCCAATCATCCATGTGTGAATAGACAACTCTTTTTAGATATATAAATGTGAATCTAACTTGGTAACACATTATATGAGCATTGAATATTTTAAGAAAATCTGTACCAAAAATTAAATTTGAACTTATCATTTCCATCACAAATAGTTCCTTCGAGAAATGGTAACCATTCATCTCTAGAGAGAACAACTTATGGTATTTAATATTATTCAATATCAATACCAAGGGTGTGTTGATAGTCAAGGAACCATCCATGCACTTTATAACCAATCCCAATTTTTTATAAAGGTGAATATAAAAATGAATGTAATTATCCTATATAAAAAATGTAAACAATGGTAGATGGTACAAGAATCTTATTTCTGATAGTCGAAGATCTTGAATCCATAATAGATGGAGTACTCTACATAGCATGCAGCTGACTATCCCATTATCCCTAGGCTATATCCTTAATCCCCTACAATGTTCCCTCTATCTGGTATTGTTATTCTTACACTGGGGTTCTATATCCATGCCTCATCCTGAATATCCTGTTGAAATCCAACAATCATTCAGCTAAGGATTTGTTGAGTCCCTCCCTGAAATTGGAACATTTAATGATCCCATGTCACTAATTTGGTTTTGTATTACCCAACAAATCCTCTACCAGTGTCTCAAAATACCACAAGAACGACACTCTATGTGGTGTATACACACTGTGGTCACTTATATACGAACATTCCACAATGAAAATAGTTCAACTGAACCTAATCATGATATATATACGAACTTCCTTAACTTCTTTTCCCACTATTTCCTTGGTGAGAACATTCATAGTAGCTCTTCTTTCCACTATAATAGTTCCTAGTTCTCCCATTTCTCCCTACTGAAATAGTTCAGTTTCTGCTCAGGGATCCTCTAAGGTTCCCCTCTATGATGAGATCCATATTCATCCAATTTGAAAAGCTACACATAGAAAACATTCTCCTATAAAATAATATCATAGAAAACCCCATACAATAAATGTATCACCCTGCATATCTCATACGTAGATAAATATATTACAAATAATTGAAATCCGATGAAATGTTTTAGATAGATCATCATTGAAATTCCCTCCTGTTTCAAATTCTGGAACATCAGAGACTTCTCATCCCTTAATAAATCTGTATTGAATCAATTTGGGAACATCATTTTTATTTCCTACCATGACAAATCCTTATGCTAACTATCCTACTCTAGAATATCCTACAAACAATTGGTTGGTCCACAAAGCATATATGTGGCATGATTCATCCCCATATTATGGGTGTCTCAAGATTGTTGAAGATTATGTGGAATAACTAAATATAAAACTATGAAGTATGGGGGCCTTTATCCCCAGTGAATGTAGGTATATGTTGTAACTAGAACACTATCGTTTTTTAGCTTTTGAGGACATGTCATGGACACTCACCCTTTCGAGGGATCATGTCACCCTCATGAATTTGTTTCAATGTTGAACATCCATTTAATAATTAGGAGCTATAGGAAGCTCCGGTTTATCTTCATTAAGAGATTTTTTATTCCAAATCTCATGGTGCTTAACTAAAATAATATGAGCATGAATTTCCTCAAAAATACAAACACACTCCAAAGAACAATGGATAAAAATAAAGTCAACCTAAACATGAGTTAAAAACTTAGAACTGTTACCCTGAGTCTCTTTAAACATGGATTCATCTATTTTATTATAAAATAACTGTTCATCTCATTTAATTTATAAAGAATATTAGGTATATTAAATAAAATTTAATATAGGAAATTATAAAACACTTGCAATAAATATTTAACCATCATGATCAATTCAAGTCAATATATATTCTTATATTCTTATCACGATGCATTCATACTCATATCGTGCCATTGTTATCCATAAGTATAAATATCAGATAAAATCAGGAAAAAATATCATCACCCAACTTGTGTATCACCCAAGGTGAAATAACATAAACTATATTAAGATACTTCAATAACAACAAAACAATCCCTTGAAACAAATATTTTTTCCCATACATGGGTTAATTACTCCCTTTCAAATGCTCCTTATTATGTCCTAACTCATCCTATTCTAATTTTTACGATTCCTAAATAGTAATACCAATGAAAATAAAAATATTACCATTGATACCACTTTTTAACATCCCCCAATCTAGTAATCTCTCACTTGGACAAAACAATTTTGTTACTATATGTCAAGGGAACCTCCCGATATTTCATAGTCTACCAAGAAGCTGTGGGAAATGATATGTGTATTTGGGAGAGTATACCCCCTAATATGGTGTACAATAAAATGAAAACAAATAGGTATAAATATATATCATAGTAAATAAGATCTTTTGAAACAACATGTAATACAACTAGAATGTTAAAGGTTGTTCCAAGAAACAAATAATGAAGATTATTGTATTTAAATGATGATATGTTTCTTAATTCCAAACAAAAAAATAAAATAAAATAATCATCTCACCAAAAAAATCATAAAACACCTTCTTCAGAAAAACCACATCGATCCCATATCTACACTCCATCCCATTAAAAAAGAAACAATCATAAGAAATAAGTCCTCTTTCTGTTGTAGAAACTTGTATCAATGTAATATTATTTGTTACCAAATAGTTTCTTGAATTGGCTGTGAGTAAACTCAGTAGGTTGACACTTTTGTGTCTACAAAATTAGTCTCTGAATAAGTGTATATAGTAATGTAATACAAAGTACCATTAGATAATAAATTAATATAATACTACAATCCACATACTTCAAACCATTTTGGAATGTCTTTGAGAATATAAAACAACCATGCCAATGAATCCCCAATCTAGGGAATAATGACAAAAAATTGGGCTAAGACATCTATAGAATAATTTAAGAATATCATTGGAAAAAGCCTACCTAATATATGCATTACAACATGGGACTAGTCATACCCCACTCAATATAAGCATTAATACATCAGACGTGGCATAGATCGCTCGATATAAGTATTACAACATGGGACTGGGAAGAGCTTACTCAATATAAGTATTATTATTGGTCAGAGTAGGACTCTAAAGAGGGGGGTGAATTGAGTTACATAAAAAAAATTGTTAACAATTTTATTTAAAATATTCTACCAATTTAAATAATGTTGTCCAGTTAATCAAAGTAGTGAATTTATAGTAGTTTTACTATTCAACTATTTTCTCATAAGATTGATTATTTATCAGTTATAAAAATATGATATATTGATAAAACATTTTTTTAATAATATTATAATCCAAAATATATATAAACACTAGCAGTGACTAACTATAATATTGAAACTCATTTTTCATACGTACATTTAAAAACAGAAAAAACTATATTAGAAAACACAGTGAATATAAAACAAGAGGTCAGTCTCAAGTTGATACTTACTCCTCTCCACATAGTGATCACATTCCACCAATAAATCTATATGTATAATTTTTTGATCCACACCTTGGATTGGGGTTTACCCAATTATACATGTACTTTCCAGGTCACAGGTTGTCTACCATAGTTCTATATAGGAATAAAATACAACCATGTCACAAAGGAACTCTTCAATAGTTTAGTGTGGGATAAACAAGTGAAAAAAATAGTGGTTTGAGGATATCCAATATCATTCAATTCAATGTAGGAGACTGTTTATGTTTTATAGACATATGCACATAGTACTCTAAAATGTATTAAACAGAGTGTCATGCAGTTCATCTATGAAATCTTTGACATTTCAATGTTGAAGATGGAGTCCTATTCTAGAATAAAACACTGAAAATAGAGTGGCATGGATCACTGTCTTATATCTTCTATGATGTTGAGATGTTATTATCCTTAGGATCAGTTGGATGCTATAGAAATGTTTGAACATTGATGAATAGAAGTTCTCTTATTCACAATAACTAGGATTGAAGAGTTCCTTATGTGTTCTTCTTTTCGGTACATTGATCGTGTGGATCTACTGTTGTGTATACATGTGACTCATTTTTAGTGTATTTATCCTTCAAGCACTCTTATTTGTATATATATTCATTTATCCCAATAATATGCATGTTTGAATGTAGATGTGGTACATCATACTTCTGAAATCCTCATTTAAAATGACTATAAAAATTAATTAAATTCATAAATATCATTAAAACTCTAAAAATATGAATGTTATAAGTAAAATTAAATAAAAGTTATTTTAAATATTCTATCTATATCTCCATATGTTAGTGAAACATTCAATTTTTGTCTCATTCAATCTGTCTTTCCATGCATTGTTAAATCAATTTAACTATCGGCTAGTCCTTTCATAAGTAGCACCGTGCAACGGTAGCACCATGCATCAGTTGAACCACGCATTGGTAGGTCCTTACCTCGGTAGGTCTTTAAAACGGTAGGTCCTTGCATCTCTATGTCCATTGACCTATCAGTGAGATAGTCAGTATGTCATTGTGTCTATTTCACTTTTTGTGATTCATCTATCAGTGATATTTTTCACATATGGTGAGTTAGATGAATTGTCGGTGTCTCATCTCTTCTATCTGTGACAGTCTTTCATACTTTGAAAATATTTCTAATAGGAATATCATACAACATAAATATTATTATAATTTTTTAAACATATATTTGATCGTAGATAATCATAATTACACATATTGAAACATAAATAAACATTATTGAAATGATTAGACATAATTAATAAGGTTTTACATGATTTGTGATTATTAATCCCATTAAAACTTGAGAGGGTAGCCAATAGTCTCCTATGGGCCAACAATCTCCCTCTTTTTCATGATCAAAATTCATTGAATTATTTAGTTCTATAATTTTATTTTGAATATAATCATTCTACTTATCATCTACAATTATTGATGAATTTTTTCAATATATAGATAAGGGTTAGAGGTAAAATTAATAGTAATGGTATCAAAATGAAAGAAAAATAATATAACCAATGTCTAATGCCTTCCCATCACATATTTATTAAGTGGCAAGAAAAATTAAATATATAAGATTGATATCAAAGAATGAAATTCATAATAGTGATATCAAGGTATAAGATGCTATATAGTGATATCAAAGGTCAACTAAATAAGGATAATTCCATATTTTTCTCCTCCTTTTGTGATTATCAAAAATTGAATGTGTATCAAATAATAAATTCCCCAAGGAAATGGAATAAAATGATTTAAAAGTATTTGATAATAATAAATAGAACTCCCGAATATATGAAATAAAAGAAAAAAAAATTCCATTAATAAATTAATTATAATTTAATATAAATTTTATGGGAAAGAGAACAAAATAAAACCATGTAGCCCTATTAGAGAGTTATGAACACTACATCTCAAGATTAAGTGGCTCCTTCCCATTCTCATAAGGTAAAAAATAGAGTCTAGTGTGTGGGGATTAGAAGGTTGAAGGATTGAAGATATCTTTAGAGGAGGTAATATAAGTCCTTCTATAACATTAGGTACATGGCTGGGTTTGTGTTGTGACAACACAATAGGTTGAGTTTGTTCTCGGATCATGGGCTGAATCTATGTCAAGGCCTGAGAAACTTACATTTGAGGTGGAGGAACTGGTCAAGAAGGTCTAATAGGTGCATCATAGGGTAATAAAATCAGTTCATATTTCATATGATGGTATGAATTCAACATCTTGATGCAATCCTCAATGATTCCACCACCATAAATCATAGCATTTCCAAATTCATCATTATTCTCCATGACATTTTTTAAAATAGGGGTGATTCCTTTCAACTTTTGTACTAGTCCATTAAAGGCTCTGGTCAATAGATGTAATGATATGTTCTCTATCAATTACATAAAAAGATAGGTCAAATAATGTTAAGTAATGATCTTCTTGAAATAATAATCCACCTTTTCAATGAACTAATATTTGGCAGTCTCACCACCATTGGGAAAATGTCTGACTATATCATGAATATGGTCACTATTTTTCTCAATCATTTCATGGTTGGCCAACCCAGAAGCATCAAATATAGATTTAATCTTTTCTTTAACAATATTTGGGACTGCCTCATTTTCCAAGGGATGAGATTACTAACAAAAGGTAGAAGGGACATTAGTAGGAGTTTATGTGTGAGTCTTAAAATCATTAAGAATAGTCTCGACATAGAATTTATACTCAGAGGTCAAATTTTTGTTTGCAGAGACAAGACGAGTCATTTCTTTTATTATCATGGTGGTGTTTGAAACAATTGTTTCAATAGTTTTGATTATTTTTGGTTGAATCTATGATATCACTTACTTTGAAAAATTAGCTGCATCAGCATCACTAAAACCTACATTATGACTTGGAATAGAAATAACTTGCCTATACTGCTTCATTTAATCAATTGATGATCTAAAGAGTGTAATTAATCACTCATCTCAGTCATTTCCCTTCTAGCCTGTCCAATTTCATGGTCCATATTAGATTGTACTGATACACTTACAACTGAACAAACTTTCTCCTTCAACCTTTCAATGTTTTATTTATTGAAAGAGTCACTATGAAGGGTCTTATCCAATGATTCTTTGGAAATAGGTATGAATACCTCGTCATCTACATCTTCATAACACAATCCCAATGCTACATATTCGGGATGACATTCCTATTCTTATATAACATCATCATCAAAAGAAGTGTGAGTATCAAGTCTTACTCTTCCTGGTTGATTCTTCTCATCAGCTTGATCTCTCCATTCTGGAGGATCCCACTCAATGTGAGCTGTCCTCACTTATTTATCACCTTCACCATGAGGAATCCTACTTTCATATACTAAATGAGGTGCAAGAATCACTTGAACATAAACTTTATCATGAAATTCATCATTTTCTCATTATTCAACATCAAATTCAGGAGGTTCTTCCGACTATTCCAGATCCACAACATCATCTTCCACTACATCTCCACCATGATCATTCTTAGGATGGTCACCATCACTTTAACTACCTTCATCATCAACATCATGTCTATAGTAATTATATTCATTTCCATTTCTATCCACATTTTCTTCACCTTCTTTCACGTCACTACCACTACCACTCTCATCTTCTTCACTTCCTTATTATTCTCCTTCAGATACACTGGATCTATTTACATATTCCACACGACTTGAGAGTTATATCTCCTAATCTTTGTTACCTTCATGTGTGGGATCCTTATAGGGTAAGGAATGTATAAGACAAGGAGGTCCAAAAGAAAAACCATTGTGAGATTCAGTTTTTTCAAGATCAATCTTATCATTGAGAGGCACCGCTAGATCTCTGACCGGTGTGGAAGGATGTTCTTTTTTTTCTAAAGATTAAACAACTTACTCATATGGTCCCAAACTAGGATCAACCATATTCATTTTCCTATTTGGATGGTTATATGGATTGAACTTATCATAGATCTAATCTTCATTTCCAACCCTCTATTTCTTCCCTTGGTTCCAATTGATCCTCATCCAATTACTAATTTCATTGCTTAGGATGATCGCACTGTACTCAGAAACAACTTCATCTCCATCACTAAAACAACCTTTATCGTTTATCAATGTTGAGATAAACCTTGAATAACACTTGTAATAGGGTTTTCAAGAATGATTGATCATTTCATTTATCACCACAACAAGGTATCTACATAGATTTACCATAATCTCTTTTTTACATTACATTAAAAAAATAGACATCTCGATACTTTAGAGATGAAAAGTCCGCTTTCCTGGGACAGATTTGATGATGTATAAACCAAAAAAAATCTAAACTCTCCATCTAACTCTGTATAAATGGGTATCCTAGGCTCATCATTATCAGTAAGCTCCTTCAAAGATGTCTTAGAGTATAAAATAGCACTCTTAGGTGGATATGTACCTATATAATCATCTAACACAGCCTCATGGGGTTCCTTAATACATTCCCCCATTTTATTGATGAAAAATAATTTATATAGACATTTACTATGGACTTAATCCAAGAAACATTACTTCCTTTTAGCAGGAAACCCAAATTCATGTGAAATTCATGAAATAGATTTGGGTAGAAAGGTCCTTTATTATTTGAGAACAACTGAAGCCATCCTTAATATTGTAACACCCTGGGTGGTAGAGACTTTATTCCAAACAACCATTCTGCAAGAACCTATCTTTTGGAGACACTTCTCAATTCATCAGAGAAGGATTCACTGGACCTGATGATTTTCATGAATCCCCTCTATGTTTCTTAGTTTCATGAGACTTTCTATAACACCCAAAGATTTAATGAGTTATATTATTTTTAATTTCTTTCATATCGTATCTTTTACAGTACACCAAGAATATTTTGCGCTATATGAAACACCATATTTGCTTGCAATATATGCAATACTATTCTTGTATCATGTTACAGACAATTTCATGTTCGTTTGATAGTAGTTATTCTACGCAACATTGAGTGTATATATATATATATATTCAATGAATAAATGAAATAGGGTTGTATTCTGTGATACACAATGAAAAAGGTGTCTTGCAATACACGCCACCCTTATTTGGTTTTCATTACACGCAATCGTGACCTTCCTCGATAGCGTGTGTAGTACGTAATACTAGGTTTCACTAAACAACGATATATTTTTATAATATTATTATGGAATAGATGTTATGAATATTATTAACTAAATTTTGAATTTTATAAAATTATTAGTCATCTTACATATTTTCTTGAACATGGTATGAGAACTAAAAAAAATTCGGGTAAAATAATTATTTTTAAAAAAATGTTGTTTTGGCGCCTTTAGATGGAAAACCCAATTTAAATCTAGTTTTTGACATGTTTATAAGTTAAATATGAAAAATTAAAATTCCAACTTGGAATCATGATATATAAAATTTAATTTGGATAAATTTTTCATATTATTATGATAACATTTATATTTTAATGAATAGTAAAAACATGCTATATTTTTATTAAAAACAACATTTTTCATCACAATAATTTATATGGTTAGAATATATTATTAATTTTTTTTAAAGATTAATTAGAAAAAAAATTTACATTTTAATCCAATGTTTGTCATTGTAATTAATTTCACTTCGAATTTGGACATAAACAAGTGTCGATCTTTTGATAGTTATTGTTTCGTAAAAACACGCTATTTGTTTTGATAATGGGGTTTATTTTAAAATAAATAATCCCACTTATATGTTTTTAATTTATAAAAATAGACATCGTTTTTTAATTAGGAATATCAAATATATCTTAGTCTGAATTTTTGGTATTTTTTTGAAAAACATCAATTTCTGATCATTAGTGAAACAACTTAGTAGAAGTTAAAAAACTGGCACATTAATTTAAATGAAATTTTACCACATCTGTGAATTGAATATAAAAAATCAGACATACATGGTTGTATCTAGAAGTAAAATGTGGTTCAATAAAATGAAAATAATTTTCGGTGAATTGTAACTTTTGACTTTTATTTACTACGGTTAAAGGAAAATAGGGTAATTCAAGGTTAAAAGAATATTATAATAATTAAAAATTACATTAACACATGTCCTAACCTTATTGGGTGAGTAGTGGCCACCCATGGGCATCCTTGGGTCGACTTTGGGACCCCATTGAGCAACTTGGTAGTGATAATGACAATTTGGATTAATTAATTAAATGTAAATACAAAATTGAAATTAACAAAACTCTTTTAGTAATTAATTTTTATAAGTTGTTATATAAATTATCATTTCGACTATAAATATTAATTGGTAAGATAATAATATTTCCTACATGGTGGTGTTTTTTTATTATTTTTAGATATCAAATAAATTAAATTTCTTATGACACAATAATGATGCATGATTTACCTCATTAATAAATGATTTAAATAAATAAGATTATAATGACTAAAATATTATCGAAAATAAGTTCAATTATGATTGGATGATTTTATTTCGACCATGAGTCATCTTATATTTAACTTTAATGATTTATGGACCATTGGAAACCGAATATAAGTTTATAATAAAATAATATTTCACACTTTCCAAAGGTGCCCCTCTCCTCCCTTATAGATGGGCACCTCCTCCCTCTTCTCTTCGCACCCATTTGATCCTTGAAGCTTGGCCAAACCCTGGAAATTCCTCTTATCAACCTCTCTAGTTTTATCATAGAGGTTCTGTTTTTCTCAGAAGACCAACTCTAGTTCCCTATGAAGAAGTTTAAAGGAGGTGCGTTGAGGAAGAGTTAATCTCTTCTACCGACTCATTCATGTTTCTTTATTCTTCTACTTCCACTTATTTAGTTCTTTCATTACAAAGTAATAACATCTGTATTACTTATATACTGATATGTTATTATAAATATTAAACAACCTTATTTAACGTTCTATCCATCCTACGGAAAATGAAATCACCACGCGTGTGTTCATACGAAATACCGTCTCCACACCGTAGTGCAATCATTTTTCCCCTACCACCATACTTGGATGGGTATAATGGTGTAAAGAATAAAAATATATGATTATTATTACATCATACTGACTCTAAGATATTATATGATCCACTCCAATTCTATTCAATAAATATTGGAACGATATCATCGCTCGAGCATACGTACGGATTACCGTCTCCAAGACACGATGAGATTCATTTTCCAAGTTAACAATTCAATAATGATTATAAAGTATATATAATATGTAATAATAAAATATATTACATAATAATTCTACTGTATTTATCTATATATATATGTATGTCATCTACTTAATTCAAATCAATTCAATAAGGTAATGAAAACAGCGTTCATGCGTACGTACGACATACCATCACCATGAACGGTGTATTTCCTACCATTTATTGATCTATTATATATATGTATATTCTGAATAAATATTGTATATCAATCATGTTTTATATTCTATAATTAATTTATCATGATATTAGTAATCATATTAATAATTACAAGTCAAAACACGGACGATAAATGAAACGATTTTACCCAAAATGCTGCTTTAACATGGAATTGACAAATTAACAGATAATATAAAATTTGTAAGTGTTTCATATGTGATATCATAAATATTATTATTGTTATGTCACAAGTTAATAATATGTTTAATCCCACTATACAGGGTTCTCAGACACATACGGATGAAATTGGACATAAGTTAATGGATAATTATTCCAATCTCATTCTTATCCAAGATTATTTATTCGTAACTATTTACTGGGGCTATGTTTATTATCCATGTCCATATGTTCTAAAAATGTTTTCAATTTTTTTTTTACTTTTCTTACATGTATGTTTAATTTCATTTTTAAACTTTTTTACTTTTACGACATCGTATTGAAGGAATCATTCTTTTGTTAAACATACGAGTTAATTTTTGACTTTTTTTAAAAAAGTACGAAGAGAATGTTTTTTTAAATTATATGAAATGAATGGATACTTACGGTTTAATAACGCCTTATTTCCATGAAGATTCATATACAATATTTCATGATTATTTTGAAAAAAATATTTTCTTTTAAACTTTCTTATCATTTTGTGAAAAGAAAATGATTTTGATGAAGAGATGATATTTTCCTCAAGAATTCCTTTCAAGTTTTTTGTCAAAACAATTTTACATCTAAGATGAAATTATTTCATAAGTGTATAATGTCTCTATGATTTATATGGTTTCACTTTTCTTATGATGAAACAATATTCATTTTTTTATATGGATTATGTTCTGATGGGAAGATGTTTATGAAACCCATTTTATTCATTGGGTTATGATTAATGATTTATGTTTGTTTTGTGGCACAAGTAACAATGATTTAATTATGACATGAGTGGGACCTATATCTCCCACTAGTGGATTGAGTAAAGATTCATATCTCATGAGATAGACATGGAAGGAACAACATGTTAATCTGGTTCAGTGATAGAGGACTGGAACGAAAAGTGAACTCATTTCAGTAGGGGACTTTGTCCACTAAGATGGTCTTGGAAGTAATGCCTTGGATACTATGGAAATCATATCATGTGCTTAATGTTTTTCCAAAATTAAAAGTCTTATTTCCAAGCTGTTTTATCATGATTGATGTTCCATTATGATCTATTCCTTACGTATTTCAATGTTTTTTGTCACTGCTCAAGATTTTTATGTATAAACATTATGTTCATGTTTTTATGTTCAAATGTATATGGTTTGTATTATTTTCTCCATGGTTACCCATACTGAGCATTTGAGCTCACCCTTTATATGTTTTCTTTTCCCCAAGATATAAAGAAAGGTTTTAGGTAAGAAAAAAGGGATGATCTTTATGGGAGATGTTGAAGATCATTCACAATGAATAGAAGATTATGTTCTGAGTTTTCAAAGATAGTAAACTATTACGATCCTTTGGTGTCTGTTTTTGTTATGTATTAAGTATTCCACAAAAGTAATGTAATGTCCATATATGTCATACTTTGGGTCTCTACAGTTGGTATCAGAGGAAAGGTTTAGTAATCCTTTGGAAACTAGGATGCAGAAACATTAGTGAAATCCCCAGATATATTTCTTAGGTACGTATAGGGATGTACCTAAGTTTGAATATAAGTTTAGATTATAGATCTAGAATTATGGTAACGAAATTTGAATTAATCCTAAGATGTTTGATATTGATGGTACTCCCTGTTTATTATGTTGTTTTCCCTAGCATGATTTTTTCCTCTCACACTATTCTTTTTGGGTTTTAGACATTGGCTGGAACCCGAAGGAACTGTGTTGATCAATATAATGGAAAATGAAATGATTGTCCTCCTGAACAAAACAATGTTATGGGAGATGGAGTGAAAAATCTTATTATTATACTTACGCAAGTTATGTTCATTATGGACTTCCAAATGAATAGAGAAGGGAACAATATTCTATTTAGTCTTTCATGAGGCAAGGTCCACCATCTTTCAGTGGGTGTTCTAATCCACTTGTTACTGAACAATGGATCAGTACCATTGAAAAGATATTTTCCATACATTGTTTTTCAGAAAATGAAAAATTCATTCTGTCTATTTATCGTTTATAAGGTGAAGTAGATCAATGGTTGAATCTAATTAATAATACGAAACCCCGAGATGAAAATGAATCCATGGAATGGGATGAGTTCAAAAACATATTTTTCAATACGTACTTCCATCAGATTCTTCAAAAAAATTTGGAAAAAGGAGTTCCATGAGCTTAAGACAAAGGATGATGAACATGTTGGTATATATGATGCAAATTTTACAAGGATTACAAGGTATGCATCTGGATTTATCATTCAACATGAATGTAATGTTGGTCGATTATTCAGTGGCTTAACACCAAGTCTTCAAATGGAATTAGCTATAAGAGATTTCAGTAGATATGAAGAAACTGTTTGTTGTGATATCAAGGTAGAACTAGAAGTTGGTGCTATGTAACCGTCTAATGGTTTTGAGATGAAACTAAATATGGAGTTCAAGGAAAAATCTGAGAACAATGGTGAAAAGAAGATGAATGTTACTTTCGGATCAATGTGTGGGAAGAAGCATCGTGGAGATTTCCTAAAAGGTAATAGAAAATGTTTTATGTGTGGAAAAGAAGTTCATCGAGTAGTTGAGTGTTGAAGAAATGGGAAAAATGTAGCTAATGATGTAAATACTACAGATAATGCTCCAACAAAACTTCAATGCTTCAAGTGCAATGAAATGGGGGCATTATGCTAATAAATGTCCTAATAAAAGGGTTAATGATGATCAACATAAAAAACTTCTTAAGAAAATGGACAAAGGGAAGTCACATGTGATCTCTATTGGCAATGTTGAATGTGACAACGATGTGGTGGAATGATTAGGTGTTTATGTAATGGGATTCCAAAATAATGTTGTATAGTGGAATATTGAAATATTTATGTATTAGTCTATTGTGGTTTTCATTAAATTTATGGTACTAGTATCCATGAAATGTGATTTTGGAAAGAAGATGATATGATATGGAGAAAATAAAATGGTTAATTGTATTCATGGGCTCATGACTGATATAAGGATAAAGTGATATCATGGTTTGAGTATATAGAAATTTTAGGATTTTGGTATGTCGAACGAGTTAACTTTTGACAGCACTCATGTTTTCACTAAGGATATATGGTAATTCATGTTTCAAATGAATACATGATTAAGGTATTCACATGTTTGGAATGTAACCAACAAGATATATTTTATGATATATGGAGGATAAATGATGGTATTCACGTGCTTGTTATGTGACCATTAAAGTAATCATTTTCTTTATACTATGAGATTGGACATATATATTTTGGAAAAGCCTAATGATTGGAATGTGTTATGTTGTACATAACTTAGTATTTTTTAAGGATAGATTTTTTTTTCAATATTATTGATGGGATGTTATAATAATGTAGTTTTAGAAATACAAAAACCTACAGGACGGACGACAACCCATCGCGTCGGACAAGGATGTGGGAATCTAACCCACAACCGAAGTGCGACAGACCTTTATCGCCTACCACTGGCCTACATGAAGTCCCTAGATAATAAAAACTAGTTTTATTTTATTAAGCGGTATGATAGATAAAGTAAAAGTCAATTTTTGGAACCGTATACGATTAATCTCAACATAAGTGGACATATGTATATAAATATTTCAAACATTATGTTTGAGAAAAACGGAATAACCTATCATTATATCACATGATCCGCTAACACTTCACGAAAGACAAATTCAACATCATTTCTTTAAGAGATGAAATGGAAATCATTCATGTCACGAACAACAATGAGATTGTACCAAAATCAAGTAAGTATTTCATTTAAATCAAAAACTTCTTCAACATTAGGGAAATGATCTTGAAAACCAAAAATATTTTCCTAGTGTCCTCATATCTGATGAATCAGATATAACCTTAGATCATCAAAAATTTATGGCTTTTTGATTGTTGGATTTTTCATAGCCATGTTCTCCACAACTCTCCATCAGATCTTGATGGTGAGATTTCTCATCCATATCTATATTTTCACCTATGATCTCGTTTGTGGAAACCCAATGATGAGTTAAGTTGGGTAACCTTTATGTTTGATACTTCACATTTTAAAATTATGTTTTATGATTCATTTTTACGATGTGGGTTTCAATGAAAGAAACTCTCAAGTAATAAACTATTTATAACCCTGACGAATTTAGAGGGAGAAATTAATTTTAAGGGGGGTAGAATGTAACTCCCCGAGATTTTATGAGATATATTATTTTTAATTTCATTCATTTCTTTTGTTGTACACTACACCAAGATTATCATGTTCTATACGCAACACCATATTAGCTTGCTGTAGATGCAAGACTATTTTTGGATCGTGTTACACACAATTTCAAGTTCATTTGATAGTAGTTATTCTACAAAAACATTGAGTGTATATAGATATATATATTCAATGTATAAATGAAATATGGTTGGATTATATTATACGTAACGAAAAAAGGAGTCTTTCACTACACATACCCTGACTTGGCTTTCACTACACGCAATCAAGACCTTCCTCGATAGCATGTGTAGTACGCAATACCAGGTTTCACTAAACAACGATATATTGTTATAATATTATTATGGACTAGCCGATGTGAATAGTATTAAATAAATTGTGTATTTAATAACATTATGATTCATCTTACATATTTTCTAGAACACGGTATGAAAAATAAATAATTTTTTCGCGTAAAATATGTATTTTTCAAAAAATGCAATTTTGTCGCCTTTTGATGGCGCACCCACATTAAATCTAGATTTTGACATGTTTAGAAGATAAATTTGACAAAATAAAATTCTTCCCTGGAATCAGGATATAAAAATTTATTTTGGATAAATTTTTCATATTATTCTGATAACTTTCATATTTTAATTAATAGTAAAAACACGCTATATTTTAATTAAAAACAACTTTTTTTCATCACAATATTTTATATGGTTAGATTATCTTTTTAGTTGGTTTTAAAGTGTAATTAGAATATATTTTTAACATTTAATCCAATGATTCCATTGGAATTAATTTAACTTCTTATTTGGACATAAACAAATGTCGATCTTTTGATAGTTATTGTTTCTTAAAAACACGTGATTTGTTTTGATAATGGGAATTAATTTTAAAATTAATTAATACAACTTATATGTTTTGAATTTTGAAAAATAGATATCATTTTTGAATTCAGAATATCAAATATAGCTTTGGTGTAATTTTTTGTATTTTTCTGAAAAACATCAATTTTTGATGAATAGTGAAACCACTTAGAGGTAGTTAAAAAATAGACTCCTTCATTTAAATGAAATTTTACAACTACTGTGAATTTAATTTCAAAAATACTACATACACAGTTGTTATCAAGAAGTAAAATTTTGTTCAATAAGATGAAAATAATTTTTGGTGAATAGTGACTTTTGACTTTTATTTACTACGGTAAAAGATAATAGGGTAATCCAAGGTTAAAAGAATATTATAATAATTTAAAATTATCTTAACAATTTCCCTATGATTATTTAATGTGTAGTGGCCGTCCATGGGAATCATTGGGTCGATTTTGGGACCCCATTGAGACACTTGGTAGTGATAATGACAATTTGTATTAATTAATTTAATGTAAATACAAAACTGACATTAACAAAAATCTATTAGTAATTAATTTTTATAAGGGGTTATATAAATTATCTTTTTGACTATAAATATTCATTGGAAATCTAGAACTTTTTCCTATATGGTGGTTTTTTTTATAATTTTTAGACATCATATAAATTAATTTATTTACGACATAATAATGATTCATTATTTACCTCATTAATAAATGATTTATATAAATAAGATTATAATGATTAAAATATTATCCAAAACATGTCCAATTATGATTGTATGATTTTATTTATACCATGAGTAATCTTATATTCATCTTTAATGATTTTAGGACCTTTTGAAACCGATGATATGTTTATAATAAAATAATATTTTCACACTTTCCAAAGGTGCCGCACTCCTCCCTTATAAAAGGGAACCTCCTCCCTCTTCTCTCCACACCCTTTTGAGCATTGAATATCTGCCAAACTCTGCCAATTACTCTTCTAAACCTCTCTAGTTTTATCATAGAGGCTCTGGTATTCTCAAAATACCATCTCTAGTGCCCTAAGAATGAGTTTAAAGGAGGTGCTTCGAGGGAGATGTAATCACTTCTACCGACTCTTTCAAGTTTCTTTCTTCTTCAACTTACTCTTATTTACTTGTTTCACTATAAAGTAATAACATGAGTATTAATTATATACTTATATGTTAGTATAAATATGAAAAAACCCTATTTCACCATCTATTCATCCTACGGAAAATTAAATCAATGTGCGTGCGTACGTACGGAATACCATCTCCACGCCAAGGTGTAATCAGTTTTTCCACCAACACCTTACTTGGATGGGTATAATGGTGTATATAATAACTCTATATGATTATTATAACATCATACTGATTCTATGATATTATATCATCCACTACAATTCCATTCAGTAAATATGGGAATGACATCATCACTCGTGCGTACGTACGGATTACCGTCTCCATGACGTGATGAGATTCATTTTCCATGTTTACAATTCATGAATGATTATAAAGAATATATAATAAGTAATCCTGAAATATATTACATAATAATTATACTAGATTTAGGTATATCTATCTATTTCATCTACTTAATTCCATTCAATTCAATAAGGTAACGAAAAACAGCGTTCATGCGTACGTATGGCCTACCGTTTCCATGAACGGTGTATTTATTTCTATTTATTGATCTATTATATATATGTATATTATGAATATATATTGTATATAAATCATGTTTATATTCTGGAATTATGTAATCATGATCTAAGTAATCATATTAATAATAACAAGTCAAAACACGGACGATAAATGAAACGATTTTACCCAAAACATTGTTTTAACATGGAGTTGACAAATGAATGGATAATATAAAGTCATAAGTGAATCATATATGATATCATAAATATTATTATGGTTCTGTTACAAGTTAATAATTTGTTTAAACCTACTATATAGGAGTCTTGGACACATACGAAATAAATTGTACATAAGGTAAGGGATAATTATTCCAATCTCATTCTTATCCGAGATTGTTTATTCGTAAGTATTTACAGAGGTTATGTTTATTATCCATGTCCATATGTTCCCAAAACATTTTCATAAAATGTTTAATATTCTTACATGTATCTTTAAATTCATTTTTACCCTTTTTTACTTTTACCACATCGTACGGAAGGAAGCTTTCTTTTGTTTACCATACGAGGTACTTTTTGACTTTTCCAACAAAAGTACGAGGAGAATGTTTTTTTAACTTATATGGCATGAACGGATTCTTACGGTTTCATAATTCATTATTTCCATGAATATTCCTTTAAAATATTTCATGATTATTTTCAAAAAAATCCATTCTTTTAAAATTTCATATCATTTTTTAAAAAGAAAATGATTTTGAAGAAGAAAGGATATTTTCCTCAAGAATTCATTTCATGTGTTTTGTCAAAGCTATTTTACATCTAAGATGAAATTATTTCATATGTGTATAATTCCTCTATGATTTAAATGGTATCACTTTTCTTATGATGATTTGATATTCATTTGTTTTATATGGATTATGTTATGATGGGATGCCGTTTATGAAACCCATTTTATTCTTTGGGTTATGATGAATGATTTATGTTTATTTTGTGGCACAAGTAAGAATGATTTCATTATGAGATGGGTGGGACCTATATCTCCCTCCAATTCATTTGGTAAAGATTTATATCTCATGAGATAGACATGGATGGAACGAAACGTTAATATGGTCCAGTGATACAGGACTGGAATGATGAGTGAACTCAGTTCAGTATGGGACTTTGTCCACTAAGATGGTAATGGCAGCAATGCTTTGTCTACTATGGAAATCATATCATGTGATTAATGTTTTTCCATAATTAAAAGTTTTACTTCCATGCTATTTTATCATGATTGATGATCCATTATGATATATATCTTACGTACATCAATGTTTTTATGTCATTCCTCATGATTTTGATGATTAAACATCATGTTAATGTTTTTATGTTCAAATGTATATGGTTTGTTTTATTTTCTCCAGGCTCACCCATATTGAGCATTTGAGCTCACCCATTATATGTTTTCTTTTTCCCAGGATATAAAGATAGGTTTTTGGTAAGAAAAAAGGGAAGTGCTTTATGGGAGATGTTGAAGATCTTTCACCATGATTAGAAGATTATGTTCTATGTTTTCAAAGACACTAAACTATTACGATCCTTAGGTGTCTGTTTTTGTTATGTATTATGTATTTATAAAAAGTAATGTAATGTTCATATATATCAATATTTGGGTGTATAAACATTCCACATTCAATATCTGACTTCACACGTGCCATTCCAACAGTTAGGTTTGAAGGTTTTATTGTGAAAGGTCAGAGTTAGAGAGAGAAACAACCGAGTGAGTGTATGGTTAAAGGAGTATAGTGGATCAACTCAAATTTTTATCATTTATGGCTATTGAAAAAAAATAATGAAATCATGAACCAGGTTCAAAAAATTTTCTGAATATTTTCATTTTAGTAGAAACTAAAAAAGATAAAAATAGTGAGTTAGAGATGTCGACATGACCGATTTTGCATAATGGTAATGGTTTCCTCTTGATAAAGTGTTAGTGTCGACATGAAAATTGTGTCAGTATAACATATTCATTGTTGTTGGCAGGAAAATTGTATGAGCATTAATTTTTCAGCTTCATACATTTAGTGCCATTATAAGAACTTCATTAAAAAATTACTGAGTAATAAAAACATAAGCTCATATATATGGATCGTTCCTAACTCATGTTTGATATAGTTCATGCTTGCAGATTTAATGGGATTAGTGAAATTTTCCGCAAAGTGGATATTTAGTGATAATTAATTCTAAATTTATATCACATTTTTTATAATGATCTCTCAAAAATTGACATCGTACATCAATGTGTCCTTTTCTATAATGTGAAACAAGATTCAAAGATATATTAATAACACCTATGTTCACAAAATTTGTAGGTATATTTCTTAATTGATATCCATAATTAGGAAATGTTTGTTTCATCTAAAAAATTTGTCCACAACAACTACCAACGACTAAGAATTATACATTGGTTGTATATAATGCCAAATAATATTTTTTCATAATACACTATAATACTAGAGTCTTTTAAAAAAAGTGATATGTGCCAGAGGTACTCTTTCGGGCTAACTTACATCCACCAATATATGTATCTGAATAACACACCAAATAAAAATGTTGTCCTCTTGGGTAGAACCATTGAAAATTTGTGGTATATATGAGGTTTTTTAAAAACCTTTTGATTTAATTTAAATTATATTCTTTTGAGTTTTCCATCAAAATGTACACACATGCACACACTAATCATAATATCTAGTCTACAAGTAGTTGAGTAGAGTATACCCTCAAACATTCCACTGTAAGTGGTTTGATCAACAGATGTACCATCTTTATCATGTTCCAATATACAATTAGTACACATTAGTGTTTCACTACTCTATGTACATTCAAAGACAAATATTTTTAAATTATCCTTAATATATTTACTTTTATTCAAAACAATTCCTTCTTTATTTTTATTTATTTAAAATCTATGAAAGAACTTTATTTCGCCCATTAAACACAATTCATATTGACATTTCATCATCTTTGAAAAAATCAACACATAATGAATTTTTAGAATATCCAAAAATAATATCATATACATAAATTATTACTCATAAAACATATTTGGAAATTAATTTTATAAAAAGTGTTGGATACTCAATAACATTTATCAAAACATTAGAAATAAGAAAAGTACTGATCTTATCATACCATGATCTGGGAGCTTACATTAAGCCATATAAGGCTTTTTTTCATTTTAAAAAATAATTTTAAATGTCGATATTTTTAAAATGAGGGGGTTTTTCAACATAAAAATCCTTAATTATATAACAATAAGGTAATTCACTCTTGAAATATTTTTGATAATTTTTGAAATCTAGATGTGCTGCATAGGGAAGGAAGATTTTAATGGTCTCATGTATAGCTACTGGTACAACGAATTCCTCATTGTCAATCCATTATTATTAACTATAACCTTTTCCAAAAAATCTATATTTTTTATAACTATATTACCAGATTCATCTAGATTATTTATAAACACCAATTTAGTTACGATAGTCAAGGTGCATTTGGGTCTATCTATAAGTTTCCAGACATTATTTCTTTCAAACAGATTTAACTCTTCTTACATAACCATAAACCAAAATTCAACATTGATAATATCATTTATGTTCTTATGATAATGTTGTGACATAAAATATTGATGTTCAACTTGATTTCTGAAAGAATATCTAGTCGGAGTTCCTTTATTAAAATTTCCAAATACAATATCTAAAGGATGGTTCCTGAGAGTTTTAATAGGTATAGAAAAAGAAGGGTCAGTCACTTCAGGTTCTTTTACAGATTTGGGATGATCATGGGTAGAATCTTGAGAATTTCATGATCTAGAAGTTTTATCTTATATCTTCATAGGATTTTCAGAATATTTTTTATTTATGTCCATACATTACATATCAACCTCAAGATTTTCTAGAGTGGTTTTTGGCTCATGTGGATCTGTCTCATCAAACATTACATGTACATATTCTTACACACATTTGGTTCTCTTATCGATGAATATACCTGTTTTACTAGAAATTAATTAACCTATAAAAAATACATAATAACAATTTGAGAAAAATATATCTATATTATCCTTAGTGTCATGAATATGGACTTCTCAACCCAACAAATTTTAGTAGTTAAACTTGGGTAATCTATTATTCCACAAATTATATGGATTAATCTTAAGGATAGTTCTAATCAATACATTATTGATTATATTACATGTTGTATTGATAAATTTTCCTCAAAAGTATATAGGTAGGTTATACTCACTATGAATGTTTATATCAATTTCCTAAATGATTTTATATGTTTACTCTCTTACTATATTTATCTAGGGTGTCCTAGGAGTAGATAATTTATGAGTATAAACATCCTATGAGAAAAATAATTCAAAATATTGGTTCGTAAACTCACGACCATGGTCAATTCTTAGGGTTTTAATTTTAAGACCACTATGATTTTCTACAGTCCTAATATACTTGGTGAAGTGAGAGAAAGATTCACTATTGTGAGCCAAGAAGAAGAAACAAGTATATCTAGAGTAGTCACCAACAAGAACATAGACATAGTGCTTCCCAAATTGACTTGAAACTCTATATGGTTCAAACATGTCCATGTGAACCAACTTTAGTGGATGAGATGTTGACACTACTTTCATTAGGTTGAAATATATTTTGTGTTGTTTATCCTATTAGAAAGGATTACAGATCTTTTTATGTGGAATCATAAGTTTGGGTAGATCCTTGATTAAGCATTTTATAGTAATATTACAAAGTGAGTATATATTGCAGGGTCCTACTATCTTATTCCAAAGCCATTAGTATTTATAAAAAGCAATAAAAAAAGAAACAATATGTGGAATCATGGAATTTAAATCAACAACATTTTCATTTTCATTTCTAATATTAAAAAATAAAAAATTAATTTTAAAAGAAAAAAAAATTCATACATCATCATGAAATTTAACTTAAAAACCATCAACAAATATCATAGATAATTAATTTAGGTTTTATTTTAATCCATCTAGAAAAATAATATTGAAAATTAAGAATGATTTAGAGTTACCAATCTGGAAAGGGACAATTAGTTTTCCTACAACATTGTCAAAAATTGTGACATGCCCAAAATAACTATTTATCATGTTATAGAATAATGATAAATCTCCTGTAATGTTTCCTGAACATCCACTATCCAAGTACTATAAGCTTTTTCAGGAGATCTTAAAAAAATATTTCAACAAAAACACATTAGACAAGAAATGTATTTGGTTCCTAGATTTTTTTAGGTCCAGTAACATTAGTAAAAACACTTTGGGAAAACACATTTTCTTCATGGAATTCCCATAAAAATTATGTAAATTATTTGAAAAATATAATATATTTGGTCTAGAAAGACATTAAATGGTATAAGATTATTCATGGATGAATCTTATAGGATATTTTCTAAAACTAGGCTTAGAACGGTATTTTCTAGTTTTTTATAGAAAATCGGTTTATCTATATTCCTCTTCCCTGGTTGGTATCATATTCTAGTAGTATACGCAGGAACTACTAATTAACTATGAATTTTATCTACGATTTATTTTCCATTGGTAGATCTTTCAAAATCCTATTTCAATTTCACATTTGACAATTTGAGCTCATTGTTTTCCTCAAGCAGTTGAAAATTTTCCCATTTTCTACAACAAGTAAAAATGTAATAGTGGTAGACAAAGAATGATTTTTTCTTTAAATATATTTATTTATCTTCTAATTAATTAAAAGTTTCCTCCAGATTTTTGAAATATTCAAACATTTCCTAATTGTAACGTCCTGGTTCTGGGTGCCACTCAATGGGTGTCTCGAACCCGGTTCGCCACGTGACCTCAAACACATTTCCCCAAATGCTAGAGGCTGCCGACTAGTAGTGAGGGCCCAGGTCTGATAATGGGGAAACTATGCCCTCATTTTTCAAAGTGCAGCGCAGCGGAATAGGTAAATATCATACAACAAGCGCAATCGGTAAAGAATATATATTACAGTATGGATAACTAATAATAAAAAGGAAACCAGCAGTCTTATATATGAAAATGCAACATGAAACTATTATATAAAAAAACCAAAACATGTTACAATGAAATATAATAAAACTAAAGTACAAGTACAGAAAATCAAAACAGAATAGCCAGCGGCATCACGAGCCCAAGCTCGGTCACATGCTCCACTACTTTCCAGCAACAATCAAGTATATGTATAGGTAACCTTGCCCTTATACACACCTGCAGAAATGTAATTTGTTTGCACTAAAGACAGGACCCAAACAGAGTGTGAGAAATAAATCCCAGTAGGCACCCACCAAAGGCCCATGCCCAACTGTGTGAAAATATGAAACAACAGCATGTAGTAGTAAAATGAAATAAACTAAGTAGTACTCAAAAGTAACTAACATTACGAGTTATATTTCCATTTTATTATTCTTTTAAACATTAAATTTAAGATATAACCATAGTGAATATTATATGTAAAACATCCAGTGACCTCAAACACATAAACCCTTATCCTCAGGTAAAGAAAATACAAACATAGGAATCTGCCCACATGCATATCGAATATTGCCCACAGGTGTACGAGGTGTCACTCACATGCACATAATCAACTGCCTACTAGCACGGAAGACGTTTCCCACAGGCTAAGAAGTACATTTCCCACAGGCTAATCACAACACTACCCCCAGGGTAAACAAGTAACTGTTCCATGCCCATTTTGTAAAAAAGACATACACATACAATTCCCCTCATGGAAATTCTATAATCATTATTATAAAGGCATACCCTCAGGTATCCTGGCCAAATAGCTAACCAGAGGAACGCACCCCCGAGGTGGTCCTGGATCCAAGCAGCGATCCCAAACAGCAGTTTATTATCAAATTTAATTACCTATACAATTATAGGTATTTAAACAGCCAAGGCCTAAGCCACAAGACACCCCAACATGTGTTAGTAGTCCAAAAATACACACATCGCAGAACAATTAGAAATTAAACACCAAGCCACCTACCTTAAACGCCCCTGAACGGTATACTGTAATGATGATTCCAGAAACGTCCAAGAATGACATAGATCTAGGATAAGAAATTCTTGTTCAATCAAAAATTACTTCCCCTCAGGAAATAATTGTTATGAACTATGCAATTAGAGGAGAGGGATTTCCCATGCGGTTACAGGGAGATTAACGGTGCAGAAAACAGATTCCCGATACTAGATCTGGGGAAACATGAAGATCTGAATGTCCCTCCTAAGCCTCTATCTAGTTCTAAGCTTCCTTTGTGAAAAGTGGATGCTAATGCCCATTTTAAGCGAAGAAACAAAATACACGACGTGTAATCTCATGTACACGACGTGTACTTTCCATTTTTTAACTGTTTCGCTGGCAGCTTCTCGCGAGCGTGGCACTGTTCATCTTTCGATATGAGTACACGACGTGTATGCCTTTATACAAGGCGTGTACTATCGCCCAGCTGGCCACCGTCTTACTATTCACCTACAGAATAACTACACGGCGTGTAATTATCTACCACACGGCGTGCAGTTGGTTTTCACACCATGTGTACTCATCCAATACGGCCAATGTACATGGTTTGTGGAATAGTACATGGCGTATAGTCCCTAAATTTAGGATTTTCCCCCAATTTCATTATTTTCTCAAAAACACTTAAGGAAAAGAGAAAAGAAGAAACCCGTACCTCAAAATTACGAACTTGGTTCTTACAAACATCCCCCCTTAAAGCAATTTGTCCCCGAATTGCCCTTACAAGGGTGGAAAAGATAATGCCCAGAACAGTTCTGGACACTGAGCACGTACGTCGGTCTCCCGCTCCCAGGTTTCGTCCTGCACTCGGCCATGCTGCCATAGTACCCGTACGAGAGGAATTGGCCAGCCTCGCAGAACCTTCGTGCTCTGATCGATGACATGAATCAGATGCTCTTCAAAGGACACATCTATTTCAAGCTCAACCTCCTCAGGTTGAAAGATGTGAGAAGGGTCTGAATGATAGAAATGCAACGATGATACATGGAAGATGTCGTGCATGGCCTGATACCTCTGTGGTAACTCCAACCGATAGGCAACTGTCCCGAATCTATCCATAATCTAAAATGGCCCCACATACCTCAGTGAATGTTTACCTTGTCTCTTGATCTCCCTGTGTCCCAACCTTGCTAAAACATGCAAGAAAACCTGATCCCCAACCACGAACTCCATGAATCATCTCTGGCAATCAGCAAAATATTTCTAACGAGACTGTGCGGTAGCCATCCTTTTCTGAATCAGCTAGACCTACTCAGAAGTCTCCTGCATGAGACGTTGTCCCAGTAAAGCTACCTCTCCTACCTCTAACCAACACAAGGGTGATCAGAATGGACTACCATATAAAGCCTCCTAAGGTTCCATCTCAATATTTTTCTGAAAACTATTATTATAGGAAAACTTGACCAGGGGTATATGCTTCTCCCAAGAGCCCCCAAAGTCTAGGATTCATGCACGTGGCATGTCCTCAAGAACCTGTATCGTACGCTCTGATTGACTATTGGTCTGAAGGCGGTAAGTTGTGCTGAGAAGAACCTCTGTACCCAGTTCCCTCTGAAAACTCTGGTAGAAAAATTCATAAAATAGGAGTCCCAATATGAAATGATAGAACGGGGGACCCCATGAAGATGTACGGCCTCTCATATATACCACTTCCAGAGCTTTTCAACTCTGAAGGTCTCCATGATCGTCCAAAAATCTAGCTACCTTTATGAGTCTTTCCACAACAACCCACATGACATCATTTCCTCAAGGTGACCTCGGAAACCCAGTCACGAAGTCCATCGCGACATCATCCCATTTCCATGTCAGAATGGATAACTGCTGCAAAAGCCCGGATGGCCTCTGATGCTCCGCCTTCACATGCAGACAGGTGGAACACCTCGTAACAAAACCAGATACATCCATCTTCATTCTCGTCCACCAGTACAGACGTCTCAAGTCTCGGGACATCTTGGTAACCCCGGGATAAACCACCCAAGATGAAGCATGAAACTCCCACATCAACTCCTCCCGTATATCCCCTAGAACCCAAACTCATCCATGGGAACACAATACTTCATCATCACATATAGTCCAACGTGGACAAGGGTCTTCACTGGTCACCGACTACCGTAGAACTAGGCCTTATGAATTAGATAGATGTCTCATCCTTACTCTATCCAAGAGGATAGAATTCACAGCTAAAGAAGAAAGATAGGTCTACCCCTAATTGTTGTGCACCTCCATATGCATCTCATAGAACAAATCCATAAGCTTCCACTCCCCAATGGCCTCACAAACCACATATGTATGAGTTTTCCTACTCAGTGCATCAGCAACTGCATTACCTTTACCAGGTGTGTAGGCATGATCAAAATTGAAGGACTGAAGGTATTCGATTCACCTTCTGTGTATCAGGTTCAAGTCACATTGGGTAAAGATTTACATGATACTTTTGTGGTCTGTGAACACTATATAATGTTCTCCCATGTAATAATGTCTACAACAGTGCAACACATGAACAACTGAAGCCAACTCGAGATCATGTGACGGGTTATTTCTCCCGTGTGGACTCAACTACTGAGACCCGTACAAAACTACTTGATCACCATGCATCAACACACCTCCAAGCCCAATACCTGATACATCACAGTAAACTGTATAGATCTTTACCTAATCTGGGAGTATCAGGATCAGTGTTGATGTCAAATTTTCCTTCAGCACCTAGAAGGTTGTCTCGCTAGCTTCAGACCAAATGAACATCACATTCTTCTTAGTCAAACCCGTCAACGGCGTTGCTAAGTGGTAGAAGTCTTGTATAAAGAATCTGTAGTAACAAGCCAGCCCCAAGAAACTCCATACTTCAAAAATGTTATTTGGATGATCCCAAGAAACTACTCCTCTCACCTTCTCTGGGTCTACTGCAACTCCTTCCTCTGAGATGATATGACCTAGGAAGTGTATCTGGTCCATCCAAAAGTGGCACATTGGGAGCTGAGCATATAGCTGATGATCTCTCAGTGTACTAAATACGATCTCAAGATGGGTGGCATGGTCGTGTCTAGTGTGAGAGTACACCAATATGTCGTCCATGAATACTACCACAAAAGAATCCAGATAATGATGGAAAACATGATTCATCATGGCCATGAAAACTGCTGGGGAGTTCGTGAGTCTGAATGGCATAACTGTATACTCGTATAGACCATACCTGCTCTTGAATGCTGTGAGAGGTATATCAGATAATCTATCGCACAGCTGATGATATCCTAATCTGAAGTCAATCTTCGAGAACAATTGTGCTCCATGAAGTTGATCAAAAATATCATCAATTATTGGCAAGGGATATTGGTTCTTAACTGTCCACTGGTTTGAATTCGGATAATCCACACAGATTCTGAGAGTACCTTCCGCCTTCCTCGCAAAACGGACTGGCGAACACCGAGGTGAAGTATTGGGTCGGAGTAAACCCTTTGCCTGTAACTCCTCTAACTATCTCTTGAGATCCTGTAACTCTGGTGTAGACCTCTTATAAAGACGAATAGACAGCAGGGATGATCCTCTCACAAGATCAATAGAGAAATCCACCTCATTCTCTGGAGGAAGACCTGAAAAATCGTTTGGAAAGAAATCCCTGAAACGATCAACCATAGGAGGGAAATCCTTATGAAAATTCCCCTAGTTGTCCAGATATAAGCTCATAATCTGGGTTGTGATACCACCTCACCCATGATTCTCTGGTCCATCTCGACACGCATGAAAATCCCACTCATCCTTTTATAGAAACTCTCAGCCCTCTAGTGATGTGAAACTCACCCTACGATTATAGAAATCCACAAAGGATGGAAAAGTAACCAACCAGTACATCCAGAGAATAAAATCATAGCTCGTCATCACTAAGACATAGAGGTCCCAAAGGAAGTGACACCCACAAACCTCAAGGGGGCACTCCTTGCACTGACGCACACTAGACATTCTTGTTCCCAATGGATTGTCAAATGTTATAACATCAGAGGAAGTAGAAAAACATCGAGCCCCAGGCTCTCCACAATGGGTATAGATATAAAGCTATGTGTACCACTCGTATTAAAAAGTACTAAATATGAAACAGAAGCTACTATAATAGTACCTCTGATAGTAAAAGGTCTGAGATCCTTCTCTTGCTGGGTCTATTGCATTGCATATGTCTGCCCAGTGCCACGACCCTGTGACACAGCCTCGCTACCCTGAGCTGTATGACCCTGCTACCTCTATGATCCTGGTGTCTGGCTACCACATCCATGACCACCATCCCTGCATGCATGCCCTGACGTATTCCAGTTCCTCGATTGGTAATAATATACTGGTCCTGCCCCCGCACGCAGAGTCTGCACAGAACCCCTATCACTAGCCACTGGTGGAAATGCCCTGCAAAAGCACTACAGGTGACCCATCCTTCCACAAGTAAGTCATTCCACTGGGTCACGTGGACACTAAGGTTGCTTGTTTCCCACCGTACCACACTAGTAGCACATGACCTGGTCACATGAAACATTCTTCTGGCTGGTACTTCCACCCTGAGAGAAGTCCATTTGTCTCTTCCTCTTACCAGTAGAAATAGTACAAGAAACTGGTGCTGAACCACCTTGGCCCACACGAATAGCTTCCCACAGGTTCCTCTCTGTAATCAGTGCCTGGTTTACAATAGGATGTACTAAAGGTAACCTGATAACATTCACCAGTTCTCAGATGTCATATCGAAGACCAGCTTCAATGTGTCTGGCTCTCAGTATCTCATCACCCACTAGAACGAGTGTGAAACTCTGAAGCTCGGTGAAACGAGCAGAATAATCCATCACAGACATAGTGCCTGACTGCAAATTAATGAACTATCAAGCTCGATCTACACTCAATGTCTCTTGGAAGAATATGTCATAAAAGGATATCTGTAAATCTTCCCACGCCATGTCTCTGTGACGCCCTGACTGGGTGGAAACATCCCAGCACCTCTTGGCAGAATCACAAAGAATATAAGTCGCGAGCTTGACCCTACGCCCTAGAGACACTTCGAGGTGCTCAAAAATAGTCTACATCGACCCCAAACAAGACTCCGTAGCCTGTGGTCCTCCATCCCCTAAAAACGTAGGTGGATGCTGCTACTGGAAGATATGAGTCAGCTCGGCCATAGATGTGGCAGCCGGCAGTGCTCCCTGAAAGGTCCGCATGAACCGCATAAAGCCTTCACAGAACTGCGCTTCCATGCTTGTGTCCAGAATAATGGCTGGCACTACATCTGGCTCCGCTGGAGGATCCACTGGTAGCCCATGGCCCACCATTTCTAGAGTATAATCGTTACCGCTCTCTTGGGGAACAACGCGTGGTCATCTCGGTGGCATGACTCTACAAGGTCAAACGCACACCTTAGATCAAGATTATCACATCTTGAAAACAAAGAAACCAAAAGGAGAATAGGAGGAAGAAGGCATTTACGATTGGACAACAAGACTACACAGTGTGTATACTAACTACATGGCATGTACCTGACTTCTCTTCCCCTTCCTGGGTCCTTATACACGGATCCCGTTTAACAAAACTACACAACGTGTATATTATCTACACAACGTGTATGGTGTAATTTTCCAACTGCCCATGTCATTTGTGACATGGCCGACTACCCGGCTTGATACTTCACGTCGTGTTACAACAGCACATGGCATGTACACTACCCCATTTCCCAGCCACATGGTCAGGTCCACACAGTATATCACTGGTCAAGACTAAACGATGTGTACTAGAAGTGCTTCGATGACCCATGTTGTTAGTTACACGACCGGATACACGGCTCCAACTACACGTCGTGTTCAATATACACATGGTGTGTATGAAAGAATTACACCGAGTCGTGTTGTTAGTTACACGGGCAGATCCCAGGTCAGACTACATGGCGTGTTCCACAGTGGACATGACATGTATACATCAAGGTCTCCCCCATCCGTGTTGTTAGTTACACAGGTGGACTCTGGGTCAACACTACACAGCGTGTACTTTCGGTTCACAGAGTGTTTTCCCTAAGCATTTCCCTTCCCCATGTCCTCGCCCACACAGTCTATGACACAGGAAGAGACTACACGGAATTTAGTTTTGGTACATGGTGTGTACTAAAAAATTGTTCTTTTTCTTCTCGAACAGAAGAACATGCACGTTGTGTTTCAGTTACTACACGGTGTGTATACTGGGTATCCAGACAGTATTCCTCAAAAACTTCTCTGGAACCGAGAAAATACTGAAAAAGAACACCTAAATGCCAAATTCTGATCCATGAGGGCCCATACTACCCGCGAATCAATGGTTGGTATCTTATATGTGTTATAACCGGTTAAACGGCCAATGATCCACAAAATTTAGGTCAATGAGGGCCCATACTCCCCAAATACCAATGATTGGCATCCATTCTATAAATAGGCTTACACAATAATACCCTATCAAATAGCAGGTATCTATCAAAGCAGCTATCACAACAGTATGCTTTTACTAGCACAACACATATCACAACAACATGAAATTTCTAATGCACCTACATGGCATGGAAACTATGCATGGCATGTGATTCTAGCATATTCCAAAATGATGCAAGGGAAAGAATACCCTCATCTCATCAGGTTGCAACTAGATAGAACCCATGAATAAAATATAAACAGCACAATCACAAGTGCGTCACCCTTCAGTAAAAATCAATTCAACTATAAAATTGAAAAATCAGAAAAATTGCAACACGAGGTAAATTGGATTTTCCCTTTACACGGGTTATCTATGCCCAAGAACATCTTATTACCAACTACCATTCTCGTCCTATTCTTGACTAAGGTTCCAAATAGTAAGTCAAAGAAAAGAACTCCTCAGATACCACTGTGTAATGTCTTGGTTACAGGTGTCAATCAACAGGTGCCCCGAACCTGGTTCTTCACGTGACCTCAAGTGCATTTCTCTGAACGCCAAAGGCTGCCGACTAGCAGTGAGGGCCCAGGTCTGATAGTAGAGAAACTATTCCCTCATTTGTCAAAGTGCAGGACAACAGAATAGATAAATAGAATACAATAAGAAGATGTGGTAAAATATATATATAACAGTATGGATAACTGATAATAATAAGGAAACCATCAATCATATATATGAAAATTCAGCATTTCACTATTCTATAAAACAACCAAAACATGGTACACTACAATACAATAAAACTGAAGTACAAGTACAGAAATGAAAAACCAAACAACCAGCATCATCGCAAGCCCAAGCTCGGTCCCATTCTCCCCTACTTCCCAAAAAAAATCAAATACCTATATAAGGACCCTTGCCCTTATCCAATCCTGCAGAAACGTAATTGTTTTGGGCCGAAGACACGACCCAAACAGGGTGAGAGAAATAAATCACAGTAGGCACCCACCAAAGGAATGATCCAAACTATGTGAAAATATGCAACAACAATGTGCATTAGTAAAATGAAATAAACTAAGCAGCACTCAAAAGTAACTAACTTTAATAGTTATATTTCCATTTTATTATTCTTTTAAACATTCAATTTAAGATATCACCGCAATGAATCTTCTATGTAAAACAGCTCGTGTCCTCCGACACGTAAACTCGTATCCTCATTTAAAGAGATTCCTAACATATAAATCTTCCCATAGGAATATCAAATATTTCCCACAAACATACGATGTGTCGCCCACAGGCACAAAATCAACTTCCTACAGGCACGAAAGAAGTTTCCCCCAGGCTAAGTAGTACATTGCCCACAGGCTAATCACAACACTTTCCTTAGGGTAAACAAGTAACCGGGACATGCCCAACATGTAAACAAGAAATACACATGAAATTAACCTCATTGAAATTTAATAATCATTATTATAAATGCATACCTTGGAGTATCTTGGACAAATGGATAAACATAGGAACGCACCCCCGGGGTGGTCCTAGATCCAAGCAGCAATCCCAAACAGTAGTTTGTTATCACATTAAATTACTTATAAAACTATGTGTATTTAAATAGCCAAGGACTCATCCACACGACACCCCAAAATGGGTTCGTAGTCCAGAAATACAGACAACGCACAACAGTTGGAAATTAAACACCAAGACACCTACCTTAAAGGCCCCTAAACAGTATACACAAATGAAGATTCCAGAAACGTCCAAAAACAACATAGATCTGTGATAAGAAAATTATAGTTCAATCATAAATAACTTTTCCTCAGGAGAGATTTGGTATGCACTGCCCAGGGAGAGGAGAGGGCTTACCCATACAGTTCCAGGGAGATTGACGGTGCAGAAAATGGATTCCCAGTACTCGATCTGGAGCTCCTCGAAGATCCGACTGTCCCTCCCAAGCCTCCCTCCGATTCTAACATTCCTTTGTGAACAGAGGAGGCTACTGCCCGTTTTAATAGAAAAAACCAAAATACATGGAATGTAGTCTCAAGTACACGGTGTGTACTTCCAATTTTTTAACTATTCCACTGGGGTCTTGTCACCAGTGTGGCACTGTTCATCTATCGACATGAGTAGATGGTGTGTATGCCTCTATTCACGGCGTGTATGATCACCCAACTAGACACCACCTTACTATTCGCATACCGACTAACTACACGTCATGTAATTATCTACCACACGGTGTGCAGTTGGTTTTTACACCCTTCATCGCCGACATGGCTACAAACCATGTGTAATCATCCCACACGGCCAAAGCACATGATGTGTAGTATGGAAATTTAGGATTTTTCACCATTTTCCTAATTTTGTCAAAAAAAAATTAAGGAAAAGGGAAAAGAAGAAACCCATACCTCAAAACTAAGAACTGGGTTCTTACAAACTTCCCTCCTTAATGCAATTCATCCCTGAATTTCCCTTCCAAGGGTGTTGAAGATAAAGTTCGAAACAGCTCTGGGCACTGAGCACGTACATCAGTCTCCCGCTCAAAGGTTTCATCTTGCACTCAGCCATGCTACCATAGCACTCGTATAAGAGGAACTGTCCGGCCTCGGAGAAACTTTGTGCTCCTATCAATGATACGAATCAGATGCTCCTGAAATGACGTGTCTACTTCATTCTCAACCACCACGAGCTAAAAGACTTGAGAAGGGTCTGAATGATAGCGACACAACTGAGATACATGGAAGATGGTGTGCATGGCCTAGTACCTCTGTGGTAACTACAACTGATAGGCAACTAGGCCGACTCTCTCCCAAATCTCAAATGTCCCCACATACCTCGGTGAAAGTTTACCCTGTCTTCTGATCTGCCTGTGTCCCAACCTCGGTGAAAAACACAAGAAAACCTGATCTCCAACCACAAACTCCAAGGGTCATCTGGGTGATCAATATAAGATTTCTGACAAGACTGTGCAGTATCCATCCATTTCTGAATAAACTGCACCTGGTCAGAAGTCTCCTGTACCAGAGGTGGTCCTAGTAATGTTACCTTACCTGCCTGTAACCAGTACAAGGGTGATCGGCATGGCCTACCATATAAACCCTCTTAATGTTCCATCTCAATAGTTTCCTGAAAACTATTATTATAGGAAAACTGGACTAAGGGTATATGCTTCTCCCAAGAGCCCCCAAAGTCTAGGATGCATGCACACAACATGTCCTCAAGCACCTGTATCGTATGCTCTGACTGAACATCGGTCCGAGGGTGGTAAGTTGTGCTCAGAAGCACCTGTGTACCCAGTGCCCTCTGAAAACTATGCTAGAATCGAGATGTAAAATATGCGTCCCTTTCTGAAACGACAGAATAGGGTACCCCATTAAGATGTATGACCTCTTTGACATACACATTCTTGAGCTCAACAACTCCGAAGGTCTCCCTAATCAGAAAAATTTGAGCTACCTTCACGAGTCCATCCACAACTACCAACACGACATCATTGACTCGAGGTGACCTCGGCAACCTAGTCACGAATTCCATCATGATGTCATCCCATTTCCATGCTAGAATGGAAAAATGTGGCAAAATTCCGGCTGGCCTCTGATGTTCCGCCTTCACCTACTGACAGGTGGAACACCTCATAACAAAACCAGCTACATCCCTCTTCATTCTTGGCCACCAATACTAACCTATCAAGTCTCGGTACATCTTGGTAACCCCGGGATGAACCGCCCAAGCTGAATCATGAAACTCATGCATCAGCTCCTTGTGTATATCCCTTGGAACCTACACTCTTCCATGGGAATGCAATACATCATCATCGCCTATCGTCCAACCAGGAGAATGGTCCTCACTGGTCACTGACTCCTGTAGAAATAGGTCCTCTGAATCAGATAGTTGTCTCATCCTTACTCTATCCAAGAGGATAGAATTCACAGCTAAATATGAATGATAAGTATGCCCTTGACTGTAGTGCACCTCCAAATGCATCTCAGAGAACAAATCCATAAGCTACCACTCACCACTGTCCTCGTGAACCACCTGTGACTGATTCTTCCTTTTCAGTGCATCGGCAACTACATTACCTTTACTAGGTGTATAGGCAAGCTCAAAATCATAGGACTGAAGGTATTCAACCCACCTTCGTTGTCTCCGGTTCATGTAACATTGGTAAAATATGTACTTGAGACTTTTGTAGTCCTTGAACACCAGAAAATATTCTCCCAAGAGATAATTTCACCAACATCGCAACGCATGGAAAACTACATCCAAATCAAGATCATGTGTCGGGAAATTCCTCTCATGTGGCCTCAACTGTTGAGACCCATACGAAACTACTTGATCAACCTATATCAACACAGCTCCTATCCCAAAACATGATGCATCACAGTAAATTATATAGCTCTTCCCCTTCTCTGGGAGTATCAGGATCAATGTTGATGTCAACTTTCCCTTAAGCTCTTGGAAGGTTGTCTCGCAAGCTTCTAACCAAATGAACTTCACACCCTTCTATGTCAAACCCGTCAATGGCTTTGCTATGTGGGAGAATTCCTGTATGAAGCGTATGTAGTAACCAGCCAACCCCGAGAAACACTATATTTCAAACATGTTCTTAGGATGCTCCAAGGAAACTACTTATCTCACCTACTGTGGGTCTACTACAACTCCTTCATCTGATATGATATAACCCAGGATGTGTATATGGTCCATCCAAAAGTTTCCCATTTAGAGATTAGCATACAGTCGATGCTCTCTCATTGTAATGGATACGATCTCAAGATGGGTGGAATGGCCGTGTCAAGTGTGAGAGTACACCAAGATGTCGTCCATGAATACTACCACAAAAGAATCTAGATAAGGATGGAACACCCAATTCATCAGAGCCATGAATAATACTGGTGCATTCATGATTCCGAACGGTATAACCGTATATTTATATAGACCATACCTGCTCCTGAATGTTGTAAAAGGTATATCAGATGGTCTAATGCACATCTGATGATATCCTGATCTCAAGTCAATCTTAGAGAACACTCGTGATCGATGAAGTTGATAAAAAAGATCATCAATCGTTAGCAAGAGATATCGGTTCTTAGCCGTCAAATGGTTAAACTTCCGATAATCCACATAGAGTCCGAGAGTATCGTCCGCCTTCTTCACAAAAAGGACCGTTGAACCCCAAGGAGATGTGCTGGGTGGGATGAAACCCTTTTCCTGTAACTTCTCTAACTATCTCTTGAGCTCATGTAACTCTGGAGTAGCCATCCTATAATGAGGAATGGACACCAGTGCTGCTCTTGGATGAAGATCAATAGAGAAATCCACCTCACACTCCAGAAGAAGACCTGAAAAGTAATCTGGGAAGTCATCCCTAAAACAATCAACCACATGAGGGAAATCCTTCTAAAAAGTACCCTTATCTTGTAGTTATAAGCTCACAATCTGGGCTATGATACCACCTCTCCCATGATGCTCTGGTCTAGCTTGACTCTACTGAACGTCCTACTCGCTCTTGTATAAAAACTCTCCACCCTCTGGTGACATGAAACTGACCCTGCAACGATAGAAATCCAGAAATGCTCGAAAGGGAAACAACCAGTCCATCCCTAGAATTACTTCCTATTTCATCATCTCTACGACATAGAGGTCCCAAAGGAAGTGACACCCACCACCCTCAAGAGGACACTCTTTGCACTAACGCAGACTAGACATTCTAGTTCTCAACGGAGTGTCTAATGTCATAACATCAGTGGAGGTAGAAACACCAATCCCAAGGCTCTCCACAACGGGTACAGATATAAAGCTCTATGTAGCACCCATATCGAAATGTAATGAAGATAAAATAGAAGCTACTAGAATAGTACCTCTGACAGTAGAAGGTCTGGGATCCTGATCCTGCTAGGTCTGTTGCACTTCATATGTCTGCCCAGTGCCGCGACCCTGTGACAGAGCCTAGATACCCTGAGTTGTACCACCCTACAACCTCTAGGATACTGGTGTATGGCTACCACAACCACGAACACCATCCCTCCCTGCATGCCCTGACGTATTCCAGTTCCCCGACGGGTAAGAAGCTGCTGGTCTTGCCCCCACACGCGGAGTCTGCACAGAATGCCTCTCACTAGAAACTGGTGGAAACACCCTAAAAAAGCACTACAGATGACCCATCAGGCCACAAGCTGGGCATTCCACTGGGTCACAAGGACACTAAGTTCACTTGTGCCCCTCCTTACAACACGGGTAACACATGACCTGGCCACCTGAAACATTCTTCTGGCTGGTACTGCCACCCTAAGAGAAGTCCATCTGTCTCTTCCTCTTACTAGTAGAAATAGTACCCTAAACATTTGATGAACAGCCCTGGCCCACACCACTAGCTTCCCACAGGTTCCTCTCTGTAATCATCACATGTTTCACAATGGCATGTACTGATGGAAACCCGAAAACATTCACCAGTGCTCGGATGTCATATCAAAGACCATACTCAAAGCGTCTGGCTCTCAGCGTCTCATCTCCCACCAGAACAGGTGAAAAACACTGAAGCTCGATGAAATGAGTAGAATAATCCATCACTGACATAGCACCCTACTACATATTCATGAACTCTCAAGCTCGATATTCCCTCAGTGTGTCTGGGAAGAAGAAGTCATAGAAGGATGTCTGGAAATCTTCCCATGCCATGTCTTTGTGATGCTCTGACTGGGTGGTAACATCCCACCATCTCTTGGCGGAATCACACAGAATATAAGTCACGATCTTGAACCTCTGCCCTGGAGGTGTCTCTAGATTCTTGAAAATAGTCTGCATCGACCCCATCCAAGACTTCGCAGCCTGTGGTCTGCCATCCCCTAAAAACATAGGTGGATGCTGTTACTGGAAGATACAGGTCATCTCGGTCATAGATGTGGCAGCTGGTGGTGCTCCCTGAAAGGTCCACATGAACCGCATAAGGCCTTCACAGAACTGCGCCTCTGCGCCAGTGTCTGGTATAACAGCTGGCGCCGCATCTGTCTTTGCTGGAGGATCCACTGGTATCACATGTCCCACCATTTCTGGAGCATAATCGTTCCCGATATCCTGGTGAACAATTTGTGGTCGTCTCAGTGGCATGACTCTACAAGGTAAAACACACACATTAGATCAAGATTATCACAGCCTGAAAATGAAGGAAACAAAATGGGAAAAGGAGAAAGAATGCATTTAAGATTTCACAACAAGACTACACTGCATGTATACTGACTACACGTCATGTACCTATTTTTCTTCCCTTACCCGGGTCCTTCTACACGGCCAAGCCACACGGCTCCCGTTAATGAAAACTACACGGCATGTATATTATCTACACGACATGTATGGTGTAATTTTCCAAATGCCCATGTCGTTTGTGGCACGACTGACTACTCGGCTTGATACCAAACAACTTGTTATACTTGCACACAGCGTGTACACTACCCCATTTCCCATCCGCACGGTTAGGACCACACAGTCTTTCACTGGTCAAGACTACATGACTTGTCCCTCATGTACACAGTGTGTACTAGATGAGCTTCGCGGAAACGTGTTGTTATTTACACGGCCAAATACACGGCTCCGATTACATGACATGTTCCATATACACATGGCATGTACGAAAGGATTACACAGACTTGTGTTGTTAGTCACACGGCAGGATCCCAGGTCAGACTACATGGCATGTTCCACAGTGGACACGATGTGTATATATCAAGGTCTCCCCCATCCGTGTTGTCAGTTACACAGACGGACTCTCGTTCAATACTACTGATGTGTACATCTGATACACAGTGTTCTCACCCCAAGCATTTCCCTTCCCTGTGTCCCCACCCACATAGTCTGTGACACGGGAAGAGACTACACAGCATGTACTTAGGGTACATGGAGTGTACTCAAAAAGTTTTCATTTCTCCCCGAACAGAAGAACATACACGGCGTGTTTAAGGTACTACATGGCATGTATACTAGGGTTTCGGACAGTATGCCTCAGAAACTTCTCCGAAAACCAGAAAATACTGAAAAACAACACCTAAGTGCCAAATTCTAATCTGTGACTACCCATACTCCCTGCAAATTAATGTTTGGCATCTTATATGTGTTATAACCGGTTAGACAACCAATGATCCACCAAATTTTAGTCAATGAGGGCCCATAATCCCCAAAATCCAAAGTTTGGCATCCATTCTATAAACATGCTTACACAATAATAGCCTATCAAACAGCAGGTATCTATGAAATCAGCTATCATAATAGCATTATTTTACTAGAACAACATCTATCACAACAACATGCAATTTCTAATGCACCTACATGGAATGGAAACTATACATGGCATGTGATTCTAGTGTATGCTTAAATGATGCATGAGATGGCATACCCTCATCTCATCATGTTGCAACTAGATAGAACCCATGAATAAAATATAAATTGTACAATCACAAGTGCGTCCCCCTTCGGTGAAAATCAATTCAACTGTAAAATTGCAAAATTAGAAAAATTGCATCATGAGGTAAATTGGCTTTTCCCTGTACAGGAGTTAGCTACGCCTGGCCAGAGCTTATTACCAACTACTGTTCTCATCCTATTCCTAACTAAGGCTCCAAATAGTAATTCAATGTAAATAACTCCTCTGATTCTACATTGTAACGTCCCAGTTCCAGGATCCACTCAACGGGTGCCCCGAACCCGGTTTACCATGTGACCTCAAGCACATTTCCCCAAATGCCAGAGGCTGCCGACTAGCACCGAGGGCCTAGGGCTGATATTAGGAAACTATGCCCTCATTTGTCAAAGTGCAGCGCAGAGGAATAGATAAATAGCATACAACAAGCGGAAGTGGTAAACAGTATATATAACAGAATGGATAACTGATAATCACATGGAAACTAGCAGTCATATATATGAAAATGCAGCATGTCACTATTCTATAAAACAGCCAAAACATGTTACACTGCAATACAATACAACAGAAGTACAAGTACAGAAAAGAAAAACAGAACAGCCAGTGACATCGCGATCCCAAGCTCGGTCCCATGATTTCCTACTTCCCACCAACAATAAAGAACTTGTATTGGGACCCTTTCCCTTATCCACACCTGCAAAAATGTAATCTGTCTGGGTCAAAGACATAACCCAAACAGGGTGTGAGAAATAAATCCCAGTAGGCACCCACCAAAGGCTCATTCCCAACTAAGTGAAAATATGAAACAACAGTGTGCAGTAGTAAAATGAAATAAACTAAGAAGTACTCAAAAGTAACTAACTTTACTAGTTATATTTCCATTTTATTATTCTTTTAAACATTCATTTTAAGATATCACCACATTGAATATTCTAAGTAAAATAGCTAGTGTCCGCAAACATGTAAACCCTTATCCTCAGGTAAAGAGAATCCAAACACAAGAATATGCCCACATGCATATCGAATATTGCCCACAGGCATACGAGGTGTCGTCCACAAGAACAGAATCAACTTCCCACATGCACGTAAGAAGTTTCCCACATGATAAGTAGTACATTGCCCACAGGCTTATCACAACACTACCCATATTCTAAACAAGTAACTGGGAAATTCCCAACATGTAAACAAGAAATACACATACAGTTCCTCTCAAGGAAAATCTATAATCATTATTATAAAGGAATACCCTCGGTTATCTTAGCCAAATGGACAAACAGAGGAACGCACGCCCAGGGTTGTCCTGGATCCAAGAAGTGATCCCAAATAGCAGTTATTATCACATTTAATTTCCTATACAATTCTATGTATTTAAACATCCAAGGCCTCAGCCACACAATACCACAACATGGGTTCGTAGTCCAAAAATACACACAACGCAAAACAGTTGGAAATTAATCATCAATCCACCTACCTTAAATTCCCCTGAATGGTATAGGCAAACGATGATTCCAGAAATCTCCAAGAATGATGTAGATCTAGGATAATAAAATTCATGTTCAATGGTAAATAACTTCCCCTCTGAAAATAATTGGTAAGAACTGCACAAGGAGAGGAGATGGTATACCCGTGCGGTTCCAGGGAGATTGAAGGTGCAGGAAACGGATTCTCGGTACTTGATCTGGAGTTCATTGAAGATCTGGACATCCCTCTTGAGCCTCCCTCCAGTTATAAGCTTCTCCTGGGATCATAGGAGGCTATTTCCCGTTTTATGTGAAAAAACAAAATACACAACGTCTACTCTGAAGTACACGACGTGTACTTCCCAGTTTTTTAACTATTCCATTTGTGGGATCTCCCCAGCGTGGCACTATTCATATGTCTACATGAGTACATGGCGTGTATGCCTCTATACACAACATGTACTGTCACCCAGCTGGCTACCACCTTACTATTCACCTTCCAACAAACTACATGGCGTGTAATTATCTACCACACGACGTGCAGTCGGTTTTTACACCCTTAGTCACCAACATGGCTACCCACCCTGTGTACTCATCCCACAGGGCCAAAGTAGGTGGCGTGCGGAATAACACATGGTGTGTAGTCCCAAAATTTAGGATGTTTCCCCATTTTCCTTATTTTCTCAAAAACACTTCAGTAAAATAGAAAATAAGAAACTCGTACCTCAAAACTATGAATAGGGTTCTTACATTAGTCATCTTTTCGAAATCAATTTCTTCTCCAGAATTGTTAGAATTCTGTTTAAGAAAGTTTGGTGTTACCTAAGCTGTGTTTTTAATAAAACACATATTTTTTTATTAGCCTTTTCATCATGAGATGATTATGAGTAACTTGAATTGTCCTTAGATGAACTCCATGTTTTCATCATGGATTTTTTATACTTTCTATCCTAATAATCATACTTCTTCTTGTACTTTATCTTCCTATAGTTAGCCTTCACCTGTCACATTCTTTTTCATTCATTACAGTCAATTTCATTTGAAGTGTCACTTATTTTTCAATATTTTTTCCAATGTCCCTTATGTTCATAATTTTCTTTTGTAGTTGATCTTTCTGATGAATTTCTTCTTTCTATGTAATTTCTTAAACTGTATGGCTATTTGAGCCATCTCTTCATCACTGTCTATTGATGATTGTTCAACACTTGAACTTTCTGTTTCATCTTGAGAATTTTACTTCTGATTAGAGGTGGTAAATTTGAATAAATCTAATTTTCTATTGTGTTTATCACCCTATTATTTGTTTACTTTTAGTTCTTCCTCATACATCATAAACTCACTTATCAGCTCATTAATTGGAATCTTTTTGATGTCACATGATTCTATATTTGATATAGAAGTCCCTGTCCATATATTTAGTAAGAATCTGAGTATTGTCATTATTTTATCCTTGGTTTTAAAATCTCTTCCCAAAGAGATCATGGTGATTAAAATTTATATAAACTTTAGATAAATGTCTAAAATAGGCTCATCGATCTGCATTTAAAATTTATCAAACTTAATAGTATAATTGTCATGTTTCATTTATTTAACATTAAAAGTTTCATTATGTGAGACATCTAAGGTGTCCCAAATTTCATAGGCAGATTTGCAATAAGGTATTATATTAAATTCATCATCCCCCAGTTCACAACATAGAGTATTCTTAGATTTGAAATTGTAATTATATGTAACAATTGTATATACACACAATGTTGTTCTTAGAGTTTATGGTATTTCATATTTTTCATACATTATTGTCCAAATATCAAATCTGATACTTTCTATGGGAATTTTCATCTTAATATTCTACCAGAAATTATTTTTTACATTAAAGTAGGGAGGTCAATTTTTAGAAGTAACTTCCTATCTATTATATATACAAAAGTAAAATATTTTTTAAAGAGATAAAAATTTAGAAGTAACAGAAAATTAGAAATCATTAAAACAAAACTAAAATCACAGTTTAAATTATTTGAACAAGCTTTTAATACTTGGAAAATATTAGTTAAAAAACATTGAAACAAAATGTTGTCCAGAGTAGGACACTCAAGTGGGGGTGAATTGATTTTTTGTAAATTAAATTTATAATTTTCATTTAAATCATTCCCCCAATTTAAAACAAAACCATACAATTAATCTATGTTGGTAATTTATAATAGATTGATTATTCAATTGGTTTCTCATAAGATTGATTATTTCTTTGTTATAAGAATATGAGATGTTGATACTGCTTTTGAAACTAATATAATAATACAAAAAAATTATAAAAAATAGCCAGGACTAACTATAAAAATGAAATTTAGTTGTTTTATGTACATGTAAAAACAGATAAAACTAAATTTGAAAACACAGTATAAATAAAATAATATTCTCATTATCAAGATGAGACATAATTCTATCCAATTGGTTATCACCTTCCACGAAGAAATATATATATATAAAGGCTTTGATCCACACCATGGATGGGGGTTTACACAATAGTATATTGAAAATACATGTTAAAATACCTCTACTACTATTCTACATTGGAGAAAAATACAACTAGGACATAAAGGACCTATTCCATGGTTCTGTGTGGGATAAAAAAGTGTAAAACGAATGTTGTTAGAGGATATCCTATATCATTCAGTTCTATGCATGAAACATTTTTTGTTTTACAAATAGAAGTAGACACTACTCTAAAATGTAATAAAATAGTACCCAATAGAACAATACATTTTAGTTATTCATTAGAAAGATTTGTGTGTTTTGAATTTCAGCTTTAGAAACTTTCAAGTATCAATGTTAAATGTGGAGTCCTCTACTTGAAGCAGAAACAGAAAACAGAGTGTCATGGGGCACTGTATTCTCTCTTCAAGGAGGGTGAAATATTCTTATCCTTATGATCTGTTAGATACTATAGAGATTTATGATCTAGGATGAATAACAATTATCTGGTTTACAATATCCAGGAATGAATATTTCTCCATGTTTTATACTTTATAGTATGTTGCTCGTGTGGATCTGCTACTATACATACACGTGTCCCCCTTTTTTATGTATGTCTCTTTCTTGTGATCTTCTTTATTTATATATTCTTGCATCCAGAAAATGTGCATGTTTTAATGTAGATGTTGTACCTTGGATTTCTGACATCCTCATTTATAAAGTCATCAAAAAAGCATTAAATTAATCAGTCACATTAAAACTATCAAAATACGAATGTTGTAAGTAATATTTAATAAATTGGATTTTAAAAAGTCTATCAGTATCTTCTTCTATATGTGAATCATTCGATCAGTGTGTCATTATGTTTGTCTTTCCATGCATCATTATGTCATTTTAATTGTTGGTGAGTCCATGCATCAGCAGCACCCTGAATCGGTAGCACCATGCGTTAGTAGAACCATGTGTCGGTATGTCCTTTCATCGATAGTTCATTGAATCGGTAGATCCTCATGTCAGTAGGTCCTTTTAAGTATCTGTGACACCATCGGTCTATCGGTGTGTCGATTGCACTATCGGTGATTTATCTATCAGTGAGTCATTTTTCACCGTCAGTGACTTAGTTGAATTGTTAGTGTCTCATCTCTTTTGTCAGATTAAGTCTTTCGCACTAAGAAAATAATTCCTCTTGAACTTTCTTACAACATAAATGTTATTTGAATGTGTTAAATCTATATGTGATCATAGGTAATCATAATTACACATATAGAAACTTAAATAAACATTATTGAAATTATTAGACAAGATTAATGGGTTTTCAAAATTATTTTTGATTCTTTAAACAATTAAAACTAGAGAGGGTGGAAAAAAGGTTCATATGGGCCAACAATTACAACATCGGATTGCGCAGATCCCTCTCAATATAAGCACTAAAATGTGGGATTTCAATGAGACCCCTCAATAAAATCATTACAAAATAAGAATGGGCATATTCTTCACAATATAATCATTACATCATCAAACCTGGCCAACTCACTATAAAATCATTACAATAAGATTTCAAAATATCACATCGTATATTTTAATGGTTAATTATGAAAATTTGTTTTGATATTTCAATTTCATTTTCATTTTATATAATATTATTAGTACTAATATCAATAATAAATAATCCATCACCTAGGGATTATTTAACAAGAAATCACCTATTTCCTCATGTCGTGCTAATCAAATGTTAAACCATTATCTAAGTTAATATTATTAAATTCTTTTGTCACACAATGGGTTTCCATAATCTAGGACACATAAAAATTGAATGCAACAGATTCAAAAAAGTATTCATATCCATGATTAAACATTAATAAAATAATAGATTAACTATAGTGTACATTATTTGGCCACAATAATATTATTTCATAAACATCGTAGTTTAATAGACCATAGTTTTAGGTTCAAACTCCATCCCTTTAAATGATGATTAAAACAATGCTTCCAACAAAAAATGATAATAAAGAGGAATCCATAGAAAATATTATGAATAACCTAGATCATCCTGGGTCATGTTAAAAATCCCAATTAAAATATTGAAAAAAAATGTTTACACCACAACAATATGTAAATATGAATGATAAGGGAAACCAAATCGTAAGCACTCACTAAGGATCAGAAGGGTAAACTGGATGTCTAGAAGGGAAGAGGAGGCTCCAAATTTACCTATATTTCACCCATGAAATTAATGGATAAGAATTTATAAGATATAATTAAAATAATCATATTCACAGAAGTCTTTGGGGTATTGGGTCCATGTAATATAGGACACGTAATCCTTTCACATTGTGTATTTCTTTATTTTGATGTTATGTTAAAATACCATTACCTTGAAATAATATTTATATCTATAAAAATTTACATTATGTGAATTAGGTTCCTAGGATTTGACCGATTCACATCATGAAAAAATTCATGTCATGTGTTTGAAAGTGGATACCTGTTGTGTAACATTAACATGGTGTGTCATTGTATAGTGAACAGTTTTCAGACTAGCTTCTATGATTGTTCCTTAACCACCTCTAAATCCTCTAAACTCATGGAAGACCCTTGTAATACTTTTCAAAATGTTTATAACAAGACCCCATTATTTATATAAAACATACATCCATGGACATATGTCATATCCCAAACAAAGTCTCTCTGTCTCTGAATATGACTCGACCATCAAGGCTTAACAAAAAACTCAAAGATGGATGTACCTAAAAAAAGAGTGGATCTTACACAAGAGTAATCTATTTCTCACCTTATAATCATATAAATTAGCAATAAATTTCATTTATATTCCTAAAAATATTATCATGTATATAATTCACATAATTATAATTGAATTTATTTCGATAATTCATTAAAACACATCGATGATTTCCGATAGGTATTTTTCTTCTTTCTAACTCAATTAATGAATCTAAAAAATACTAATTTATTTTGGAATTTAATTTATGTTTAATATCCCAATATATATTATTATAAATTTATAATTCAAATAACCAATAGTTATAGGTCTTCTTCTCCATCTTCATGTGGCTTACATTCATCAAATACTACAACTCATTATTTTATCTATCAATAATTCATAGATAATGATAATATTTTATGATATTATTCATTGGAATATTTTAAATGGATGAATAATGACTATTAAATAATTTATCACACTATTTTCAAATAAATGTGACCTATCATGAATTTAATCTACATTTATTATATATTGTTTTCATTCATCGAACCTATATAATTCCTTCAACTTCATCCAGATTCTGTCTTCATTCTTAAATTACCACATGTATAAGATGTTCCTTTATTCCTAATTTTTAATACACATACCGAAAGTATGAATTCATTATCATTAGTGAATGTATTAGAATGAACTGTTTATGTCGCCAAAAACCGTTTCGTTCAAGAAGTATCAAACTACTTACATTTATCATTAAAATTCCCAAATTTTTTAGTATTCCACTTAAAAATGTATGATCTCTTATAGATTATATTGAATTAAATTATTGAACTCCACATGTTCAATGAACATTAAACTCATCTATGTAGTATAGTCAACTGAATATTATATCTTCTCATCATCACTCGATTCACATGCAAAGAAGATCATCTACACACATGAATAAAAAAGTCAAATCCACTCATTCCCTAACTCATATAAGAATGAATTATTAGTAGATCACCACACAAAACATCATCTTCAAGCATGTTGATTCAGATGTTGGTGGGGTGTATCAATATAAACTCATGGGAAATCCAACTCATTCACATTAAATCCATGATTTAACAGAGATCAATCATATTTTCTTTAGATAGCTCAACTAATCACATGTTTAACATAAAACTCTCTATTATTTTGATAACTACACAGATGGTTATTAAAAATAATCCATGTGGTGGATCTGTAGCTTGATCATTCTATATATTTGGTGATAATAATTCCTTCACCTCGATGAATAAACAATCGATCCATCTTAACTAGACATTTATTCAGACTATGTAGGGTTGTTCCACCAAAATGTGTTGTCACATCGTAGTTATTATGTGGTTTACTATAAAAATATAGTTGATTGATAATAATAAATATGGTTGATTGGTGATTTTATGGGGAAACAAATTGTGAAGTTTATGAGGCTCCTCAACGACATTGAATGGAGGAGTTAAAATGATTAGATAGATGATTTTCTATCTTTGTTTTAAACACTGCTATAATATAATTACTTCAACTATCCCATGAAAATATTAAACTGTGTTGAGGACCATTTAATTGTAATTTTTCCAATAATTGACACATAAATCCTATTGGGTGTCACACACAACCCTAATTCCTCATATTCCCCCACTCATGAGAGGATAACATTACTCTCATCTCAAATAAAAGTTGACTCATATGCATGACACTATGAACACCACATATGAGTTATGATCCTCAAATAACAACCAAATATTCTTGATATGTGTTGATGAAATGGCTCCCTCTTGGTCAATATAATCCCCATGACTAACTTATGATGGCCCATTTCTTCCAATAATTATTTTAACATGTAGTTTAAAACATAGGCATCCTTCTCATTAATCTTATTTAAATCATATTATATTCTTATCAATGATTCTTCTTGAATTCTAAGATTATTCATAAAAATATCTTCATAGAAAATTATCAATTACTGGATATTATTTAATCATCGCTTTCATTGGTATTCAACAAACCAAAACATAACACAATAACAAAAAATTCAATACTTAATATCAATAATTTCCCCCTTTTTTGTTTTTTCAAAAAGAGCACACATATTTAACAGTTGATATGTGTTGTAATTTATTTCTCCACTTTATTGAAAATAAAAATAAAAGAGTCTTCAAATTGTTTGATTGATTTCATAATTTTTTTAAAACTCTCATACTATCCCTATCAAAATCATTTCTTGTGTAGTTATCAATAGAGAGATGATATAAATTATTTTATTAGAAAATATCCCATAATTATTTAACTATATGTTTATTTAATCTATACCAATGTATAAAATAATTGATATATAATTAATTATATCTATATTGTTCATAAAAATTCATATATGTGATACCATACTCCAAACATACATATTTCTTAAATTGAGTGTGCATAAAATATATTTACCAAGAAACATGTAATTCTGCACACATATAGTAAATTGATAAGAATGTTCAATTACAGGATATGTAACTACCCATTTTTTCATCATTATCATCAATCAACACCCCTATAAAATATGTTTAAAACAATAATGAGTATGGATTGTGAGTGTGATTTGTATACCTCTATCCTTTAGTCTTGGAATTTTTCTTGTATAATCACATATTCTTCTAAATTTTGATCACCATCAAGGGATTCTCTTCACATTATATTTCATGTTAGTTAGTAGGATCTGTGAAGGGAGATCTTTTCATAATGTCTACTAGTTAAAACCTTAATATAATACTTTAATTATCTACATATTAGAAAAAATAAACAATAAAAATAAGTGAATATGAAGGGAACCCATTTAATCTTAGAGGATGAATTTATGATTTAAATATCCTTTCACCCTCACCCTTTTTATGTATCCATTTGTTGAATTGAAAGTACCCTCTTTATTATTTGTGGAATTTTTTTTACCTAACACATTATTCATATCATTAGGTATTGGGTCATTTCATTACCATATGTTTTCACTTTCCTCTTCATCATTTCCACATGGATAGGTTATACTATAATGAAATTATTTAAACAATTTTTATTTTCCTCACACCTATTATACATTTTCTAAAATTTCCAATGGCCAGTTGTAGATGAATTCTCATGAAACTCTACATTCTCTTTTTTTCCACTTTCTGTTACTTTTGAATGGAATTTAACCCAACCTCCTCCTTTACCTCAGTGTTTTATATTTATAATTACAATGTATCAATCACTCCTTGACTCTCATAGCATCTTTTTAATACTAATATAATTTATTTTCATGATTTGGTTAAAATTTTTATTTTCTTTATAGTTCTTTCTTCTTACACAATAGTATATATCTCCATGTATTCCAACCATTTAGGAAACCTCTTAGTGAACCAATTACCTACATCTACCACACCCTTCTCTAAATATTCAAAAAAATTTACTGAAAAGATTTTAATATCTACTCAAATGTTTCTTTCATGGAGAATTAGTTTTTATATTCCTTCCATTTTAATATCTTCAAATTAACTCATATAAAATTGATGTTTGGATCCCTCCACTTTAATGTTTCCATCATAGATTATCCTCAATTTATCCTAGATTTCATTGATCATTTCTAAACACAAAACATATGTTTGTACCATTTATGATAGACATCCAAAAAATTATGTATTTCCATCAATCCCCATATTGTTATTATCAATAATGATGAAAGTATAATCATTAGTAATTAGTTCAAATCCAACTGTGTCAGAGTCTCTAACTTCAATTCTATGTGATAAAAGGTTGGGTACCATCAAATTCCACTGTTTGGGATAATTAACCCCATCAAATGGGGGACACCATGGTTATTGAATGAATTGATTTTACCCATACTTGAATAACACTTCTAGTTTTTTTATAGGTAACCTACAATCTGATACCAAATGTAGATTTGAAGGACATGATGTACCATTATGGGTTGAATCAGTGATCCTTTTGATTAATTCTATTTATTTCAACCTCTTCAGTTTGTAAGAGTTCATGATCTACATAAAAATTATTCATAGCCTCTCTATATGTGAAGTAATAATGAACGATAGAGAATCACACTGAATATGCTAGGTGAAACCTAAAATACCACTCCTTAACATATTGGATATTATCCCCAATAAGGATTCCACACTGAATCTACAATGTTATGTATTCTCATTAGCAATTATTCATGTAATTCAACATCTTCATGCAGTAAGTGATTTGTCCTTGAACCTCCTATATAATATTTAATGATATGATTCTCTCAATATTAAAATATTGAGGCGTGTCTTCTTTCGGGACTCCTCGTTTTGACTGTCATTATTTCCTTCATAATGTTTATGTCTTGTGTTATCTTGGATGATCATACAAATATAGTTATCTTTATTTTTTATTCACCATAAAATCTTCATTAGTACCTATAAATTACATTTTTTTTAGAATAATAATATCATGAATATAATCCTACTAATTCTTATAGAAATTACTTCCATAATTCAGGGAAACACCATGATCATTGATAGTATGTATTTCTATTTTTTTTAAACCTATAATGGAATCAAAAAATATTTCTTCATTAATTTTAGATATTAGTTTATGTTTAATATACTAGAATTTATCATCATCAAATGATGATTCAAATAATCAACATTCTAAAGTATTCTTCTTATTCTTATTCACACAGATTACATTCATTAAATATCACTACTCTTTATTTTCACTTTAAATAATGAATATGAAAAAATAATGTATCCTGGTATTTTTAACTAAATGAATTGTGTATATGAAAAATCATTAATAATTATATTCCATGAAATTTTTTAAATAAATATATGCCTATCATTTATTTTAATTTTAGGTATTCTACATTGCATGCATCTGTCGAACCAATATCATGAATTCAACATCATTCATCTTCTTTCGTCATTATTAAATTAATGTAAGAATTAGATTTTTTATTCTCCATTTCTAATAATAATACCATCTATATGAATGCATTATGTATAGTGAATGGATCATAAAAACAAGTGATTTCAGATCTTTCTATTTAGTTCATGCTTTATCAATATATGTACCTTTATTAATTAAATACATCAATGTTTTGGTTATTATTTATCATGTGGAATGAACACCTACAATATATATTTCATGTAAGAATCAAAATACTATAGTTAAATTATCACAAAACACATATCAGTAGCATCATTGATTGAATTTCACATCCTATCATCATAACTTGATTCACATGCATGTAAGAGAATATTCATCCAAGAAATTGTAATTATAACACACAAATCACCTATCTCATTGAAGAATAACGTATTTATTTTACATTAAATACAACTTGATCTCAAATAATGTTCAATTCAACAACTACCATTGAATATCAAGATGAAATAATGTTTTACACAACTCAGTCATAGTTTATTAAAGTTATATGTGGAGTTCATTCGGTTTGTTTGATATAGATAAACTTATCACACATTCGAAATCTGAATATTTTTTCTGATGACAACTACACATGTGACTGATTCAATGAAGGGTGAGGTCTTTCATTGGGCATGGTAAATACAAATAATACATTAGATTGATATGTATCTTGATCGTGTGGTTGATTCAACAATGATCATATAGTCTCTTTGATGAAAAACATGTGGTCGATCCATGTAAACTCATATGATTGTTCGGAAAATTTGTGGTTGTTCCAATAGATGTTGTGCTCACTTCATAGTAATGGTACGATGGATACTTAATGTGTGGTCAATCTATAATAATGCATGGGGCCAGTTAATGCTTTTACATATAGAAAAATCATGAAGAATATATTGATCTCCATCATAATCGAATTATATAGATTACGTGATTCAATAATTGGTATATTATCCATAATTTTAAAATTCCACTACAGTTTTGGTACTTCTATTGTCCCACATTAATAATTAAAATGGATTAGGGGCGCTTAACAATAATTAGGGCTTCTTATTTTCAGTATAAAAATATTATTGGGTGCTTGAAAACTTATAATGAACCACTATTTTCATACATAGATATTACATCTAAAAAGTTGAATGTTAATTCCATAACATAAGAAAACCACTGCAGGAACATATGTGTTTAGTGTATTATGTAAATTGGTTACAAAAAAATGTTTATAAAACATCAACATCGTCTCCAACTTATCCCTTAATTACTAAAACACTTTTTTACATTCTATATCCAATAAAATTATTATATACTAAGAAAATAAACTTAATAAATGGGGGAGCTCAGATGCTCAGTAAGGGTAAACATGGGAGATATCAATCATAGAATAAGGACACAATAACATGAACATGTCACTTAAAAATTATACTCTGCATATCAAAGATCCTAATATTTATTGACGTAATAAATCAAATAACTATATTAGACATGGATAAATAGAAAATAACATAGGAATAAGACATAGAAATGTGTTTTACACATAAAAATATAATGTCATGAACATGTATAAATAGAAACAGGTTCACTGGTTAAGTCAAGTATGTAAAATAAGGATATTGTGTAAACATATAGACATAAAAATAGGTCCATTCATAAACATGTGAACATGAGAGACATGTCTATTCATGTCATCTTGAACTGGTAATCAGATTTATGCATAACAATGTGAACATTAAATTAGGATGACGTATAACATTTTCAAACATGTAATCAGGTTCAATCATTAAATTATGAACATATAATTAGGTTCATTTATAACATTTTTTAATATATAATCATGCTCACTCATAAAATTTGTGAACATGTAAATAAGATCATGAATAAAATTCGTGAGCTTATAATGCAGTTCACATATAACATTATGAACATGTAATCTAATTCAAACATAAAATATGTGAACATGTAATTTTGTATAGGCATAACATTTTTACAAATGACTTATCAATAATTTCCTTAGGAATTAGAGGGAAATATTGGACCCACACATCACACATTGAAAATAATGATTTTTTTTTCAATAATAAAAATCATTCATTACAACCTCACTCAAGTAAATAAATGAGTTTTATTAACATTTTACCATAACATTACTCATAGAAATGAACTAGGATTCAGAAACATTATTCCAACATTAACATATACCAAAAACAAAATAAGAAGATATTACCCATGAAAAATAATCTATGTAATTTATATGTAACATCAAATAATTTTATTTTAGATGGAATGTAATTTTAATAGATTACATGAAATAATTTATTAGAAAATTATCTGTACTATTTGGAAAACATTAATTTTAAATTACGAAAAATTTTAAAAGAAAAAAATTTCATTGAAAATAACTTTTTATGATTTTAGAGAAATCATAAATTCATTAAATCATCATTATGGTGGGAAACTTTTATTATTCCGTAGATGATAAAAAAACATTCCATTTAATTTTTTTTGAAAATGTATAAAGAACCTCGCATAGAAAAGAAAAAACAAATCCATGAAAACCATTTTGTAAAAATTTGAATTTTAGTAAAAATTAATTTTAAAAATAGTAATGTAATATAATCAATTTATGGAAAAAAATTAGAAAAAACACGATCATGGAAGAAAAAGAGTGTTTTAAGGGTAACCATACAAATAAATTTTTTAAGTGAAATTACATTATTAATATCATATCATTGAAGTGATAATTAATTAAACTAATATAATAAGCGTATTTTATTTAAATAAACTTTAAAATAGTGTTTATTAGACATATGATAATATAAATTCACCCACATATATTCATTTCACAACATTATCAATGAAGTATAAGGTTAACCTAATGAATAGAAATTTGGTTAAGAATTCCCTTACCACTTTGTAATTAGTGAAATCATATTCCCCATAAAAGTGATCAATATCAAATGAATCATTGAATAATATTAAAATACTAATAATAATTATATTATATATAAAAGGGATGTATATACACCACACATAAAAAATAAATGGTGAATAAGGAAAATATCAGAAAGACGAAAAATTGTGGTGAGATACCCTTACCTCACACTTATCATTGATTTTACACACACTAACAATATATAAAATAGAATAAAAAATTATATTAATTAAATATAGTAGTTTATAAATAATTTTATTTTATAATATAATGATTTTAAAATACATTTAATCTATTAATTAATAAAATTTCCTAATTTTTATAGTTTCGTGGACCTTCGTTTTCTAGTTTCATAATTGGTTGATATGTTTATAATTATGGATGATATTGTAAAATAGTAAAAAACACCACAAGTGTAATGAAATAGAATTAATTATATTCAATAAATAATTATTTACCCATTTATAATTTTCATTTCTGGTACGAGGATGATTTATTTGACAATACAACAATGATAAATGTATAGTTTATTCTAGAGGTTTTTTCGAACATTATGAAATTGTTTAGTTTTATTTAATATTTATGATTAAATGTATGTTAAAGACCATTAAAATTTTATAAAATCCCTATTGAAATATTTTTTAACTAGAATTATACTTTTATTACATTTTATTAAGGTGGTAATAGAAACCCAAAAATCATTACTCACAAATAAAATAAACTACCGTAATCTTTGACAGTTATTTTTTTTAATTGAATGAAAAAATAAGATAAATGAAATGGATATTATATATTATATTAATAATATAACTCATATTATATTTTTGAATCTGGATATTTCATTCCATGATTAATGAAGTAGGTGTGTATAATATAGAAGATGAAATGAAATTAAGAGGCATGCTTTGAGAAAATTACCTCTTGAATATCACATCCTTAAAGGATCCATTAAAAACATCAAGAATTTATTTTTAGTTCTTTTGAAAAAAAACATAAATATAATGAATAGAATATGGTTTGGATGATATTTTTTGATATTCATGGCTTTTGAGTTGAAAAAGTTTGATACTTAATCTTGAGGATGTGTTGTTTTAATCGATTGAGTAATGAAAATTTAATATTTAAATCCAACCACATTGAGGTGGAATTAATTACAATGAATTAGATTGATAATTAATTTGTTAAAGGATTTTTTTTATAAACACATCAACCGACCATTTATTATTTTATTTTTTATGTGTTTTAATATCATACCTTTTAACATTAACTCATTTCATTATTTACCTATATTGCAATTAATATTTTATACCACAATATCATTCTTTAGAATAAAAATAAAATTGACATTAGAAAATAATTTTCACATTATAATTCATAATTTGGAATCAATTTTTAAATATTAATTTAATATAATTAGAAAACCTATATTTAAAATTATTCATGTTGATGAGATGAGAAAGCATGTATTTAAAGTGAAAATCTTAAAAAGGATGAAATTTTTTAACATCAAAATTGAACAATAAAATGATTCTATTGATGTAAATTGAATTCATAGTTTTAAAATTGAACTAATATTAATTTAAAAAATTTTAAAATATAATTTAACTTCTTAAATTATTTATGTAAAAAGTCAGTTTTCAATTAAGAGGCATCATTTAAAACTATTCATAAAAAATGAAACTTCTCAGAAAAAATACTAACATTTCACGTTAAGATAATTTTGAAACTATGAGTTAAAAAAATTATTTTCTCAATTAATATTTATAAATGATTCAAAATGTATTTTTATAATATGTCTTCCCTTAAAAGGCTGAAAAAATATATTTTATAAAATATAGATTTTTATGCATTAAATAGGATTTATTTTTATCATAAGCCCGTCAAGATTATTATATGAATTAAAAAACGTGTGTGTATATATATAGAACATATATATTTCATTAATATATTTATTTAATATTTAATAATTTATGATTAAATTCCATCATGGGGGGAAATAGTTTTTTTATAAAAACACATCAATTCCGTTCAATTGGTGTTTATTTTCATTTCTAACTAATTTGTAAGAAATATATTCATATAATAAAAATGTGTAAAATATATTATAATAATATAGTTAATCTAATTATTTCCGCCATTATAATGGATAGGTGATAATTTTAGGGTTAAAATAATAATATTTTTGAGTACATTTATGCTCGATGTTTAGTGAAAAGTCAGATATCGACGAGATTAAATTTATATTAAAAATAAAAGACATAAAATATTGGGGTGTTATATTATACCCTCTATAAATTAATTACTCCCTTGAAATTAATTATTTAGATATAAATAGATGTGTATACCTCTATCCCATCTCATCCCTAGGTTCCCACATACCTTCCTCAAATTAATGGTTTTGTTAAAAAAAACATTAACCGGGTTAGTAGATTCTTTTTAGAGAACGTCGTATCTAGGATCAAGAATCTCTAAAGATTGTTCCTCATAATAATGGTCTTTATATAGTGTTATGATATCTATGTTTAGTACATTTGAAAGATTATTTATGTACTTACTTGATGTAGACACATGAAACACAATGTGGACTTGGGAGGGGTTTCGTGGAAGTCCTAATCAATAAGACCCCATACTGATATGATCATGATAGTTAAGAAATTAGATCAACACAAATTTAAATATTCACATTGAAAAAAATGGTGGATATTTTGAAATTCCTTTGTGGGAAACCCACATTTTAAAAAGGGTCAATAAAACTTCTTCTTAAATAGATTAAAATTTAAATGTGAATACCACCAGAAAACATTGATTCTAATTAGTAGAAAGTGAAAATGTGGAAAAGGAATAGAATTCCAACTATCATGTTTGGATTGAGAATGATATATATATAAATCCATTAAATAGTTAATGACAAAAGAACTATTGAATTTTTTTTCCTAAAAAGGTTAATTATATCTTTATAAATGATGGGAATTAGATAGCATTTTTATCAATGTAACTAGAAAAGCTATAATTAATTTATTTAATATCATAAATAAAATCCCACTATGGTTTTTCCTTCATCAATTTCTACATATTTTTATACTCCATGAAATGATATTCAAATTGGAATGCCTGCATAACTAGTGGATCATAAGATCTATAATCAGATGACAAGTTATCACTCCGGTCTATAGTTATCTAAACAAAATTGGAAGAACATTTTATTAAATATGAATAAATATTAACACATTAATAGATATAACATTATCTAAAGTTCAATCTAAAAAATTTTACAAATAATTACACTAATCATTCTTCCAAAATATTAAAATCTAAAACATTCCAATGTAGATAAATAGATTTTCAAAATTAACATACCATTAATCCACTAATCAACTTGATATTGCTCTTAATTGTCACACACAAAACATGTGAAGATCATTATCATGTATTCTCTTGAAACATAGTAATAACATGAATTTCCATAACACATTACTAAAAACATACATGATTTTAAAAATTAACTCTTTCCACCTACTAGAAATCCATAAAATGCATAAAATCAATCCATGATATTATAAACCACATTTCCCTCATATTACTATTCAGTTCCAAGGATATAAATAATATCCCATTTATTTTATCACAATCAAACATATCTTTATTTTATTATCCCAACGTCATCCACATATTAAGGGTTATCCGTCCCTTAATGTGGTGTTATATAAAATATCACCACTATCACTTTTTAAGGATACCAGTACCATTCAAAAAATATTGTCTAACTCTTTAAGGATAAACTATAGTGGACCATCCTTAGATGTTTCATTATGCCATAAAATTACTTATACAACATTATTCATGAATTCCAATACATAAAACTCAATAATTTTAACACATCTTTTTTCCCCCACACCTTCAACAGTTATTAGATGATATTTACATTTTTATTTATCTTTAAGTGGTTTTTAATTTCAACGGTCAATATTAACCCTCATAATTGGGAATTTATCATAATAATTCCCAGTTTATTTTACACAAGATGCATCGAATTTAGGTGGTGAATTCTATAATACGTTATCTATATTCATGTCATTATCTCCCATCACATCGACACTTAGTTTCTCAATGACTTTCCCTTCCACATTACAAGTTCCCTTAAGATAATTTCCTCTATGTTTATTCCCACATATTGAGAATAAAAGAAATATCACCTCTTTATCCCGACGTTTCTTACATTTTTAACTCCATTATTCATTTCATATAAAAAACCATCAGATTTATGTATTAATAAAATTTCTATCGCTACCTTGAGTGAATATAAAAAAATTTCATTAAAGATACTGAATACCCTTTTATATAATTTTCTTTGAATACATGTTTTTATGCCACAAATTAATTGATCAATTTTATATTCATGACTGATAATTAAACCATAGGTATACCTTGCATGGATTATAAATTCACCTCATATATTATAGTGGATTCTTAATCCTTTTCATTCACATACAGATATTTATTTCTCTATATTTGTATGTAGAATACAAGGGATGTAGTTTTTGAATAATATCCCTTTAAAATAGTCCCATTCAATTGATTAAATTTCTTATTGTTTCCTTGTATTATAAATTAGATTCCAACAGTAATATATTTTCCCATATATATGATAAATAAGAAGGAAAACGTTTCATCCCGGAGTATTGAAAAAAACATATATTTTCTCAATGGTGTCGATCCATTTATCACCCAATAGTGGATCATAAGACCAACTAGAAAAGGTGTAAATTGCCTCATATTGGACATAATATACTATTTTCCTCATTTTATCATTTTTATGTCTTGTATGATTCATATATTTTGTGATAAAAACAATAAGTTTTTTCATTATAAAACACCAAAAATTCAGTTTCTCAAGAGGAAAATCATTGCATTGTCCATCATATTCCGTTTTAATGCAGTTCCTTTGGGTTTTAACCATCGACTAATACCAAAACAATAGTGTGAGTAGAAGTAGTCATACTGGTAATCCCATGTGATCAATAAAATTTCTTATAAAATTTCCACCTATGAAACCTTATGATTATCATAGGTTACTCATGATTATTAGGAAAAACACCTTGGATTATAACCTAGTATTATCCTCAAGGTTCTTACAAATGATTTCTCGTCCTATATTCCCAAGGATAAACAAACCTTTCATTGATACACTATATAACAAACCATTCTATTCATACATATTTATTAAATCTAAATATTTGAATATTTATTACAAAAATAAAACCCCATTCTAGGAACATGTGTGATTAGTTGTGTTTGAAACATTGAAAAAACACCTGGTTTATAAAACATCTACATTGTCATTTTCTTATCCCAAAATAAGTAAAACCTATTTGAAATGTCATAATCTATATATTTCATATATCCTAGAAACAAACATAATAAAATGGTTGTCTTGTATTCTCATTAAGGGTAAACATTGGACATAAAAATCATAGAATATGCGAATAAGATCATGAACATGACACATGAAAATTTTATCCCTCATATCACTGATCATAATAATCAGTCATGGAATAAATCATAGAATTTAATAATAAATTATTCATATGACAATAATATTTAAAAATACATGTAAATATTTTTACACATTAACTTATAACATTGTGAACATGTGTAAATAGAAACAGGTTCAGTCATTATGTTAAGGACATAAAATCAAGACATTACATAATATTATGAACATTAAAGACAAGTCCATTCATAAAATTGTGAACATGTAATTAGATTTACACATAACATTGTGAACATGTAATCAGGTTCACACATAACATTTTGGAATATGTAACTCGACTCAAGCATAAAAATTTTCATCATGTAATTAGGTTCACATATAACATTGTGAACATGTTATCATTTTCATGCATTAAATTTTTTAAAATGTAATTTGGTTCATGAAAAAAATTAAAATTGTTCCAAGGTTCACACATAATATTTTGAACATGTAATTAGTGTCACACTTAACATTGGGAACGTGTGATCAATTTCACACGTAACATTTGTCAACATGTAATCGGGTAAACACATAACATTTTTACTCATGAGTTATCCATATTTACCCAATTCATTGGATGGGCATATAAATCCCACCCATCACACAATGAAATTAATATATATATATGTTTCCTAAGAACACAAATATTTCTTTACCACAGAACTGATTTAAATTAATGATTCTCATAACTATTTTATCAAAAAAACTCATAGAATGAAATGGGATTCATAAACATCATGAAAACACACACATATATATATATATATATTTATAACAAACAAACAAAAAATGAGGATAGTATCATTGAATCATATCCCTAGTAAATCACATGAAACATTATATATTTTTATCAAAGATGGAATGTAAATATTAAAGATCACGAGAAATAATTCATGAAGATATTATACATTCTATATTGAAATCATTTTTTAAATGTCCAATAATAATAAAAGAAAAAAATTATTTTAAAATAACCATGTAATATTATATAGTAAACATTACATCCATAAAATTTCATAATGGTGGGAAAATCCTCTCATGATGTACAAAATTATGAAATAATCGTTAATTTTTTAGAAAAGTAAAAAATAATCTCAAATAGACAATGAAAAAATAAAATCTTCTCAAACCATTTTTAAAAGACTAAAAATGGTTAAAATATAATAATAATATAATATTAAAATATGTTCTGGAATCAATTTTAGAAGAAAAAAGATCATGGAATCAATATAGTGTTTTAAGGGAATCCATAAAAAAGATTTCTCAGGAGGAAATACTCAATAAATATGGCATCATTGAATTGAGAATTAATTACATTAATCTATTATGTGTTTTCATTTTAAATCAAAATAATTCAATTGGAAATGAAAAATACTATTATAAAAAGTCATCCCACACATTATCATAGCACGGCATAATCAATAAAGTAGAATGTCAACACAATGTCTATAAATTGGGTTATGAATTTTCCTACCACATTCAATCAGTCGAATTGTATGACCCATAAATGTAATAATTTCCAAATATAACTTTTAATAATATTAAGATACATTGATTCGTTTTATTATATATTAATTTTCATTATATACCCCACCAAAAAGAAATATTTTGTTGATATGGTATATATCTCACAGAGGAAAAGTGAAATGGGAAACCCTTATCACACACATCACTATAGTTTTTCATACATTAAACTAATATATAAAATGTTAAAATAATTTTTTTAATCGATTAATTAATAATTATAATAATTATATTTATTATATTATTATATTCGATGATTTTATAATATCTTTTGACCCATTCATTAATCATATTTCATTGTTTCCATGGATTTAGGTGACTTCGTTTCGTGGTTTCATGATCGATTCATTTGTGTATAAATATGGAAGTCTTTTTAAATTAATATTTCAACTAAAAAATTATAATTTAATAGTATTAATAATATTATATAAATATTAATGGTTCTACATATAATTTTATTTCTTGCATTAGTATGATTATTTTGATAAAATGTTATTTATAAATGATTAGTTTATTTTGGATGTTTTTCTAAACAACATGAACTAGTGCCATTTTATTTAATATTATATTTTTAGGTTAGTTCCCAAAAATTAAATAGTTTATAATAACCCTATTAAAATATTATTTAACTAGAATAAATGTTTATGTTCATTCATAAATTTTTTAATGGAAAACAAAAAATCATTATACATGGTGACGGTAAACCGCTATAATTTCGAGAAGAGTTTCATTTCTTTGAATAACAGAAGTAGATAAATGAAATGGATATTTTTTATTCCATTATAAACATAAAACTATAGTATATAAATGATTCTATATTTATAATTACTATATGTTTGTAAGAGGTGCTGAGAAATTGTAAGAGGACACGAAATTATGATAGGGTAATTAAGAAAATTACCTCTTGAATATCACCTCCTTAAAGGATCCCTTGATGACTTTGGAAATGATCATTGGTTGAGATAATAAGAACATGGATTTAGGGATAGAGTATTGTAGATGTGTATTTGAGATATTTTAGGATCTATTAAGACTTTTATGAGAAAAAAGGTGGTGAGTGTTTGTATTTATACATAAGGAGGGGTGGTTTAAAGTGATTATTTTTTTTTATTTTATTAATAAAGAAAACCATGTTGAGGTGGAATTAATTAAAAAATAATAGATTAATAATTATTGTACTAAATTATGGATATGGTTGAGTAACACAATAACCACACTTTTTAAGTTGTAGTTTCTTGTTATTTTATACTATTACATTTTTTTTATTAATCTGTTACATTGTTTTATATATAATGAGATAAATATTTTTTTACATTGGTAAATTTGTTATTCCTGAAAATGAATTTGACTTTAGAACATAATTTTTACCGTCAAATATACAATATAGAATAAATATTACCAATCTAATTCAGATAATTATAAAAATTGTTTTTAAAATTATACCAACATATAAAACAAGAATCCATGTTTTTAATTTCAAAAAGTTCCAAAGTTTGAAATTTTTGATAACTTAATTCAATATTAAAGTGGCTCTAATGAAACAAATATAACTAATACACACACACAAACACACTCACACACTCACACTCACACAAAGATATATATATATATAATTGATCTAATTTTCAATTAAAACCAATTAAAAATATAATTTATCATTATATATTATTTTGAAAAAAACATAGTTTTCAATTAAAATTCAATATTTTTCACTACATATCAAATATTTGACACTTGGTAGAAAAATATGAAAAATTTGCCATAATCTAATATTGAAATTAAAATTTCAATAATGATGCTTATTTTTCAAAATATAATTTATAAAAATTTAAAATTTTCATTTAAAAATTGATGCATCATTAAAAGGTGGAAAATTTACGTTAATAAAAATATATTTTTTTGGATTAAAATATGATTTATTATTATCTTAACCCTATAAAAAATAATGGATGAATTTTAAAAAATTAATTAAATATATAATTATTTAAATTTATTTAATATATTTCACTAATTTTGAATAGTTTATGATAAAATTCCACTCTGAGCATAAAAATTGTTTATTTGTAAAAACATATTGTTTATGTTCAATTGGTTTTTATTTTTATTTCAAATTAATTGTAAAAAATGAACAAATTATATATACATGTTTAAACTATAAATTCATAATTTAGATAATCTAATTTATTCCCACCATTCTAATGGATGGGTGATAATAAATGTTTTTAAATAATAATATTTTATATTTTTTTAAGCTCGGTGTTTTGCGAAAAGTAATCTATCGAAGAGATTAATTTTTTTAAAAAAAATACTTCTCCTAAAATCACGGTGTGTTACACACCTCCCTTTAGCCTCTCATTACACTCTACTCAAGTGTTTATAATATATTTCTCATTACACATGCATACATTCTCATATTTTTTCCACCCACTTGCACAATGTGTGAGCTATGATCCTTAAAAAAATGCCTCATATGTTCACTATGTGTGGTTTAATGGGCTCCCTCTTGGTCATGCTGGTTCCCTTGTTTGGCTTAGGATGTACCATTTTTCCCAACACTTATTTACCACTTAGTTTGAAACATCGGTATCCTCCTCTTCAATCTTTCATAAGAAACCCATCTTCTTATCAAAACAACTTTTTGACATCTTTAGTTCTTCTTCAAATTATCATCATCCAATATAATCAATATTTGTACATTTTTTAGTCATCTTTTTCATAGGTGTTTACCTTCTAAACACATATTAACTCCTTGATAGTAAATATAATACATGGGAACAACAAATATGTGTAAAATAGGTTTCGTTATATCTGATCAGAAGGGAGGTGGTAGATACAATTGTCAAAATTTCATCTTTTGAATGTTAAAAACATTGAAAGAATCTTTTTGAGAACCTTATAGAGGAATGTATAAATATTCTAGATGAATTTTTGTTACTAAATATGGATGATTTAAACTTTAGAAGATAGAAGTGTTGTATACTCAGAGAATAGATGATGTTTTTTGTCAATATTCGCATAAGAACACCAAAATTTTGGAAGTAAGATTTTTTAAATACATATGTTTGGGGAATTATCCATGATCATTCTCATAAAAATATATAGATACATTGTTACCTTTATTGATGATTCGACATGATATGTATGTGTATAATTTTTGAAACATAATATTGAAATTTTTGTAATATTTATTAAATTGATGTCTATGGTGGAATGTTAAAGTGGAAGAAAGATGAAATGTAAGGGAGTGAAAAAAAGTTTTAAGTTTACTGATAGACATTATCAAAATTATCATGGGTGAATAAAAATATGACATTAGAAAACTATTCTAGGAAAACATCAAAAAAAACTTGTCAAGATATGTAATCAAACGTTAATGGATAAAAATATATGTATAATAATACATTTTAAAATTCCTATGTAATTTTGAGAAAAATAATTTTTATAAAAACTTACTTAATCAACAGAATCCATCGAAACCAGTTGGAAAATGGTTACTAAAAAAACTACAATCTAATAGATTCTGAATGATTATCAATTTAGTGCTTTTACATGTTTATCCTACATTAATTTGGATTAAAATGTAAAGGTAATATTTATAAAAATCTTATGCATGCTTCTTCTTAGGCTATGAAAATGACTATTTCTGGTTTTTAGGAGTGAGATGATGAAAAGAATAATTTTTTAAGAAGTATAAATGTGATCATCAATGAGAATACTATAGGTAAAGATTATAACGTAAAATAGAAGGAGGTTGGGAATAAAAATTCAACTTCAATTCAAATTGATATGAATGGTGGTTCTGGAGGATCGCATATTATGAAAGGATTATATGTCTCTAAGCATTTGATGTGATCATATATTTCAGAGTGATTTTCAAATGGTTGGGTATAATTTTTATAATTTCATCTAGGGGATGATATATTTGAATTCATTAGAACTAATGAAGATTGAAAAAAAGTTCTATAAGGAGAGTTTCTAGAAGTTAAAGTTCCATATGATTCTTAATCAGAGATAAATTTGTGATCATATTCAAGAGTATGATGACATGGTTGTAGGTACAATGATAATCTTGGTTTCAAAATTTTAATAGATTCAAGAGTAACAAAAATTCCAATAGAAGTGGCTACTATGGATGACTCAAGAATGTGGAATTTATCAATTATGGAGAAGATAGCCCCAGTAATATTTAATATCACATGGGGGATAACAGAATTACCACTATGGATGAAATTGCATGAGGAAACATGGGTATTTTGTATAAATAAAATGTTTATAGAATGAAGAGTTGTTAATAAAGACTAGTTTTGATGGGATTTCATTAGAATGAGGGTATTTAATTCTCTATAATATTTTCTTTGGAAGTTAATTATAGTATTATCCAAAATATTTAATGATTGGTTTCATTAAAAAATTTATTCCAATAACAAATTCCTATAAAGATCGGTTTTATTGATGGGTATTTGTAAGAATATATTTATATGAAACAATGAGATCATTTCATGTAAAAATAGAATCATGTATTGTTTTGAATGATAAAAAGGAGTCTATGGTATGAAACAAGAATTGAGGTGTGGGAAATTGAAGTTTGGATCCTGTATGGATGATAAAGGTATCTCATGAAGTAACTCTAATCATTATTGTTATTGGATGAATCTAGTGGAATTGAATTCATTATCTTAATATTATGCATGCATGATATTTTTTTGTAGTCCAAATATTTAGAGGATTTATATGTTAAATATGGACCTCCATGGAATTTTTTATATGATTGATCGTGGTGATGTAAAGAAGATATTGGGCATGAGGATTGAATGTGATAAGAAAAATAGAAGCTTGGTTTCATCATAGAGTGATTATATCTGTATTATCGTTGAGATATTATGAATTTAAATATGTAAAAAAGTTTCAACTCCTTGGTTTTGTCACTTTATACATTCAATGAAAATGTTTCCATGAATTTTATAATAATAGAAGTACATTGTGAAAGATATGTATGCTTTAGAATTGAAAATATTGATGTTGGTTATGGTGTGTACATGTTGAAATATTTCCCATGCAGTTGGAGTGGTCCTAATGTTAATAGAATATAATGGGGAATATCATTAAGAATTTGTAAAATAAATTATATTTTTAATGAATGAAATGTATTTATCTCTATTTCAGAAATGATGATATCATACGTGAGTTCATTGATGTTGAAATTGGGGCTAATTCTGATTCTCAGAATAGAACAATCAGATATTTTTATAATTATATAGGAACTATTTTAAGTCATATGTCTAGGCTGAAACAACGGATAACACTTTATTAAATTAAAGCATAGTATATGACAATTATTGAATCTATATGGTGTGGTTGATGTGTTTACTAAAAGAACATTAATGTAGAAAAGAGGAATGTATTTCTCTATAGTGATACAAAATGTGAAATATAATAGTTTAAGACTCCGGTGTTTCTTTTAATAACTGAATAAATTTATCTAATGTACCATTACATTTAGAAAATGATAGAATGTGGTGGGTTTGAGTGATGAAAGATAGATATAAAACAGAATCCAGTGAATATTTTCAATAAGATTTTGTGTCCAAAAATACTAAGGTAGAAGTTGGTGTCATGGTTTTCAATAATGTAGTCATGAATGGGGATATTTTTGAGAATGTGTGAATTCTACTTGTGATTATCGATGTTATTCAACATGAAGAAGTTATTCTAGAAGATCTTATATTCATTTAAGTAGTGGTAGTAATTGTTTTTTCCTTCATTGTTTCATAAAGAGGTTTCTGAAAGGAGGTTCTTTTGTATAATTCACTTCTGATGTGATCATATTTAGGAATACTTTTTTAAAAATCTAGGTGGGGATTCTAGAAGATGATGGATTTTTACTGTTCTATTGATAGGTTTTTACTTTTCCACAAGTCATGGTCACTCTAATTATTTCTATAATAGATCATAAGTTAGCATTTTGGAACATATGGACTCCCTCATTTATTGAATTTCGTGAAACATGATGAATAGATAGTAATCTCAATAAATATGTGTTTGGGGAACCTTTGTATGTGATTAGTTGTTTCAGTAACCCATGCGACTCATTAGTCACAATTTGTAAAACGTTTGTTTCAATGAGTTTGGATATTATAATGTTTATCCAACAAATATAGGACATTCAGTATAAATAATGAAAAACCAAGTGTTATTTTCTTAAATTAATTTATTTTTCCTTCATGAATGTTTTGTTATCTCTTAGAGTGAACATGGTTGATGTTTTTTGGACATAGTGTAGTCATTTTGGAGAAAATTATTTCTTCCATGTTTTGGAACACAAATCATTAGAGGGTTCCATTTATAATCTTCATCAACCAAATGATTCTTGATCAACCACTATTGATTATTCACTATAAGTAAAATGCTAACAGATTATCATCACCCTCCCCTTTTCATTATATAACAGATATTCACCACATATACTCACGAATTGAATACTATGAAATTGTGGTCTCTAAAAATAATGTACTTTTTTGATATACTTGAATAATAATTGTGTAATTCATTGGCATGTATATTTCAAAAAATATATAATGAAATTTTTACATCCCAACATTTAATATACTCTTGGATGTGGTATGACAACACAATTGTTGAAATTGAATTCATGTGTTTTCAATCATACATGAATAATGCAATGAAAAATTTCTATAAATAAAATAAATTTTTTCCTTTGTATATTAATGGAATAAATAAGAATAGAACTCTAGTGGTAGGAGAAAAAATATGTCTGATAAAGAGACAGGGAAAACAGTATAGGGATCCCCTTTAAATTCCCCCACCTATTCCAAATTATATGATGTCTAAAATTCGAAATAATATTTACCATTACCCCACTACCAAGACTATCCTTATTAAATAGATCTTCTCTCCCATTTTAAAAAATGGATATTCCCCTTCTTAATAGATATTTAAATAGTTGTCCATTGTTTTATCCTTATTCTTAAATAAAACTTATACGCTTTTATAAAACTTATTCCAATGTTGTATGAGGAAATTTTATCTAGGTATGGGATCTTTCACTCACCACCCCTTGAAAATAGTCTTTTATCATTACTGTGGAAATATAATTGATTACAGCTGATGATGTATTCCTTTTCCTACGCCATTTTGAGAGCTTTACAACTTTTAAATGCTACTAATCTACTCAAACTTTCACCTCCTTGCAAATTCATCTTGTCCAAAATAAGGGGATCTTGATGAAAATACAAATGTTTTTTTATGTATCGCAAATAGATATTATTTTGATATGTTTTTGTTTCAAGGTACCCTTTTGTAAGTAATTTTCTATTTGACCGCTAACGGTGAGTGTAAACTCCTTCACCATGCAGATGGTTGGAAACAACTAAATATTCTTCATCACTAGTTGTACATCTTATCACAATTAAATCAATTACATTTTTAGTACCATAGATAGATGTGGAATATCCAAATTAGCAGAAGGGTCCAAATGGTTCCCAATAATTATCTCCCATTTCCAATCTCAGACATGACAAGTAGGTGTCCCAGATAAACTAGGAGAATGAAATACACTATGGCTCAAAACCTAGAATAATCCATTCATCATGGGTTTACACATTGGCTTCTCAATAATACTATAGGTGAGGACCTATATAGCTAATATACTAATAATGAACATAAAATTTGATGCATAATCTAATGGTCCTTGATCCATTCAACCCAAACTCAATTTTATTTTGAGGAATGGGACAACAGTGGCCGATTATGAAATTGATTGTGTGGTTCTGTATTAGTTCCCATATCTGAAAATACATGCCAGTATATTTTAAATGTTCTCCTTCTATCTTTAAACTATATAATAGTTTTTTCCACACAAGTTTAAACCAGTTATACTTCAAATATCCATGATCCATAAAAATAATCCATGTAAATTCATGATGATGTCACATATTGTTGTTGGAGTTAGAGTCCTAGAACCAATTGTTTGTGAATTGATTACAAGAATATTTATTTTTCATTAAATACCAAACATATTTTTACATATTTTTCATTATTATATATGAATATAATGTAATAATTTTCTAGAGTATTTGTCGCCATAATAATGTCATAGTAGATCTCCCCTATAAAGAGAACCTTGTAGTGCAATGAAAATATTCATAAATATAGTTTTGATGTTGGATGAAAAACTATGATGGGACACATAGTATACAGACATTTAGGTGCAAGTCCACATAAGAAGATGAGACATATTCTCATGATGTTTTCACTTGGTAATCTCTAAGATAGAAGATTATGATAATATACCTACTAATAGGAACTCCTCGTGTTTTGGTGTCATCATATATTCTTATCTTTGAGCATATCTAATAGTCCTTAGACATTAATATTATCATTAATATGTGTCAACTCTCACACACTTATATTTTTTGATGGAAACTGTCATGCCATATGTTTGTGGGATGTACGGTATATTGGTAACATCACGAATTACATGTTATTAATATACAAGTTAAGGATGGATTTGTAACTTCTATTTATGGAATTTGATAACTAGGTCCTTTTATTGAAAGATAACAATCACCTTAAATTCCATGGCCATGGTTTAATAAGGAATTTATTTTAGGTAGTCAAAGAATGACGTATCAATCATATAGATTGATGAAACTATCATGAAACCTACTTGATGAGATATTGAGACAATGGGATTTTATTACATAGATAGAATTTCTATGTGGATGTCGTGGTTGAAAATTTACCTTATTTCCCTTGGGCTCTTTGACCCTTTTCTAGATATTACTCTTTTACATTAGGAAAGCTCATCTAATTCCAATGAGAATGAATCCCAGAGTGTAACACTCTATTTATTTATTATGGTCTCAATTAAATTAAATTTTAATTTAATTAATAGAATTAATATAATTATGAATATCATGGATTAATTTTTTTCAATTTATAATGTAACACCCTGAGCTTCCACGATACGCCTCTCTTTCAATAATGCAATAGCTTGCATTGTACGCAAGTTCGAGTTCTAACACACCGCAACTAATCAAAGTAGCCGTTATGAATAGTAATAACCACCTTTTAAATTTATAGAAATTTTATATTTCAAAATGGACTTCATTTTTTTATTCCTAATATTGAAATTAGCCTATTTTGAATTTTTTGTAATTTTCCGAGAACTTCCAAATTGTTATGAATAGTGAAAAATACTTAAAACAACTTTTTTAATCAAAATAATTTATAGTGATAAGTTATACTATTTAGTGGTTTTAAGTTATAATTAGAATATATTTTTTCCATTTTATCCAATGGTGGTCATTAGAATTAATTTAACATTGAAATTGGACATAAACAATTGCCAATCATTTGATATAAATTGTTTCTTAAAAACGCGCTATTTGTCGTAACAGCGGGAATTAATTATAAAATTAATTAATGCAACTTATATGTTTGGAATTTTGTAAAATAGACATCATTTTTGAATTCGGAATATCAATTATAGATTAGGGTGAAATTTTGGCCTTGTTCTGAAAAACTTCAATTTTTGATGAATAGTGAAACCACTAAGTGGTAGTTAAATAACTGATTTTTCGTTTAAATGAAATATTACCACTTTTGTGATTTGATTTTCAAAAATCCTACATAGATGGTTGTCATTAAGAAGTAAAATGTGGTTCAATGAGATCAAAATAATTTTTTGGTGAATAGTAACTTTTAAGTTCTTAATCGCGATTAGAGGTAATTAGTGTAGTTTAAGGTACAAATAATGTTTTAATAATATGAGATGAGCATGAAACTTGTCCTACTCCAATTGGATGAGTCATGGCCGACCAATACAACCCATGGGTCAACTTGGGGACCCCATGGAGCCACTTTAGTTGGAACATGGCATTAATATATATTTATTTAATGTTAAAATTAAATTGACACAAACATGAGTTATTTTACTAAAACAGTTTTTAAGTGGGGTTACACAAGTCCAAATTTTGACTATAAATATTCATTAGAAAGATAAAACGATTTCCTACATCATAGTATTTTTTTTATAATTTTTAGACATTAAATAAATTAAATTATGTATGACATCATTATGATGCAGCGATGACCTCATTATTTAACGATTTAAATAAAATGAGAAGAAAATGAAAAATCCAAGGCTTACACTTGTCCAAAGCATATTGGATGAGGATATTTCGAAACCTTATCACCTTAGACTTGAATAATATAAGTTTGGGACCTTTAGAATCCTAAAAGCATTGTGAAATAATGTAACATTTCAATCTTTCCAAAAGTGCCCCTCCTCTCCACTTATAAAAGGCCCCCACCTCTCCCACCTCATTTACACTTTCATGCCATTTGGCTCGTCCAAACTCTGCCCAAATACTCTCCCAACTTCCCTCTCTTACTCCTAGAAGCCTCACTTTGGGCATAACTCTTCTCAAGGAAGCCTTTGGCTCAAATAAAAAAGAGTTACCCGATTTTGAGGTAATGTATTCTCTAATGTTGTTTTGTTTTATTTTTCTTCTCTAACCCCCTAAACTCTTTTTATTCATTTCTTTTGTAACAACAAAAGTATCTTCAATATACTAGGATGTTGTTATAAGAATGATTCGAGCTACACTTACACACAACTACATCTAATGGTTAAAGAACATACGGTTTCTGTGGATGGCGAATTTCTGCCTCACGAAACGATGATTGTTCAACACTCATATAACACCTTCAAAGGTGGCCATTAAGATGTCACTATTTTTATATATGATATATAATATGTTTATGTTTTACTTATGCTTCTGTATTTCTCATTTATGGCATACTTTATGATTTCCATTATGGGTAAAACGCGATAATTTCATTTTAGGAAGTGCGGACTACCGCCCCCTCAAAGTGATTTGAATCGTTAATGCAATATGTGGGATGTATAAAGGATGGAGTAAATGGTATTATACACTATATTATACTGGAATTATATTATACATTTATATAATTATGATTTAGTTCCATTAAATATGAAATTGAAATGAAAGTGGCGTTCATGCGTACGTACGGCTTACCGTCTCCATGAACGGTGCATTTCATTTCTTACCTCTAAATGTTACGTAATATTATAAATGAATGTATATAATGGATATTTAAGATATATATGACATCTAAATCATGAATATAATTCTGGATATAATGGATATTCTACCACATGAACAACTTGTAATTATAAGAAGTTTATTGTTGACTCAAGTTACCAAAGATCGACAAAACAACCGTTGTTAACTTAAATAATTACATAATGTTCATAACATTGTAATAAGTAATATAAAAAGGATAATGAAATTTAAAATGGTTCTTAATAAGGTAGATATTAACTCTAGTTTATTATTCAGGAGGTTAAAGAACGGTTGAGTCAAGTCCGACACAAGGTAAGGGAATTTCTTAACCCAACTTCCATTCTTTGGGTTAATCTTTTACTTTCAAATTATGTCATGATAAAATTATGTCCTATTTTGTATTTTTACATTCTTTATGTGTACCTATAGTAAATACACATAATAGATCTATTTTATTTGAAAAATGATCTTTTAAGGACTTCGTCTCAATCCCCTTTCATTGAGGCATATTTGGTTTTATACACAACTTTCTTTTATACCGTGTATAAACCCCTTTGACTTTTACGGTTATTCAAAAGGAATCTTTTTATACAAAGCGTTTTGCTAAACGACAAAAGGGAATGTTTTTCTTTCCGTACTTATGCGGCGACAACGACTTCTCCACCGCCGTGACCATTATTTGAGTTTCGGCGTCCTCTATAAGCCATCTTTTTTTAATGAAAAATAAATACAAAGTTTTAACTTTCTTTTATTTTGGTATTGAAAATGGTTTTGAAAGCGTTTTTATTATATCAATGTGCTGTATTGATATCTTGTGATTGAAATGTGGAAATGTTATGTTTCCTTTATGCATGTTTTATGTGATACAATTATGTTATGGTTTATGATATGTTTAAACCTATTCATATGAGAAATGCATTGGACTTAATAAGTGACAGGTGGAGCCCTCTATAGCTCCTCGATGCATCGGTAGGTCTCATGAGACAAACTAGTGTCTTGGCACGAGTCCTTGACAAAATTTTATTTGTGGTCTTGGCACGAGGCCTTGGATACGTGGTTATGATAGTCTGGCATTTTGCATTCCAACATTATGAAAGTAGTTAATGATATTTCATGTGATTATTCGACCAGTAGAATATCCATGTGAAGAAGTAAATGGCATTATCTCATTTTACTTTTTCCATATTATGTTGATGTTCAAGTTCAATAAGGCTTTTGTTTTAGTCAGACATTGCCTTAAATGTTTATGTTTATTTATGAAAGCTTCCGCAATATTTTTATCCTTACTGAGCATCTGAGCTCACCCCTTTCAATGTTTTAATATTTTCCAGGATGTGAAGAAGTATTTTATGAATGACCAGCAGGGATTGTCAGAAGAGGATATGAGTGTGGACTATGAAGACCATGTTATTGTAGTTTTTCACTTTATGATGTAATGTAACGTTTATGAATGTATCTAGTGTTTCCAAGGCTACTAAACTAATCTGTCTTTCGAGACGTGATCTTTTGTGATCATGCCAATGTTACGAAGTAATGCACCGACTCTGGGTAGCCGGGGTCGGGGCGTTACAGTTGGTATCAGAGGCAGTTTAGTACTAACCTTGTAAGCTAGATTTAGATAAACTCTGATTAGAGCACATAGCCCAAAGATAGACTTTGAGGATTAGTATAGAAGAACTTCCTAGAATTTTGGTATTATAGAGATGTTATGAGTTTTCCGAGAAATACATCCCTGTCTGGATACGAGCAGGTAGAGGCGGCTCTGGCACAGATGTACCTAGGGGTAAATCCCGAAAACACCGCTTTGAGCTAGACTCGAACGGGAACTGGTGCATGACAACGGGCCTTGCTGCACTCTTGGTTACGATACTCCCGGGGGATATGCTTAGGATAATTCTCATTTTATTTACAAACCACTATGAAGGGTTATGAGTACATACTTCCTCAAAGAAAACATTTCTTTTTATGATTATGGATTATATCCATAAATAGTTCAATTTATGTAAAGTGTTTAACAAGTATGTAATTATGTATTTTGATTCATAAACTAATATAGTTTATGCCATTGTTTAGAAATGGCGCCTAGTGGAAGGAATGGAGACCGTATCAATACACGAACACCGTGTAGGGATTGCCCTCCTGCTCAAGATAATTATTGTGGATCTGGAGATACAACTGGTGCTGATCAACTTATTACCATACTGGGACAACTCACTCAGGTTATGAATAATAACCTTACTCGTATGGAGCACCCTGATCCGCAACATGGAGGATCAATGTTAGACCGCTTCATGAGGCAACAACCACCAACCTTAAATGGGAGTACAAATCCTACAGTAGCTGAGAAATGGATAAATTCCATAGAGAAAATATTCCATGCCTTGGGGAGTAGTGAAAGGGAGAAGGTTGTCATGGCAGTTTACCGCCTCACTGGAGATGTCGATCAGTGGTGGTCGCTGATTCAAAACACAAAGGAAGATGATGACGTATCGAATATGGAATGGAGGGAGTTCAAAGAGCTTTTCTTAGAAAAATACTTTCCTCGTGACCATCGAGCAGATATGTAGAGGCAATTTCTGAGTCTGAGGCAGAAGAAGGATGAGAATGTCGCAAAGTATGAGGCTAACTTTACAAGGTTAGCGAGGCATGCTGCCGATTATATACGTAACCCAAGGAGTAAGATTGATCGTTTCTTTGATGGGTTAAAACCATTTCTTCGTCGAGCTTTAGTATCACAATCCTTCTCATCATACGAAGATATTGTCTCGTGTGCTATCAAAACAGAAAAGGAATTCTCTAAGTCTTATGACAACAAAGTAAAGCATGAGAAGAAGAGAACGGTGGAACAAGAGACAGATAAAGGGAAAAAGGGAAAGAAGGATTTTCCATTATGTGATAATTGTGGGAAGAATCACCCTGGTAATTGCCTAAAAGGAATGGGAGTTTGTTACAAATGTGGAGAAAAGGGTCACCAGGCACGTGATTGCAAGGGAAAGAAAGAGGCTATCAAAGTTGAATGCTACAATTGTAGAGAAATGGGTCAGTATGCAAATGAATTACCTAAGCGTCAGGGAAACTTACCTCAGAAAAGGCCAAGGGATCAAGGACAATCTTATGCTGTGACTACAGTTGAAGCGGAATAATTAATGTATTGGTGCTTTTGGACTCAAGGATTATATTCTGGTTATAAGAATAATGTGATATATATATGGATTGTACTGCAGTACTTGTTGATTTCAGTAAGGTTTTAATATGATTAAGGTAATCATATTTTTAGTATGTGACAATAAGAGAAACTTTTCTTTGTTTGGGGAATCTGATGTTACAATTGATTTTGGAATTTAGAGACCTTTTAGAGAAAGTCTGGATGGAGGTATTTTGGATAACTATTAAGGTTGGAATGGATTAAGTTGAACCATGGATAGTATTGTTTAAGGTTAAATAATTTCTGAAGATTATTTTTGGAATATTATAATACTATAGTTTTAGGAAAAAGGACAACCTGCAGGGTGGGGAATAACCCTTCGCGTCGAACAAAGCTGCAGGAATCGAACCCACAACCATAGTGCGACAAGCCTTTATTTCCTACCACTAGCCTACAGGAAGTCCCTGGTTATTACAAAATAGTTTTACTAATCTAAATGGTATGTGTTAACATTTTGAACCTTATACAATTAGGATAAATAGAATATTTTTGAGTTCCGTTACCATTTGGAGTAAAAGTTGGGTTTGTGGTAAAAATTTATTAACAAATGAAAGTATACATAACAAGTATGTATATTCCCTTAAGTTCTTAGTAAATCTCCTAAATAAATTCCTCAACATTATAAAAGGTAACTTAAAACAAAAATGTTGTCGGTTAACTTTTCCAACTGGGGATTCAATGACCATTTAACTAATCACAAGTTTGTGATTTTCTTGTGGTTAAACTTTCTCCTAATCCTGTTTTCTATAACTCTCCATCAGACCTTGATGGTTTTTTTCTCCTCCATATCCATATTTTCATATAATCTTAGAATGGGTGATATCGGGTGACCTTTGTACTTATCCTGCTTTCTTTTAATGTTATATTTTTATTAACCTTATTTCCGATGTGGGTTTTCCACAAAGGTATTTTCTATTTTCAACCTTTTATTTTCAAAGAAAAATATCAAATTGCGAGGATGCAATTTATTGAAGGAGGGGAGAATGTAACACCTCGAGCTTCCACGATACACCTCTCTTTCAATAATGTAATAGCTTGCATTGTACGCAAGTTCGAGTTCTAACACACCGCAACTAATCAAAGTAGCCGTTATGAATAGTAATAACCACCTTTTAAATTTATAGAAATTTTATATTTCAAAATGGACTTCATTTTTGTATTCCTAATATTGAAATTAGCTTATGTTTAATTTTTTGTAATTTTCAGAGAACTTCCAAATTGTTATGAATAGTGAAAAATACATAAAACAACTTTTTTAATCAAAATAATTTATAGTGATAAGTTATACTATTTAGTGGTTTTAAGGTATAATTAGAATATATTTTTACCATTTTATCCAATGGTGGTCATTAGAATTAATTTAACATTGAAATTGGACATAAACAATTGCCAATCTTTTGATATAAATTGTTTCTTAAAAACAAGCTATTTGTCGTAACATCGGGAATTAATTATAAAATTAATTAATGCAACTTATATGTTTGGAATTTTGTAAAATAGACATAATTTTTGAATTCGGAATATGAATTATAGCTTAGGGTGAAATTTTGGCCTTGTTCTGAAAAACTTCAATTTTTGATGAATAGTGAAACCACTAAGTGGTAGTTAAATAACTGATTTTTCGTTTAAAAGAAATATTACCACTATTGTGATTTGATTTTCAAAAATACGACATACATGGTTTTCATTAAGAAGTAAAATGTGGTTCGATGAGATCAAAATAATTTTTTGGTGAATAGTAACTTTTAAGTTCTTAATCGCGATTAGAGGTAATTAGTGTAGTTTAAGGTACAAATAATGTTTTAATAATATGAGATGAGCATGAAACTTGTCCTAATCCTATTGGATGAGTCATGGCCGACCAAGACAACCCATGGGTCAACTTGGGGACCCCATGGAGCCACTTTAGTTGGAAAATGACATTAATATATATTTATTTAATGTTAAAATTAAATTGACACAAACATGAGTTATTTTACTAAAACAATTTTTAAGTGGGGTTACACAAGTCCATATTTTGACTATAAATATTCATTAGAAAGCTAAAAAGATTTCCTAAATCATAGTATTTTGTTTTATAATTTTTAGACATTAAATAAATTAAATTATTTATGACCTCATTATGATGCAGCGATGACCTCTTATTTAACGATTTAAATAAAATGAGAAGATAATGCAAAATCCAAGGGATAAACTTGTCCAAAGCCTATTGGATGAGGATAGTTCGAAACCTCATCACCTTATCCTTGAATGATATAATTGTGGGACCTTTAGAATCCGAAAAGCATTGTGAAATAATGTAACATTTCAATCTTTCCAAAAGTGCCCCTCCTCTCCACTTATAAAAGGCCCCCACATCTCCCACCTCATTTACACTTTCCAGCCATTTGGCTCGTCCAACCTCTGCCCAAATACTCTCCCAACTTCCCTCTCTTACTCCTAGAAGCCTCACTTTGGGCAGAACTCTTCTCAAGGAAGCCTTTGTCTCAAATCAAAAAGAGTTACCCGATTTTGAGGTAATGTCTTCTCTAATGTTGTTTTGTTTTATTTTTCTTCTCCAACCCCCTAAAATCTTTTTATTCATTTCTTTTGTAATACCACCAGTATACTCAATATACTAGGATGTTTTTATAAGAAGTATTCGAGCTAAACTTACACACAACTACATCTAATGGTTAAAGAACATACGGTTTCTGTGGATGGCGAATTTCTGCCTCACGAAACGATGATTGTTCAACACTCATATAACACCTTCAATGGTGGCCATTAAGATGTCACTATTTTTATATATGATATATAATATGTTTATGTTTTACTTATGCTTATGTATTTCTCATTTATGGCATACTTTATGATTTCCATTATGGGTAAAACACGATAATTTCATTTTAGGAAGTGCGGACTACCGCCCCCTCAAAGTGAATTGAATCGTTAATGCCATATGAGGGATGTATAAAGGATGGAGTAAATGGTATTATACACTATATTATACTGGAATTATATTATAAATTTATATCATTATTATTTAGTTCCATTAATTATGAAATTGAAATGAAAGTGGCGTTCATGCGTACATACGGCTTACCGTCTCCATGAACGGTGCATTTCATTTCTTACCTCTAAATGTTACGTAATATTAAAAATGAATGTATATACTGGATATGTAAGATATATATGACATCTAAATAATGAATATAATTCTGGATATAATGGATATTCTACCACATGATCATCTTTTAATTATAAGAAGTTTATTGTTGACCCAAGTTACCAAAGATCGACAAAACGACCGTTATTAACTTAAATAATTACATAATGTTCATAACATTGTAATAAGTGATATAAAAAGGATAATGAAATTTAAAATTGTTCTTAATAAGGTATATATTAACTCTAGTTTATTATTCAGGAGGTTAAAGAACGGTTGAGTCAAGTCGGACACAAGGTAAGGGAATTTCTTAACCCAACTTCCATTCTTTGGGTTAATCTTTTACTTTCAAATTATGTCATGATAATATTATGTCCTATTTTGTATTTTTACATTCTTTATGTGTAACTATAGTGAATACACATAATAGATATATTTTATTTTAAAAATGATCTTTTAAGGACTTCGTCTCAATCCCCTTTCATTGAGGCATATTTGGTTTTATAACAACTTTCTTTTATACGGTGTATAAACCCCTTTGACTTTTACGGTTATTCAAAAGGAATATTTTTATACAAAGCATTTTGCTAAACGACAAAAGGGAATGTTTTTCTTTCCGTACTTATGTGGCGACAATGACTTCTCCGCCGCCGTGACCATTATTTGAGTTTCGGCTTCCTCTATAAGCCATCTTTTTTTAATGAAAAATAAATACAATGTTTTAACTTTCTTTTATTTTGGTATTGAAAATGGTTTTGAAAGCGTTTTTATTATATCAATGTGCTGTATTGATATCTTGTGATTGAAATGTGGAAATGTTATATTTCCTTTATGCATGTTTTATGTGATACTATTATGTTATGGTTTATGATATGTTTAATCCTATTCATATGAGGAATGCGTTGGACTTAATAAGTGACGGGTGGAGCCCGCTATAGCTTCTCGATGCATCGGCAGGTCTCATGAGACAAACTAGTGTCTTGGCACGAGGCCTTGACAAAATTTTATTTGTGGTCTTGGCACGAGGCCTTGGCTACGTGGTTATGATAGTCTGGCATTATGCATTCCAACATTATGAAAGTGGTTAATGATATTTCATGTGATTATTCGACCAGTAGAATATCCATGTGAAGAAGTAAATGGCATTATCTAATATTACTTTTTCCATATTATGTTGATGTTCAAGTTCAATAAGGCTTTTGTTTTAGTCATACATTGCCTTAAATGTTTATGTTTATTTATGAAAGCTTTTGCAATATTGTTATCCTTACCGAGCATCTGAGCTCACCCCTTTCAATGTTTTAATATTTTCCAGGATGTGAAGAAGTATTTTATGAATGACCTGCAGGGATTGTCAGAAGAGGATATGAGTGTGGACTATGAAGACCATGTTATTGTAGTTTTTCACTTTATGATGTAATGTAATGTTTATGAATGTATCTAGTGTTTCCAAGGCTACTAAACTAATCGGTCTTTCGAGACTTGATCTTTTGTGATCATGCCAATGTTACGAAGTAATGCACCGACTCTAGGTAGCCAGGGTCGGGGCGTTACATATAATGATAGAATAAATAAAAGAAATAATATTTATTTTTCTCAACATTTAATAAATATTTATTTTGTAGTTTGTAAAGAAAATTATCATTTGAGAGAATAAATGTTTGTTTAATAGGGTGTAAAATAAAGAGAGGATGGGTTCTAGTGGACCAAGTATGGTCTAGTAGTAAAATAATTATTTTCTTAGACAGTAAATAACAATTTAACTGGTTGGAATAAGAAAACATAATAATAACACTATTATCATTATCTTTCAAGAGATTTCATTTGTGAATCTTTTTTTTCGCAATTTTTCAAAACAAAAATAACGGTGTTGTTTTTTTTATAATGTAGAATGGTTTTCCCTATGTTTATGAATGCATTTCATTTTTGTTATACAATAAAATATTATACCTGAATCCCCTTGTTTTTAAAAAGATAGCAACATATCTTGTTCCATTATGTAGGGGGACCAGATTTTCTGTGGTGAGAGAATATTTGAGCCAAAATAAATTTTGTCTCTTGAATCCTCTCCTCTCCCCTCTCAATAATGAGAGAGGTTCTTCAATACTGTATAACAGGTGACTAAGAATGACCGATGCAAAACACTCAATTCTCCACGCTAGCACCTAGATAATTAATGGTGTCAATCACATGTGGATCGCCGCTAGAGGGATTTTTTTTGGATCCTCACAAACACAATGATAAAATATGGAGGGTTCAATCCAAACGATCAACATTATCAACAAATAAAGTAAAAAAGATCTAAGAATTTAATTTATGTAGAAATTATTTTAATTAATTTCAAACAAGATGTGTAAGATCCTCTCTCAGGGATCAAGATACCTTTTCTGATTTTTTCTAGATATTTGATCTCAATCAGTGGATAGTAGCGTTTTTTTGTATTGATCCCATATTGTTCATCAATTACAGAAAAATACAAGTTGGGCCCTCTAACTACCACACTTCCACTGATTCCGAATCCATCATGTGGTATCAGAGATATGTTATATAATCATTTATAATTATTTAAATAATTCATTGAGGACATAAAATTTAATAATTTAGTTTTCCAATTCATGGTTAATCATTCTTGTAATATAGATTTTGAGATATATTCTGAATCTTTTAGTTCTCATAGATCTAACAGAAACTAAAAAAACTGGATTAATATTAAACCGATTAAATCATCAGGAAGCACCAATGATTATTTCCAGGAAACACAAAAGCACACTTCGTGTGTTTGGACATGCATGTAGTGTTATCTTCCATACGCAACATGTAATCCCAATTAAACATATTGTAGTTGTGGTCAGTGAATCGGGAATAATTTTAAAATTACAGAATACATGAGCCTTAATGACACACGGTGTCATTAATTGTAACACCATGTTATGACCAATACATATTGGAAGACTTTCAGTTGTATTACACACCATGTGGCCAACTGGACATGGAGTGTAGTCCCTTTGGGCCTAGGTCTAAACCGTGTATCCCATACACAGCTATGCCAACTAGTAACCATGTAACTAGGAGAAAACACATCATGTGGCCCAATGGACACACCGTGTACTCTATGATTTACAATGTATGCCTCACATACCGAGTTCCTAGGCATGTTCTTCAAATAAGATGATGACGGTCATACATGATGTGTAGTAGGAACTACATGTCATTTACATTACTAATTTACACTAAATAAAAACGTTAATTTTTTGTGTAATTTTCATAATTAAATATCATTTATATTTTAATGAGTGTTCACCATGTTACCTCTATGGTTATGGATGAAAATCTCAGGGAAATATAGAGAATGATTAAGATAAAAGGATTGATGAATTAAAGATAATAATTAATCGATTCATGAAAATTTTATCCTAAAAATAATGATAGATTAACTTAAATATAGTATTATTAAATGATTAATTCATAGCCCGTATGTGGACAGTCATGAGCTAGAGCACACCTTTGTATATGATCAGTTTCCTTTTATTTTATTTAAAATTAAATTTTTGGTATGTGTTCCATATCTGCTCATTAATATGTAAGGTCTGTGTGCCTATGGGTTCTTTAATGTAGAACCCATTTTTACCCCGAACATGTGTGTGTGATAAAACATATATGATATGGATGGAGATCATAATATAGTAGAAGCGGTTCTTGATGGAGCTAAGAAAAACCCAATCCAGGAGATACAATGAGGGATAAGTGGAAAGTTGTAAACACAAACCCAAAAGGTTCTAGTTGTTTCTCTCCTAGTGCATTGGTAGTTTATCCACCACTAGATAAAATATCCACTAGAAAATAACATGATCATTTTCTTTGATTTACTTTATTTCTATAGGTTTTATAGTTTATCATTATGGATGTGTTTTCTTGATTACAAAATTATTGAATTAGACAAGAATTCAAGATGAAACTAAGATAAAATAGACTTATGCATAAATATTCTCAATAAATTGTAAATCACTTAAGTAAGTTCAACTTAATATTATCAAACATGTGATAAATATAATAATAAATTTATTCATAAGTGTGAAAAATCCCTTAATAAAATATTAAGTCATATTATTCTTTCTTTTACATGATTTGGGGAAAATACTTAATAAAACTATGTTAATGACTAACCTTTTTTGGGACACATAATTTTATACAAATATCCCTTATGAATGAATGGGGTTTACTTAACCATATTACAACAATAATATTATCCCTTTCAAGACATGATATAATATTGGAGTAATGGGATGAATAAATCCAAGTTTGGATTTGAGGATTGAGGTGTCCACTCAACGGATTAAGGAGTTTCAAACCCACAGTAGGCAAAGACCTACCCATATAAATACCTCCAAATAGACTTAAAAAACGTTTTTGGGTTATGTGAAGGGGAATATAGATCATTTGCACTATATTGTCCAAGAAATTACTCATTTTGAGTTCAATGCTGAGGGACATTGTGACTTGATAATATTAGGATGGTATGTCTGCGTATAATATACTCTAAAATACCAAACATTGGATCGAAATAAAAATTAAATTCTCTGATACAAGAGGGGGGTGGTGAATTGTACCTTTTAAAAATTCCCATAGGAAATTTTTAGGATGGTTATAATTAACACGGTTAAACTGGATAATTCACAAGACCTATATGAGTTCTAATAGCTTTCTTAATTCAGGAAAAGTGATACCAAAAATTGGAAATTAAAAAACATAATAAAGATTAAGATTCTATCATAAAGTGTATATAATCTAATAATATCAGAGTACAAGGGTGAGGAAGTATTAGAAAGTATACATTCCTCAACAATACAAAATGTAGCCGAAAAACTTGTAACAAAAACAAATAACAAGTAATAAGTCTTTTAACCCAAAGAGAAGGGTATCCAACAATCTTGTATAAAGGTCCCTTGATTTATAGTTTCAATAAAGTCTGTCTTACCCACACCAGGGTAAGACCTTGATAAGAATATTGGAGTGTGTCGTGCTGTCCCCGAAAGCCCTCAACTATCTGGTAGTCGGAACCTCTGTCTTCCTCAACATGGAAGCTCTCAACTTCAAGGTGTTGGAACCTCTATCCTCTTATCCCCCGAAGCCCTTGATTGTACACAACAACAATCGGATTTGCATGATGCAAATTTGCACAAGGTAAAGTTTGAACAAGCTGTTCAAACATTATCCATGAATCATTAGATTTGACAAGAGCCTCTCTCTCTTTAGAAATAACTTCAATATCATGTAGACATAGATGTCAAAGTTGTGACCAAGTTGTGAGATCTTTTAAAATGATCTCCTATTTATTGGCTCAGCTCCAACGGTCGGCTCCCTCATCCAATTCTCATATTATTACTTGATTTTCGGAGGGAATTGTACATGTGTCACTCAAACAATGGTTAGTTAATAACTGAAATCACGACATCATTTTTTAATAAAACAAGTGTACACATAACTAAAACATATATTTGATATGGAGAAAATGAATGTTCGGAATGTTAGTAGATGAAAGTTCAGAGAAAAATGAAAAATTTATTCAGAGTCTATAATTCAAGGATATTTAGATTCTATTTTTCTAAAGAATTCGTAATGAGATTTCTGCATTAGAATTGGTAATGAGAATTCTGCACTAGAATTCCTAATGATAATTATGCACTAGAATTCGTAATGAGAATTCGACACTAGAATTCGTAATGAGAATTCTGCACTAGAATTCGTAATGAGAATTATACACTAGAATTCTTAATGATAATTATTCTCTAGAAATCATAATGAGAATTCTGCACTAGAATTTGTAATGATAATTCTGCACTAGAATTCGTAATGATAATTCTGCTCTAGAATTCGTAATGAGAATTCAGCACTTGAATTCGTAATGAGAATTCTGCTCTAGAATTGGTAATGAGAATTCTTCACTAGAATTAATAATGAGAATTCTACAGTAGAATTCGTAATGATAATTCTACTCTAGAATTCGTAATGAGAATTCTCCCCTAGAATTTGCAATGAGAATTCTAATCTAAAATTTGTAATGAGAATTCTGCTCTAGAATTCGTAATGAGAATTCTTCACTAGAATTCGTAATGAGAAATCTTCTCTAGAATTCATAGTGATAATTCTGCACTAGAATTCATAATGAGAATTCTGCTCTAAAATTTGTAATGATAATTCATCTCTATAATTTGTAATGAGAATTCTTCACTAGAATTCATAATGGGAATTCTAGATTAGAAAACAAAATGCTTCATATCTACATTTTTTTGTGATTCCATGTTTTTAGACATCATACCGAATTTTATACTTAGGAAAAATGATGAACAATGAAAAACATGGAAGGGGTAAATGTAGTTTGGGAAGGAAATATTATTTATGGAAGTAAAACAAGGGTAAAATTTGATAAGAGCCTCTCTATCTAGAAATAACTTCAACAACATGTAGACACAGATGTCAAAGTTGTGACAATGTTGTGAGGTCTTTTCAATTGAGCTCATATTTATAGGCTCAGCTCCAACGGTCGGCTACCTTCTCCAACAGTCGTATTCTTCCTTTAATTTCAGGGCGACCTCTATATGTGTCACTCAATCAACAGTTAGTTAATAACTGATATAATGACATCATTTTGTAATAGAAAAAGTTTAAGAATAAATAAAATGTATATTCAGAATGGAGAAATTTAATGTTCAGAATATATGTAAATGAACGTTCGGAGTCTAATGAAAAATGTATTCTGAGTCTATAATACAAGGATATTCATATTCTTTTTTTTCTATATATTTCATAATGATAATTCTTTACTAGAATTCGTAATCATAATTCTGCACTAGAATTTGTATTGAGAATTCTGCACTAGAATTCGTAATGAAAATTCTGCACTAGAATTCGTAATGAGAATTCTGCACTAGAATTCGTAATTAGAATTTTCCACTATAATTCGTAAAGAGAATTCTGCACTAGAATTCTTAATGAGAATTCTGCACTAGAATTTCTAATGAAAATTCTGCACTAGAATTCGTAAGGAGAATTCTGTTCTAGAATTCTAAATGGGAATTCTTCTCTAGAATTTGTAATGAGAACACTACACTAGAATTGGTAATGAGAATTCTGCACAAGAATTTGGAATAATAATTCTGCTCTTTAATTCATAATGAGAATTATGCACTAGAATTGGAAACAAGAATTCTGCTCTAGAATTTTTAATGAGAATTCTGCACTATAATTCGTAATGAGAATTCTACACTAGAATTCATAATGATAATTTTTCTCTAGAATTCATAAAGATAATTCTACAGTAGAATTTTTAATGAGAATTCCTCTCTAGAATTTATTATGATAATTCTACACTAGAATTCGTAATAATAATTCTACACTAGAATTCGTAATAAAGAATTCTGCTCTAGAATTCTTAATGAGAATTCTTCACTAGAATTCGTAATGAGAATTTTTCTCTAGAATTCGTCATGAGAATACTTCACCAGAATTCATAATGAGAATCCTTCTCTAAAATTCATAATGAGAATTCTAGATGAGAAAATATAATGCTTCATATCTATGTTTTATGTGATTCCGATGTTTTAGATATGAGACCGAATTTTAAACTTAGGAAAAATAATGAACAATGAAAAAACATGGTACCGGTAAATTTCCATTGGGAAAAAAATATTCAATATAGAAGTAAAACCAGGGTAAAATTAGTTTTGGCTTAAGATAAGGTGTTTTTTATTTTCAAAACAAGAGGACTGATTATTTCATAAGGAAACATTGATGACTTATCAATATCCCCCTTATATGAAGTAATGGAAAAGTCATAAGGAAAAACTTATTGACTCAACAGATAAAATAATGGGATACTTAATAAAATTAATTTATTATCTATATTAAAATGTATTAATGAAATTACTAATTATTTACTAATTTAATAGTAATAAATAAATAAGAAACTTGTCAACCACACTATCCATGTGATCAGTAATGGATAAAGACAACATTCATGCTGGTAGTACTTCTGGGAATGCATTAGATTCCTTCGGGTCAGTCTACGCCATGAATAGAAATCTTACATGTTGGAGTCCCCATTAACGGATCTGCATGCCCAAGAGGTTATTGATGAATAATTCATGATCTATAAAAAACATATGAATGATGTGTTCGATGTTCAATCTTTGATGTTATCATTAATATCTAGTGAACTAATGATGTCTCACAAAAAAATAGATTCATATAGCATTACTGAGAACCATAATGTTCTTCACCAAGAGATAGCAAGACAATAATGGGTTGAGAACTCCATGGAACTCATTTAGAGTAATCATAGAGGGGATTCCCCATCTGGGACTCACACAGTCATCCTCGATGGATAAATTGAGCGCCTGGAGGTTATAAGGTTTAAACTCCATGAAGAACTGGGTATCGATCTCATTCTCACATCACACCATCAGAGCATCTCCACCATTTTTGTGAATTTTAATTTGAAAAACATTTAGAAGTCTCTACAAGATCTTCATATCCTCCTAGTCCAAGTAAAAACATATATGAAGAGGGAAAATCCTTCTATCCTTATAGTGAATATGAGGAATGGGATGGGGATGATATTTAATACCAAATCATATTCAAGCCCTACCATGAAAAGGAAGATCAAGGGTGAAATAAGGGAACAAGAAGCAGTTTGTTTCGCCTGTGGAAATAAGGTCCATTGGAAAAAAACCTACACCCAGCTAAAGAAGATAGGGGAAGCTTCATTTGTGTTTTTTATCTAGTTCAATTTATCTATTTCTAGAAATGGGTAATTAGATACAACATGTTGTTATCACATATGTATCCAAATATAGGAACCATGTATATTGAAGAAAATTAACTGACGGGAGGTATATCTTTGAGAAACCAATGGATATAGACTTATTTTTGTAGCTGTCGAGGAATACCACCTCGTGTTTTGGAAAATGATGTTATTGGTATTAACAGGTTGTTAGTATATTCCTTCGGTAACCAAAAACATTATTTTCCGTATCTAGATAATATAAAATGGATTTATTTTCCTATTTGGAAATTAATGTTGCATCTTTTATAAATATAGAATATGTTTAGATGAGGTAGATTTTTATAATGATCATTATTTGTTAGATTACACAAACCAAGCAATGGAAGTAGATAACAAAACTACTTCGCATGACACATGCCACACCTAACATTGGCATCATCAACTAGGTCATGTAAGTGAGAAATGATTGATAGAGTTAAATTAATATGATTATTTTGATTATTTTGAAATTAAACCACATGGTGTATGTCAAGACTATTTATAATGGAAAATAAAAAAAGCCCCATGTACTGGGAAAGGTGAAAGAGCTAATGATCTTCATGAATTCATTCATGCCGATGTGTGTGCACTATTTTCAATTGAATCAAGGGGTTGGTACTCATACTTCATAACTTTTATTGATGATTTTACTATATATAGATATATATACTTATGAGGTATAAGTTATATTCCTTTCATAAGTTCATGGAATTCAATAATAATGTTAAGAATCAGCTTGGTATAAAGACTAATAAACTCTTCTCAGTCCGAGGTGGATAATATCTTAAGCTAGTTTTCATTGATTACTTATGAGAGTATTGGATCCTATTCCAACCCACTCATCCTTACAAACCCCAATGGAATGGTGTATGCGAATGGGGGAACCACACCTTGTTGTAAATGGTGAGATAAATGATGAGTCATGTAGGTCTTACATTATCATTTAGTAATATATTTGTTAAAAACTAGTAAACAGAGCTACCCTTTGATATTTGATTCCTTGTAACATATCCCCACCTCTTACCCGAATTATGCCTCTACCTCCAACAACAACCAAAAATTTATCAAATTACCATAACCCCTTATCCCAATATCTACCTCATCTCCTCTACCTCCCAGGTCTATTTATATTTTCTTTATTCTATTTAAATACATATTTTTTATTTCATCATAAAACCCTTGCATTGATTGGAAATGACCACTTGAGGGAAAACAAGACAATATAGTGTGACTAATATCATTTCCTCCTATTTAAAAAATAAAAAATTCAGCTAAAATATTCATAATCTGGCCATAGAAAATTGATTTATCACAAATTTCAGTTTTGTAGACCCCAAAAAAATAGGGTGCTTCAACAAAAACATGGTAACACATTGTGACATTTCTTTTTTTCAATATTGTTCCATTCCATTTACTAAATTAAAATCAGCCTTTACACCAAATATTTATATTTTCGATTAATACTCTCATGAATATAATAATATAGTATTCGTATTTCTTCATTTAATTTATTATTAAATCTATTGTTTTTTATTTATTTTTAAATCATCATTTTTGTTTTTAGGTTATACATGATAAAATCTGATTCATCAATTATATACTGTAAAACATGTTAAAGTGACATATAAAATTAAGGGTTTTATTTATGTTACTAACCCTCAATATGTACTACCATAAATAATAATACCTACCTAAGAACATGATATAAAATGATAATCATGATAATAATAATATGATAGTAAAAAATACAATTTAAAAATGTTTGGAATATTGATTATTCTTCAAACTAAAAAATAAATTCTCCTTTAGTCTCCATTGATAATTTTAAGCTCTAACATCTTGGTGAGACTGGAATTTTATCCATCTGATTTCATTCACTCTTATTAGAACAAGATAAAAGTAGTGATGCGTGGAACATTCAAGATCCCCACCGAAGAGGAAAAATTAGAAAATTCTCTTCAATGATGAACACTAGAGAACAGTAAGCACCACAGCTGATTTATCTAGAAGGGATTAATAATTACACCTCTTTTCTATATCAATAAGGAGGGCAATTCAATATTTTCCATGAAGATAAAATCATATAAAACCAAATAATGCGTAAAAGATTGTCCTTTTGAGAATTAAATAGACTCCAAAAGAGTCCAAATATCTAACCACCGTGAAGGGTGCATTGATGTGACTCCGAATTTTTTAAATGAAAAAACAAGAGTTCTTATATGGTCTCTCATGGCTGTATTATAAATTTCCCATATGTAATGGGCCTGGGAAACCCATTCTAACAATATGAAGACCAAAGCCCATTTGGAATTTTCAATTTCATGATGTTTTTGTTCTAATAATAAAAGGTAACCATTAATTATTTCATAAAACTACTTTAATTTGTAAAATTAAATAAATATTATTTAATAAAATAATTTAATATTTTAAAACATATATTATATTTGTATTAATAATAAACGGAGATAATTTTACATGTGAACTAATCACCTTAGTCCAAATTTCAGAGTTATCATATTCTAAGGAGTGACACATAGGGACATTTGTAATGATGGAAATAATTATAAATCTCATTCATAACCACAAAATAATATCATTATATATAAAAATATCATAGTCATCCAAATAGAAAATGGGTTTAATTCGATCTAATAAAACACATGTACCGATTTTCAATGTTTCATTTCCCAAGAAAACAAGAATAATAAAAAGACACAGATAAAATAAATCCAATATAACTTTTCAATTTTATAAATTTAAATTAAAACAAAACATTATATAACGACATAACATGTAATTATCTTGCAAAAACTATGCACATAGGTAGTCAAAACTCTAATGTGGTCCTTGAAGTCATAACATGTCATATGGGTAGACACATTCTATCATAGTTAATAAAATCCCTATGATTAATTAGAATCATGACCAATCACATTATATTGAGACAAATTCTCATATAAATTTATATAGCCATAAAATTATGCAACCTGTAACAGCTCAATATTTCATAGTACGTTATTTCTTCAAAATAATTCAATAACTTGCAATACACGCAACACTGAGTTCTATTATACCATGACTTACCAAACATGCTATTCAAAAGTGGTTATGAATAGTATTAAATGAATTTTGAACTTTATATTAGTCTTATAATTTCAGAATCCATTTTCTTAGTTTCTTAGAAATAATGTAAGAACAAATACATTTTTTCAGATAAAAGAAGTATTTTTCAAAAAATTCTATTTTACCGCCTTTTAATGGCGAAGCCTTTTTAAATCCAATATTTAAAACTTTTATATATTCAATTTGACAAAATGAAATTCTTATTTAGAATTGGGACATAAGAATTTAGTTTCAATAATGTTTTGGTGTTTTTATGATAACTTACATATTTGGGTGAATAGTGAAAAATACTATATTTTAACTTAAAAGAACTTTTTAAATAAAAATAATTTGTATTGATAAATTATAAATTTTTATGGTTTGGAAGTATAAATAGATTATATTTTTAAAATTTAATCCAATTATGGTCATTGTATGTAATTTCACATTGAAATTGGACATAAACAAGTGTCAAACTTTTGGTTGTTATTATTTCTTAAAAATACGCCTTTTGGTTTTGACAGCGGGAATTAATTTTAAATTAATAAATGAAACTTATATGTCTTTAATTTGGTAAAATATACTTCATTATTGAATTCATAATATAAAAATTAGATTAGGGTAAATTTTTGGTATTTTTCTGAGAACTTTTAATTTTTGATGAATAGTGAAAACACTGAGTTATAGTTTAAAACAGAATTTCTATTTAAATAATTATTTATTTTATTTAAATTTATTTTATGTCAATATAGATACATATTACCTATATAAGTTCAATTTAATTCATTGGAGTGAGTTTATAATAATTTTAGATATATAAAAATTTTATTGAACTTTTCACCGTCTTTTTCCCACCTCCTAAGAGAATTACCAAATTCACATAAAACATAAATTTACAACTTCTGTGAGTGAAATTTTCAAAATCCATGAGACACAGTTAATATCAATGAGTAAAATGTGGTTCAATAAGTTAAACATTATTTTTGGTGAATAATAACTTTTTATTTTTATTTACCACGGTAAAAAGTAAATAAGGTAATTAAGGGTAAAAATGATATTATTATTACCCTAAAACATGTTATAATTATATTGGCTATGTTTAATTCGACCAAAAAGAACCTTAGGAGTAAAATATGGACCACTTTGTTCCACTTGGATTAGATTAGGACATTTATTATTATTTAATTCAAAGAAGAGTTAAAAGAGTTAAAATGAGAGTTTAATAACTAAAATTTTTTAATATAGGGTTATATATAATATAAATTAGGTTATAAATATTAAATATATTTATAAAAATATTTCCTACATAATTTTATTTTATTTATAATTTTTAGACATTATATAATGTTATTTATTTATGACACAATGATGTTGCAGTAATTAACTTATTAGTGAAATATTTAAATAATTGATATTATAAATACCCAAATAAATATATTTGATACTTTTATGGAATTCCATGGATTTTTTTATAATATGACATGTTAGGATTGATTAAATTAATTTTTTTCGAATTAATAAATTTATTAAGACTTTAACAAAAACAAAATATAAAATAGTGTAAAAATTGACATAAATGAGTTTTTAAAACAAATATTATATTATTATATAATATTCTTAAAAATCTAAATATCAGAAAAAGGACTTATATGATGATAGGTATGCCATTACTTAACCAATTGGGGTTCTCTTGACAGTTATTAGTAATTTTATTAACCATATAATATAAAAATAAAAAGAGACTTGGTAAATGTCAAACTATTTAACTAAGAGGAAAATCTAAAAGATAAGGGTAAAATTGTGACCCAAACTTGTCTAAAACCTATTTATTGAGTGTTTGTGGACCCATACCCACGTTAGACTTTATATAATCTATTTTTGAGCCATTATAAACAGAATACGAATTTATTATAAATTAATACTTTAAGTTTTTCCTAAAAAGCCCCTACTCTCCCTTATAAAATGACACCACATCTATCCAATTCTTCACACCATAAAAGCCTTCTGGCTCGGCCAAAACCTGGCCAAATATCCTCTAAACTTCAATCACTTTATCATAGAGGCCTTAGTTTGATCAGATACCAAACATAAGGATGACTTTTGGTCAAATTAAAAGGAAGAACCTGAAGAAGAGGTAATGCTTTCACCAACCTCTTGCAAGTTCCTTTCTTCTTCAACTTCTTATTTCATTTTTATTACCATTATAAAATAATAACTCTAGTATATTCTATATACTGTGATGTTATTATAAATATGTTACAACCATATTCAGTATTCTATCCACCCATTGAATGACATGTCACCATACGTGCGTATGTACGGCTTATCGTCTCCACGTCGTGGTGTAAATGTTATTCAAAACATTATTATTTTGATGGTTATAATAAGGATGTGTTAAACATGTAAATAATAAATATAACATGATAATGATTCTGTATATATGATATAATATCCAATTAAATATTATTTTAATATCAAAAGAGTGATATTGTCGCTCGTGCGTACGTATAGACTATCGTCTCCAAGAACGAGATGAGATTCATTCCACATCGTATCCATTGAAGTCTAGTCCTCATTTTATGAATAATAATAATGTTTTTAAGACTTTACATCATTCTAGATGTTAATAAGATATAATCTATCCACAAAAAACATGGCTTATCTAACAAAACATATAAAATAAAATGAGAAAGTTAACACCCTAAACGATGATAATACTAAAATATTATTAACAAAGAATTATTAGAAGATCATATATGATATCATAATTATGTATATGTTTCTTTTATAATATAATAAAAATGTTTTAGCTATTATAATAGAGGTTAAAATACCATCAACTAAGGAAAAGTACAAGGTAAGGGTTTATTTCACAATCTCTTCATTATTCTGAAGTGGTTTATACATGATTATCTACTCGGACCTCTTTATCATCCACATCCATGTTTCTTAAAAATGTAGTCCAAAACATTTTTAATATTTACTATACTATGGGTTAAATTCAGTTATACACTTGTTTGACTTTTATAAAATGGTTTGTAAGGAATCATTCCGTTGTTTTCTAAACAAGGTCCTTTTTAACCTTTTCGAAAAAATTAAGGTAAGATTGTCTTTTTTAACTTATATGGCGGGTGCAGATATTTTCCACCGTTGTAAAATCATAAAATCTTACATTAAAAGATTATAATAATATTTTCAATGTAGATGTTCTATTTTATAATTATGTGTCTTTTAAATGATTTCAAAAAAAGTGATATTTCCCTCAAATAGTTTTGATTTCATTTGTTTCAACTTCATTTGATGGATTTTAAGCTTATTCGAAGATGGTTTATTATGATACAAACATTTTGTATTGTATTAATGGTTTTCTGATAATTTTTACTATGGATGTGTTATTTTTATACCATTCATGGTTTATAGAGAAAATATTGACATTTCATATGCTAGTTTTAATCTGAATGATTATGTTATGTTTAAACCTTTTCATGTGGGAACGCATTGCAGTTAGTAAGTGACAGGAGGAGCCTTCTATAGCTCCTCGATGCATCGGCAGGTATCATGAGAAAAACTAGTGTCTTGGAACGAGGCCTTGACAAAATATTATTTTTAGTCTTGGAATGAGGCCTTAGCTACATGGTTATGATAGTTTGACATTATGCACTCATTATGAAAGTGGTTATTGATAATACATGTGAATATCAGACTAGTAGAATATCCATGTGAATAAGTAAATGGAATTATTTCATTTTTTTTCTGCCATATTATGTTGAAGATCATGTTTAAAAGGCTGTTGTTTTAGTTATACATTTCCTTAAATGATTATTCTTATTTATGAATGTTTCTGCTATATTGTTATCCTTACTGGGCATTTGAGCTCACATTTTCTATGTTTTATTTTTCCCAGGATGTGAAGAAGTATTTTATGAATGACCTATAGGGATAGTATAAAGGTATATGAGTGTGGATACAAGATGTTTTTGTAGTTTTCACTTTATGATATATTGTAAACATTATTAATGTATCTAGTGTTTCCAAGGATACTAAACTAATCGGTCTTTCGAGACATGATCTTTTGTGATCATGAAAATGTTATATAATAATGCACCGACTCTGGGTAATTGGGGTTGGGGTGTTACTGTTGGTATCGGAGAAATTTTAGTACAAACCTTGGAAGCTATATTTAGATAAACTCTGATTAGAGCACATAATCCTAAGATGGAATTTGAGGATTAGTATAGAAGAACTTCCTAAAATTTTGGTATTGTAGAGATTGTGTGAGTTTTCTAAGTAATACATACATGTCTAGATACGATCAGGTAGAGGTGGCTCTGTCACAGATGTAACTAGGGGTAAAACCCAAAAACACTGCTTTGAGCTAGACTCGAACGAGAATTGGTTCATGAAAACTGGACTTGATGCACTCATGGTTACGACACTCTCGGAGGATATGCTAAGGAAAATTATCCTTTTCATTAAAATTAATTATTATGGTTTTATGAGTATATAATTACTCAATAAAATCATCCTTATAATTAGGGATTATATCAATAAACAATTCAATTTATGTTTGGTATTTTACAAGTTTGGAATTATTCATAACAATTTATAAACTAGCCTAGTTTATGATATTGTATAGAAATGGCGCCCAGTAGAAGGAATGTGTACTCCAGCAATGTGTATGATCCAAAGAGTAAGAAGGATGATATCTTTCACAGTATTAAGCCAACAATTATAATGGAAATTGTCTCCAATGTATTCTCAACATATAAATAAATAGTATCATGTGTTAATAAGATAAGTAAATAATTCATCGAGTCCTATGGATTTAATGGGAAGCAAGGGAAGAAAAGGGTGAAAGAGAGAATGATGGATAAAGGGAAGAGGGAAAGGAAGAATTTTCCCATATGTGATAGCTGTGCGAAACAACACCCTAGAACATTCCTGATGGGAATGGGTGTTTTTTATACGTGTGGAGAAAAAGGACACCAAGTACGTGACTGCAAGGGTAAAAAAATGTTTCAAAGGAACAATGCTTCATCTTCAAGGAGTTGGGACACTACACTAACCGATGTCCAAATCATCATAGTATTCCCTAATGATGCTATTAGATAATAATAATGTTATGATACTACCACCGATGAGGAGGAATGATTAGAGTTATTATGTTGTTATTAGAGAAATATGGCATTTGAGTGTTTTATCAACAATGTACTAGTTATAATAATTATGGAGTATATAAGTATTTTACTATAGTACTATTTCGTTAAGGACTTGAGATTGCGTGGAGCCATGAAAAGTGACTTAATAGCAGGTTAATGTTTTGGATAATATATGGTTGAGAGAAAGATAAACCATAATATGTGTAACACCCCAAGATTTCATAGTGTGTTATTTCATCAAAATAATAAAATAACTTGCACTACACCCAACACCGAGTTCAATCACACCATGACTTCCCAAACAAGCCGTTAAAAAGAGGTTATGAATAGTATTAACTAAATTTTAAACTTTATATAATCCTTATAATTTTAGAATCCATATTATGAGTTTCTTAGACATAATGTAAGAACAAATTCATTTTCAGTAATGCACTTTTACCAAATTTTAATAGTGATCCCTTTTTAAATTCAATATTTTAAACTTTTTGACTAAATAGGGACATCAAAAAATTAAAATGAAACATCCCAAGCTTCCACGGTACGCTTTCCTTTGAATAATACAGTAGCGTGTGTTGTACGCAACTTTGAGTTATAACTCACACCACAGCCAATCAAACTAGCCATTATGAATAGTAATACCTACTTTTTGAAATTATATATATTTTATATTTCAAAATGGATTTCATTTTTGGATTCGGAATATCGAATTTAGCCTAAGGTGAAATTTTGGTACTTTTCGGATAACTTTAATATTTTGATGAATAGTGAAAATTACTAAATTTTAATTAAAAACAACTTTTTTAATCAAAATAATTAATAGTGATAAATTATTAATTTGAGTGGTTTTAAAGTATAATTAGAATATATTTTTACTATTTTATCCAATAGTGTTCATTATAGTTAATTTCACATCGAAATTGGACGTAAACAATTGTCAATCTTTTGATATATATTGTTTCTTAAAAACACGCTATTTGTTGTGACAACGGGAATTAATTATAAAATTAATTAATGAAACTTATATGTTTGGAATTTTGTAAAATAGATATCATTTTTTAATTTGTAATATCAATTATAGATTAGGGTAAAATTTTGGCATTGTTCTGAAAAACTTCAATTTTTGATGAATAGTGAAACTACTAAGTGGTAGTTAAAAAAACTGAATTTTTCATAAAACTTAATTTTACCGCTTCTGTGAATGGAATTTCGAAAATCCGAGAGACACGGTTAATATCATGAAGTAAAATGTGGTTCAATGAGAAGAAAATATTTTTTGGTGAATAGTAACTTTTTACTTTTATTTACCACGGTTAAAAGTAAATAGGGTAATTAAGGGTAAAAATGATATTAATATTACCCTAACACAAGTCCTAATTCTATTGGACAAGTGTATCTCGACCAAAACAGCCTAAGGAATAAAATAGTATCATTGAGGTCCACTTGCATTAGATTAGGAAATTTATTATTATTTAATTCAAAGACGAGTTAAAAGAGTTAAAATCAAAGTTTATTTACTAAAACATATTTAATATAGGGTTATACATAAGATAAATTCGATTGAAAATAATCATTAGAAAGATAAATATATTTCCTACATAAGGATATTTTATTTATAATTTTTAGACTTTAAATAATTTAATTTACTTATGACACAATGATGATGCAGTAATTACCATAATAATGAAAAATTAAAATAATTGATATTATAAATACAAAAATAAATATAATTTGAGACTTTTTAGGAATTAAAATAATTTCTTAGGTTAATATGATATGTTTTTATTGATTCAATTAACTTTTTTCGAAGTACTCATTCTGTTATGATTTTTACAAAAAATCAATTATTGAATAGTGTCAAAATGGACATAAAAGAGTTTTTAAAACAAATATTATATTATTAATTGATATTAAATTCCTAAAAATCTAAATTTCATCCAAGAGACTTATATCATGATATTCTCATCATTAATGGACCACTTGGGGGTCGCTTGGATGTATATGGTATGTTTATTAACCATATAATATAAAAATACAAAGAGACGTTGTAAATGTGAAACTAATTAACTTAGAGTTAATACTTAATGATAATGTTAATATAAGTACCCAAACCTATCTAAATTATATTGGTTGAGTGGTTTTAGACCTATCGCCACCATAACCTTTGAATTATCAACTTTGTAGCCATTAGAAACCGAATATGAATTTATTATAAATTAATATTTCTAGCTTTTCCAAAGATACCCCTCACCTATCTTATAAAAGGGCACTCCTCCTTCTCATTTCTTCATACCTTCAAAGCCTTTTGGTTCGGCCATACTATTCCCAAATACTATACCAACTTCCCTCACTACAACCTAGAGGCCTTAGTTTTGTCAGAAATCCAGCCTAAGGAGCCCTTTTGATCAAATCAAAAGGAAGAACCCGAAGAAGAGGTAATGTTTTCACCACCCCTTTTCAAGTTCCTTTCTTCTTCCACTTCTTCATTCTTTGTCATTACCATTATAAAATAATAACTTCAGTATCTTATATATACTGTGATGTTATTATAAATATGGTACAACCATATTCAGTATTCTATCCTCCCTTTGAAAAACATGTCACCATACGTGCGTACGTACGGCTTACCGTCTCCACGTCGTGGTGTAATTGTTATTCAATATATTATTATTTGGATTGGTATAATAATGATGTGTAACTCTTGTAAATAATAAATATAACATTTTATGATTCTGTATATATGATATACCATCCATTTATATATTATTTTAATATCAAAAGAATGATATTGTCGCTCGTACATACGTACGGACTACCGTCTCCACGAATGCGATAAGATTCATTCTCCATCGTATCCATTAAAGTATAATTATCATTTGATGATTTAAAAATGATGTTTAAGGACTTGATATCATTCTAGATATGAATAAGATACAAACTATCCATAACAAACATGGCTTATGTAACAAAACATATAAAAGAAAATGAGTAAGTTAACACCCGAAACGACGATAATTCAAAGATATTATTAACAAATCAATGTTAAAAGATAATATATGATATCATATTAATATATATGATTCTTGTATAATTTAATAACAATTATTTCACCATTATACAAGAGTTTAAACTACCCCAATGAAGGAAAAGTACAAGGTAAGGGTTATTTCACAATCTCTTCATTATCTAAAGTTGTTTATACGTAATAATCTACTGGGATCTCTTTATCATCCACATCCATGTTTCTTAAAATGTATTTCAAAACATTTTTACTATTTACAAGAATATGGGTTAAAGTCATTTATACCCTTGTTTGACTTTTTATAAGAGGTTTATAAAATAATCTTTTCTTTGTTTTCTAAACAAGGTGCTTTTTTAACCTTTTCGACAAAATTAAGGTAAGACTGTTTTTTTAACTTATACGGCAGGTGCGGCTATTTTCCACCGTTATAAAATCATCAAAGCTTCCCTTACAAGCTTATAAGAATATTTTCAAATAAAATGTTTTATTTTATAAATATATGACTCTTAAATGATTTCAAAATAGAAAGAGATATTTCTCTAAATAGAGTTTTGATTTCATCTATGTAAACATCCTTTGATGGATTTTACACTTATTTGAAGTTGATTTATTATGATACAAAAGTTATATATTTTATTGAAGATTTTGTGATATGTTTGACTGTGGATGTGCTATTTTTATACCATTCATAGTTTATGGTGAAAGTATTGACATTTCGTATGCTAGTTTTAATACGAATGTTTATGTTATGTTTAAACCTCTTCATATGGGAATGCATTGGACATAATATGTGACGGGTGGAGCCCGCTATAGCTCCTCGATGCATCGGTAGGTCTCATGAGACAAACTAGTGTCTTGGCACAAGGCCTTGGAAAAATCTTATTTGTAGTCTTGGAATGAGGCCTTGGTTATGTTGTTATGATAGTACGGCATTATGAATTCCATCATTATGAAAGTGGTTATTGATATTGCATGTGATTATTCGATTAGTAGAATATCCATGTGAATAAGTAAATGGAATTATATCATTTTTCTTTTACCATACTATGTTGAAGTTCATGTTTAAAAGGCTTTTGTTTTAGTTATACATTGCCTTAAATGTTTATGCTTATTTATGAAATTTTCCGCTTTATTGTTATCCTTACTGGGTATTTGAGCTCACCCCTTTTTTATGTTTTATTTTCCCAGGATGTGAAGAAATAAGTTATGAATGACCTACAGGGATAGTATGTGGGGATATGAGTGTGGAATATGGATACTATTTTGTTGTAGTAGTTTTTCACTTTGTAATGTAATGTAAAACTTTATGAATATATCTAGTGTTTCCAAGGCTTCTAAACCAATCGGTCTTTCGAGATTTGATCTTTCCTGTGATCATGACAATGTAATGTAATAATGCACCGACTCTGGGTAACCAGTTTCGGGGCGTTACAGTTGGTATCAGAGGAAGTTTAGTACAAACCTTGGAAGCTAGATTTAGATAAATTCTGATTAGAGCACGTAGACCTAAGATGAACTTTGAGGATTAGTATAGAAGAACTTCCAGGAATTTTGGTATTGTAGAGATTTTTTGTGTTTTCTGAGCAATACATCCCTGTCTGGAATATGAGCAGGTAGAGGCGGCTCTGGCACAGATGTACCTAGGGGTAAAACCCGAAAACACCGCTTTGAGCTAGACTCGAACGGGAACTGGTGCACGACAACGAGCCTTGTTGCACTCTTGGTTACGACACTCCCGGGGGATATGCTGAGGATAATTCTCATTTTCTTTACAAACCATTATGAAGGGTTTATGTGGATTTACTTCCTCAAAGAATTTTTTTTTTATGATTATGGATTATATCCATAAACTATTTAATTTATGTTATGTGTCTCACATGTTTGGGATTAGGTATTGTTATTCATAAACTAATCTAGTGTATGCCATTGTTTAGAAATGGTGCCCAGTAGAAGTAATGAGAACTCTAGCAATGCACATGATCCAAAGAGAAAGAAGGATCATATATTTCATGGTCTAAAGCCAGAATTTATAAGAGAAATAGTCTCCCGTGTATTATCATCATATGAAGAAATAATATCATGTGTTGATAAGATAAGTAAAGATTTTACTGAGTCCTATGGCTTTGAAGGGAAGCAAGAGAAGAAAATGATGGAAGAGAGAACGATGGATAAAGGGAAGAGAGAAAATAAGAATTTTTCAATATGTGATAACTGTGGGAAGAAACACCATGGAACTTTTCTAAAAGGAATGTGAGTTTGTTATAAGTGAGTAGGAAAAGGGCACAAAGTACGTGACTGCAAGGGTAAGAAAATGGTTTCAAATGTACAATGCTTCATTTTCAAGGAGTTTGGACACTATGCGAACCTATGTCCCAGTTATCAGACTATGCCGCAAATGATGCTATTCGATAATAATCAAGTTATGATACTACCATAGATGAAGAGGAATGATTAGAGTTCTTATGTTGATTATGTCATTTTAGTGTTGTGTCAACAATGTACTTGTTATAATAATTATGGACTATATAAGGATTGTAATGCAGTACTATTTCATTAAGGACTTGAGATTGTGTGGAACAAAGAAAAGTGACTCAATAGCAGGTAAATTTTTTGGAAAATATATGGTTGAGTGAAAGATAAACCATAATATGTTTCTCATACCGAGGTAGTTATTTTAGAATAATACATGATTGATTTGGATAAATTATATTGGATATTCTTGACTACCTTGAAGATGATTAATGATTTGTATATTCCATCATTATTGGGGTTTAAAACATTTTTGGATTGATGAAGTATATCCAGCATTCTATATGGAATAAAGGAGCATGAATGTAATCAATAAGTATTATGGTAATTCAGGATGTTTTAGTGTTTTAAAAGAATACATGATGAAGGTATTCATATGTTATTAAGGGGTAAAAAGGATCTACATTAAGTTTACCTTCATTATAAATATTGGACTGTGAGTTTGGACAGAAGTATTTTGGATAAATTCTAGTTTGAGTTTAATTTTTGATTTCCATAAAAGGACAAGCCAGAGGGCGGGCGGCAACCCGTCGCGACCGGCAAGGCCGCGAGACTTGAACCCGCAACCGAAGGACGACAAGGGTGTATCACCTACCACTGGCCCACGAGATGTCCTGGATTAAATAATGTAGTTATTTTTAAAAAGATATGGTAGATAAATTATAAATTCGTTTATTTTGGAACCCTATACGAATAGTATAAATAGAATTTTTTTTACGAGTGAAAGATGATTTTGTGGAAGAAATTTATTAATGGATAAAACACTAATTATAAAGTAAGTATATCTCCTTTTGATCTTAGCCAATCTCATAAATAAATTCCTCAACATTAAGAAAAGGAACTTAGATAAAAAATGTTGTCCTAGATGGTACAATAAATCATCACTAATTTATGGCTTTGGGATTGTTGGCCTTTTCATAGCCATGTTCTCTACCACTCTCCATCAGATAATTGATGGTTATATTTCTCTTCCATATCAATATTTTCCTACATGGAACCCTAGTATGTGTTATTTTTGGTAATCTTCATACTTTCCACTCTTTATTTTAAATTGAGGCCTCATTAATTCATTTTTCGATGTGGGATTTCAACTAATATATTTTGAAACGTCAAAAATGTGTTATCCTAGTACTTTATGTTTTATTGAATCGATGGTATTTTAAATCATCGTAGATTGATGAATTTAAGGACCTCAATTTTAAACTTGTTTGTGATTGATGACCTCAATCACTACCTATAAATATTTACGTTTTCCTTCCAATTATATGTCTATAATTTCCACCAATGTTCTCCTAATCGAGATCATAATTTGGTGGTGACCCTTTCATTTCTCTTTTCCTCATATCAAGACAAAATTTTAGTAACCCAATTTCTGATGTGGGTTTTTGCCACAAAGATATTGTTTATTTTCAACCTTTTATTTTTGAAGAAAAATTTCAAATTGCGAGGACGCAATTTATTGAAGGAGGGGAGAATGCAATACCCCAGGATTTCATAGTGTGTTATTTCATCAAAATAATACCATAACATGCAATACACGCAACAACGAGTTAAAGCACACCATGACTTACCAAACAAGACATTCAAAAGAGTTTATGAATAGTATTAACTAAATTTTAAACTTTATATAATCCTTATAATTTTAGAATCCATATTATGAGTTTCATAGACATAATGTAAGAACAAATTCATTTTCAGTTTTGCACTTTTACCTACTTTAAATAGTGATCCCTTTTTAAATAAAATATTTTAAACTTTTTGACTAAATAGGGACATCAAAAAATTTAAAATGTAACATCCCAAGCTTCCATGGTACGCTTTCCTTTGAATAATACAGTAGCGTGTGTTGTATGCAACTTCGAGTTCTAGCACACACCACAACCAATCAAACTAGCTGTTATGAATAGTAATACCTACTTTTTGAAATTATATATATTTTATATTTCAAAATGGATTTCATTTTTGGATTCGGAATATCGAATTTAGCTTAGGGTAAAATTTTGGCATTGTTCTGAAAAACTTCAATTTTTGATGAATAGTGAAACTACTAAGTGGTAGTTAAAAAAACTGAATTTTTCATAAAACATAATTTTACCACTTCTGTGAATGGAAATTCGAAAATCCGAGCGACACGGCCAATATCAAGAAGTAAAATGTGGTTCAATGAGTGGAAAAATAATTTTTGGTGAATAGTAACTTTTTACTTTTATTTACCACGGTTAAAAGTAAATAGGGTAATTAAGGGTAAAAATGATATTAATATTACCCTAACACATTTCCTAATTCTATTGGACAAGTGTATCTCGACCAAAAAATCCTTAGGAATAAAATATTATCATTCAGGTCCACTTGGATTAGATTAGGACATTTATAATTATTTAATTCAAAGAAGAGTTAAAAGAGTTAAAATCAATGTTTATTTACTAAAACATTTTAAATATAGGGTTATACATAAGATAAATTAGATTGTAAATATTCAGTAGAAAGATAAAGTCGTTTCCTACATAAGGATATTTTATTTATAATTTTTAGACTTTAAATAATTTAATTTACTTATGACACAATGATGACGAAGTAATTACCATAATAGTGAAAAATTAAAATAATTGATATTATAAATACATAAATAAATTTAATTTGAGACTTTTTGGGAATTAAAATAATTTTATAGGTTAATATGACATGTTAGGATTGATTAAATTAACTTTTTTTGAAGTAATCATTCTGTTATGATTTTTACAAAAATCAATTATTGAATAGTGTCAAAATGGACATAAAAGCGTTTTTAAAACAAATAATATATTATTAATTGATATTAAATTCCTAAAAATCTATGGTTCGTCCAAGAGACTTATATCATGATAGTATCATCATTAATGGACAACTTGGGGATCGCTTGGATGTATATGGTTAGTTTATTAACCATATAATATAAAAATACAAAGAGACGTTGTAAAATTGAAACTAATTAACTTAGAGTTAATACTTAACGACAAGGTTAATATAAGTACCCAAACCTGTCTAAATTATATTTGTTGAGTGGTTTTTCACCTATACCAACCTTAAACTTTGAATAATAAACTTTGGAGACATTAGAAACTGAATATAAATTTATTATAAATTAATATTTCTAGCTTTTCCAAAGGTACCCCTCACCCCTCTTATAAAAGGGCACTCCTCTTTCTCATTTCTTCATACCTTCAAAGCCTTTTGGTTCGGCCAAAATCTGCCCAAATACTCTCCCAACTTCCCTCACTACAACCTAGAGGCCTTAGTTTGATCAGAAAGCCATCCTAAGGATCCCTTTTGATCAAATCAAAAGGAAGAACCCGAAGAAGAGGTAATGTTTTCACCACCCCTTTTCATGTTCCTTTCTTCTTCCACTTCTTCTTTCATTGTTATTACCATTCTAAAATAATAAACCCAGTATCTTATATATACTGTGATGTTATTATAAATATGGTACAACCATATTCAGTATTCTATCCACCCTTTGAATAACATGTCACCATACGTGCGTACGTACGGCTTACCGTCTCCACGTCGTGGTGTAATGGTTATTCAATATAATATTATTTGGATGCATATAATAATGATGTGTAACTCATGTAAATAATAAATATAACATGTTATGATTCTGTATATATGATATACCATCCATTTATATATTATTTTAATATCAAAATAATGATATTGTCGCTCGTGCATACGTACGGACTACCGTCTCCACGAACGCGATGAGATTCATTCTCCATCGTATCCATTAAAGTATAATTATCATTTGATGATTTAAAAATGATGTTTAAGGACATTATATCATTCTGGATATGAATAATATACAATCTATTCATAACAAACACGGCTTTTGTAACAAAACATATAAAATAAAACGAGTAAGTTAACACCCGAAATGACGATAATTCAAAGATATTATTAACAAATCAATGTTAAAAGATCATATATGATATCATATTAATATATATGATTCTTTTATAATTTAATAACAATTATTTCACCATTATATAGGAGGTTAAACTACCCCAACCAAGGAAAAGTACAATTTAAGGGTTATTTCACAATCTCTTCATTATCCGATGTTGTTTATACCTAATAATCTACTGGAATCTCTTTATCATCCACATCCATGTTTGTTAAAATGTATTTCAAAACAATTTTACTATTTAAAATAATATGGGTTAAAGTCATTTATACCCTTGTTTGACTTTTTATTAGAGTTTTATAAAATAATCTTTCCGTCGTTTTCCAAACAAGGTGCTTTTTTAACCTTTTCGACAAAATTAAGGTAAGAAAGTTTTTTTAACTTATACGGCGGGTGCGGCTATTTTACACCGTTATAAAATCTTTGAAGCTTCCCTTACAATCTTATAAGAATATTTTCAAAGAAAATGTTTTATTTTATAAATATATGACTCTTAAATGATTTCAAAATAGAAAAAGATATTTCTCTAAAAAGAGTTTTGATTTCATCTATGTCAACATCCTTTGATGGATTTTACGCTTATTTGAAGTTGATTTATTATGATACAAAACTTCTATATTTTATTGAAGGTTTTGTGATATGTTTGATTGTGGATGTTCTATTTTTATACCATTCATAGTTTATGGTGAAAGTATTGACATTTCATATGCTAGTTTTAATACGAATGTTTATGTTATGTTTAAAACTTTTCATATGGGAATGCATTGGACTTAATATGTGACGGGTGGAGCCCGCTATAGCTCCTCGATGCATCGGTAGGTATCTTGAGACAAACTAGTGTCTTGGCACAAGGCCTTGGAAAAATCTTATTTGTAGTCTTGGCACAAGGCCTTGGCTATGTGGTTATGATAGTCTGGAATTATGCATTCCATCATTATGAAAGTGGTTATTGATATTGCATGTGATTATTTGATTAGTAGAATTTACATGTGAATATGTAAATGGAATTATTTCATTTTTCATTTTCCATACTATGTTGAAGTTCAAGTTTAAAAGGATTTTGTTTTAGTTATACATTGCCTTAAATGATTATGCTTATTTATGAAAGTTTCTGCTTTATTGTTATCCTTACTGGGCGATTGAGCTCACCCCTTTTCTATGTTTTATTTTTCCAAGGATGTGAAGAAGTAAGTTATGAATGACCTGCAGGGATAGTATGTGGGGATATGAGTGTGGAATATGGAGACTATGTTGTTGTAGTAGTTTTTCACTTTTTAATGTAATGTAAATCTTTATGAATATATCTAGTGTTTCCAAGGCTACTAAACCAATTGGTCTTTCGAGATTTGATCTTTCTTGAGATCATGCCAATGTAATGTAATAAGGCACCGACTCTGGGTAACTAGGGTCGGGGCGTTACAATATGGTTATGATACCAAGGTAGTGATTTTGGAATAATACATGATTGATTTGGATAAATTATATTGGATATTATTGATTACCTTGAAACTAATTAATGATTTTTAAATTGCATCATTGTTGGAGTTTAAAAAAAAATTGGATAGAAGGAGTATATTTAGTAATCTATAAGGAATAAAGGATCATGAATGTAATCAACATGGTTTTATGGTAATTCAGGATATTGCACTATTTTAAAAGAATAAATGATGAAGGTGTTCACATGTTATTATGCGGGAAAAAATATCTTCATTGTGTTTACCTTCCTTATAAATTTTGGACTGTGAATTTGGACTGAAGTATTTTGGATAATTCTAGTTTGAGATTTTTTTTGGATTTCCATAAAAGGACAACCCGGAGGTCAGGCGACAACCCGTCGCATCCGGCAAGGCCGCAATATTGGAACCCGCAACCGAAGGGCGACAAGGGTTTATCACCTACCACTGACCCATGTGATGTCCTCTATTGAATAATGAATTCTTTTTTTAAAAAAAGTTCTTTTAAATGAATTATAAATTAATTTTATTGAACCCTATACAAATAAGATAAATAGAATATTATTTTTAAGTTCTATTATCTTTTAGAGTGAAAGATGAGTTTTTGGTAGAATTTATTTTAAGGATAGGACACTACTAGTCATGTATATATTTTTTCATCTTCTCTTATTCAATGAAGAAATTAATTATTAAACATTAGTGAAGGGATCATAAAACAAAAAAATGTGTTATCCTTATACCATATGTTTTTTTGAAGCGATGGTATTTTAAATCATCATATATTGATGAATTTAAGGCCCTAAATTTTACACTTGTTTGTGATTGATGACCTCAATCACTACCTATAAATATTTATGTTTTCCTCCAATTATATGTCTTTAATTGACACCAACATTCTATTAATCGAGATCACAATTTGGTGGTGACCCTTTCATTTCCCTTTTCCTCTTATTAAGACTAAATTTTATTAACCTAATTTCTGATGTGGGTTATCCCAAAGGTATTTTCTATTTTCAACCTTTTATTTTCGAAAAATAATTTCAAATTTTGAGGATGAAATTTATTGAAGGAGGAAAGAATGTAACACCGCAATATTTCATATTATGTTATTTTTTAAAAGTAATTCAATAACATGCACTACACGCAACACCGAGTTCCATCGCACCATGACTTACCAAACAAGATGTTGAAAAGAGTTTATGAATAGTATTAACTAAATATTGAACATTATATAATGCAAATAATTTTAGAATCCATTTTATGAGTTTCTTAGTCATAATGTAAGAACAAATACACTTTTTTAGATAAAAGAAGTATTTTTAAAAAAATGAAATTTTACCACCTTTTAATGGAGAAGCCTTTTTAAATCCATTATTTGAAACTTTTTTATATTCAATTTTACAAAATAAACTTCTTATTTAGAATCATGAAATAAGAATATGGTTTCAATAAAGTTTTGGTGTTTTTATGATAACTTACATATTAGGATGTATAGTGAAAACACTATGTTTTAACTGAAAACATCTTTTTAAATAAAAATAATTTATATTGTTAAATTATTTATTTTAATGGTTTTTAATTATAAATAGATTATTTTTTTACCATTTAATCCAATTATGGTTTTTGAAAATAATTTCACTTTGAAATCAGACATAAACATGTGTCAAACGTTTGGTATTTATTATTTCTTAAAAATAAGTCTTTTGGTTTTGACAGCGGGAATTAATTTTAAATTAATAAATTCAACTTCTATGATTTGAATTTGGTAAAATACACTTAATTATTGAAATCAAAATATCAAAATTAGCATAGGGTAAATTTGTTTGTATTTTTCTGAAAACTTTTAATTTTTGATGAATATTGAAAAACCGTATGATATAGTTTAAAACCAGATTTGTATTTAAATAATTATTTATTTTATTTAAATTTATTTTATGGAAAAATAGATACATAATACCTATATAAGTTCAATTCAATTCATTGGAGGAAGTTTATAATAATTATAGATATATAAAAATTTATTGAACATTTCACCGTCTTTTACGCACCTCCTAAGAGAATTTGCAAATTCATATTAACAAAATTTTACTGCTTCTATGAGTGGAATTTCGAAAATCTGAGAGTCACAGTTAATAACAAGGAGTAAAATTTGGTTCAATAAGATAAAAATAATTTTTTTGTGAATAGTAAATTTTTTCTTTTATTTACCACGGTAAAAAGTAAATAGGGTAATTAAGGGTAAAAATGATATTATTATTACCCTAACACATGTCCAAATTCTATTGTCTAAGTATAATTAGACCAGAAACAACCTTATGATTAAAATATAAACCCCCTAGTTCCACTTGGAATAGATTAGGACATTTATTATTATTTAATTCAAAGAAGAATTAAAAGAGTTAAAATCAAAGTTTAATAGTTAAAACATTTTTAATATAGGGTTATACATAATATAAATTAGATTATAAATATTCATTATAAATATAAAATTATTTCCTACATAATGGTATTTTATTTATAATTTTTAGACATTAAATAATTTAATTTATTTATGACACAATGATGATGCAGTAATTACCTTATTAGTGAAAATTTAAAATAATTGATATTATAAATACCCAAATAAATATAATTTGAGACTATTAATGAAATCCAGTAATTTTATTGGTTATTATGTCATGTTAGGATTGATTAAATTAATTGTTTTGGAATTAATAAATGTATTATGACTTTAACAAAAATAAATTATTAAATAATGTCAAAATTGACCTAAATGAGTTTTTAAAACAAATATTATATTATTAATTGATATAATATTTTTAAAAATCTAAGGGTAGACAAAAGGACTCATATGATGATAGGTATGTCATTAATGAACCACTTGGGGTTCTATTGGCAGATTATAGTAAGTTTATAAACAATATAATATAAAAATACAAAGAGACATGGTAAATGTCAAACTATTTAACTAAGAGTAAAATCTAAACAATAAGGATAAAATTGTAACCCAAACATCTCTAAAACCTATTGGTTGAGTGTTTTGCGACCCATACCCACCTTATACTTTAAATAAGCTAGTTTTTAGCTATTATAAACATAATATAAATTTATTATAAATTAATACTTTATGTTCTTCCTAAAGAGACCCTCCTCCCCATTTTAAAAGGACACGACTTCAAACTAATTCATCACACATGAAATGCCTTTTTGATTGGCCACACGCTGACCAAATATCCTATCAACATCCCTCAATTCATCCTAAATGCCTTAGTATATTCAGAAAGTCATCCTATGGAGACCTTCTGATCAAGTCAAAAGGAAGATCCCGAAGAAGATGTAATGTTTTAACCACCCTCTTTCAAGTTCCTTTCTTCTTCAACTTCTTATATCATTGTTATTCCCATTATAAAATAATAACTTCAGTATATTATATATATTGTGATGTTATTATAAATATGGCACAACCATATTCAATATTCTATCCATCCTTTGAATGACATGTAACCATAAGTGAGTACATACGGCTTACCGTCTCCACGTCGTGGTGTAATTGTTATGAAAACATTATTATTTGGATGGTTATAATAATGATGTGTAATTCTTGTAAATAATAAATATAACATGATAATGATTCTATATATATTATATACTATCCAATTTTATATTATTTTAATATCAAAAGAGTGATATTGTCGCTCGTGCGTATATACGGACTACCGTCACCACGAACACGATGAGATTCATTCCCCATCGTATCCATTCAAGTATAATTCTCATTTTATGATTAAAAATAATTTTTAAGGACATGGTATCATTCAAGATGTTAATGATATACAAAATATACATAAAAAACATTACTTATGTAATAAAACATATAAAAGAAAACAAGTAAGTTAACACCCGAAATGACGATAATACTAAAATATTATTAACAAAACATTATTAGAAGATCATATATGATATCATAATTACGTATATGGTTCTTTTATAATTTAATAACAATGTTTCAAGACTTATAAAGGAGGTTAAAATACCATCGACTAAGGAAATGTACAATGTAAGGGCTTATTTGACAATCTCTTCAGTATTCTGAGGTTGTTTATACATGATTATCTATTGGGACCTCTTTATCATCCACATCCATGTTTCTTAAAAATGTATTCCAAAACATTTTTACTATTTACTAGACTGTGGGTAAAATTCATTTATAGCCTTTCTTGGATTTTATAAAATGGTTTGAAAGTAATCTTTCCGTCGTTTTCCAAACAAGGTCCTTCATAACATTTTCGACAAAATTTTGGTAAGAATGTATTTTTTAACTTATACGGTGAGTGTGGCTATTTTTCAATATTGTAAAATCTTATAAGCTTCCTTAAAAGATTATAATAATATTTTCAAAGTAAATTTCTTATTTTATAATTATGTCACTTATAAAATATTTCAAAAAAAAAGAGATATTTCTCTCGAATAGTTTTGATTTCATCTATGTCAACATCGTTTGAGGGATTTTAAGCTTATTTGAAGTTGATTTATTACGATACAAAACTTTTGTATTGTATTGATTGTTTTGTGATATGTTTGACTGTGGATATGTTATTATTATTCCATTCATGGTTTATGGAGAAAGTATCGATATTTCGTGTGATAGTTTTAATACGAATGTTTATGTTATATTTAAACCTTTTAATATGGGAATGCATTAGACTTATTAAGTGACAGGTGGAGCCCACTATAGCTCCTTGATGCATCGGTAGGTCTCATGAGAGAAACTAGTGTCTTGGCATGAGGCCTTGAAAAAATCTTATTTGTAGTCTTCGCTCAAGGCCTTGGGTACATGGTTATGATATTCTGGCATTATCCATTCCATCATTATGAAAGTGGTTATTGATATTACATGTGAATATTTGACTAGTAGAATATCCATGTGAATAAGTAAATGGAATTATTTCATTTTATTTATGCCATATTATTCTTGTTCAAGTTTAAAAGGCTTTTTTTAGTTATATATTGCCTAAAATGTTTTTTATTTTTTATGAATGTTTCCACTATATTGTTATCCTTACTAGGCATTTGAGCTCACCTTTTTATATGTTTTATTTTTCCCAAGATGTGAAGAAGTATTTTATGAATGACCTATAGAGATAGTATATGTGGATATGAGTGTGGAGACAAGATATATTTGTAGTTTTCACATTATGATGTATTATAAACATTATAAATGTATCTAGTGTTTCCAAGGCTACTAAACTAATAGGTCTTTCAAGACTTCATCTTTTGTGATCATGCCAATGTTATGTAATAATGCACCGACTATGGGTAACTGGGGTCAGGGTGTTACATAACCTCACAAGTAGAGAGACTATTTGATAACATCATGTTAAAGTACCCATGAATAATTTTGAATTGAGTAACACTACTGACAGATATACATAACAATCCATTTGGTGTACTTTAAGCAGTTTAGTAAAAAATACATGTAACTTATATTATATGAATTCCGAGTTGCAAATATATACAATTAATCATACTCATACTGATATTAACACATCAATACAACCAAATATGTGTATCAGTGATTCGGGAAAACCTCATTATAAATATATTCTAGGGTTTCTTATCATATCATCTTTCTTATTTCATTTAACCAAAATTAATGAATTGTAATTAATTTCAATCAATATATAGTACATGATACAAAAATCCCCTTAGACAACATCACTAGACTGATAATTATGAATAGACACTAACAATGGCATATTTTTAAAAATTCCAATATCCCATGTATTTAATACCAAGGGAAATAGTGTGGATTTCATCATTTAGTTGCATAAGGGGATTTTTTTGGGGATCCAAATTTATTTTCATTGCATGAAGTTGATAGATGTTAATACATATATTTCTGACACATTCCCCCAGGGCGTGTAATCTAATTATATATCATTTTTTTGCTGACGAACTATATTGCACCCTACAGTCTTGCATTAGAATGGTGGGATGCATTCATCAATTCTTCAGATATGATTGGTCCTTGATCGAAATTGGATAACAATATTAAGGTTCCCGCTTTTGTGGATTCCTTCTTATAATTTGTTTTCTAGTTTAGTGCTCCCCCATATAATAATATGTTGTTTATGAACCTAAATCCCGATTCCATATTATTTTGGTTCTCAGTTGATAACATTTATTTTGTCTTGATGTTCCAAGGGGTCCTAGTCAGGGTAGCAACATTCAGCCAAGGAAGTAGTCACATTGGGCATCAGTGGAATGTTTAGACACTGGGACATTTTTCACATGTATTGTTCCACAAAATTGGTCTAGTCACATGCACGAAAACATGAGGTGTCCCACATCAAATGTGTGGTATATTATGACATAGGATTGTCTTTTGATAATTTCCTCAGGCATACCGCATATAGAATAGGGTAGCTATAGATTTTATTGTCTAGAGGATATGGAGGGTCATGAGTTTAACATCATGTAGAGAATGAATTGACATGTCAGAGCACATGAGTAGGAGGATCAGATTGATATTCCTCATGGAAAGATCACCTTGATATTCTTTCATATGGATAGATCAGAATGCCCAATGAGGATATACATGAGAGTGGTGTGTCCCATAAATGGTATGTTTCACACAATGAAGGCAGATCCGAACACCACTTTGGGTAGATCAAATAATTTAGACCCCAATGAGGAGGACACAATGGTTTACCATTATCTGGGATTGAACCTCAGGGAGTCTTCCCACATACCATATATAGAATATAGGGATCAAATCCCATGTAGTTCATTGGATGGAGTGGCGTATACGTGATAAGACTTCTCATCACAAGAGAACCTCTCTTTTTTGGATTTTTTAGGGCATACACATTGATATTGACTTGTTGATTCTTGGAGTAGTGTTAATGTTGATGGGTATTATGAACAGAGACATCCCACATAGATGACATGATATCACTAGTAAAAGGGTGAGGTGATTATGGAATTTATCCAGGAATCCATATTAAGACATCTCAGATGAATGGTGTGGTCACACTTGGAGGTGGCCTCCTGGTTAAAAATTGGGATAGATGGGTATGAAGTCAGAGAAATGGATGGAATTGATTGGTTTTTGGGGATGTTGGTATTGAGACTAAAATAGGTATCCAAAGTATCCCATCTATTTGGGAATCAAAGTCCACATAGTTTGTGAATCCCATGTAATTTAACGTCCTATGTTATGGGGGAATGTGAACCGACGTGAAGATGGTAGTGTTGGGATTGAACCTTGGGGAGGTTTCCTACGTATCTCAGTTGGTTGGGAATAAAATTATTCATAGTTATGAGTGGAGTGTCTCGACATACATAAAAAGTGGTGTCCCAATCATGTGATGTGAGGATTATGCCTTGAAGGTTCCTAGATGGACCTGAAGGAGATGTGACCTCTGGTTGGGGTAATATCCTCTTGAGATATTGGGTCTCAATGGAAAGACAAGTATAGGAATGGATAATGGTAGATACTAAGATAACTGAGGTCTTACCTTAAGAGGAGGCAACCAAGGTTTACCAATGGTCAGTATTGAACCTCTTGGATAATTCCTGCAAAAACTATTTAGAAGATAGGGATCCAATATAAGGCCCTGACCATAAACATTTCACAATATTAAAATATTTTAATAATTAAAATTTAGGATCTTTTCATGTTTCTGGATTCAAAGAATTAAGTAATAACATGTACATAACAATTTGAATATTACATATAGATAAATCAACTCAGTATCCTTTTATTATAGAATAAAAACACATATAAAGTAAATAAACATGTTTGGTACCATTTTTTAGTCATCATGACTTTTCCATGATACCATCCTTGACTTATTCCACTTTAATTCATGTAAAGATAATTTCAAAAACATGGGATGATAATAAAAATATCAGTAAGGGATAAACCAAGAATAAAAATTATTAGTTTTTCCAAACAGCAAGTAAACAATGAATACATTATCAAAAGTAACACTTTTCACCATTATGAAGTAGTTAATACTCTTAAATGAATTAAATCTCATTTCTTACCCTTTTGTAACCAAAATTTTCCATAAAACCCATAGAAAGAATGCATTACATATAAAGGTAATATGGGACGTAAACATACTTAAATGGACTAATCATGCGGTCGACATCCACACATATAACTAAATGTAATAGTCATACTACTGAGTTCCATACCCAATGCATCAGTGGTTATAATGTAACCACCAATACTTATTTTATCACCGAACCACCCATCATTAGGGTTATCACATAATCACCCGTCAGATGTGCAAGTACCATTTCATAACCATAACATATAAATTTTGAAAATATCAACATTTCAAAAATAACATAAGATTTTCATTCAAAATATATCATTCCAAGATATTTAAATACTCAGTCTATTTCCAAAACCATTTTTAATACCGAAACACAAAAAAATGGAATAAGGGGTTTCTTTTTAATTTTAATAATTTTAAGGATTATAGAAAAAGAAAATAAATGATTATAGTTGTGGATAGGCCATTATAGACATATAAGTTAAAAAAATTCTATTCATTGAAAATAATATTCAAAGGGTTTTATTATACACCGTATAATATAAAGAGTTTTATATTATCAAAACAAGCCTCAATGAAGGGAGATTGAGGAAAAGTCCCTTACCTCGTGTCACTTCTCTCAAAAATGATATTCATGATTTATATACCATATATTCTCATTATATATATATATGTTTATAATTGTCTACAACAATTGAATAAAATAAATGAAATACACCATTCATGTAGACTATAATCTTTATGTACGCATGGACGCTACTTTCATTTCTTTTTCATATATCAAGGATTAAAAAATAAAATATACATAGATATATTATAATTATAGTGTAATATATATGTTATATAGGTTTAATAAGTACATTAATTCCATAAATTATACATTATATGTATAGCATGAAGGATTCTTATCACTTTTAGTGGGCGGTAGTCTGCACATCCTCAAATGAAATTATCATATATATACCAAATGAAAGATTAAAAGTATGATCTAAAAGATAATTTAAAAAAATAGAGGTAAAATAAATATCATATATATCATGTATAATTATAGTTCCATCATCATTTACTCCATATTAGGTGGTAGGAGATGATTGGACAATCCTCGTTTTGTGAGGTAGTAGTTTGCCATCAACAAAAACAGTATGTTCTATACCCATTAGATAGGTGTGTGTGTAAGTGTAGTGAAAATCCATCTAATAAAAAAACCATGTATATATGGGATATTTTTAGTGTTATGTAATCAAATTATAATAATATAATAGGTATTGGAGAAAGAAAATAAAAGAAAAGAACTTGAGAGTTGATGTTAACTTTAAATCAGTTAACTCCCAATGGTATGAACCAAAAGGATTTATTGAATTGCCTTATTACTAAGTAATGTATTCTAAGGGGAATATAGGTATGGTGGGAGATTATTTGGTAAGACTTTGGTTGATATAAGGGTGATTTAGTGGTGTCAGTAATTGTTAGAGGTGATGACCTTTTTTGGGGGGATCTTCAGGAATGTTTGTAGATATTATTTTATTATAAAAGGAGTTTCTCTTTCTAAAGGTATAGAACTCAGTAAATAATAATATAAGATGAATATTAATCTAAATAATCTAAAAAATAATTTTTAGACATGTTCTTGTTAAAAATATAACCTTATCATTTAGCTTTTACCTTTAGATATCTAGTTAGACTCTTACCATGTCTTCTTGTGTATTCACTCTATGTTGTTAATATAGTTTCCATAAAGCTCAAACAAATCCAATAGTATTTCATTAATAAAATTTTAACCTTATATAACTAATTTGAAAGAATCATTATTTTTATGATTATTATATCATTTAATAAAATATTAATTTTCTTAAAAAGTAATTTTTTTCAATTTAAATACTATTAATGTTGTGAATTTAAAAAAAATACAAAACATGTTTATTATTTAGAAAAAACATCATTAATATAAATATAACAAGTCATACTCATCCCTAAAATTATTTTGTGGAATAATATGATTAAAAATAAATTTATTTTAATTTTTATAATCTCGATTATTTAAAACATTCATTAATAAGGTAAACACTACATCATCACTGTGTCATAAATAAATTTCGTTATATGATATCAAAAAATTATAAATAAACATAACATGATGTGGGAAATCTTTTTATCTTTCTAATTATTATTTATAGTAAAATATACCAATTAAATAACCCCAAATTATAAATGTTTTATCCAATAAATACCTGATTATGATATTTTTATTTTTACTTTAAATAAAAATTTATTAATATAATTATCATACCCTAGTGGCTTCCAAAAAAAAAAAGTTCAACCTATGGATTGTATTAGAGGTTCATGACTCATAAAATATAGTTAAGATGAGTTTCAAGGTAATTATACATTATAATAATATTATTTTTACCTTGAATTTCCCTATTTACCTTTAACAATGGTAAATAAAAATCAAAATTTAATATCCACCAAAAATTATTTTCATTATATTGAAAAAAATTTAATTAAATACTACAACCATGTGTGTCTTATTTTTGAAATTAAATACACATAAGTAGTAAAATTTCATTTAAATGAGAAAGTCGGGTTTTTAACTACTATGTAGTGTTTTTCAATATTAATAAAAAATGGAATGTTTTTTAAAAAAGACAAAAAATTCACCCAAAACTAAATTTCATATTTTTAATGAAAAAATGATATCTATTTTACCATACTCAAATATATGAATTTGCATTTATTAATTTAAAATTAATTCTCCTTTTCAAAACCAGAAATCATGATTTTAAGAAGTAAAAGTGATCAAAAGATTGACATGTGTTTCTGTCCAATTTAAGAGTGAAATTACTTCAAATTACCAATATTGAATTTAATAGTAAAAATATAATCTGATTAAACATTAAAACCAATTAAAAATTAAATCTTACTATGTTAATAATTTATATGAAAACACGGTTTGGACTTAAAATCCAGTATTTTCCACTATTCATTGAAAAATGAACATTACTAGAAAAATACCAAAAAATCTCCGAATGTAAATTTTGATGTTTGGATTATAAATAATAATTTTATTTTGTCAAATATAACATTTAACACTAACAAAAAAACTATATTTTAAAAGGGTTCACCATCAAAAGGTGGTGAAACAACCTTTTAAATAATATTAGAGTATTTCTTGCTTCAAATTGGATTCAATCTCATTTTAAGACTCAAAAATTTGTTGGATAAATGTGATGAAATTTAAGAAAAATGTATAATCATATTTTTGATAGTTCAATTCATTCTATCTTATGCAATGTCTAGGCATTAAATACCATTAAAAATAATAACATTACTATATTATATTTTGGTATAACTCAACATTGTGTGCAACGTTAGATTTCAGAGAAATGTGTTGTTGTTTTTTGAGTATGATATCAGAAACAGAACCTCCATTTAAGTAAAATTGTAATTTAATTCATAAATATTAATTAATATGAAAATGTATTATACTTTATTTACCTATGATGTCACATTCTTCCACCCTTTTGGGAATTTTGTCCCGTTAATTCTATTTACTTAACAATGTAATGTGGGTATTTATCTCTTATAGAGTTTTCAGATTCCCATGTTTCCTGTTCAACCATATGGGTTTCCTACGAAACATTTACATGATGAATTACCTTATTCTGCAACACTTTCTCTCTTCTGTCATGAATCTAGAGTGGTTGTTCCTCACATGAAAGGTTGTCATCCAACTGAACTACATATGGACTCAAAACATGAGATGAATATGGAATATACTTTCTCATCATTGAAACATGAAAAACATTATGTACATGGGATAAACTTGGATGTAAAGCCACTCTTTAGGGAACTAATGAAACAATATCTAGGATTTCATAAGGACCAATGAACCTCAGGCTAAGCCTACCCTTATTACCAAAATGCATCAGACTTTTCTACGGAGAAAATTTGAGAAAGGCTTGATCACCTACCTAAAAAAGATTGATCCTTCTTTAAGTAATCAGGAAAACCATTATTATTTCTCTGACCTATTCTCATGGGTTTCTATATCGACTGATCTTTATCTTCCGTATATTCTATCAATTCATGTCCCATTAGATTCATTTCACCTACTTCATCCGAAAATGTTGAATTTTGACACCATTTTCCATATAATGCCTCAAATTAAGACATTTGTATACGAGAATAAGAACTATTATTATTAAAAAACTCGATCAAAGAAAGACGTTGGCCCCAACATCCATAGTAATTCTTAGAAAAATAATGTTGAATATCCTCCAATGGTTGAATTTTTCACTCCAACAACCCTTCTTATTGCAGATGAAACGTTGTACTAAAATTTAATTTAGTACCCAATGACTTTTCAATGCCATTCCAAAAGTTAGAAGAGAACCTTAGATCATGATAAAATACAATAGAGAGTGGAACTCTATGTAACATGACTATCTCTTCGATATACAATCTATAAAATTGTTTTAGAGATAGATATTCTAAAATAGGAAAAAAAATGGCAAGATTAAGTCAATCGAAAAACAATAACCCAAATTGCATTTTTAAGTCGAGAAGTCTTGGGTAATCGGACTGCAAAATCCATGTATACATTTTCTCATACCCACTATAACAATAGAAAAGGCTGAAGCATCCCTTTTGGTAAATATCATTCTACATTAACCTAATGAAAAATTAAACACTTCATAGTAATGTCATTAAAATCCATTTTCATTCCATCCCACTAGTAAAACTCCTGAAGATAAATGCACATCGTAGTAATACATGGATGAACTGAAAACAGAGAACAATGAGCTTCACATAACAACTCATTATTCAACTGTGAATCATAAATAATACAAAATATCATCCCAAATATGAAAATAAAATCATTATCAATGTTATATTCCTGAAACATACCCTTCTGAACCAACAATGCATTTTTTTGCAACTCACTTTCCTTTTGTGCTTGCTTAATTCTGTCAAAGAGAGATAATTTCACTGACACCTGAAACAAAACAGAATAATTTCTTGCACCAACAACTTCTTTTCCATTGTTCATCAAATCAACACTAAAATGATCTCGTTCCAAATGTAACGTTGTTAGTGTGTAATTACTTTTATGACTCAGTTCATCCACCAATTTATTTTATTTTCTTATATTGTAATGAATCATGCAATTATAATCCTTGATTAATTATAGCCATCTTCTATGTCTCATGTTCAATTCTTTCTGAGTGAATATATACTTTTATTTATTTTTTTCAATATGTATTTCAAGCTTTACTCCATACATATGGTGCCTCCCAATTTCTAATGATAAAACAACATTAGTTAATTTCAAATCACGTGTACGGTAATTTAACTCATGAGATTTCAATTGATGTGAAGCACAAGCAATTACTTAATCATTCTAATTTGGATACAAACAATATCTTTCAATGAATCATCATTGTAGATAACAAACTCACCATTTCTAGATGTTAATTCCAACACTAAAAAATTCCATATTCTTCTTTTCAATTCCTAAAAACAATCATCTCATTCATTAGTCTTGACGTACATAACACCTTTTTTAGTTAATTTATTTAGTGGGCTTGATAACTATGAAAAATTATCCAAAAAAATTCGATAATATCCTACCAAACCAATAAAACTACAAATATTGGTTGTATTTTTAATACTTGGACATTCTTCAACAACGATAGACTTAGCAAAATCAAAAGATATTCCATCATTTGAAACAATGTGACCAGGGAATGATATTTTATGTAACCAAAACTCACACCTTCTAAATTTCCCATATAATTTTTTTCCTTTTTGGATTTCAATACTATGCTTAAATGAATTTCATTCTCGTCTTTACATTTAGAATAAACCAAAATATCATCAATAAACACAACTAAAAACATATCCATAAACTCAAGGATAATTCTATTCATTATATCCATGAATATTTCCAGTGCATTGGTTAACCCAAATGGAAGAACTAAAAATTCATAATGGATATATAAAGTACGAATCATGGTCTTTAGAATGTCACTTACATTTACATTCAACTGATGGTACCCCAAACTCAAGTCAATCTTCAAAAAATACTATCCTCCATGGAGACGATCAATCATATCTTTATTATGAGGTGAAGGATACTTTTCATTAATAGTGATATTATTCAAGGCTCTAAAATAAATGAATATTCCCATTGAATCATCTTAAATTTTAAAAAACAAGACTTTGGGTACCCCACGATAATGTGCTAGGTCGAATGAACCATTTATCTACAACTACTGCAATTGATTATATAGCTCTAAAAGTTCAATTTGAGCTATTCGATAATGGGGTTTTGAAATTTTATTAGCATCAGAAACTAAGTAAATAATATATTCAAATTCATGATCAGGTATAATACCCAAGAACTCGTCAGAGAAAAACATGATGATTCTCATTTACTACTGGCACATCATTAACCTGAGAAGTTCCATTATTATCATCAATATGTCCAATGAAACATTCATTTCCTTATTTCACTTTTTTCACAGCTTTCTAATATATTATCAGAGATAATTGTTCATTCTCATAAACAAACTGAATGTTTATCTGAAAGGAACCCTCTTTACATCTATATTAAATATTAACATGGTAAACAGAAATCCAATCCATTCCTAGAATAGCATCAAACATTACTATAGAAAATACAACATGGTAAGTAGGTAAATGATTTCCAAAAAAGTATATGAAGATTATTATAATTAATTTTTTCCTCTACATTTCTCCCAGGTGTTTTTACCTCAAATGTAGGATTCATATCTTTAGATGGAATTCCCAATTTAATAGAAAATTTCATTTAAATGAAATAATTTGTAGTTACTAAAAAAGGCAACATAATGGGACAATATGAAAAAACAAACAATTTAACTTATACCACTCCACTTAATGGTCCCACATCAACCATAGTAGTATATAAAGAATCACCCTACCCTTCTTCTTCATATTTGTCCAGTTTACACCTTGGGTCATCAACTTTGGGCACACATTTACATAATACCCAAACTCATTACAACTAAAACATATTACCACCAGCTTTTCATTTCTTTCTTGATCATTTTCCATATAGTTACAAGAAATATTACTAGTCTTAACACACCCAAACAACCTCCAAGTCATTGATAAACAATCTCCAGGATGTGTTTTACCACCCATCTCACAATATTGAAATTTAATTTTCTTACCTCCATGCTTATTTGATGAATTCTTTCCCTTTTACTATAAACACATCTTATTCTTTTAATTACACTATTGGAACACCTAATCCTCATAAAACTCTATTTCTACCTTCATGGAACATCCAATAAGTTTCCCATAGCTTTTGAATTGGATATTTCCTAATGATATTTGATATCTCAACTTTAGTCCTAAGTAATATCGATTTATCATACTATCAAGATCATGGATGAAATGTAGAGCATACATTACCAGTTGAGTGAATGTTTCTTCGTAAGTAGCCACTGAATCATCCTCCCACCTGAATTATGTGAATTTACATTCCATCATATGTTGATCCGACTTAGGAAAATATATATAAAGAAATATAAATTTGAATTCTACCCAAACAAAGAGAATCAATCTCCTCACTATCCCTGATATTTTTAACCATCGACCACCACTGATTGGATTCTCCTTCGAAATTATAAACCACAATACTAACCTTTTCATTGTTTGTCTAACCCATGACATTGAAAATATTTTCTAGTGCTTTAATCCACCATTAAAATAGCACATGGTAAAATGATCATTTAAATTATGGGGGATATAGCCTCATAAAATGCTCTACTATAGACATATTACTATGGTGTTTATCTAGTTGATCTCGTGCATGGATACCATTTACATTGTGAGTCAACTATTCCATTATAGTAACAAAATGTTTAGTTCTTATTCCAATAATCTTGTGATGCTGATTTTGAACATTATTCACCTCTATAAGCCTTCTCAACACTACTACCCTGTTTCTACTGCGGAATACCATTATGAACAAACATATCATAGAAGAAGCGACATGGTAATCATAAAATTCTATATCATATCAATTTGAAAATAATTCTAAAAACTATGGACATTCTATTAAAATAAATATAACCACTGATGTTAACTAAACTGACATCTGATACGAAATATAAGGCCCCATCCTTAAACATTTCACAATCTTGAATTATGTTAATAATTAACATTGATTATCTTTTATGGTTTTGATATTTTGAGAATTAGGACATAATATTTATATAATAATTTGAATATTACATGTAGAAACTTTCACTTAGCATACATTTTTTATAAAATAAAAACTCTTAAAGAAATGATACATGTTTAGTTCCATGTTTTAATCATCATGACTTTTCCATGATCTTATCCTTGACCCTATTCCACTTTAAGTATTTTGAAAAACATTTAAATAACATGGGATGAGATTTGAAAGCTAAGTGAAGGATACAAAAAGAAGGAAAACTATTATTTTTTCAAAACAACAAGTAAACCATGAAAACATTATCATAAGAAATACTTTTCAAAATTATAAAGCAATAAATATTCTCTATATAAGGCCCCATCCTTAATCATTACTTAATCTTGAGTTATTACAAGATTACACATTGAGGATCTTGTTAGGTTTAGAGTTTTAGAGAATTAGATCATAAATCATGCATTACATTATACATTTAAACAATGTGGTTATATAAAAGATAGTACTCATTATTCCCATTAATGGAAAGATATTTAAAATAAAACATGGATTCTTTCATGACACTTCCTTGGCACTATCATCACATCATGTACCTTTCCCTTGACCTGTGAAAAATCTTTCAAAAACATGGGATGAGCATAAAAAGCTCAGTAAGGGATATGAAGGTACGAAATGAAAACATTAGTCTATGTATGAAATCATACTTTTCTCATAAAACATAAGCATTTTAACATACCTCATAAAATCATGAAAAAATCATAGAAATCATAAGACATAAAGGTAACTTGAGCCATTCATAACATTCTTATGTAGGGAGTAACCCTCATGGTTACGTTTAGAATACCCATCATAGTATATTCCCTAAATCTCTTCGGAGAAACCTTAATTTTTAACTCTTTCATGTTACCCAATGCATTAGAGAGCTATATCGGGCTCACTCGCCCTTCGTTTATCACGGAACCACCTGTCTTCATAATAAATTCCCAAGAACCATAACATAATCGTATCACATAAAGCATGCATAAAGGAAACATAACATTTCCACTTTTCAATCACAAGATATCAATACAAAAAATTGATATAAAATCATGATGAAAACCATTTTCAATACCAAAATAAAATAAATGTAAAACTTGGTATTTATTTTTCATTTAAAAAAAAAGGTTATGGCTTGTAGAGGAAGCCGAAGCTCAAAAAATGGTCATGGTGGTGGAGAAGTCGTTGTCACCGCATACGTAGGACAAAAAAACATTCCCTTTTGTCTTTTAGTAAATGATTCGTATAAAAAGATTCCTTTTGAGTAAACATAAAATTCAAAGGGGATTATACACCGTATAAAATAAAGTTGTGTATAAAACATAATATGCCTCAATGAAAGGAGATTGAGAAGAATTCCTTTACAAAGATCATTTTTTAAATAAAATAGATCTATTATGTGTATTCACTATAAGTACACATAAATGAAGTACAAATACATGATAGGACATAATTATATCCTGACATAATTTTAATGTAGGAGATTAACCCAAAGAACGGAAATTGGGTTAAGATGTTCCCTTACCTTAGGTCCGACTTGACTCGATCGTTCTTTAATGTCCTGAATAATAAATATGAGTTAATTTCTACTGGCTTAATAAACTTTTTCAAGTTAATTATTCCATTTATATAACATATTACCGTGTTATGAACACTATTTAATTATTTACGTAAATAATAGTCATTTTGTCAATCATTGGTGCTTGAGTCAAAAATAAACTCTTTATAATTACAAGTTGTTCATGTGGTAAAATATCCATTATATCCAGAATTATATTAATGATTTAGATATCATATATTTCATATATATCCAGTATATACTTTCATTTATTATATTACATAACATTTTGAGGTAAGAAATGAAATGCACCGTTCATAGAGACGGTAAGCCGTACATACGCATGGACGCTACTTTCATTTCTATTTCATATTTTATGGAATGGAATCCTAATGATATAAATTTATATTATAATTAAAGTATAATATCACCTATAATATCATTAATTCCATCCTTTATACGTCCCACATATGGAATTAACGGATCAAATCACTTTGAGGGGGCGGTAGTCCGCACTTCCTCAAATGAAGATATCGTGTATACCCATAATGGAAGCCATAAAGGTATACCATAAATGAAAAATAAATAAGATTAAGGAAAAAATAAACATATTATATATTATATATAAATATAGTGAAATATTAATGGCCACCTTTGAAGGTGTTATAAAAATATTGAACAATCATTGTTTCGTGAGGCAGAAATTCGCCATCCACAGAAACAGTATGTTCTTTAACCATTAGATGTAGGTGTGTGTAAGTGTAGCTCTAATACTTCTCAAAAAAACATACTAGTATATTTAAGATACTGGTGTTGTTACAAATGAAATGAATAAAAAGAGTTTAGGGGGGCGGATAAGAAAAATAAAACAAAAGAACATTAAGTAAGTCTTTACCTTTAAATCGGGTAACACCTCTTGGTTAGAACCAAAAGGGTTTCTTGAAGAGATTTCTACCTAAGGTAAGGCTTCTAGAATGAATAGAGGGATTTTTAGAGATACAATTAACAGAGGTTGGCCAAGCCAATGGCTTGAGAAGTGTGGGTAATGAGGTTGAGGCGGGGGCCTTTTATAAGAGGAGAGGAGGGGCACTCTTGGAAAGGTAAAAAATGATACTTTATTTTCAAATGAGTTTCGGATTTTAAAGGTCCCCAATTGTTGTATTTCTAGGCTAAGGTGATAAGGGTTTGAAATATACTCATACAATAGGTATTTTACAATTTTACATCTTAGATTTTACATTATCATTTCATTTTATTTAAATCGTTCATTAATGAGGTAATCGCTGCATCATCTTGTTGTCATAAATTACATAATTTATTTATTGTCTAAAAATTATATAAAAAATAATATGTTGTAGGAAATATTTTTATCTTTCCAATGAACATATATAGATTAATATATAATTTATTTATACAAAATTAAAAATGTTTTACTCAGGTGATACATTCTTGTTATATTTAAATTTCTTTAAAAATAAAAAGATGAAAAGTTATTATAACACAAAAGTGATTCCATGGGGTCCCAAAGCATCGCACAAGGCATTCCATAGTCTTCCATGAGACAACTAGTAGAATTAGGACACTTGTTGTGGTCATTTGTTTTTATTACGATATAATTTTATTATCATTAACTACCTGATTACTAATTAATCAAGATAATTAAAGATAATTACCATCGTTACTATTAATAATGTCCAAAAACAAAAGAGTATTGATTACATAATTAGTACCTTATGATTCCAAATATTTAATCCATTTTACCAAATTCCAAACACAAGAATTGTAATAATTAACTAAATATAATTCCCGTCGTCAAAACAAATAGCAGGTTTTTTAGAAACAATATCTATGAAAAGTATGGCACTTGTTTATGCCCAATTCCAAAGTGAAATTAATCCTAATGACCAAAATTGGATTAAATGGTAAAAAAATATTCTAATTAAATTTTAATACCAATTAAAAAAATAATCTAGCCATATAATTAAATTAGATGAAAAAGCAGTTTTGATTTAAAATGCAGTATTTTTCACTATTCATTAAAAAATGAACATTGTGAGAAAAATAACAAAAAATTATCCAATGTAAATTTAAATGTCCCAATGATAAAGAATATGTTTATTTTGACAAATAGAGATTATAAAATTTTCAAACGTTTTATTTAAAAATGGTTTTCCATCAAAAGGCAGTAAGACAATATTTTAAAAATATTAGTGTATTCGAGGCTTAAGATTGGATTTATTCTCATTTTAAGCCTCTAAAACACTATCTAATTCATAAATAGACATAGATAAATATATCTATTATTCATTACTTACTTGGGTTGTTAAATCCTTCCCCTCTTTAGAAAATTTAATCCCCGCAATTTTTTTACTTAACGAATAAGTGGGGGTATTTATCCCTTATTGCATTTTCAGATTCCCATGTTGCCTCTTAAATCATGGTGTTTTTCCATAAAAATGTTACTTGATGAATCACCTTATTTCGCTACACTTTCTCCCTATGGTCAAGAATCTAGACTGGTTGTTCCTCATAAGATAAATTCTCTTCCTGATGAACTACCTCTAGACTCAAAACATGAGATGGATCTGGCATGTACTTCCGTATGATTGAAACATGAAAAACATTGTGTACCTGAGATAAACTCAGAGGTAAAGCCACTCGGTATGAAACTGATCCAACTCCCTCCAGAATTTCATATGGTCCAATGAACCTTGGACTCATCTTTCATTTCTTACCAAATCGCATCACACTTTTCCATGGTGAAACATTGAGAAAATCATGATCACCTACCTCAAAAGAGAGATCCTTCCTCCTGTTGTCCGCATAACACTTCTGCCTAATCTGAGCTATTGTTATGTGTTTCTGTATCAGCTGAACTTTTTCTGCCAACTCTTCAACCAAATCTGGTCCCATCAACTTCATTCACCTACTTCATCCCAAAACGCTAGAGTTCGACACCGCTTCCCATATAATGCCTCAAATGGTGCCATCTGTATACTGGAATGAAAACTATTATTATATGAAAACTCAACCAAAGAAAGATGATGCTCCCAACTTCCCTGATAATCCATCAAAAAAGCATGTAGAATATCCTCCAAAGTCTGAATCGTTCGTTCTGACTGCCCATCTGATTAATGATGAAATGTCGTACTAAAATTTAATTCAATACCCAATGACTTATGAAGGCCTTTACAAAAGTTATAAGTGAACCTGGGATCAAGGTCAGATACAATGGGAGAGGAACTCCATGTAACCTGAATATCTCTTTAGGATACAGACGGGAAAGTTGATCTAGGGAAAAAGTATCTCGTATATCAAGGAAATTAGCAGATTTAGTCAAGTGATCAATAATAACCCAGATTGAATTATTACCTCAAGTTGTCTTCGCCAATCCCACAAAGAATTACATGGATATATTCTCCCATTTCCACTCTTGCACTGTTAAAGGCTGAATCATCCCTTTCGGTAACTGCTGCTCTTCTTTAACCTCTTTACAAGTCAAACACTTCACAGTAAAATCAGTAATGTCTCTTTTCATTCCGTCCCACCAGTAATACTCACAAAGATCTCTATACATCTTAGTACCGCCAGGATGAACTAAAAATGGAGAACTATGAGCTTCACATAACAACTCTCTCTTCAACTCTGAATCAGACGACACACAAAATCTCCTCCCAAATCTCATAAAACATTCATTATCAATGTTGAATTCAGGAAACTTACCCTTCTGAAGCAGCTCTACCTTTTTCTGCAAGTCATTGTCTTGCTTCTGGGCTTGCATAATTTTGTGTGATGGAGAAGATTTAATTCATACCTGAAACAAAATAGAAGGAAATCCTGCACCAACCACTTCTAGGCCAAATTTCATCAACTCCTTAAACAAAGGGTCATGCTCCAAATGCAACATTGTTAATGAAGAATTACTTTTTCGAATCAAAGCATCAGCCACTTTATTTGTTTCCCTGGATGGTAATGAATTGTACAATCATATTCCTTGATTAATTCTAGCCATCTCCTTTGTCTCATGTTCAATTCTTTCTGAGTGAATATATACTTTAAACTTTTGTGATCAGTATATATTTCACACTTTACTCCATACAAAAGATGCCTCTAAATTTTTAAAGCGAAAACAATAGCAGCTAATTCCAAATCATATGTAGGGTAATTTACCTCATGAGTTTTCAACTGTCGTGAAGCATATGAAATTACCTGATCATTCTTCATTAGGATTCAACCAAGTCCTTTCAATGAATCATCACTGTAGATAACAAACTCACCATTCCTGGAAGGTAGTGCCAAAACTGGAGCATTCACCAATCTTATTTTCAATTACTAAAAACAATCATCACATTATTTTGTCCAGATAAACTTAACACCCTTCCGAGTTAGCTTAGTAATTAGAGTAGATAGCCATGAAAAATTTCTAACAAACCTTCGGTAATAGCCTTCCAAACCAAGGAAGCTATGAATCTCAGTTAAATTTGTGGGTCTTGGCCATTCTTCAACAACCCTTGTTTTTGCAGGATCAATAGTTATCCCATCTTTAAAAATAATGTGACCAAGGAATTAAATTTTTTGCAACCAAAACTCACACTTGATGAATTTTCCATACAATTTCTTTTCTTTTAAGGTTTGAAAAATAACCCTTAGATGTCTTTCATGCTCCTCTCTACTTCTAGAAAACACAAAAATATCATCAATGAAAACAACCACGAACTTATCCAAGAACTCATTGAAAATTCTATTCATAAGGTCCATGAATACTGTATGTGAATTGGGTAGCCCAAAAGGCATTACTACAAATTCTTAATGGCCATATCTTTTACGAAACGTAGTCTTCAGAATATCTGCTTCCTTTTCCTTCAACTGATGGTACCCCGATCTCAGGTCAATTGTTGAAAAAAATTGAGCTCCCTGGATCTGATCAAACTAATCATCGATATGAGGAAAAGGATATTTGTTCTTAACAGTGATGTTATTCAAGGATCTATAATCAATGAAAAGTCTCATTAAACCATATTTATTTTTAACAAATAAAACAGAATCACCCCATGGTGATGTTCTAGGTAGAATGAAACCTTTCTCTAATAAATCTTGAAATTTATCCTTCAACTCTAAAATTTCAATCTGAGCCATTCGATAAGGGGGTTTTGAAATTGGCTTAGCATCAGGAACTACATCAACAATAAAATCAAATTCCCGATCTAGTATTATTCCAGTAAACTCATCAGGAAAAACATCAGGATACTCATTTACCAGTGGCACATCATTAATCTGAATAGTTCCCTTGTTTTCAACAATATGTGCAAGGTAACATTCATTTCCATCTTCTACATGTTTCTCGGCCTCTTGATATGTTATCAAAAGTAAGGGATCATTCTTGTACACAAACTGAAAGCCTTTCTGAAAAAAAAAATTTAGCACTACAGTCAATATTATCATGGTAAATAGAGAGCCAATCCATTCCCATGATAACATCAAAATCTACTAGAGGTAAAACAATAAGGTTTGAAAGTAGGTTCTTTCCATGGATAAGGATATGAAGATTATTATAAATTCTTTTTACCTCAACATTTTCCCCAGGTGTTTTTACCACAAGTTCAGGAGTCATTTCTTGAGATGGTGTTCCCATTTTACAAAAATATGTTTCAGAGATGAAAGAATATGTGGACCCCGAATCAAACAACACACTGGCACAATCTGAAAAAACAAAGTACCTGAAACAACTTCAATTGATGTCCCGACATCTACTGAAGTAGTTGCAAAGGGTTTCACCACCTGTTTCTGCTTGTAGTCTAACTTCTTCCCATCACTCAAGCTCTTTGTCGGACACTAGTTTTCATAGTGACCTATCTCATTTCACTTAAAACATTTCACTAACTGTAAATAAAATTTGGTCTTACCATCACCCCGATCTTTTTTAGTGTAATCGCGATCCTTATGTCCCATCTTATCGCATCGACAATACTTTCCAGAATTCAGAAGACATTCCCCAGAATGCCTTTTACCACATTTATCACAAACTGGAAACTTAGTTTTCTTACAGTTAGACCTTTTTAAAGAATTCTTTCCTTTCTATTGCCACATCAGTATCTTCTTCTGCTAGTTGTTATAGAACAATTGATCATCGACAAACTCCATTTTCACCTTCTTAGCACATAGAATAAGCTTTTCATAACTCTTGAACTCTCAGGAAGCTAAAGCTCTTCGATATTTTGGATTTAATCCTAAGTATAAACGATTGATTTTACTATCAAGGTCTCGGATAAAATTTGGAGCATACCTTGCCAATCGAGTGAACCTTTCTTCATAGGAAGCCACTGGGACTTCCTCTTGCCTCAATTCAAGGAATTGTTTTTCCATCCTAAGTCCAATAGACTTAGGAAAATACTTCTCAAGAAACATACCTCTGAATTCATCCCAGTCAAGAGAATCACTCTCATCAGCATCCCTGATATTTTTAACCATCGACCACCAGTAATCTGCTTCACCCTCTAAACGGTAAATAGCAAGACTAACCTTTTGGTTGCCTGAACACCCCATGAAATTGAAAATATTCTCCAGTGATTTAATCCACCCTTCAGCTAGAATAGGGTCTGATGATCCTCTGAATGATGGGGGATGTTTCCTCGTAAAATGATCCACCACTGACATGTTCCTTTGTGGTTGATCTGGCTAATCTCGTGCATGGGTACCACCACCATTAATTTCTTGAGTAAACTTCTCCATTACTACAAAAAACTGTTCAGTTCCAATTCTGACTATCTGAAGATACAGATTCGGAAGTTCGTTTCCTTATGTATGCCTTCCTAGAACTACATCAATGTTTCCTCCGCGGAAAACCATTCTGAACAAACATGTCTTAGATGAAGCAACATGGTAATATTCAAATTCTATATCATTTCAATTTGACCATAAAAAAATATTTTTGGATAATCATATAATAGAATTCTTTCTCCTATGGATATCTAAACCAACCTTTGATACCAACAATAAGTCCCAGCCTTAATCATTACTTAATCTTGAGTTATTATAAGATTACACATTGAGTGTCTTTTCAGGTTTACAGTTTTAGAGAATTAGATCATAAATCATGCATTACATTCCACATTTAAACAAAGTGGTGACATAAAAGATAGTACTCATTTTTTCCATCAACGAAAACATATTTAAAATAAAAAATGTATTCTTCCATGACACATCCTTAACACTATCATCACATCATGTACCTTTCCCTTGACCTGTGAAAAACATTTTAAAAAATTGGGATGAGAATAAAATACTCAGTAAGGGATATAACGGTACGAAATGAAAACATTGGTCCATGTATGAAATCAAAAATTACTCATAAAACATAAGCATTTTAACATACCTCATCAAATCATGAACAAATCATAGAAATCATAAGACATAAAGGAAACTTGAGGCATTCATAACATTCTTACGTATGGAGTAACCCTCATGGTTACGTTTGGAATACCCATCATAGTATATTCCCTAAATATCTTCGGAGAAAACATAACGTTTAACTCCTTCACATTACCCAATGCATTGAAGAGCTATATCAGGCTCACCCGCCCTTAGATTATTACAGAACCACCCGTCTATATAAACAATGCCCAAGAACCATAACATAAACGTATCAAATAAAACATGCATAGAGGAAACATAACATTTCCTCTTTTCAATCACAAGATATCAATAAAACACATTTATATAAAAACATTATGAAAACAATTTTCAATAAAAAAATAAAATAAAAGTAAAACATGGTATTTATTTTACATTTAAAAAAAGGGTATGGCTTCTAGAGGAAGCTGAAGCTAAAATAATGGTCACGGTGGTGGAGAAGTCGTTGTCGCCAAATACGTACGAAAAAAAAACATTCCATTTTATCATTTAGTAAACAGTTCATATAAAAATATTCCTTTTGAGTAAATGTAATAGTCAAAGGGGTTTATACACCGTACAAAAGAAAGTTGTGTATAAAACATAATATGCCTCAATGAAAGGAGATTGAGACGAAGTCCCTTACAAAGATCATTTTTTAAATAAAATAGATCTATTATGTGTATTCACTATAATTACAAATAAATAAAGTACAAATAAAATATAGGACATAATAATATCATGACATAATTTTAATGTATGAGATTAACCCAAAGAACGAAAATTGGGTTAAGAAGTTCCCTTTCCCTGGGTCCGACTTGACTTGATCATTTTTTAATGTCCTGAATAATAAACATGAGTTAATTTATACTTGATTAAGAACCGTTTCCAAGTTAATTATTCCTTTTATATAACTTATTACAATGTTATGAACACTATGTAATTATTTAAGTTAATAATGGTCGTTTTGTCGATCATTGGTACTTGAGTCAAAAATAAACTCTTTATAATTACAAGTTGTTCATGTGGTAAAATATCCATTATATCCAGAATTATATTCATGATTAAGATATCATATATGTCATATATATCTTGTATATACATTCATTTACAGAATTACATAACATTTATAGGTACGAAAAGAATTGCACCGTTCATTGAGACTGTAAGTCGTACGTACGAATGAATGCTACTTTAATTTCTATTTTGTATTTTATGGAATGGAATAATAATGATATAAAGGTTTATTATAATTCCTGTATAATATCACATATAATATCATTAATTTAATCCTTTATACATCCCACATATGGAATTAATGAATCAAATCACTTTGAGGGGGCGGTAGTCCGCACTTCCTAAAATGAAGATATCGCATATACCCATAATGGAATCCATAAAGGTATGCCATAAATTAAAAATAAAAAAGCATAAGGAAAACATAAACCTATTATATATCATATATAAATATAGTGACATCTTAATGGCCTCCACTTAAGGAGTTATAAGAATATTGAACACTCATCGTTTCATGAGGCTGAAATTCGCCATCCATGGAAATAGTATGTTCTTTAACCATTAGATGTAGGTGTGTGTAAGTGTAGATCGAATACATCTCATAACAAAATCTTAGAATATTGAATTTTTTGGTGTTGTTATAAAATAAATGAATAAAAAAAGTTTAGGTTGTTGGAGAAGCAAAATAAAACAAAAGAACATTAGAGAAGTCTTTACCTTTAAATCGGGTAACTCATCTTGGTTAGAACCAAATGGGTCTTGAAGAGATTTCTACCTAAGGTAAGGCTTCTAGAATGAATATAGGGATGTGGAGATCTAAAATGAGAAGATCTTGGCTGAGCCAATGGCTTGCGAAGTTTGGGTAAGGAGGTACAGGTGGGGGCTTTTTATAAGAGGATAGGAGGGGCACTCTTGGAATGGTATAAATTTTACTTTATTTTCAAATGAATTTAGGATTTTAAAGGTCCAAAATTGATTTATTTCGAGGATACGGTGAAAAGGGTTTGAAATATACTCACCCAATAGGTCTCTGACAAGTTTGTGTCTTTGATTTTACATTATCTTTTCATTTTATTTAAATTGTTCATTAATGAGGTAATCGCTCCATCATCATGATGTTATAAATAATTTAATTTATTTAATGTCTAAAAATTATAAAAAAATACTATGATGTAGGAAATATTTTTAGTTTTCCAATAACTATTTATAGATAAATAGATCATTTATTTATACAAAATTAAAAATGTTTCACTCAGGTGATACATTCTTTGTTATATTTAACTTTCTTTAAAAATAAAAAGATAAAAAGTCATTATCACAAAAAAGTGATTCCATGGGGTCCCCAAGTTTGGAAACATGCATCCCATGGTCAGAAAGGAGACAACCAGTAGCATTAGGACAGATGTTGTGGTCATTTGTTATTATTATGATATTATTTTTTTATCCTTAACTACCCGATTACTAATTAATCAAGATAATTAAAGATAATTACTGTTGTTACTATTCATAATGTCAAAAAACAAGAGTCTTGATTACATAATTTGGACCTTGTGATTAAAAATATGTAATACATTTTACCATATTACAAACCCAGAAATTGCAATAATTAATTCAAAAATAATTCATGTTGTCAAAACAAATAGCGGGTTTTTTATAAACAATATCTATGAAAAGTTTGGCAATTGTTTATTCCCAATTCCAAGGTGTAATTAATCATAATGACCACCATTGGATTAAATATTAAAACAATATTCTAATTACACTTTAAGACCAATTATGAAGTTAATCTATCCATATAATTAAATTAGATGAAAAAGCAGTTTTGATGTAAAATGCAGTATTTTTCACTATTCATTAAAAAATGAACATTGTTAGAAAAATACCAAAAAATTATCCAATGTAAATTTCAATGTCCCAATCATAAATAATATGTTTATTTTGAAAAATAGAGCTTATAAAATTGAAAAAAAAATTATTTAAAAATGGTTTTCCATCAAAAGGCAGTAAAAGAATCTTTTAAAAATATTAGTGTATTCCATGCTTAAGATTGGATTTATTCTCATTTTAAGCATCTAAAGACCTATATAATTCATAAATATACATAGATAAATATATCTATTATTCATTAAATAGTTGGGATGTTACACTCTACCTAATAAAATCTCATTTCTTACCCTTTCGAAACCAAAATATTACCATAAAACCCATAGAAATAGCATATAACATATAAAGGTAATTTGGGACATAAACATACTTAAATAGAATAACCATACTGTAAAATTCCACACATATTAGTAAATGGAATAACAATTTACCTGAATTCTATAAACAATTTATTGGAGGTTATAACATAACCACCCATCCTTGGTTTATCATGTAACCACACATCATTTGGTTTATCATGTAACCACCTTTCAAATGTCCAGATACCATAACAAAATCATAACACATAAAATATTACAAATATCAACATTTCAGTAATAAAATTTCACAAGATATCATTTTAAGATATTGAAATAGTCAATCCATTTCAAAATCAATTTTCAATGCTAAAATACACAAAAAACAGAATAGGGGTTTCTTTTTAATTTTAAAAACATTAAGGCCTATATAGAAATCCAAATTATGATTACGGTGTTTGAGAGGTCATTGTCGCCTCATACATTAAAAAAATATTTCATTTTTCATTTAGTAAAATGAATCATAGAAAAAAGATTAAAATTGAAGTAAAATAAATGTCAAAGGTGTTTATTATACAACTTATAAAATAAGGAGTTGTATATTATCAAAACATGCATTATAGAAAGGATATTGAGACAATGTCCCTTACCTCGTGTCTGACGTGACTCATTCGTTCATTAATTTTCTGAATATTAAACATAAGATAATTTATTCTTGATTCAGAAACATTTTAATGTTATTATTCCTTTTATATCACCTATTACATGTCTATGATAATTACATAATTATTTGAGTTCATATCGGTCATTTTGCCAATGTTTGGAACTTGAGTAAAAATGAACTTTTTATAATTACAAATTATCCATGTGGTCAAAATTACATTATCTAAAGAATTATATTCATGATTTAGATATCATATATATAATATATATATATTTATATAGTAGATATTTATTTTTAATATTCCTATACATTTGGCAATAAGAAATGAAATTCGCCTTTCATTGAGACAGTAAGTCCTACATACGTAGTAACACTACATTCAATTATTTTTCTTATTTAATGGAATAAAAACTAAATGATACAATGGTATATTATAATTCCAGTATAATAAATATGTTATATAAGTTTCATAAGTTCATTAATTCCATCCATTATATGTTCCATGTATAACCCTAACGAGTCATATCAAATTGAAGGGGTGGTAGTTCGTACTTGCTCAAATTGAAATTATAATATATATACAACATTAAAATCATAAATTGATTTACTAAAAGAGAATTATAATAGCATAATGATATAATAAATATCATTAATATCATATATTAATACAGTGACATTATAATTTCTACCGTAAGATGTGATGGGATGAGATTAAACAATCATCGTTTCGTGAGGCAGTAGTTTGTCGTCCATAGAAAAAGTATGTTCTATAACCATTAGATAGAGGTGTGTGGAAGTGTAATTCGAATCCTTATCATAAAAACCAAATTTTTTATTGTGGATTATTTTTTTGTTATTTTATTAAATAATAATAATATAATAGGTTTTGGAGATGGAAAATAAAAGAAAATAACTTGAGAGGATACTTTACCTTTAAATCAGGAAACTCCATTTGGTTTAAACAAAAACGTTTCATTGAATTTCTATATGCCTAGAGTAGGGATTTCAGGAGGAATAAAAGTATTTTGGGATCTTACTTGGGTAGAGATTTCCTCGATCCAAGGGGTATTGATAGGTCTGAATAAGGGTTATAGGTGATGGGCTTTTATAAGGGGGGAGGGGCTCCTTAGGAATGTTTGAAAGTAATATTTTTTTAAAATGGATTTTCAGTTTCAAAAGGTACACAACTCATTAAATAAGAATATATAATTGCTATTATTTGAAATCCTCTCAGCCAATAGTTTTTAAAAATGTTATGGTTTCAAATATAACTTTATCATTTAGCTTTAACCCTTCGACATCTAATTTGACTCTTACCATGTCTTCTTCTTTATTCACTGTATATGGTAAATATGGTTACCATAAAATAAAAATAGAATGACAAGTGGTTCATTTATGAAATTTAAAACCTTATCTTTTTCAGTTGGCCAAATCATTTATTTTTATGATTATTATATCATTTAATAAAATAATATTTGTTTTAAAAACACATTTATGTCAATTTTAATAATAATCATATCATGACTTTTTAGAAATTCCAAAACAAAATGATTCATTCAGAAAAATATCATTAATCTAAATATAACAAGTCATATGCATACCTATAATTCGTTAATGAAATAAAATGTTTCAAATTTAATTTATTTTAATTTTTATAATCTCATTTATTTAAAACATTAATTAATAAGGTAAACACTACATCATTATTTTGTCATAAATAAATTTATCTCATTGAAATCTAAAAATTATAAATAAAATATCAAAATAAAAGAAATATTTTTATATTTATAATTAATATTTATAGTCAAATATATCAATTATATAACCCCACATTAAAATTGTTTTAGCAAACAAATACATGTTTATGATATTTTTATTTTTACACTAAATAAAAAATTCATTAATGTAATTATCTTACCCAAGTGTCTTCAAAAGGACGATAGTTCTACACAAATATTTTATTTATCACCCATGACTCATCCAAAAAGGTCATGAAATTTGTTAAGGTTATTTTATATTATTATAATATTATTATTACCATGAATTACCCATTTAATCTTTAACCACTGTAAATAAAAATCAAACGAAACTATTCACCAAAAATTATTTTCATCATATTAAACAACATCTTACTTACTGATGACATTCATGAATGTCGTATTTTTGAAATTCAATTCACAGAAGTAGTTAAATTTTATTTAAATGAAAAATTTAGGTTTTTAACAGCTATGTAGTGTTTTTCACTATTCATAAAAATTGAATGTTTTCTGAAAAATCCCAAAAAATAACCCTAAGATAAATTTGACATTCTAAATTCTTAAATGATGACTATTTTACCAAATTAAAAACATAAGAGTTTCATTAATTAATTTAAAATTAATTCTCATTGTCAAAACCTAGAAAGCGTTATTTTAAGAAGTAAAAAATCAATATATTGCCATGTGTTTATGTTCAATTGAAGAGTGTAATAACATCCAATGACCAATATTCTTATTTTATGGTAAAAATATAATCCAAATCAAATTTAATACCAATTGAAATAAAAATATAACTATGTAAATAAATTAAATGAAAAGTGATTTTTGACTTCAAATGTAGTATTTTTCAATATTCATTGTAAAAGAACTTTATAAGAAAAATTCCCAAAGTAATTTATTATGTCCTAATTCTAAAGGATAGTTTTATTTTTTTCAAATAGAACATATAAATGTGAAAAAATTTATATTTAAAAATGTTTCATCATCTAAAGGCGTTTAAACGTCTTTTTAATGAATATCGGGGTACTTAATGGTTAAAATTGGATTCATTTTATTAAGCCTGTGAAATTTATTATATAAATGTAAATAAATTTAAAAAACATGTATAATAATATTTTAGTTAATTTTTTCATTCCTGCCAATACAACGGTTAGTCATTAAATATCATTTAAAAAAATAATATTACTATATTAGTTTTTGGAATAACTCTACATTGTGTGTAATGTATGATTTCAGAGAAATTTGTTGTTGCATGTTGAGTATGCTATAAGACATATAATTAACTTTATTGCAAAATTAATAATTAATTCATAAATATTAATAAATATGAAAATTATATATTATTTATTCACTTGTTATGATACATCCCAACCAACATAGTTCATTGGTTCCGGGATTATGCATGGTTAATGACCAAAGATGGGATAATCTTGGGATTACTATAGAAAGGATTCCTATAATAATGATGTCATAGTCACTACTATTCTATAATCACCGATGATTTGTGATCACATAATGAAATAAGAATAATTCGGTAGACCAGATAGTCATTTCATGAAATATCCATTAGTGAGGGATGGAGCAGGGTGTACATATAAGAACGAACCATGGAGAAAAATATCAAAATGAGGGGGATAGAGTATTGAGATTCCTCATTGACCATCCCCTCTCTTATCTTTGTATCAATAATATTTATGGAGAATCAATAGTGCTACCTCATACTAGAAAGTCCAGGGTATTACACAAGGATGGATGCTCTTCCATACAAGAGGATTTCATTCTTTGTAAGGAGTATCTCATTCCATCTGAGGAAGATATTACTTTCATGGAGAGAGTGAGCATAGAGAATTCCAATCGTGGGGCACCTGATGTGCATGGAAGTAGGTGATTCCATAGTTTAAAGTCATGTGTTGAAGACATGAGAGCTTAGTAGTTTAACATCATTCATCTAAAACTATAAAGGATCACTCATAAACCCTTGAAATATATAACTAGCAAAAACCCACACATGGGGAAGAGAAGGCACCATCATAGCTCAAGGCGACTTGTGTGTAAGAGTGGTCCTTCGTGGGGCCCACATTGGCGTGGTTCTGCCAAATATCTGAATCCATTGGTATACCTATTCCAAAAATCAAAAAGCAAGGAATCATAGAAAATAATATAAGATGAGGGTCCAAGATTTCACTACATACAATCCTGGAGGGTCGCACCAAATAAGGTATTGGGAAGCAGGGGTCCTCATTAAGAAGAGCGTCTTGAATCTTGGGTGCTTCACTATGAAAAGAGGCTTCATGAAGAATTGTGAGACATGAATCATGTGACTATTTCCTTAGCATAGAGTCCTGAATTAATATTAGAGAACTTCATGAAGGCTTAATTCTTTATGAAGGATTAATGCCCCATGAAGCCTCATGCAACCCAAAGGGGATACTTCCTTTACAAAGGGTGGAATACATCATTTACGACATCCATACATTATCTAGATGACATGTGAAAAAAATGAACGTAGGGCTCGCGATCATCAAGAAACTTTGGAAACCCATTTTTAGGTCAGGTTTGTGGTGCTTGGTAGCTTCATGGAATGGGTGATCCGATGTCGAATGTTCATGGTAAAAGATCTTTTATGTTTGCGATAGAGCCGTATATTAATTGTCAATGATGACTGTGATGCTCAAAGAACATTCTTTGAAGGAAAAATGATACTCCAAAGTGGGGAGGCTCCATTCAAATTGTGAAGATATCCATCAAATATGTTCTCATGTTCAAGGGGCTTGTCAAACCCAATGAGGTCCCACCACTCACCTTTGAAGACACAATGGAGAGGGTTCTCCATGAAGGATCTTTGTGATGTAGATACTTTGATGAGTATTGCAGATGTGTTGGAGGCCATAGTGAATTTGAAAAAGCCAATAATGTCCCCATTTCTACAGTAGCACATATTTAGGCATCAATAAATTCTCCCATCAGAATGGTAGCTGATGTGAAAAAATGAGGGTTAGATACTGAGGGTAAATTTCCAAAAAAAAACACATCCGGTTGCAAAAATTAATCTCATTGGTAGGGAATAGAGTGTGCATATGTGTGTTTTTCACAATACCTGAGGTCATCAAGGCCACCGTGATGCTCGATCGAACACTGACTACAAATAGTGTGTGAGCGAGGGGGGATTGTCTATACTAGACCTTCATGAATGATTTTATTGGATCTCCCTTTTCATGAATCCATCCACCCAACAAATGCATCTATACGAACCGAGTTCATGGTCTTTTTCCGCGCGTACACTGGTATAGTAAACCGAGGAATCACGATGTAGTACTTCTTGATGACTTCCATAGATATTGAGGATCCTTTATGATATATAGATTCATGAATGATTTGGGTGAAAAACACCATAAATGTTTTTACCAAGACTCAAATTAGATGGATTCTCAAGAATATTTTCAAGAGGACCTTATGGATTATTCCTAATGAGGTGATGTGAAAAACAACATAAATATTTGGGAGTATATTTGAATCCATATAGACCGTGAATCCAAGAAGGAGTTGATATTTTCTACTCAGAAAGAATAAACTATTTTTATACGGTTTTTTATGGCTTTAGATTGAGGGATGATATCTTTGACACAAATTCAGGCCGTAATAACCAACCTACTAGTTTAGGGGCATGTGAGGGTAATATCAGCAGTACATGGCTACTGATAGCCACATCAAGAAGTACCATAGGGACATTAAAATAGATTTCCTCTACAATAACCTCAACAATGTCGATGGTAATCCACTGGATACGGATGTGTACCAACCACAATGCAATATAATCACCATGGTAGGTTTGGGGAAACTTGAGAAGGGACGGAACGATGGTTGGGATCAATGCCAGGGTGGAAACATCACAGATGAATGGGCCTGGCCTATTGGGTGTGTACATATTGTACAGAGTTTAGGACGTGATGAGAAGAGTTGTTTTGTTTGAAGTGAAATGGGATTCCCAATTCGATATATCTCAACCATGGGACATCATACCTAAACTTCAAAGCCAATGGTCATCAGACACCAACATATTTCATCCACTCTATGGGGAGGTTGGAATCAAACTCTGGGATCTCTATCAGATTTAGGAATCCCATTTTGGGGGAAATATATGATAATTTTAAAAATAAGAAGAATTTCTAGGAGGATGAAAAGAATATTCTACATCCGACAAAGGGGTTCCTGGATCATGTGTCGGGAATACCAATGAAAACAAGATGATAAGGGATGTCCATTTCATTAAAAAGTTTAGCAATTTCATATTATTTTCAGTGAGAACACTTGAATAAGATGAGGAGAGACCTAAGAAGATGCCAATAAGGCCTTGTAAATGTTTTAGAGGTCCCCATTAGGTTAAAAATATCTCTTATTGGAAGATTTTATTGCGGAGTTAGTAGATATTTTGGGGGTACAACATCAAGGATGAACAATGAAAGATAGTTAGGATGGAATGATTCATTTCTCCACTCATTTATGGGTGGATGCTTCCAAGGAGATATGCAAACATGAATGTATGTACAATACATTTTTTAATGTTTTGTATGTTGGATACTAGGAAATGAATAAATCTAGGGATCTCGATGTTCATGAATTTCTATAAATCAATTTGACATATTAGCGTGGGGAAGAAGGTGATGTGTAAGTTCAGACCATTTCACTTTTTGTACAGTTGGAAAGTGGTGTACATTGGAGTTTATTAATAAATAAATAAAATCACCTATCCCTATCAAAAAAATATAATACCAATTATTAGGAACAACATTTGGAGTTTTCCACTCAAGCTAGGGCTGATGGTCGCACTGAACAAGATTTGGAAAATAGATCAGTTAGTCATTCACTAATTCCCTTTGTCGATTGGGGAAATCACTAATGATTTTATTTGAAATTTAGAGAGATGGATGTATTTATGGGTCTTTCAAGGTGGGGTGAGAGGATCAAATGTGGATTGTGAGCTAATATGTGAACCATGCACACCAAACTGATTTTTGAGGAAGTTTAGGTGTCTATAGAGGCAGGCCCAAAGGGTGTACCTATATATATGTAATTAAGATAACCCATGTGTGATGAGTTTGATTTTGGTCACGGTAACACATGAATACAAAGAGAAAAATAATAAGATATTTCAATCAATTGCTACATTTGGGATAATCCACGAGTATGCACAGAGCTGGGAGGTGCTTATCCAACTGAAGTAATAAAGTAGGAGTTGATCTAAGCCAATGAAGGTGCGGTCCCTCCACCTAGAATATGAGGTCAAGAAGTAGAATGGGAATGTCATTGGGATGATACTTACATAACCATGGTAATAAAACTCCAGTAGCATGGGTGGATGTATAGGGACCTGTACTGACCAGAGATGAAGGGAGAGGAGCAGAAGTACAAGATCTAGTGGTCCTAGCTGAATAGACCTGGGATGAAGGTGATCTATCGAGGTGGTTCTTCAAGAAGCCCACTCAAGATCCTGGGAATCAATTTCACCATTTGTAACTTCCTCTGGATGTTGTGTCCCTACTATAATTTCATGTAGTTGTGACAGGATATTTTTTCGGGGATATTTTCCCATGACAAACAGTATGCAGAAAACACCTTCTTTCGATGGAGGTAGAATTTTTTTCAGGAATAGTAACTATTGGTGACATATTTATAAGTCCATCACAAAAATATTTGGCTGGATTGCCCGCTGCCTAGTTTGAAAATCATTCTCAATGGGAATTTGTGACAGAATGAATAATTAGTTGGAAATACACTTTGATTCAACAGTATCTGTGATTGGAATTTAATTCGGTCGAAAATTATTTCCAATTAATTTTTTTCCACGAAATTAATTCCTACTCTAGTATATAATCCTAAAATGTATCTTGTTTGAATATATCTCACTGGTCCTTTCATCTTCCTCCTATTTTCTTTCTTCATTCCCTCTCTCAAATGCATTAGAACCCAACAGGATTCCCCACTTCTTTTATCCTCATTAAGATATGTTTCATCTAATTTTTGGGTTATTTCCTTCTAAATCTCCAAGTAATTGACCACACTTCTGTCATTCGTCTGTTTTTTTGGGTGTTTTCATTATATTGAAATGTTGACAAAAAAGAGGATTAAAATATTTCACTATTTTGATGATTTATTTGACATGTAGGGAAAGTTTAAATTTATTATTACAGATTTGAGTATTTAGTTTATGCATTGATTGATTTATTTTGATTTACAATGTTTTTGACAATGTTTGATCTTTTAAGTGTATATATTTTTTTTGGGAGTTTAGAGTTGTCGAAACATTATTATTTTGTATTATCTGAAATATTATTATTATTAAACTACAATGGATGTTTTTATTTCTTTTCAAATATTATATTTTTTCAACATAGAGATTTATTTTAATTTTATTCATATTTTAGGATTGCTGGAAATTAAATATATTTTTTCGTGCATAAGATTTTTTTACAATATTTATATTTGTGTGTTAATAATATTTGTTTTTTCTTTGCACAGGGAAATATAATTGTACGTGTAAATATAATTGTCTGCACGTTATATAATTAATTGTGTAGATTTGTGTATTTTGATTACCTAAATAATATTTTTTTGATCATTCCGTGAGTATAATTTTTTTATAATTATATTTGTACACATATAATATTTTTTTACAATAATATTTGTTTTTCATAAATTTATTTTTAAGAATATTTTTGGTTCACATGAATGTTTGTAGTCGTGTTTAAATCTATGTATGTTTAAATAAAATTTATTGATTTTTAATAATGACGTTAAAATTAATTTAAATAAAAAATTTTAATAAAATGTTATTTTTAAGAATTTTTATATCAACAAACAGTAAAAACTTGTATAATTTTAAAATAATGACAATTCAAAATATATAATATTTAGTAAAAACTTATTTAATAATAATTAGGATAAATTTTTGTAATGGTTTGTAAAAAAATATATCAAATAAAAAAATTATTAAAAATTTTGTAAAAAAATATTAATTATTAAAAATGTAGTATTAATTTAAATAATTATTTAAAATAAATAAATAATGATTATTAATTAATAATTATTGATTCTTTATTAATAATATATTGTAAATATAGTTAACAATTAAAAAGTTTTAATAATTTATAAAAAAATTATTATAAAATATAAAAAAGTTTAGAAATTCGCAACAATTTGTATAAAATGTCACGTTATTTAGATTAATTAATATTAGTATTTCATATAAATGTCGTAAAAACTCTAGAATCTCAAAACTATTATAATACATCTACGATAAAAATTATTTATTAAAAAATTATAATTTCTAAAAAATTATGATTTAAAATTAATTATTAATTACAAAATATGAACTCAATTTTATTTATAAGTTATTTATATAAATTACAAATTTAGGGTAATCGAAATGTATATTTTTTATACAGATTTTATATTTTTATATTTTTTTTTAAAAATGAGTTAGAATATATTTAATCTATTTATATTAATTATAAAATTATGATATATATACATATAATAGTTATTAAAATTGTAATAGTTATTTAAATATATTAATAATAACACTTACATAATTTATAATAATTTAGATAATTTATAAAATTGTAATAATAATAACCATTACATATTATAATTGTAATAACAAATTTTCAATAATAATTTACGAAATTCAGATATTATATATATATATATATAATCATTATATAATTTATCCAAATATAAATATAGAATAATAACCCTTAAATAATAATAACTACCTAATTTATAACTATAAATATAAATTAATAATAATAATGACATAATTTATAATAATAATCGTTACATATATAATAATATTCATTATATAATTTATAATTAATTTTGATATATATAGTAATTATAAATTAATTAACATTTAGTTCATATAAATGTTTTATTAATCAGAATAATTTGTATTAATAATAATTATTAATAATGTAATATATATATATTATTATATAAATAATGTTACTAAAAGATTAAAAATTATACCCCCCACCTAGTGTGTAATGAAACAATCAACGCTATGAAATGTTACATCTTGCCTAGGGTAAACCCCACTACCCGAACCCAACAATGATCTCAGATTTATCATAAGATACATTGTTTGAAAGCTATATTTTATTTTTGTAATAAATTATAATACAAATATTTAATGAAATATTTTCGCCTGCAATGTAACTACATGACACTCAAAAATATAATGTCATGTCTTGGATAAACCCCACATCCCAGACCAAATAGTGATCTCCAATTTATCATATGAGACATCATTCAAGATATATTCAATTATTTTCAAATATTATAATTGCCTTATATGATATTTTTAATTTTTTAATTTTTTCCTACACCGAGCCTCTACGGGCCTCGTAAACGAATGCCAACCTAGGGCCTCACTCTGTCCATATTTCATTGAATATTTCAATATGGTAAAATATTATAATAATTTGAAACTAGTCAAAATGATCAGAAATATTTATTCTTATTCATGTTTTTAGATAACTATTATGTGTTTGTTATTGGATAAAAAATCAAAAAAATTGAAATGGATCTGGATTAAATCCTATCTAAATTGAATGTGTTGAAGCCTTTATACCATTTTCATTATCAAATTAAGTTATTATTTTTGAAGGAAAAATTAAATTTCAATGTTAAAAATGTGGTCTCAGGATATTCAAAATATTTCAAAATGTTGGACTTCATCTATTGTGTTACAGTTTTCAGAATGATTATATATTTTGGTATTAACATGGTGAAAAATGTTCAGTAGAAAATAAAAAGAATATCTCTAGATCCATCATTTCAAAATTTAATACATGAGGTAGCTGGTCCATCTATTCCTAAAACAAGAACTCATAATAACATTCTAAATCCTAAATATGAACCTTCCCAGTTTTACAATTTGTTGCAATCTACTGAGGCGGGATTGTATCCAAGAAGTCGAATGAGAAAACCTAAAGCTGTTACAAAATTGATTTCTATTAAATTAGTTTTTAGAATGCATAATAGTTTTTTCAGTCAGATTTTATCATTCGTTAAGTCATTATTTTCCTTATAGAAATACATTAACTATAAGTTTCTATGAAAGTAAAATTTTGGTTCATATTTTGGGTCAATGATATTCGATGATCCATGCATGTTCAAATCACGACATATTATATTATGGTGAATATGTATCATTGGTTAATTTTCCAATATGTGGATAATCAAGGTATAAAGATGAACTAGAAAGAAATTCTAGATTTCCCATGAAACATTTGAGAAAGATTCCAATTACACATCAATTGTAATATTTATATATGTCTAACAGCACAGTTGGATTTATATCATGTTAAAAAGTCATTATTTTCATGTGATATTTGAATGATTACCTCCTGTTGGTCATAGAGGGATGTTTAATTCTTCAATATCGGACATTTTTACCGAAATTTCATTTTCCCACGATATTTGTGCAGAAACATTGTATTATAATACATCGAATTTCCAGAAAATAGATTTTGTTTTTAATTTAATGTCTATAGGAAAAAATATTCCCACTGAGATTCATTGATTCCATGGAACATTTAATATTTTATTTTATATATGAAGCTAAATGTGGAGGGCTTGTACACTTATGGTGGATGTATCCTTTTATGAGATATCTAAAAAAATTAAAGAAGAAATTATGTTACCAAGCATCAGTTGAAGGTTCTATTATAGGAGAATATATAAAGGATGAAATTTCAAATTTATGCTCTTATTATTTATAGTCAGAAAATCCTTTAAAACATAATCAGATTACTCATAATGAAAAAAATGGTTATCGTTAGCGATGTCTTACAGATAAATAAATACAAAAAGAGCATACTTATGCTTTGTTAAATTGCAAAGGAATGAAATGATTTGTGCAATAAGTACAATTTTATTATTATTTTGTTAAATATTTAACAATACTCTCTTTATTTACATTAACATTATTTAATATTATATGATGACCATATCAAAAATAAATTTCTACAAATTACATATGTTTCTATTGAGGAACGTCGGCCACAACATTTTTTATATTGGTTTTAATGACAGGAAATTAATATTTTCATCATTGGAATAACAAATAAAATTTTTCATGACATGTATTATTAATAATTTTTATTGTTTACAGGTAATAAAACATGAAAATAAAATTAATAGTCAAATATGTGGGCTCAAAAACCATCCATTGAAATTGTTAAAATAATATAAAGGATATGTGGTTAATGTATTTTTATTCCAGAAACACATATATGGAGTCTCATAGAAATCAATGAATAGTTCTGTTCTTTTATAAGGATACCATCATAATGAAATTGATGTTTACATTTACGGATGCATGATGAAATAATTGAGTTCTTTTATTTGAGAACAAATTATGTTACAATTTATAAATTTCATTGGATTGATACTGATTGGGGGTTGCGAGGTCATCCATGAAATGAGTCATTGAAATTAAATATAATAGTATAATTGCATCCAATGAACTATTTCTGTTGGCACAATAAGTTCATCAAGTTTACTATCAAAAATACTGTGATGATTTTAGAGATTTGAAGTACTAGTATAGTGTGATAAAAATGAAATCACGTGACAATCAGTACATTGAATATGAAATGGTTTTATGAAAGTGCAATATATTGAAATTTTTCAAGAACTATCCCAAAATATATCTCTTACCTGACGGTATATAAATATCATCGATGAAACCCCTCAGTTATTGTTAAATGATATTGATAATGTTAATTATGTAATAAGGGATGCTGAAACTAAAATTTAAATGGATGTTGACAATGATCAATATGGGGATGAAGACATTGTTGTCGATAAAATTGGTGATAAAGATGATGATTGTTGTATTATATTCAGGTATTTAGTTATAGGTAATTATCATATTATGGTATTTATTAGTTTTTTATATTTCATATTTGTTTTAAAAATAAATTATATGGAACATTATTTTATTATGACATTCACTAGTTTTTTGTATTTCATATCTATTTTAACAATCTCACAGTGGTGAGATTATTTTATTTAGATGGATAGAGATGATCCTCATGAAGATTTATTATGTTTTCTCACTAATTTATAAAATCTTAATAATGATCCCAATTCAGTTTCTCCACCTTAGGCTGGTGCACCTACTAGGAGGGGTGAGGTCTTTCTCAATTACTAATTCTATAACCTATTCTATAGAGATTACTATCTATTGATTTCGATCCGCATTTATAGAGTTATGTTTAATTTTTTAAAAAGAAATTTATTCTATATTAACTGTGTATAAATTTTGATAATAATTTTATGCTTATATATATTTTTTGATTTTCATAGTTTTTATCATTTAGCCATTGGCCAGTCTGGTGTAATCATGAGAAATTATTTTTCTGAGCCATGGGAGTTATTGGAACTAGTAAGCATCATCGTCTGTGACTAGATGTTTGACCACTAGATTGTACATTATTAAATAATATAAAAATATTTAAATTTATTTAATTACTATTATATTTTCTTTAATTCTCTTGAAGAATTATTTTCATTGATTTTTTATAGTTATCAAGGTCTTATCTGAAAGTCATGGGATACTTGTATACACAAGCACTTTTTCTCAGTTTATACGTAACATCAAAAAGAAAGATATGGATAAACATAATGCAACCGTATTAAACAAGTATTGTGTCTCCCATCATCCTGACTATATATATGCTCCAGTATGGAATGAGTTGTGCTCCTTATGTCCTGGAGATAATTTTAGTAAAAGATCAACAAGGGGGTGTTAGAGTCGGTGGAGGGAAGAGGTCACCCATATGGACGAGAGTCGTACAGTTGGAATACATCAATGAAATTTTCGAATTGATATTATTTATTTTTGTATATTTATTTTAACTATTACATGTTTTTTATATTATATAGTCTGATACTATCCCGTCTATTTTGGAGTTTAATGTTTATAAGAATATGTATTCAGATCCCCATATAGAAGAAGTTATTGGTGAATGACAACTTTATATTGTGGTTAGTGATTTTGATGAAAAGTTTCATCAATATTAATTTTATTGTTATTCTAATTTTTCAATATATTTAAAAGAAACATATGAAGATATGCCTTCTCATTCATTGGAGAGTCAATCTGAGGCCGAATAAGATTTTACTGGAGAGTCAATCTGAGTGGGCTTGGAAATAGGAAACTTCGCAGGGAGTCAATAAAGGTTAGGTAATTTGTATTGGTTCTTGACTGACACATATGAGTTATTATGGTATCCCTATGATGGCATCAGTGAGCGCAAATGGAGCTCATGGAGAGTGGTCATTGTTGTTGTCTTTTGCTGCATATTTTGAGAAGAGGTTGAGTTCTCAAGACGATATGATACATTTGATGTAGAAGTAGCGAGAGGAAGAGATTGAGAAACAATGTTTGATATATGAGGAGATGATGGATTACATACAGGGACTTGCATGTGGTGTTGTTATAGAGTTTCCACCCCTCTCCTTTGAGTGATCCTCCTATACATGATGTTATTTGATGATTTATGTAGACTTTCATGACTATTTTTTAATTTTGTTTGATAGACATATTATATTTGATATGATGTATTACATTTAGGTGTGTTTTAATTTATTGAATTTTTTTATGGTTTTTTATAAATTTGTAATTTTATTTATTTATAAATAATTTTATTATTTTTTTATGGTTGTATATAAAGGATCATCTATAAATGGTTATAAAGGAATTTTCATGTTTTTTTTGCGATGGACCATATATCGATCACAAAAATGGTATTCTGTGAAGGATTGTCGCAAATAATTATATTTACGACATCTTATTCTACGAAGTACTCCATACAATGGACACATATCACAAAAATTCATTTCTAATGAGAATACTTTGATAATTAATTTTCCCAATTATAATATATTCTTTTTGTTACTATCGCAAGGCATGGAAGACCATAGAAACCTACAGATAGTTTGTCAACACCAATAACATGTGGGATCATCTGAACAGGTATTGGGTGTAGTTGAATGAGATTGGATTTTCTAAAGGTGTCTCCCACATGTACCACAAAGTGGGAGATGAATTATTAGTTGATATATAGGACATAGTGTATTCCTAAGGCATTGTGTTCCCAAAGACGTATTAGGTTATGGTGTTACTTAACATGACTTATCACCCAACTCTATCGGTGGCTTAGTTGGATGAGCACTTTCACATCTCTAAAATCATAGATGGATCATATAAGAAGAGTTAAATGATGAAAATGATTGAGAGTAATATGTGGTAGTATCCTTCATCTATTCCTCATTAAATTTAGGATAATTAGTGTCCCTGATGGAAGGTGTTTTATTATCCTTAGAGGACGGTGAGGTAGTTTCCTCAAAGAAAACATCTTTGGAAAGGTTCAATAAAATCCTAAAAGTAAGTGTTAACTTAATTAACTATTCTTTCATCACTCTCATGATTTATCTCGATTCTAAACTGACATATTTTATACATAGTATAATCTTGTATTAGCGACCCCATCTCATGGGGATGATAATGTGAATAATATTGAGAAAAAAGTTGAAATTTTTGTGATTGAATTATGAGAAGCTAGTAAGTCATCCGGAGATGAAGAGATTATAGATTCATACCTAGAGTAGAAATATCCCTATGCTATATGTGTGGGACCATATCATGGTATCCCAATGATGAAATCCTAAGAGCACGAGCGACTATCACTTGACCTTTGTATGTTTCTTGTTATACAGTGTCATACATGTTTCTTATTTGACCATATTATGTGATATAATTCCTATCTTAATAGTCCTGTGAGTAGTGAGTGATATTATAGTATGAATAATATTACGGTATAGGGATCCATTCTTGATAGGTATGATGGTTATTATGGGTCCATGCATCTGATCATACTAGGCCCTTCAATCTAGTGAAAAATCAATCGTGATTATGGGTGGGGCCAATAGTGGGGTGGAACCCAGAGCTGACATGGAAAAATTTATCGAGAGAGGATCAAGAGAGGAGGATAAAACTATTTTTATATATATATCCTGAAACATAAAGAATGATGTTATAGGATGACCCTAAAACTGAACTCTCGGTCGCATTACCAGAGTATGAACCCACTGATTTGGGGGAGCTGGATGAGTCTAATTCTTATTCAGTTAAGGATAGTCTGACCACTAGACACCAATCATGTAAATTAGTCAAACAATTCATCAAAAAACTCAAAAATCATATTGAATAATCTGACTGTGATTACAACACAATGGTCATCATGATAAAGGGTGATAGGTGGAGGATGTGTGTGGTCCTCATATACATATGCAAGAATACGTCATCAAGGAAATAAAGGAAATAAGTCGGCATCTACATGTAACATGGCACTAAGAGAAGTGAATTATCACTAATAATATATATGATTATAATCAATAGTCCCAAACCCATGATAATGGTCAAAATAGTGTTTATCCTTCATTACTACTCAAATAAGGCTCATCGTTCAACTATGGGATCAATTTGCAGAAACCCAAGAGAAGATGGCGAAAGTGTCGTTCCTGCTGGCTGATCTTTGGATCATGTGGGATCAGCCACAAATAATGGTTGATGAAATTCATTTTTATGCCATTATTTATGAAATGGATATTATAAGATGACATAATACATTTTCATCCACCCGTCAGAACGTGGGGAGATGAATCACTCGATCAAAGAGCCATACCCCTAAGGACAGGGTTGTTCCAAAATTCTGAAACATAATTTCTCAATGGAGTTTTTTGAAATGTATGTATGTTAAAATTATTGTTTTATTTAATTATAAAACATTAACATATCTGTGAATCAACCAATGACAGATCCCTAACCTCACATGGGTCATGACCGATGTGAGAAACAATGGATGACAACATAATTGTTCACATTGCATGAGTGTGTAATATAATCAATGAATAATCTTGTATTTCAATTTTTTAATGACCAATCATATTATTTAGGATGAGAAATGTTTCAGTTTTATAAGGGAGTTCATGGGAAAGCCAATTCACATCTCCAATGTGCACTAGTGCACAAGTGGGGTAATTCCAGGGGAATTGGAATCAATCTGAATAAAGGGAAATGAAAAGTTTGAATCAAAATACCTATAATTTGAACATAGAGAGGATATAATCATAATGAATAATGAATTTGGAAAATATTAAAAGTACAAAATCCATATCTCCTACCCTTTAAATGGGACAAGCAACCATGGGTTGACCTCTAGAATTATTTTAATCATGGGACTTGTCTTGAAAAGTTCACTAATGTCATTTGAAGAATCGGTCTAGTATCGTAGGTGAGATGAAGTGGCATGGAACCGTTCAATGAGGGGGTCCCCTCAGACATACGAGAGGATTGAAATCCAAATATGTTACATGGAGAGTGTGGGGGTAGTGATGGAATGTTTAAAATAATCCCCACACTCTTGGAATTATGCCACTCTGACTACTGTATATTGTTGTAAGTGCACTAGTAAAAACCTTCTAAAGAGGCCCTCTATAAGGAGGTCCTAAGATGTAGTTTTACATTGTGAAAAATAACTATAATTTATGGCATCATTTAACATCATGTGATCTATAATTATCTTATGGTTTAATGTCAAGTAATAGGGATGTTGCACACAGATTTAGGTTCTATTTCCTAGACCATGGAAAATAGTTTAGAGTTGTGATTCATGGACTAGGTAAATTAATGTTCCCTAAATGTTTGGGAGAAATTTAGGATAAAACAATATCTGAAAGAATACCATAGAAACCCACACAAGTTTTAGGGAGTAGACACAGTGTAATAACATGTGATATGGAAAGAGGCAAAATCATAGTGAGTATTTAGTTTATGATCCTAATATTTGGACCATAACCAAGGATTAATCACCTAAAAGGTTCATGAATATGTGGATGGTCCCGAGAGAAAATATATTAACATATCTACATATCTCATAATGATGGAAATAAAATCGTACGTAGTTATAGATTTATTTGTAGTTTAACATCAAGTGGCAAGGTCAATGATGTTGTATTTTATGGTCATATGATAGGATTGGCTAGTGAATTTTAACATCATGCAGAAATGATGCTGCTGGAGGTCTCCCATAAGGTATGTTCCTGGTATGGATGATTGAAATCCTCCATAAATGATAATCAATGAGGTCCACATAAAACCACACACATCCAACAAAACCATGATGAGGCTTTAAGATCAAGGTCGTAGAGTTTAGATCGTGGAGATCCTTGTTTAATGTCATAGAGTTTGAACCATTGGTGAGAAACTCATTGTATTATGTGGGAAGCATTGTGAATTTAATCATCATGCAGTAAGGAAGAAGTGTTTTAAATTTAAGAGTCATATATCTTGGAATTTTCAGGTACCAATAAAAAAATACAAAGTACAGAATAATGAAAGACATGATGTTAATGAGGACCAAAGAGTTCCAATTCCATACAACATATTTCTAATAGAACAAAAATGAGGATCTTCAATTAAGGTCATAGTGGATGGACCATATGACTCCTAGTTTATGTTCATAGAGTTTGGTCGATCGATGTATGACTACCCTATGTTGGTATAATCCCTACCAAGACTCGTAATCCCATGAGAGGCATGCTCGGTTTGGGAAACCCTGATTGATGTGAGGATTTTCATATTACATGGGAGAACAAAACAATGGAAAGAAAATGTCATATAGAAAATTCCAAACCATTCTTACATTCCCACCCAACATGCGTGGATGTATAAAGGGACCCAACCTAGGGTGTGTGATATCCACCAAAACATAATGAGGTGTAAAATTTGAACCACTATGACAGATATCTAGAAACAAATTAGGGTGGTGTAATGAAATAGGATATCTACTAGACATGTTTGATGATCGTGTTACTAGGGATAAGGACAAACAAGTGATGGTCGACCGCTGACCATGTTCAAAACACATAACCTGTCTCAAAATTAAATCTAATGTCTTATCGGGAATTTTCCTAGGAAAATAGGAAATCCATTGGGCTTGAAACCATGATACTAGGGGGTCCTTTGAGACATGAAAGTGTTTAGGGATCCACGTAATGGGATACATAAAATGTGGTGATGGATTGGTGGAATGCTCTGATGGAATTCAACACCAAAGGTTCTATGCCACAATGTAGCTAATAACATTAATGTTGCCAATTAGGTAGAGGGTATAAACAATTTAATATGGATAAAAAAGTCATATGGTGAGAGAAGTAAAAATAATGTTGATCCTAGGGATTGACCCAAAGGAAAGATGTTCAGGTGTCAGTAGCTATATCATAAGGACGAGAATCAATCCATGTGTAGTTGTTGAATTATTTAATGTTTAATTTGATGCAGTGAGGATGATTGTCTCCATGTCATTTATCATTGTGCATCTAGGAATTTGAGTGTAGCATAGTTTATCATCATGCAATGAGGATATGAAGGGAGAGTACCTCCAAAGGAATTCATATGATGAGGCCACTACAACTCGGTGTAAATGAGGCATAAGGATTAATATGCTATATTATATGTTTCTAGGTAAGATATGTAGCTAGGTCTGAAGAAAATTTGTTGGGGAGTCTCTACGTATCCCATAAGGATGGATATCAAGACAGACGTAGTTCTAAAACATGGCGTGGTATAAGAAAAACACAATAAGTGGTACTCTTGGATGAGGATGATGATGCATCCCATAATTTCCCTGGGGCATACAGAACTTTTTTAGGGTATGGTGAATGTTTATAGTCGTTCATTTAAGATGTTATATCATAGTTTATGGTCATGCAGTTTGGACCATATGGTGAGAGTGTCTCAAATGGGTATGCGTGGTGTCATGTCAAATAGTCTTGACATGAATTTTGTCAATGAGGCCCACCACTACACCACATATTCTCAATAAGACATTTATGTTGTCCCCCAAAGGAATCAGTAAGACATGGATGAATGAAACATCCAACGTGACCAGACACAGAGGTTTGTATTTCATGGATGGGGAAAATTTTTGGCATCACTACATATCCTAGAAGGATGAGAATAATATTTCAAATTGTTCTTCAAAGAAATATATTTGTGAAGGTATGGCCCATACACATAGATCGGGAACATTTGATATTTATTTTTTTTTCTATTTGTTTTCTCCCCTTTTTTGAGTGACTTGTCCATGATAAAAAGTATGGCTATTTCTACTCGAATCAATCTATATAAAGGTCATCATAAATTTCATGGTAGATGACCATTTCTAAGGGTGACATCCTATCATGTGAGTACACCATAATGGTATAAAATTTTTATCGTGCAACAAGGATGATAGTGTCACAGTTCATGGTCATGTTATAAGACTAGTCTATGCTGTTTAACATTATGTGTTGAGGAAACTGATGGGAGAGGAATCCAAAAGGGGTTTTATGGCCTAGATAAATAACCAGACAAGAATTAGGCATAGATGGTTTAAACCACACTCAGTCCCAAGGGAGAAAATAGGCCAAGGGTCCAAAATGGTTGAATCTATGACTAGGCGAAAGGATGAGATATATGGGCATCACTACATTTCCCATAAATATGGGAATCAATACATATGTAGTTCTTGACCATGATAAGGTTGAACACTAATGCCAGAAGTAATTCAATCTCAGCATAGAATATCATAATGGTGATATATGGTTTAATATCACTCAGATTGGACTGTATGGTTCTTAATTTAGGGTCACTGAATTAATACTGTAGAGGTTGTGCAGTATTCCCTTGTGGATATAATCGCTAAAAATACTCCCAAACCCACAAGAATCTTTCTTGATGGGGGGAAACATAGAGTAATGTACGGATTCTTCATTCACATAGAAGTGAATACCAATTGTAAGGAAATATTATATAGGAATGTTCCAATGGTATTGATCTTCATTGTTGACACACACATACACATGGGAGGGGAAACACCAGGGGTTTTTGAATTTAAAAAGATCATATGTAAGTGGATGATGTGAATCACAATATCAGTTAACTAAAACACAATAATGGTGTTTTAATTATGGAGGATATATTAGTACCATGTTTTATGAAACAACATCGGTATCATGTTACCCTAGATGGGGATAGACAGGAAATGTTTGTCTTCTTACCATATTAAAAATGTTGTACCTATTTCAAAATTTCATCCATTACATTATGGGGAATTGACCTAGGATAGTTGGGGATCCATGTGGCTATGAACCATTACCTTAGAGTTCCCTTAAAACCTAAAACACAATGGGGTTCTAATTAAAGATATATTTGAAGCATGGAAATGGATTAAGAGACAGTCCTTGAAAAATCCAACACTCCAGGTCAAATGCCCTGTCACATCAGAGCATGTCATTAGGAATACACGAATTGACTCCGGGTAAAATAATGTGATATTAAAAATTGTATATGGTCATATTTTTTGGACCAAGGGCTCTTTGTTTATGGACATAGTGTTTGGAACAGAGAGATGAGACTCCTAAGGAGAAAATATATGGTGTAACGTCATGAAGTTACCCTATGTGAACGGGGCATAAAGAAGTCTACACCACATCAAACATTATTAATAAGAACACACACATCGTTTGACATCACACTACACAGACTATTGAGTGATTCTACAATGGATATACATATCATGGGGAGGTGATGAACCCGAAATGAATGAGGACTATGGAGGACCCTCACCAAACCACTATTTGTAAGGAGGCATACACACAGTTTATATTCATGATGCAATGACTTGAAATCCCAATTTATATTCTTAGATTTCAGACCATAGCACATGAAAAGGGTCTAAAAAGGATGAAGAACCTTTGTATTTCCCCAAATATAAAAATATTCGGGCATCACTACATATCCCATAAGTATAGAAAGAAATCCAAATTTCATTCGTTAATTCCATATAGTTTAACATCATTATGTTTGGATGGAGAGTCATGTTCCTTTCGAAGTAATGATTTAAGGACCAAAAACGCTATGTTGTTTTACATCACAAAACAAATGATAATTTAGTTCATAGATTGAATTCATAGAATTTAGACCATTTTCTACTAGTTAAGGTCATAGAGTTTGGACCAGTGTGAGGAGTGTCTAGAATGGACATGTGTGTAATGCATGATTGATATACCTGATATGAATGAGGCATAAGGAGGCCCAATTCCACACAAAATATCCATCAAATGTTTAATTACTTAGGGATGGGCCTGAAGAATAAATGTATGAGTGTCCCTATGTATCCCATAAGGACGGGAATCAAGTAGTACATAGTTCTTAAATTCCATATTCATTACTGTAATACAGTAATGATGAAGGTTTTGGGTAGTTTTACATCATGTATCTCAGATGGGGAAATAGTTTAACATTGTGTGGGATAAGATCCCATGTATTTTAATGCCACGTGGTGAGGAAACTGTATTACAGTTTAACGCCATGTTTTTAGGATGGTCTATTACTCCTAAAATTTATTACTTAAGGAACATGATGTTGGTTGGAGAAGTTATGTGCTCTCCATCCATGGAAATCAATCAGTATTCACCCATGGGGTAAACCTTGTCAAAATTCGAGGTACTCCCTTGTTGGGCTCCATCATTGGGGGATTCCTTCCTAGAATCATTGACTTCCTCAGAGCTAGTACTATGTTGCCTGGAGTGAAGGATTGTAAATCAACATTGTTTTCCGAAGCACAAGATATCTTGTTCTGGTGCCTTTATAGATTGAGCAAGGCCTAGAGACTATTCTTGTTTTGGGATTCTAGTTTAGCCAAATTGACTTATTATATCTTTTCTGATGTATAATCGTCATAGAAGTATGTAAAACGTGAAGACATCTGAATATCAATGGGAAGTAATTCTTCAATTCCATACACCATGGAAAATGTGGTCACTTGTGTGGAATTATAAGTGGTCATCCGATATACATGGGGATCGTTGGGGAGATTTTCAAGAAAACTATTCTAGTTATGAACAAAAATATTCTACAAAATTTTATATTGGGTCTGGTTGAATGCCTTAATCATTCTAATTTATTGTTTATGGTGGAGAGAATTGTTGTTGGACATGATCAACTATATAGTTTAAATTTTTTTTAGCTTGGTTGACCAGATGTTTGTGTTGTTATCAGTGAGAATAACATGACATACTCTAAATATATGGACGTTTTTGGAGCTCACAAACTCAATGATTGAATGGGATTTGACATCATTATGTATAATTTCATCTTCCCAATTGCAAAAGAAACTCGTTGGGGTAAAAATGATCCTGAATGGATGAGCTATCCCTGGGGGATAAAGTCCTACAATGCAGAGTCTCTAGACTACAATGGGACAACATTACTTGGTATTATAGATGGTCTATGTGGGTCAATGAAGAAATTTTTCTTAGATATGACACATGTGGAATCTATTTGATAACACTACCTAGTCATTAACCATGGTGGGACAAAGGTAGTGCATCATTTGAATCCGATGAGAGATATTCAACCCCACCTGATGTGCTCCAGAAGAACAAGTATGAAATTTGTACATAGACTATGGAATCTCGTCTCCCTAAATAAAATGAGGGGGGATTACATAAAACCCACATTTTTAGAGAGTATGATCAATATTGGGTCCTCTCTATAGGGTGAATTATAATGCACATTGATGGATTCTCCCGCATTCGGATCTATATGATAGGATCTTTCCATGTTTGAGGAACTCTAAAAAATGAGTTTTCTAATTGGATATCTCTTCTACCATGGTAGGGAGATATAGAGGTCTCTATATGGAGGCACCAGTGTTGAGATGGATTAAATGCTAATTGTCATCATCGTCTGGAGTTATGGGAGTGTTGACTCATCGATGTTCCACAAGATGATTAAATCATCTTGATCGGGTTCTGAAAGGGATGGGGCTAGACTATCCAAGGGATTATCTTGATCAATCTATGATTATAGAACATGATTGACCTCTGTAAGAGAGAGAAATTAGGCTAATAGCTAGTTTTTTCTCTCTAATAGTTTCAAAATATCTAGATTCCTAATATCATAATAACCATTTAACTTCTAGATGACCAACTAGAAGTCTCCCTTTATATGTTTTTGGGGAAAATAAATCACAAGTTCCAGATTGAGACCAACGATGAGAGCCTGATACCCTACCTTTTTATTGGTATAGACTTCTTACAAAAAGAATGAATTGGTAAAGACAACCTTTTTAGGGGTGATGAAGACCATTACAAGACCTACACTATTGAGACTACGATCATTGATATGTCTCCCAATTGGACTTTCAGAAGCACCATAAAATTGCAGCTTCTAACATACCATAGAATGATCCCCTGAGAGGATAGTATCTTCTATAAGATCATGATTTAGGTACTGCTCTATGGGAGATAGATGGGTGGATAAAAATTCAACCAATGCCTGACATTTTACTGCCTTCTATGGGACTAAGAGGATGTTAAACTACCTAAGGAACATTTTCAAATGTGCTATAATACCTATCAAAATAGTGTGGTTCAATATATACATCAGTGGATCCATACAGGACACTGGATGTATCTCATGATACTTTAGATAATACCTCAACTTCTTCACATCTTGAATTAGTGAGAGGAGTCTTTTCTCAAATAATTATTATCTTGATTTAGTGTCGAGGAGCATGAAACTGAGATTTTAAAACATTTTTTTGTTAATATTATTTTGGGTGAGAAGGGGGTTGGTGGATCAATTTAGGGAAGTTACGTAGAATACCAATAGATTCCATGAAATATGTGGCATTATAACTAGATTCTTTAGTAGGTAATACTTGATCATCTCTAATATGGTATGGTACTCTTCATCCCACTTTTTGATGTCACCTTTCTTTGAGAGACTAGAAAATGGATTAAAAATTACAGATAGATTTGTGATTAATAGACTTATGTAGGATACGTGACATCGAAATCCTCAGACCTCCCAGAGGATTCTTAGATGGAGAATATAGCTAATATCCATGATCTTATCTTAGTTGATCTTTAGGGTTCTATATCTAAAAATGAAGATAATGAAATTTCGAGATGTCACCCTGAAATCGCATTTTAAGGGGTTTAGATTAATGTACAAATATTAAAGTAAGCTGAACTATTTTTTGATATCTAAGAGATGGTTTTGATGTTGGTGGTGTTTGACCACAAAACATCCATTTAACATTTTACTATTTTCCTAAGAATCAGTTTTAAGATGCGATGCATAGAACGCTGATAGGTTGCTCCTGTATTCTTTAGAAAAAAAGACATTACCCAATAATAGAAGGTACCTTAAGGCACAATAAAGGAGGATCATTATTCATGAGTGGGGTCCATCTTGATCTAATAATTCCTAGAATTCTAATTCAAGATTGAGTGAGTCAGTATCAATGTAGGGGAGTCTTTCAGTAGTTTTATCATAGGAAGTGGAAAAGTATCACATGGAAAATGACAATAGAGATCCCAAATTTTAATGCAGACTCTGATATGTCCACTCTTCTTCTTGATAAGAATGATGTTAGCCATCCACCATTGGTTCAGAAATTCCTTGATGTTTTTTTGATGAGCATATCCTTTTTTTCCATGACTATAGAATAGTGACATTGTTGCATCTATCTAGGAGGATATTTGAACATGTGATTACTCACTAGAAATCCAAGGGGATAGATGGAGACCTAACCGTCCATTCCTATAATCTTCTCATTAGTCTAGGAAAATACATAAACATGTTTATTCCTGAAATCCACATACTATTTCTATGCCTCTACGTGAATAACTGCACTGATCAGTATCAGCCTCATATTCGTCCCAATGATAAGATTCACCTCTAAAAACTCATTAGCAGTGGACGATACTTCCTCCTATAGTGTGAGAGAATAATACAACGAATCATCTTTATTGTCTGAGATAGGGGAACTAGTGGGAGGAGGAAAATTTTTTGATTCAGTTGAACCTAGAGTGTAACAACCCAATGTTCTTCAATGGAAACTACCTTCTTATATTTATGTCATAAAATAACATGAAAACCCAACATAATGAACTACTAAGTGATAAGTGACCTTTAAACATAAGTTTGTCACTTTTGTGTTTGTAATTTTAAAAACCTGACATACATGGTTGTGATTATAATGATTTTTGGAGTCTAATGAAACAAAAATAATTTTCTATGAATTTTGACGTACACTTAAGAGTAGTTACATACCCTTATGAATAGTAATATGACCATTATGAATAGTAATTAATCCAACATAAGAGTAACTGTACCCATTAATAATTGAATAAAATTTAGACATCTTAGAAAGTGACAATTTGACCTTAGTAAACGTTTTGGAATTTTGTAAGTCATAAATAATTAATTTTAATTAATTAATTAATTTAAAGGGAAATTTATTTTCTTATAATTTTCTTTTTATTTATCAAGTCAATGTTTTATAGTTTTTAAATATTTTTTTAAGACCCTACGTAATTTTTGAAAGCACTATAAAATCATTTTTAATCTGAAAAACTTTTTTTTAACTAAATTATGATGTTAATTAAATATTAAATTAACAATATTTAGAAAATTATTTTTGAAAAAAATTAATTTATTTTTAGATTCTACACATCTAAAAATGGTTGGGGTAAATTTTTATGATTTTTTGAAGATACTTGAATTTTTGATGAATAATAGAATCCGATAATTTACAATAAATGCTAAAAATGGATTAATTGTGTCATCGATGATTCTCTGCTGATGTAAGCCCACATTGTTCGAAATAAAATGATAAAATTACTATTTTTGTTCATCTGAGACTCGATATTCCTTTTCATAAGGGAAATTAATAAACTAATTAATTTTATATTAAGGAAACCCCTCTCCCCTCCACTATAAAAGCCACCCTTCACACCCTCATTTCCTAACATGTCTCAAGATCCAATACTTCTATAAACTCTTCCCAAAAACCTTCTATGGCCCCTACCCCACGTCCATGTGCTCTTGGTCTCATAAAAAGACCAATATTAAGCCCTTAAGAAGGTTCTCAAGAGGATGATTCTATAGGTAATTTCCCTCCCCCTTCTCCTTTAATTTCTTTTCAAGATTAAGTTCATTTCTTGATCACCCCCACCTATCTTCATAAATCTTGTATTGTAACTCCAGTATTATACATATAATATAATTTTATGATTCTAATGGGATATTATATCATCCAACCCCCTTTCCCTCTTCCTTTTATTTTATTAAAGAGAACGCTGATTGTGAGGTGTTAATTTGTTTCACCTTCAAGAACGACATGCTTTCTTCTTCCATTTATACCTTCATATCTGGTCATGAAACCATTTTTATAGTTGAAACAGAACATTTATTACCTCCTATTTGAAGTTCTGGAACTAACTTATGACCATATTACTAAGTGATAAGTTAAAACAAACTCGTTTTGATCAAAAAGCCTCCCAAATTAACCCAAATAATCATCATTTAATTCGTGTCTAATGATTCATCCACATGGATATAATATGATTAATTATAAGATCATTAAAACTTCTTTAATGTAATTAATAATATGAAATATCTATTCTTGTTGTTTACCCATGTTCCACCCAAACATTAATTTAAGAATACAAGTGATCCACTCAAGAAAACCATAAAAACAAACATTCCCAAATAATGTTTTTAAACGCTATGACTCATCCAGAGGAACATAAATTCACTTAATGAAACCATAATGAACAATATTAATGTACACATTGTTCTGGATATATAATTTATGAATATAATTTCATTATACATGACTTTAAAGAGAAGGAAGCATTAGGGTACAAGGTAAGGGGAAATTCTCAAACCCAACTTTCATCCTTCAGGTTCTCCCTCTTTCACTCCATTTTTGATATAGTTACTCCTTAAAGATCATTTTTTCATCATTGTATTTCATTTTCTCGGATATAAATGTTTACCACTATTGTTTATTTCAAACAAAATGTTTTCCAAAAGAACTCCTCTGTCTAGAACACACCTTTTACTTCTTATTCACAATTTACGGTTTGTGTATCAAGTATGTCATTCCCTATTTATTTTGGGAACCCAATGTTTATGAATGTGTTCTTATGAGATGTAACCCATTCTTTACATGGGTTATTTATAGTCACTTATGATATATTTTACATGTGGAAATCATTATAATGATAATGTTATGAGGAGACGGGTGCGCCCGGAATTATATAGCGCAATATGAATGTTTCAATGTGACGGGTGTGCCTGGAATTATAGAGTGCTCCAATTCATTGGGTAAAGTGATGAATCTCATGAGTAAATGTAAATTGATGAGTGAACAGGATTATAGCTTGTTTCAAAGGTATGTGTGGTAGTTAACCACTAATACATGCTGTTTCATTTTTATGCATTTCCACATTTCAAGTCTTTTATTTATGCTCCTCTCATGTTCATGATCTTTTTCCTATGTTATGATTATGCTCACCCCATGCTATATTGTTCTTACCTACCCTCTTACTGGGATTCTAGCTCACCCATTTTGATTTATATCCTTAGGTGGCTACATGTACTAAGGAGAGGATAAGTGCCAATAAGAAGCTAGAGTAAAAGAAATTAAATAAATGTTTATGCTTGATGTTGTAATTGTTATGGATGGTCCTAGTTTTCCCATGACACTAAACCATTGGATCCTCTATGTGTAATACTATTATGTTGTTTATCATTAAAATGATGTAATAGTAATGTATGAAAAGGCCGGGTCACTATAGATGATATCAAATGAAATGTTTAGTTAATTTGGGAATTAGGATTAGTGAACCCAAAAGAAAACCTCTAGCATGAGGATAAGAACAAAAATACACACAACAATTTTTACATAGGGATCCAATATGTTATGTTTTTGGTATAAAGTGTTTCATTGAATAATTTGTTAATGAATTGTTTACTTATGTTTTGTTCTAACCATTTATATGTTAGAAAATGCTGGGAACCAGGAGCTATCAAGCTAATAACTCTTGCGAGGGCCAATGCAACGATTTCCCAAACGACATCCTAAATGATTTGGGAGGTGGAGTTCAAAACATCATGGTGATGCTTACACAATAATCTTAGGTTATGAACAATAACCATAATAATTTGGAATGTCCTCGTTCACCAAAGAGAGAGAAACTGGCTATCAAATCTTTCATGTGGCAACCACCACTGACATTTAGTGGATCTTCAGATCCACTAGTTGCAGAACAGTGGGTCAACTACATGGAGAAGATCTTTTCTGTTCTACACTGTTCCAAGATAGAGAAGGTGAACCTAGCGATTTATCATCTAGATGGAGAAGCATAATAATGGTGTGATTTGATTTAGAAGACCAAGCCAGGGGAGAAAATTGAAGAAATTGAATGGGATGACTTTAAGATAATGTTTCTCAATAAGTACTTCCCACGAACTCTTCGCACGGAGATGGATAGAGAATTCATAGAGCTCAAGAAAAAAGAAGTAGAATCTTTCACAACCTATGAAGAGAATTTCACAAGGCTTGCAAGGTATGCTTCAGGTATTGTTGTCAACAATGATAGCAAAATTGATAGATTCTTTAGTGGATTAAAACCACACCTTCGAAAGGATCATTCCATTCAGGACATTGGGAGTTATGAAGAAGTTGTTCGGTATGCTCTCTAAGTGGAGATGGATTTTGGATAATGGTACCATGGCTATAGTGATAAGAAAAGAAATATGGAGTTTCAAGATGGTGGATCTAATGACAAAGGAGAAAATATAAATTAATGACCCACATCCCAAAAATGTGGGAAGATGTACCCAGGGAACTGTCTCATAGGGATGGGGAAATGCATCAAGTGTTGGAAATAAGGACACCATGCTCAAGAGTGTCAAAAAGACATGAAAACGAAGGAGAATGTAGCTGATTAAAGGAGAGAACCACTCATGGTTCAGTTCTACAACTGCAAGGAGCTAGGCACTATGAAAACTAGTGCACTAAACCATGAGTTCTCGAGGGTAATCAGCTTCAGCAGCCACCAAATCCAAAGGAACATGAGAAGGCTTATGCCATCACTACTATGAAGGTGGATCATGATAATAATGTCCTACAAGTTACACATCATATTCACTGAAGAATGGAAAATTTATTATTCGATTCTGGTTCTACGCATTCCTTTATATCTTGTATGTTTTCTAGAACTATAGAATCGAAGCACCGAAACATTGATGTAGAGATATCTGTAAAAACACCTTGTGGTGCAACCATTGAAACCCAAGTGTTTGACTCTTCTCCCGTTGGCGTATGTGGGAATATTCTTCCGAAAAATCTCATAATACTTCCTCTAGTGGAATTCGATGTTATAATGGGAATGGATTGGCTCTCGTTATATAGAGCACATATCAACTATTGGGAAAAGGAAATATCTTTTCATATTATGAATCATCCCATGCTTCTCTAAAAATTCAAGAAATATCATGAATCTCCATTGAAAAATCCTTCAATGGTTTGGGTGTTGATTCCCAATGAAGAAGCATACCTTGCCCAAATGGTTGAGTTGAAGGAATGTTCTTACCTTGAGAAAATGCTCATCGTGAGGGAATACCACGATGTATTTCCCAAAGAGTTACCCAAAATTCCCCCGGACCATGAGGTAGAGTTCTCAATTGAACTCATACCTGAAGCTACTCCTATCTCGAAGTGCCCATATAGGATGTATCCTATCAAACTGGAGGAGTTAAAGAAGTAGCTTCAAGAGCATCTGGAAAAAGGGTTCATATACCCTAGTGCATTGCCTTGGGGTGCGCCAGTGCTCTTTGTGATGAAGAAGGATGGAACAATGAGGTTGTGTATCGATTATCAGGAACTCAGAAAGATCCCCATAAAGAACATGTATCATCTCCCAAGGATTGATGACTTGTTCGATCAGTTAAGAGGTGCTCAATACTTATCAAAGGTGTATCTTCACTCTGGATATCATCAGGTAAAGGTGAAGAAGGAATATATTCATAAGAATTCCTTCCAAACAAGGTATGGGAACTATGAGTTTTTGGTGATTACCTTTATTCTTACTAATGCCACTGAAATCTTCATGGATTTGATGAATAGAGTCTTTAGAAATTACCTCGACAAATTTTTGGTAGTGTTTATTGATGATATTCTCATCTACTCTAAGTGTAAGGATAAACATGAAGAACATCTAATACTTGTGACTGTGTCATTGAGAATGGAGAAGTTGTACGCTAAGTCCAACAAGTGTGACTTTTGGATAAGGAATGTCACATTCTTGGGACATGTGATACCAAGTGAGGAAATTTCTATGGATCATTCAAAGACAACGACGATTGAGGAATGTCCAAGGCCCTCTAGTGTCACAGAAAACTATAGATTTCTTGGATTAGATGGTTACTTCCGACGTTTTGTGAGAAACATCTCACGATTGTCAAGCCCACTAACTATGTTAACAAGTAAAGGGGCAAAGTATGTCTGGATGGAAGAATGTGAGGGAAGCTTCAAAGAGATAAATAGAAGGCTAATCACCGCACCTGTAATCACACTACCGAAAAGTGGAGAATGTTTTTGTGATATACATTGATTCTTCAAAGAATGTATTGGGTTTTTTACTCATGCAAAATTACAATGGGATAGCATACGCCTCACGATATTTGAAGATCCATGAGAAGAACTACCTAACACATGATCTAGAGATAGAAGCCTTGATTTTTTCCTTGAATATCTGGCAGCACTACCTTTATTTTGAGAAGTGTGACATATACACCAACCACAAGAGCTTAATGTATATATTCACACAAAAGGAGCTCAACATGCATCAAAGGAGATGGATATAGTTAATCAAGGATTACGATTTCTCTATTCACTATCATGCGGGAAAGGCAAACAAGGTAGCAAAGGCTCTAAGATGAAAAAAACCTGATACGCTTTCCATGTTGTGGATTGAGAAAGACCCTATCTTCTTGGATATGCCGAAGATGGATTTGGAAATCATAATGGCATGGGATACATCCTACCTTTCCCAAATGATTGCACAACCATCCATTAAGGAGAATATTAAGGAAGGAAAAAGGGGTGATGCAGAGATACAAAAGAGGGTGAATGAAGTAAAGTAAGGGAAGCTGCCAGAGATCTATATTGATGATGGTGGTGTGATTCAGTTTGTAATGCTGCTTTGTGTGCCTTCATCAGCTGGGATAAAGAAGGTACTATTGGATAATGCACATAGATCAATATTCTCTATCCATCCTGGGAGTACCAAGATGTACCGTGATCTCCGAGAACACTTCTGGTGGGATAACATGAAGAATGAGATTGCAGAATATATATCAAGGTGTTTGGTATGTCAGCAAGTTAAAGCAGAGAAACAAAATTCCAAGGGTATGATGCAGCCATTTCCTATACCCATGTGGAAATGGGAAAATGTTACTATGGACATTGTCACGGGTCTCCCGAAGATGTCAAAGGGAAATAAAGTGATATGGGTTGTGGTTGACTGTCTCACCAAGACCGCCCATTTTATCACTATTAGGGAAGATCTCACCCTTGAACAACTTGTAAAGATATATTTAAATGATATGGTGAGACTGAAAGGTGTTCCACTCTCAATTGTCTCTGACCGTGATCCAAGGTTCACATCTATGTTCTGGAGGAGCCTTCATCATTCTTTTAGTACTTAATTAAATTTTAGCACGACCTATCACCCACAAACTGATGGCCAATCCGAAAGGTCTATTCCGATGCTTGAAGATATGCTAAGAGCCTGCTATCTTGAATTCAAAGGTGTTTGGGATAAACATCTCCCATTGGTTTAGTTATCATACAACAATAGCTTCCACTCGAGTATTAGGATGGCTCCGTATAATTCTTTTTATGGGAAGTGGTATAGAACTCCAACATGTTGGGATGAGGTTGGAGGAAAAAAGCTTCTTGGACCTGATCTTGTTCAAGAGATGACATAGAAGGTTCAAGTCATCCATAAACACATCAAATATGTTGAATGTTTGAAAAAGAGCTATGCTAAAAACCGTCAAAGGGACTTGGAGTTCACCGTTATAGATACAGTCTTTCTTTGAATATCTCCATGGAAGAGTGTCATGTGATTCGGGAAGAAAGGGATGAAATGTCTAGGTATATCGTCCCCTTTGAGATCCATGACCGTATTGGAGCTGTGGGATATCGTCTTGCACTTCCACTGAATATGGCTCATGTTTATGATGTGTTTCATGTATCTCTACTGAGGATGTACATACCAGACCCCTCAAACATAATAAACTCAAAGGTGGTGCAGTTGGAAGATGATATCTCCTATGAGGAGTATCCAGTAAAGATTTTTGGATTGGAGAGATAAGGTTCTATGAAACAAGACAACCCATCATGTCAAAGTTTTGTGGAGGAACCATGGGTTTTAGGAAGAAATTTATGAACCATAAGAGGCAATGAAGGAGAAACACCCTCACCTGTTTGTGTAAAGTGAAATTTCGGGGGCAAAATTTATTAAGGGTGGAAAAATGTAATGTCCCAATGTTTTTCAATGGAAGTTCCCTTATTATATTTTTTCATAAAATAAAATGAAAACACAACCTAATGAACTACTAAGTGATAAGTTACCTTCAAAAATAAGATTGTAACTTTTGTTTTTGGAATTTTAAAAATACAACATACATGGTTGTGTTCAAAATGATTTTTGGAGACAAAGGAAACAAAAATAATTTTTGGTGAATAGTAACGTACCCTTTGGAATAGTTACATAACCTTATGAATTGTAATAAGAACATTATGAATAGTAAATAATCCAACATAAGTGTAACCTTACCCATGGATAATTAAATAAAATATAGTCATCTTAGAAAGTGAAAATTTGACCTTAGTAAATGTTTTGGAATTTTTTAAGTCATAAATAATTAATTATAACTAATTAATTAATTTAAAGTAAAATGTATTTTCATAGAATGTATTCATTATTTATCAAATAAATGTATTATAGTTTTTATATATTTTTATAAGACCCTATGTAATTTTTGAATGCACTATAAAATTGATTTAATCTTGAAAACTATTTTTTTAAGTAAATTATGATATTAATTAAATAATAAATTAATAATATTTAGAAAAATTATATTTTAAAAATGGACTTCATTTTTGGATTCAAAACTTCATAAAATTGTTGGGGTAATGTTTTGGGATTTTTCTGAGATACTAGCATTTTTATGAATAGTAGAATCCGATAATATACAATAAATTCTAAATAATGGATTAATTGATTCATCGATGATGCTCTGCTGATGTAAGCCAACATGGTTCGGGATCACATGATAAAATTACTATTCTTTTTCATCCAAGACTCACTATTCCTTTTCGTAGAGGAAATTAATAAACTAATTATTTTTATATTAAGGAAACCCATCTCCTCTCCACTATAAAAGCCACCCTTCACACCCTCATTTCCTCACACCTCTCAATCTCCAATCCTTCACTAAACTCTACACAAACACATTACCTAGCCCCTCCCACACTTCCATGATCTATTGGGATAATCAGAAGTCCAAGCTTAAGCCCTTAAGGAGGTTCTCAAGAGGAGGATTCTTTTGGTTATCCCCCCGCCTCTTCTCCTTTAATTTCCTTTCAAGTTCAAGTACATTTTTTGATCTATCCCCACCAATATTCATCCAAATTGTATTGAAACACTATTATTATAAATATAATATAATTTTATGATTCTAATGGGATATTATATCATCCAACACCCTTTCCCTCTTCCTTTTATTTTATTAAAGAGAACGTTGTTCGTGAGGTGTAAATTTTTTTCACCTTCAAGAACGACATGCTTTCTTCTTCCATTTCTACCTTCAGATCTAGTCATGAAACCATTATTATGGTTGAACCAGAACATGTTATATGTATTACCTCCTATTTAATGTTCTGGAACTAACTTCTGACCATATTACTTAGTGATAAGTAAAAACAAGTTCGTTATGATTGAAAACCTCATAAATTAACCCAAATAATCATCATTTAATTCTTATCGAACGATTCATCCACATGGATATAATATGATTCATTATAAGATCATTCAATCTTCTGTAATATCATTAATAAAATGTAATATCAGTTCTGGATGTTTACCCATTTTCCACACGAACATTAATGTAACACCCCAAACTTCCATGGTACGCTTATCATTGAATAATACAATAGCATGTGTTGTATGCAACTTCGAGTTCTAACCCACACCACAACCAATCCAAATAGACGTTATGAATATTAATACCCAATTTTTGAAATTTTATAAATTTTATATTTCAATATGGACTTCATTTTTGTATTCGGAATATCAAAATTAGCTTCGGGTGAATTTTTTGTATTTTTCTGAAAACATTCAATTTTTGATGAATAGTTAAAAACAAAGAGTTATAGTTTAAAACCGAATTGTTATTTAAATAATTATTTAATTTATTTAAATTTAATTAAGGTAAAAATAGATACATAATACCAATATATGTTCAATGTAATTCATTGGAGTTAGTTTAGAATAATTTTAGATATATAATAATTTTATTGAACTTTTCACAGTCTTTTACCCACCTCCTAGGAGAATTTAAAAATTCACATAAAACATATTTTTACCACTTCTGTGAGTGGAATTTAGAAAATCTGAGAGACACAGTTAATATCAAGGATTAAAATGTGGTTCAATATAATAAAAATAGTTTTTGGTGAATAGTAACTTTTTTACTTTTATTTACCACATTTGAAAGTAAATATTGTAATTAAGGGTAAAAATGTTAATAATATTACCCTAAATCATGTACTAATTCTATTTTACAAGTTTATCTCGACCATAAACAACCTTAGGAATAAAATATTTTCATTTAGGTCCACTTGAATTAGATTAGGAAATTTATTATTATTTAATTCAAAGAAGAGTTAAAAGAGTTAAAATCAAAGTTTATTAACTAAAACAATTTTAATATAGGGTTGTACATAAGATAAATTAGATTATAAATATTAGATAGAAATATAAACATATTTACAACAGAATAGTATTTTATTTATAATTTTTATACATAAAATAATATAATTTATTTTTGACACAATGGTGATGCAGTACTTACCTAATTAATAAAAAAATAAAATAATTGATATTATAAATATCCAAATAAATGTAATTTGAGACTTTTTATTAAATCCACTAATTTTCTAGGATAAAATAACATTTTATTATTGGTTATATAAATTTTTTTTGATGTAATAATGCTTTTATGAATTTATAAAAAGCCAAATACCCAATAGTGTCAAAATAGACATAAAAGATTTTTTAAAACAAATATTATATTATTAATTGATATTATATTCCTAAAAATATTAGGGTCAGCCAAAGCACTTATATCCTAATAGGTGTATCATTAATGGACCACTTGGAGGTCTCTTGGAGGTCTATAGTAGGTTTATTAACAATACAATATAAAAATACAAAGAGACATGGTAAATGTCAAACTATTTAACTAATAGTTAAATATAAATGATAAGGTTAATATAGTGACCCAAACCTATCTAAAATCATTTGGATGAAACTATTTAGACCCATCCACACCATAAAATTTTAATAATCCTTTTTGGAGCCATTAGAAACCAAATATGATTTTATTATAAAATAATACTTCTAGCTTTTCCAAAGGTGCCCCTCACCCCACTTATAAAGGGTCACTACCTCTTCTCTATAATTTACACCTTAAAAGCATTTTGGATCATCCAAACCCTGCGCATATATTTTCTAAATTTCCCTCAATTCGACCTAGAGGCCTTAATATGATCATAAAGCCATCCTAAAGAGCCCTTTTGATCAAATCAAAAGGAAGAACCCGATTAAGAGGTAATGTTTTCATCACCCTCTTTCAAGTTCGTTTCTTCTTCAACTTCTTCTTTCATTGCTATTACCATTATAAAATAATAACTCCAGTATATTATATATACTGTGATACTATTATAAATATGTAACAACCATATTCAATATTCTATCCATCCTTTGAATGACATGCCACCATACGTGCGTACGTACGACATACCGTCTCCACGTCGTGGTGTAATTGTTATTCCAAACATTATTATTTGGATGGGTATAATAATGATGTGTAATTCATGTAAATAATAAATATAACATGATACTGATTCTGTATATATGATATACTCTTCAATTATATATTATTATAATATCAAAAGAGTGATATTGTCGCTCGTGCGTACCTACGGACTACCGTCTCCACGAATGCGATGAGATTCATTCCCCATCGTATCTATTCAAGTGTAATTCTCATTTTATGATTAAATATAATGTTCCAGTACTTGATATAATTATGGTTATGAATATGATACAACCTATCCATAACAAACATGACTTATGTAACAAAATATGTAAAAGAAAACGAGTAAGTTAATGCCTAAAACGATGATAATACTAAGATATTATTAACAAATAAATGTTAAAAGATAATATATGATATCATATTAAGGTATATGATTCTTTTATAATTTATTAAAAATTATTTCACCATTATACAATAGGTTAACCTACCTTTAACCAAGGAAAAGTACAAGGTAATGGTTTATTTCACAATCTCTTCATTATCCGATGTCGTTTATACATAATTATCTACTAGGACCTCTTTATCATCGACATCCATGTTTCTTAAAAATGTATTCCAAAACATTATTACTATTTTACCAAATATGGGTTAAAGTAATTTATACCATTTTTTGACTTTTTATAAGTTATTTATAAAGGAATGTTTCCGTCGTTTTCCAAACAAGGTCCGTTTTAACCTTTTTAACCAAATTAAGGTAAAAATGTTTAATTAACTTATACAGAGGGTGCGGCTATAATATACTATTATACACATGTATAATCTTCCCTAGAAAGATTATAAGAATATTTTCAATGTAAATGCTTTATTATATAATTATGTGACTCTTAAATGATTTCAAAATAGAAAGAGTTATTTCCCTAAAAAGGGTTTTGATTTCAACTATGTCAACATGATTTGGTGGATTTTAAGTATATTTGAAGTTGATTTATTATGATACAAAACATCGATATTATATTAAAGGGTTTGTGATATTTTGACTATGGACGTGATATTTTTACACCATTCATGATTTATGGTTAAAGTAATGACATTTTGTATGCTAGTTTTAATACAATGGTTTAAGATAAGTTTAAAACTTTTCATATGAGGAATGTATTGGACATAGTAAGGGATGAGTGGATCCCGCTATAGCTCCTCGATGCATCGGTAGGTCTCATGATAAAACTAGATGTGGAATTGGCCAGGGACCTTTCCTAATTTGATTTGTGGTTTTGGCCGAGGCCATAATCATTTTTAGACGTCTTGGCCGAGGCCTTGACAAAATGTTTCAGAATGTCTAGCATTATACATACCCTCATTATGGAAATAATATTGATAGTTCATGTGGTCATTCGACTGGTAGAATACCCATGATTATATTTTATTATGGAATTATTTACTCAGCTCATATTGTTTCCATAATTGTAGTCATGTTTATTATTGTTAAAGCCATGTGGTTTCAATTATTTACCATACTTAATATCTATGTCATTTTCCACTGTGTTAATTACCCTTACTGAGAATTTGAGCTCACCACTTTCTTATGTTTCATTTTCCTAGGATATGAAGAAGTTTATTATGAGTGACCAGCGGGCATAATCTAGGAAGTTTGGATGTTTCTAATGAAATATTTTTGTGTTGTATTTCTTTTCAATTTGTAAAGTTAAACTTATGTATGAATCTTGTTTCCAATAATACTAAACTGATCAGCCTTTTGAGAAATGATATCCTTATGATCATGTCAATGTTATGTAATAATGCACTAACTCTGTGTAACTAGGGTCGGGGCATTACAGTTGGTATCAGAGGAAGTTTAGTAAAAACCTTGTAAACTAGATTTAGATAAACTCTGATTAGAGAATGTAGAATTAAGATGGACTTTGATGATTAGTATAGAAGAACATCGTAGAATTTTGGTATTGTAGTGATTTTGTGAGATTTCCAAGCTATACATCCCTGTCTGGATTTGAGTAGGTCGAGACGACTCTGGAACAGATGTATATAGGTGTAAAACTTGAAAACACCACATTGAGCTAGACTCTAACAGGAACTGAAGCACGACAACGGGCCTTGCTGGACTCTTGGTTACGAAACTCCCGGGGGATATGCTTAGGCTAATTATCATTTTCTCTACAAACCATTATGAAGGATTTATGAGTATATATTCTCTCAAAGAAAACATCTTTATGATTATGGATTATATCCATAAACTGCTCATTTTTTGTAAAGTGTTTTACAAGTTTGGATTTACGTATTGTGATTCATAAACTAATCTAGTATATGCCATTGTTTAGAAATGGCACCTCCTGGAAGAAATGGAAACGGTATCAATGCATGCACTCCATGTAGGGATTTCCCTCCTTCTCATGATAATTATAGTGGAGTTGGTCATGCAACTAGTGCTGATCAGCTAATCACCATACTGGGACAACTCACTCACGTTATGAATAATAACCATACCTGTATGGAGCACCTTGATCCATAGCATTGAGGATCAATGTTATATCGCTTCATGAGGCAAAAACCACCAACATTCAATGGGATTAAAAATCCCTTAGTAGTTGAGAAATGGATAAATTATTTAGAGAAAATATTCCATGCCTTCAGGAGTAGTGAAAGGGAAAAAGTTATCATGGTAGTTTACCACCTCACTGGAGATACTGATCAATGGTGGTTGTTGATTCAAAACATGAAAGAAGATTATGAAGTATAAAATATGAAATGGAGGGAGTTCAATGATATGTTTTTAGAAAAATACTTTCCTTTTGACCATCAAGAAGATCTGGAAAGGCAATTTCTGAGACTGAGACAAAATGAGGATGAGAATGTCACAAAGTATGAGGATATATTTACAAGGTTAGCATGGTATGCTACAGATTATATACGTAACCTGAGAAGTAAGATTTATCATTTCATTTATGGGTTAAAACCGTTTCTCCATCGATTATTGGTCTCATAATCCTTCTCATCATACGATGATATTGTCTCGTGTGATATCAAGACAGAAAAGGAATTCTATAAGTTTTGTGAATTTAAATAAAAGTAATAGAAGAAGAGATCTGCTAAACACTCTGGGAAAGGACATAAGGAAACAGGGAAGAAGGGAAAATTTTAATATCCACCTTGGGTTAATTGTGGAAGGAAGCACCCAGGTTCCTGTCTAAAAGTAAAACGAGTATGCTATAAGTGTGGACAGAAAGGCCATCTAGCTGGTGATTGTAAAGGAAAGAAAGACACTACCAATGTTCTATGCTACAATTGCAGGGAGATGGGACATTATGCAAATGAATTTCCTATGCGTCAGGGAAAATTACCTCATAAAAGTCTAGGGGATCAAGTCCAAGTATATGCTATCACTACTGCTGAGGTAGATGCTCCAAAAGACCTGGTGGAAGGTAATTTAATGGTTTCCTCATGTTTAGAAAATTATTTATTTGATTCTGCATCATCAGAATGTTTCATATCTTCCTAGTTTGGTATGAAAATTAGATATTTCCAATTTTATTTAACAAGGGAGTTGTTAATTAAAACTCCAAAGGGAAGTATCATTGAAACAATGTTTTGTGAATCAGTCCCCATTAGAGCACATAAATGATCTTTATACACTGATCTCATCGTCATACCTATGATTGATTTTGATAAAATCCTCAGTATGGATTTTATTTAAAAACATGATGTGAAGATTTATTGTAAGAAGGATCGGGTTATGATTTTTGATGATGATGATAAGGAACACCTTATCTTTAGAGTAGAACCGTCACCACCTAATTCTTATCTAGATCCACCCCAAATAGCTGAACTAAATTCAATTAATGGGGAGGAAGAGAATGAAATGATTGTGGGTGAGGAAACAAATGTTCAAATAGAGGATTTACCTATTATGAAAGAATATGTAGATGTGTATCTAGAAGATTTTCATGGTCATCCTATTGAACATGAAATTGAGTTTTCCATTTATTTAATTCCTACTTCAAGGCCTATATCGAATATCTCTTATAGAATGGACACTATAGAATTAGTTGAACTAAAAAAACAACTAGAGGGATTGAGTAATAAGGGATTTATTCACCCTAGTGTTTCGATGTGGGATGCCCTTCTCCTTTGTGTTAAAAAGAAAGATGGATCTATGGGGTTATGTATCGACTATAGGGAGATCAATGCTATAGCAATAAAGAACAAGTATCCATTACCTCGCATTGATGATTTATTTGATAAACTACATGGAGCTCAATACTTTTCAAATATTGACCTTCGATCTAGATACAATCAGTTGTTTGTGAAGAAGGAAGACATTCCGAAGACAGCATTTCGAACCAGGTACGGGCATTACGAGTTTACAGAAATGCATTTTGGATTGACTATTTCACCCTCTGTATTCCTGAATCTATTGAATAGAGTTTTCAAAGAATATCCCAATGATTTTGTGTTGTTATTTATTGATGATATATTGGTACACACCAAAAGTGACGAGGATCATAAAAATCACTTGAGCATTATCCTGAAGACTCTTAGAAGACATGAATTATAAGGGAATTTTAGTAACTGTGAATTCTAGATTCATGATATTTATTTTCTCGGCCATATTGTCTCTAAGGATGGAATCGTTTTTTGATCCTGATAAGAAAAGATCTATCCAATAATGTCCTACATCGATGAGTATAACTGAGGTACGCAGTTTTATTGGTTTAGCAGGTTATTATCGATGTTTTGTCCCGAAATTTTCCCGATTGGTTAACCCATTAACGAAGCTCACAAGTAAAGGGGTTAAATTTTTTTGGAAAAAAGAGTGTGAATATTCTATTGAAGAACTGATTAGAAGATTATTCAATGCTCTTATATTGACTCTACTATCAAGGAATGATGGGTTCGTTATTTATAGTGATGCATCAAAGAAAGAACTTGGTTGTGCCCTTATGCAGAATGGTAGGGTTGTTTCCTATTAATCACGACAGCTGAAAATTCATAAGAAAAACTATACTAGTCATGATCTTGAGTTAGCTGCTGAAATAACATCTTTGATGATATGGATACATTATCTCTAGGGTGAAAATTTTAGATTTATACTGATCACAAGAGTTTGAAGTATATTTTCTCACAGAATGAACTCAACATGAGGCAAAGGAGATGGCATGATCTAATCAAGGATTATGATTGTACGATACACTACCACCCGTGGAAGGAAAATAAGGCGGTAGATGGTTTGAGCAGAAAATATCATGGAGTTTTGAACATAATGATAATTTAAAGGGATACTATTTTCATGGATCTAGTGAAGATGGATATAGGAATTGCATTGGTAGGTGAAACATCGATACATTTTCAAATGGTTGCCAAACCATCTCTACTAGAAAAGATAAAGAGTTCTCAGTCCTGTGATGAAGAGTTTCAAAAGAACATTAATGCTGTAAATGATGGGATATTGAGAGACCTTGTGTATGAAGAAGGAATTTTGAAATTTGGGAAGAGACGTTGTGTTCCCGATATACCTGATCTAAAAAGGGAATTGATAGATGATTCTCATAGTTCCTATTTATCTATACTCCCTGGGAGAACCAAAATGTATAGATATTAGAAGGAAAATTTTTGGTGGGACAACATGAAGTGGGAGATTTCTGATTTTGTTTCAAGATGTATGGTTTGTCAACAAGTGAAAGCTGGAAGGCAACAACCTGGATGAGTCATGAAAAATCTTCCCATACCAGAGTGGAAATGGCATAATATTACGATGGAATTTATCATGGGACTACCAAAGACTCTTAGAAAGCACAATGAAATATGGGTCATTGATGATCATCTTACCAAGTCAACAAATTTACATGCTATAAGAGAATATCTACCACCTGAACGTCTATCAAGACTATATATTAATGAAATTGTGAGACTTCAGGGAGTACACCTATCGATTTTTTCAGATCATTAACCCTGTTTTACTTCACGATTCTAGAAGAGTCTTTAGAAGGCCTAGGATAATAAAATTTGTTTGAGCACTGCCTACCACCCTCAAACATATGGACAATCAGAACAGGCTATTCAATCCTTATAAGACATGTGGAGATCATTCTAACTTGACTTTCAGGGTATGTGGGATCAATATTTACATCTGGTGGAATTTTCCTACAACAATAGCTTCCATTCAAGTATTCAGATGGCACCATATGAAGCGTTATATGGAAAAAGATGTCGCACACCAACCTGTTGAGATGACGTCGGTGAGAGAAAACTCATAGGCCCAGAACTAGTGGAGGAAACGATGGAAAATGTGAAGATAATACAAAACCACATCAATGCAGCTCAAAGTAGGAAGAAGAGCTACGCTGATAACCAAAGGAAGGATTTGGAATTTCATGTAGGAGATCATGTTTTATTGAAGGTATCTCCATGGAAGGAAGTTATACGTTTCATTAAGAATGGTAAATTGAGTCCCATGTACATCGTACCTTTCAAAATTCTAAAACAAATTGGGGTCGTAGCTTACCGTTTGGCAATACCGCCAAGTCTCTCCAAAGTTCACGATGTGTTCCACGTATCACTATTGAGAAAATACATGCCTGACCCAATGCATGTACTCACTAATGATGAATTATAACTTGAACCCGATCTATCTTATTGCGAAGATCCCGTCAGGATTCTTGATACAAGAGAACAAGTGCTGGGAAACCGGACGACTCGTCTAGTAAAAGTTTTATGGAGGAACCATAAAATGGAAGATGCAACGTGGGAACCTGAGGAACATATGATGAAGAACCACCAGAGTCTTTTTATGAAATAATATTTAAGAAATTTCTAGGTAGAAATTATTTGAAGGAGGTGAGAATGTAACACCCCAAGCTTCCATGGTACGCTTCTCTTTGAATAATATAGTAGCATTGTTGTACGCAACTTTGAGTTCTAAAACACACCACAACCTATCAAACTAGCGGTTATGAATAGTAATACCCACTTTTTGAAAATTTATAAAATTTTTCTTTCAAAATGGACTTCATTTTTTGATTCGGAATATCGAAATTAGCATAGGGTGAATTATTGGTATTTTTTAGAAAACATTAAATTTTTGATGAATAGTGAAAAACACTGAGATATTGTTTAACACCGAATTTTTATTTAAATAATTATTTATTGTATTTAAATTTAATTAAGGTCAAAATAGATACATAATAACTATATAAGTTCAATGTAATTCATTGGAGTCAGTTTAGAATAATTTTAGATATATAAAAATTTTATTGAACTTTTCACCGTCTTTTACCCACCTCCTATGAGAATTTAAAAATTCATATAAATTTGATTTTACTGCTTCTGTGAGTGGAATTTCGAAAATCCAAGAGAAAAGGTTAATATCAAGTAGTAAAATGTGGTTCAATAAGATAAAAATAATTTTTGGTGAAAATATCTTTTTTACTTTTATTTACCGCGGTTAAAATTAAATAGAGTAATTAAAGGTAAAAATGATATTAATATTACCCTAACACATGTCCTAATTCTATTGGACAAGTGTATATTGATAGAAAACAACCTTAGGAATAACATATTATCATTTAGGTCCACTTAGATTGGATTTGGACATTTATTATTATTTAATTGAAAGAAGAGTTAAAATAGTTAAAATCAATGTTTATTAAATAGAACATTTTTAATATAGGGTTATACATATGATAAATTAGATTATAAATATTAATTTGAAATCTAAAAAGTTTCCTACATAATAGTATTTTATTTATAATTTTATGACATTAAATAATTTAATTTATCTATGACATAATGGTGATGCAGTAATTACCTAATTAATGAAATATTAAAATAATTTATATTATTAATATCCAACTAAATTAAATTAAGACTTTTTATGAATTCCAATAATTTTCTAGGTTAATATGAAATATAATGATTGGTTATATAGATATTTTTTGAATTAATAATGTTGTAATGAATTTAGGAAAAACAAAATACCCAATAGTGTCAAAATTGACATAAAAGAGTTTTTAATACCAATATTATATTATTAATTGATATTTTATTCCTACAAATCTAAGGTTCGTCCAAAGGACTTATATCATGATATTTTTATCATTAATGGACCACTTGGGGGTCTCTTGGAGGTATATAGTAAGTTGATTAACTATATAATATAAAAATACAAAGAGACATGGTAAATGTCAAACAATTCAACTAAGAGTTAAATTTAAATGATAAGGTTAATATAGTGACCCAAAACCTGTCTAAAATCTATTGGATGAAAGGATTTCAACCCATACCCACCTTATACTTTTAATAATCCAATTTTGAGCCATTATAAACCGAATATTAAATTATTATAAGATAATATTTCTAGCTTTTCCAAAGGTTCCCCTCACCCCTCTTATAAAAGGGCACTCCCCCTTTTCTCTAATTTACACCTTAAAAGCCTTTTGGCTCGGCCAAACCTTACACAAATATTCTATAAACTTCCCTCAATTCGACCTAGAGGCCTTAGTTTGATAAAAAATCCATCCTATGGATCCCTTTTGACCAAATAAAAAGGAAGAACCCGATTAAGAGGTAATGTTTTTACCACCCTCTTTCAAGTTCCTTTCTACTTCAACATCATCGTTCTTTGTTATTATGCTTATAAAATAATAACACCAGTATCTTTTATATACTGTGATTCTATTATAAATATGTTTCAACCAAATTCAGTATTCTATTCATCCATTGTAACGCCCTGACCCTAGATATCCAGAGTCGATGCATTATTACATATCATTGGCATGATCATAAGAAATATCAAGTCTCGAAAGACTGATTATTTTACTAGCCTTGGAATAACTAGATACATTAATAGAGATTACATTACATAATAAAATGAAAACTAAAACAATATAGTCTCCATATTCCACACACTTATCCCCTCATACTATCCCTATAGGTCATTCATAAATTACTTCTTCACATACTGAGAAAAATAAAACATAAAAAATGGGTGAGCTCAAATGCCCAGTAAAGATAACAATATAGCGGAAACTTTCATAAATAAGAATAAATATTTAAGGAAATGTTTAAGTAAAACAAAATCCTTTTAAACTTGAACTTCAAAATAGAATGGAAAAAATAAAACGAAATAATTCCATTTACATATTCACATGGATATTCTACTAATCGAATAATCACATGCAATATCAATAACCACTTTCATAATGATGGAATGCATAATGCCAGACTATCATACCCTCATAGCCAAGGCCTCGTGCCAAGACTACAAATAAGATTTTGTCAAGGACTTGTTCCAAGACACTAGTTTGTGTCATGAGACCTACCGATGCATCGAGGAGCTATAGCGGGATCCACCCGTTACTTATTAAGTCCAATGCATTCCTCATATGAATAGGTTTAAACATATCATAAACATTCGTATTAAAAATTGCATAAGAAATGTCAATAATTTTTCATAATCCATGAATGGTATAAAAATAACACATCCACAGTCAAACATATCACAAAACTATCAATACAATATAGAAGTTTTGTATCATAATAAATCAACTCTAAATAAACATAAAACCCATAAAAGGATGTTGCCATAGATGAAATAAAAACTCTTTTTAGAGAAATATATCTTCATATTTTGAAATCATTTAAGAGTCACATAATTATAAAATAAAACATTTACTCTGAAAATTTTCTAATAATTTTTTTAAGGGAAGCTTCAAAGATTTTATAACAGCAGAAAATAGCCACACCCACCAAATAAGTTAAAAAACATTCTTACCTTAATTCTGTCAAAAAGGTTAAAAAGCACCTTGTTTGGAAAACGTAGGAAATATTCTTTTATAAACATATTATAAAAATTCAAAAAAGGATATAAATGAATTTAACCCATATTCTTGTAAATATTAAAAATGTTTTGGAATACATTTTTAAGAAACATGGATGTGGATGATAAAGAAATCCCAGTAGATTATTACATTAAACAATCTCGGATAGTGATGAGATTGTGAAATAAAACCTTAAATTGTACTTTTCCTTGGTTGAGGGTAGGTTAACCTCCTGTATAATGGTGAAGTAATTGTTATTAAATTATACAAGAATTATATACATTAATATGATATCATATATGCTATTTTTACTTTGTTTTGTTAATAATATCTTAGAATTATCGTCCTTTCGGGTGTTAACTTACATGTTTTTTTATATGTTTTGTTACATAAGCCATTTTTTATGGATAGGTTGAATCTTATTCATATCCATAATTATATCAAGTCCTTAAACATTATTTTTAATCATAAAATGAGAATTATACTTGAATGGATACGATGGAGAATGAATCTCATCGCGTTCGTGGAGAGGGCTGTCCGTATGTATGCACGAGTGACAATATCATTCTTTTGATATTTAAATAATATATAATTGGATGGTATATCATATATACAGAATAATTATCATGTTATATTTAATATTTAAATGAATTACAAATCATTATTATACCCATCCAAATAATAATATATTGAATAACAATTACACCACGACATGGAGACGGTAAGCCATACGTACGCACCTACGGTGACATGTCATTCAAAGGATGGATAGAATACTGAATATGGTTGTACCATATTTATAATAATATCAAAGTATATAGGAGATACTGGATTTATTATTTTAGAATGGGAATAACAAAGAAAGAAGAAGTTGAAGAAGAAATGAACTTGAAAAAGGGTGAAGAAAACATTAACTCTTCTTCGACTTCTTCTTTTTTATTTGATTAAAAGGGCTCATTAGGACGGATTTATGATCACACTATGGCTTCTAGGTTGTAGTGAGGGAAGTTGAGAGAGTATTCGGGTAGGTTTTGGCCCAGACAAAAGGATATTAATGTGTGAATTAATGACAAGGGGGAGTGCCGTTTCATAAGAGGGGTGAGGGGCACCTTTGGAAAGGCTAGAAATATTATTTTATAATAAATTAATATTGGGCTTATAATGGCTAAAATGTGGATTATTTTAAGTTTAAGGGGGTATGTGTCGAGAACAACTCAACCAATAGAATTTAGATAGGTTTGGGTCATTATATTAACCTTATCTTTTAGTTTTAACTCTTAGTTAATTAGTTTGACACTAATCATGTCACATTGTATTTTTATATTATATATTTAATAAACATACTATATACCTCTAATAGTCCCCCAAGTGGTCCATTAATATTACACCTATCATGATATAAGTCTCTTTCCCGAACCTTAGATTTTTAGGAATTTAATATCAATTAATAATATAATATTTGTTATAAAAACTCTTTGATGTCAATTTTTACCTTATTTAGAAAATTGATTTTTGTAAAAAACATAACAGAATGATTACTTCGAAAAAATTTAATTAAATGAATCCCGACATGTCATATTAAAGTATAAAATTATTTTAATTCATAAAAAGTCTCAAATTATATTTATTTGGGTATTCATAATATCAATTATTTAAATTTTTCACTATTATGGTTATTACTACATCATCATTGTGTCATAAATAATTTAAATTATTTAATGTATGAAAATTATAAACAAAATATAATTATGTAGGAAATAATGTTATCTTTCTATTGAATATTTACAGTCGAAAATATCTTATGTATAACCCTATATTAAAAATGTTTTAGCAAATAAACTATGATTTTTAACTCTTTTAACTCTTCTTTGAATTAAATAATAATAAATGTCCTAATCTTATCCAAATGGACCTAAATGATAATATTATATTCCTAAGGTTGTTTTCGGTCGAAATACACTTGTACAATAGAATTAGTACATGTGTTAGGGTAATATTAAAATCATTTTTATCCTTAATTACCCTATTTAATTTTAACCGTGGTAAATAAAAGTAAAACGTTACTATTCACCAAAAATTATTTTAATCTCATTGAACCACATTTTAATCCTTGATATTAACCGTGTCTCTTGGATTTTCTAAATTCCACTCATATAAGTGGTAAAATTATGTTTTATGAAAAATTCAGTTTTTTAACTACCACTTAGTTGTTTCATTATTCATCAAAAAATGATGTTTTTCAGAAAAATACCAATATTTCACCTTGGATAATTTCTATATTCCGAATCCAAGAATGAAGTCCATTTTGAAAAATAAAATATATAAATTTCAGAAAGTGGGTATTACTATTTATAACGGCTAGTTTGATTGGTTGTGGTGTCTTAGAAATCGATGTTGCGTACAACATACGCTGTTGCATTATTCAAAGAGAAGCGTATTCTAGAAGCTTGGGGTGTTACATTCTCTCGTCCTTAAAATAATTTCATCCTAGAAATTTCTAGAATACTACTGCATGAAAAGACTCCAGTGGTTCTTCATCATATGTTCCTCAGGTTCCCACGTTTCCTCTTCTATCTTATGGTTTCTCCAAAAGATTTTTACCCGATGAGTCGTCTGGTTTTTCAGTATTTGTTCTCTCATATCAAGAATATTGACGGGCTCTTCGCAATAAGACAGATCAGGTTCCAGTTCTAATTCTTCATAGGTGAGTACATTCGTTGGGTCAGACATGTATTTCCTCAACAGAGATACGTGGAACACATCGTGAACTTTGGAGAGACTTGGCAGCATTTCCAATCGGTAAGCTACAACCCTAATTCGTTCTAGAATTTTGAAAGGTCCGATGTACCTGGGACTCAATTTACCTTTCTTACCATAACTTATGACTCCCTTCCATGGAGATACCTTCAGGAAAACAAGATCACCGACTTGAAATTCCAAATCCTTCCTTCGATTATCGGCATTGCTCTTCTGCCTACTTTGAGCTACTTTGATATGGTTTTGGATTACCTTCACCTTTTCCATCGTTTCCTCCACTAGTTCTGGGCATACAAGTTTTATTTCACCAACGTCATACTAACAAGTTGGTGTGCGACATCTCATTTTGTATAATGCTTCATATGGTGCCATCTGAATACTCTAATGGAAGCTATTATTATAAGAAAATTATACCATAGGTAAATATTTATCCCACATACCCTGAAAGCCATGTTAGCATGATCTCAACATGTCTTCTAAGGTTTGAATAGTTCTTTCTGATTGTCCATCTATTTGAGTGTGGTAGGAAGTTCTCAAATGAAGTTCAGTATCCAAATCTTTCTGAAGAATTTTCCAGAATCATGAAGTAGAAAGGAGATCACGATCAGAAAAAATCAATAAGGGTACTCCATGAAGTCTCACAACTTCATTAATATATATTCTTGCTAGCCGTTCAAGTGGTAAGTCTTCCCTTATAGCAAGAAAATGTGGTGACTTGGTAAGATTATCCATAATTACCTATATTGCAACGTTCTTTATAGGAGTCTATGGTAGCCCCATGACAATGTCCATCGTAATATTGGCCCCTTTCCACGCTAGTATGGGATGAGGTTGCATGAATCCCCCAGGTTGTTTCCTTCCAGCTTTCACATGTTAAAAAACCATACATCTTGACACAATATTAGCAATCTCCCTCTTCATGTTGTCCCACCAAAACTGTTCCTTCAAATCACTATACATTTTGGTGCTCCCATGGTGTATAGAGAAATTGTAACTATGAGAATCATCCAATAATTCCCTTTTTAGATCAGGTATATCGGGAACACAATGACTCTTCCTGAATTTCAAAATTCCTTCTTCAAACACAAAGTCTCTAAATCTCCCATCATTCACATCTTTAATATTCTTTTGAAATTCTTCATCATCGGTCGGAGAACTCTTTATCCTTTCTAGTTAAGATGGTTTTGAAACCATTTGAAATAGAATTGATGTTTCACCTTCCCTAGTTATTCCCATCTCCATCTTCACTAGATCCCTGAAAATTTGATCCCTTTCACTTCTAATATTGTTCAAAACTCCATGATCTTTTCTTCTCAAAGAATATGCCACATTTGTTTCTTTCCTAGGTTGTAGTGTATCGTACAATCATAATCCATGAGTAATTCAAGCCATCTCTTTTGCCTCATGTTGAGTTCTTTTGGTGAGAAAATATACTTCAAACTCTTGTGATCAGTATAAATATCACATTTTCACCATAGAGGTACTGCCTCCATATCTTCAAAGAAAATTTCATAGCTGCTAACTCGAGATCATGAGTAGGATAGTTTTGATCATGAATTTTCAACTGTCGTGATGCATAGCCAATAACCCTATCATTCTGCATAAGGGCACAACCAAGTCCTTTCTTCGATGCATCACTATAAATAACAAACCCATTGTTCTCCGATAGTAGAGTAAATATAAGATCATTGACTAATATTCTCTTATTTTATTCAAAACATTCTTCACACTCTTTTGTACAAACAAATTTAACCCTTTACGTGTGAGCTTCGTTAATGGGATAGCCAATCGGGCAAAATTCTGGACAAAACATTGATAATAACCTGCTAAACCAATAAAAATGCATACCTCTGTTATATTCGTAGGTGCTGGACATTCATGGATTTCCTTGGTCTTAGAAGGATCAACAGAGATTCCATATTTACAGACAATATGTCCAAGAAAAGAAATCTCTTGATTCCAGAATTCACACATGCTAAACTTCCCATATAATTCATGTCTTCTTAGAGTCTTCAGGATAATGCACAAGTGATTTTCATGATCTTCATAGCTTTTGGAGTATACCAGTATATCATCAAAAAATACCACCACAAATTTATAGAGATATTACTTTATATCTCTATTCATCATATCCATCAATATAGAGGGTGCATTAGTCAATCCAAAAGGCATTAATGTAAACTCGTAATACCCGCACCTGGTTCAAAATGTTGTCTTCAGAATGTCTTCCTTCTTCACACAAAACTGATCTTATCCAGATCGAAGGTAAATATTTGAAAAGTATTGAGCTCCAAGTAGTTGTTCAAATAAATCATCAATGCGAGGTTGGGGATACATGTTCTTTATTGTTATAGCATTGATCACCCTGTAGTCGATACATAACCTCATAGATACATCTTTCGTTTTAACAAAAAGAACAAGGGCTCCCCATGGAGAAAAACTGGGGTGAATAAATCCCTTATTACTCAATTCCTCTGGGTTTTTATTTTGTTCAACTAATTCTACAGTGGTTATTCTATAAGTGGTCTTTGATATAGGCCTTGATCCAGGAATTAAATCAATGGAAAACTCAACTTCTCGTTCTGGAGGATGTCCAAGTAAATCTTCTGGAAACAAATCTATATATTGTTTCACAATAGGTACATCCTCTATTTGAACATTCCTTTCCTCACCCACTATAATTTCATTCTCTTCCTCCCCAATAATGGAATTTAGTTGAGCTACAAGGGTTGGATCTAGATAAGAATTAGGTGGTGATGATTCTGCTCTAAAGATAAGGTGTTCCTTATCATCATTATCAAAAATGGTAGCCTTCTTCTTATTACAATAAATATTCGCATCATGGTATGAAATACAATCCATGCATATGATTATATCAAACTCAATCATAGGTATGATGATGAGATCAGTAGATAAATAACATTTATGTTCTCTAATGGGGACTGATTCACAAAACATTGTTGCAATGATACTTCCCTTAGGAGTTTTAACTGAAAAAATCCTTGTTAAATCAAATTGGAAATATCTAATTTTCTTACCAAACTGGGAATATATGAAACAATGTGATGATCCAGAATCAAATAATGCATTTCCTAAACTTGAGGAAACCATTAAATTACCTGCCAACACGTCTTTCGGAGCTTCTACCTCAGTAGTAGTGATAACATAAGCTTGGCCTTGATCCCTTGGCCTTTTCTGAGGTAAGTTCCTCTGAAGCATAGGAAATTCATTTTCATAATGTCCCATATCCCTACAATTATAGCATTAGACATCAGTAGCTTCCTTCTTCCCCTTGAAATCACGAGCTTGGTGTCCTTTTTCACCACACTTGTAACATACTCCCATTCCTTTTAAGCAAGTACTAGGGTGTTTCTTCCCACATTTACTACATGATGGATATTCAACTTTTTCCTTCTTCCTCGTATTTCCATTCCAAGATTGATCAGCAGATATCTTCTTCTCTTGCTTTTCTTTCAAGTCATAAGACTTAGAGATTTTCTTTTTATGTCTTGATAGCACATGAGGCAATGTCTTCGTACGATGAGAAGGATTGTAAAACCAATGCTCGATGAAGAAATTGTTTTAACCCATCAACAAAATGATCAATCTTACTTCTTGGGTTACGTATATAATATCAAGCATACCTTGAGAACCATGTAAAGTTATCCTCATACATTGTAACATTCTCATCATCCTTTTGTCTCAGACTCAGAAACTGCCTTTCCATATCTGCTCGATGGTCACGAGGAAATTATTTTTTCAGAAAAAGATATTTGAAATCCCTCCATTCCATATTTGATACTTCATAATCTTCCTTCGTGTTTTGAATCAATGACCACCATTGATCAGCATCTCCAGTGAGGCGGTAAACATCAATGATAACTTTTTCCCTTTCACTACTTCCCAAAGCCTGAAATATTTTCTCTAGGGAACTTATCCACTGCTCATCTACCAATGGATTTGTATTCCCATTGAATTTTGGTGTTTTTTTCCTCATGAAGCGATATAACATTGATCCTCCATGTTGTGGATCAAGGTTCTCCATACGGGTAAGGTTATTATTCGTAACCAGAGTGAGTTGACCTAGTATAGTGATTAGTTGATCAGCACCAGTTTCATCACCACCTCCACTATAATAATCTTGAGCAGGAGAGAAATCCCTACATGGAGAGGATGCATTGATATGGTCTCTATTTCTTCCACTAGGCGCCATTTATAAACAATGGAATAAACTAGATTAGTTTATGAATCAAAATATATAATTCCATACTTATAAAACACTTAACATAAATTGAACTATTTATGGATATAATCCATAATCATAAAAATGTTTTGTCTGAGGAAGTATATACTCATAAACCCTTCATAATGATTTGTAAATAAAATGAGAGTTATCCTATGTATATCCCCCGGGAGTGTCGTAACCAAGAGTGCAGCTAGGCCCATTGTCGTGAAGCAGTTCTCGTTCGAATCTAGATCAAAGCAGTGTTTTCAGGTATTACCCCTAAGTACATTTGTGCCAGATCTTCCTCTACCTTCTCGTATCTAGACAGGGATGTATTTCTCGGAAAACTCACAAAATCACTAAAGTACCAAAATTCTAAGAAGTTCTTCTATACTAATCCTCAAAGTCCATCTTAGGTCTATGTGCTCTAATCAGATTTTATCTAAATCTAGATTCCAAGGTTTGTACTAAACTTCATCTGATACCAAATGTAACACCCTGACCATAGATACCAAGAGTCGGATCATTATTACATAACTTTGGCATGATCACAAGAAAGATCAAGTCTCGAAAGACTGATTAGTTTAGTCGCCTTGGAATAACTAGATACATTAATAAAGTTTACATTACATCATAAAATGAAAACTACAACAATATAGTCTTCATATTCCACACTATTATCCCTTCATACTCTCCCTGCAGTTCATTCACAAATTATTTCTTCACATCATGGGAAAAATAATACATAGAAAAGGGGTGAGATCAAATTCCCAGTAAGGATAACAATATAGAAAAAAATTTCATAAATAATAATAAACATTTAAGGCAATGTATAACTAAAACAAAATCCATTTAAAATTGAACTTCAACATAGTATAGCATATATAAAATGAAATATTCCCATTTAATTATTCACATGTATATTCTACTAATCGAATAATCACATGCAATATCAATAACCACTTTCATAATGATGGAATGCAAAATGCCAGACTATCATAACCGCATAGCCAAGGCCTTGTGCCAAGAATTCAAATAAGATTTTTTCAAGGCCTTGTGCCAAGACACTAGTGTGTCTCATGAGACCTACCGAGGCATCGAGGATCTATAGCGGGCTCCACCCATCACTTATTAAGTCCAATTCATTCTTCATATGAACAGTTCTAAACATATCATAAACATTCATATTAAAACTATCATATGAAATGTCAATACTTTCTTCATAAACCATGAATGGTATAAAAATAACACATCCACAGTCAAACATATCTCAAAACTATCAATACAATATGGAAGATTTGTATCATAATAAATCAACTCCAAATAAACTTAAAATCCATCAAATGATGTTGACATAGATGAAATCAAAACTCTTTTTAGATAAATATCTCTTCTATATTGAAATCATTTAAGAGTCACATAATTATAAAATAAAACATTTACCATGAAATTTTTTTTATAAGCATGTAAGGGAAGCTTCAATGATTTTATAACAGCAGAAAATAGCCACACCCGCTGTATAAGATAAAAAAACATTCTTACCTGAATTCTGTCGAAAAGGTTAAAAAGCTCTTTGTTTTGAAAAACATGGAATGATTCCTTTATAAACCTCGTATAAAAAGTCAAACAAGGGTATAAATGACTTTAACCTATATTCTTGTAAATAGTAAAAATGTTTTGAAATACATTTTAATGAAACATGGATGCGGGTGATAATGAAATCCCAGTAGATTATTACGTATAAACAACCTCGGATAATGAAGAGATTGCGAAAAAAACCATTACCTTGTACTTTTCCTTGGATGAGGGTAGTTAAACCTCTTGTATAATGGTAAAATAATTTTTATTAAATTATATAAGAATAATATACATTAATATGATATCATATATGATCTTTTAACATTTCTTAGTTAATAATATCTTATAATTATCGTCGTTTCGGGTGTTAACTTACTCGTTTTCTTTTATATGTTTTGTTACATAAGGCGTTTTTATTATGGATAGGTTTTATCATATTCATATCCAGAATTATATAATGTCCTTAAAAATTATTTTTAATCATCAAATGAGAATTATACTCAGATGGATACGATGACTAATGAATCTCATCGCGTTCATGGAGACGGTAGTCCATACGTACTCACGAGTGAAATTATCATTCTTTTGATAATAAAATAATATATAATTGGACGTTATATCATATATACAGATTAATTATCATGTTATATCTATTATTTACATTAATTACACATCATTATTACACCCATCCAAATAATAATATATTGAATAACAATTACACCCCTACGTGGAGACGATAACCTGTACGTACGCACGTATGGTGACATTTCAATCAATGGATGGATAGAAAACTGAATATGGTTATACCATATTATAATAATATCACATTATATAGGAGATATTGTATATATTATTTTAGAATGGGAATAACAAACATTGAAGAAGTTAAATAATAAATGAACTTGAAAAAGGGTGGTGAAAACATTACCTCTTCTTCCGGTTCTTCCTTTTGATTTGATCAAAAGGACTCATTAGGTTGGCCTTATGATCAAACTAATTCCTCTAGGAAGTAGTGAGGGAAGTTGAAAGAGTATTTGGGTAGGTTTTGGACGAGCAAAAAGGCTTTGAATGCGTGAATTAGTCAGAATAGGGAGTCCCTTTTATAAGAGGGGTGAGGGGAACCTTTGAAAAAGCTAGAAATATTATTTTATAACAAATTCATATTCGGTTTATAATGGATCCAAAGTGGATTATTTAATGGTTAAGGTGGGGATGGGTCTAAAACCAATCAACCAATAGAATTTAGACATATTTGTGTAATTATATTAACCTTATCATTTAGTTTTATCTCTTAGATAATTAGTTTGACAATTACCATGTCACTTTGTATTATTATATTATATAGTTAATAAACGTACTATATACCTCCATGCTACCCCCAAGTGGTCCATTAATGATAAACCTATCATGATATAAGTCTCTTTGAGGAACCATAGATTTTAAAGAATTGAATATCAATTAATAATATAATATGTTTTTTCAAACTCTTTTTTGTCAATTTTGTCACTATTTGGAAAAGTGATTTTTGTTAAAATCATAACAGAATGATTACTTCAATAAAAGTTAATTATATCAATAATAACTTGTCATATTAACCTGTAAAATTATTTTAATTCATAAAAAGTCTAAAATTATATTTATTTGGGTATTTATAATATCAATTATTTTAATTTTTCACTATTATGGGAATTACTACATCATCATTGTCTCATAAATAAATTAAATTATTTAATCTCTAAAAATTATAAATAAAATATAATTATATAGGAACTCGTTTTAGCTTTGTAATTAATATTTACAATCGAATTTATCTTTTATATAACCCATATATTTAAAATGTTTTAGTAAATAAACTTTGATTTTTAACTATTTTAACTCTTCTTTAAATTAAATAATAATAAATGTCCTAATCTAATACAAGTTTACCTAAATGATAATAGATTATTACTAAAGTTGTTTTGGGTCGAGATACACTTTTCCAATAGAATTAGGACATGGGTTAGGGTAATATTAATATCATTTGTAACATTAATTACCATATTTTCTTTTAACCGTGGTAAATAAAAATAAAAAGTTACTATTCACATAAAATTATTTTTATCTCATTGTACCACATTTTACTCCTCGATATTAATCGTGTCTCCTGGATTTTTAAAATTCCACTCACAGAAGCGGTAAAATTAAATTTTATGAAAAATTCAGTTTTTAACTACCACTTAGTGGTTTCACTATTGATCAAAAAATGAAGTTTTTCAGAAAAATACCAAAATTTAACACTAGGATAATTTCGATATTCCGAATCCAAAAATGAAGTCCATTTTGAAAAATAAAATTTATAAATTTCAAAAAGTGGTTATTAATATTCATAATGGCTAGTTTGATTGGTTGTGGTGTGTTAGAACTCGATGTTGCGTACAACAGACGCTATTGCATTATTCTAAGATAAGCGTACCGTAGAAGCTTGGGGTGTTACATCCATTGAATGACATGTCACTATACGTGTGTACGTACGGCATACCGTCTCCACGTTGTGGTGTTATTGTTATTCAAAACATTATTATTTAGATGGGTATAATAATGATGTGTAATTCATTTAAATAATAAATATAACGTGATAATGATTTTGTATATATGATATACTATCCAATTATATATTATTTTAATATCAAAATAGTGATAATGTCGCTCGTGCGTACGTACAGACTACTGTCTCCATGAACGCGATGTGATTCATTCCCCATCATATCCATTCAAGTATAATTCTATTTTGAGGATTAAAAATAATGTTTAAGGACTCAATATCATTATGGATATGAATAAGATACAACCTATCCCTAAAAAACACAACTTATGTAACAAAATATATAAAAGAAAAAGAGTAAATTAACATCCGAAACGATTATAATACTAAGATATTATTAACAAATAAATGTTAAAAGATAATATATGATATCATATTAATGTATAAGATTCTTTTATAATTTAATATTAATTATTTCTCCATTATATAGGAGGTTAACCTACCCTCAACCAAGGAAAAGTACAAGGTAAGGGTTTATTTCACAATCTCTTCATTATCTGATGTTGTTTATACATAATTATCTAGTAAGACCTCTTTATCATAAACATCCATGTTTCTTAAAAATGTTTTTCAAAAAATTCTTACTATTTTACAGAATATGGGATAAAGTCATTTATACCATTGTTTGTATTTTTATAAATGTTTATACAGGAATCTTTTCGACGTTTTCCAAAAAAGGTCCTTTTTATCCTTTTCGAAAAAATTAAGGTAAGAATTTGTTTTAACGTATATGGTGGGTGTGGCTTTTTTCTACCATTATAAACTCATCGAAGCTTCCCTTACAATCTTATAAGAAAATTTTCAAAGTAAATGTTTTATTTTATAATTATCTGACTCATAAATTATTTCAAAATAGAAAGAGATATTTCTCTAAAAAGGGTTTGGATTTCATCTATTTCAAAAGGCTTTGATGGATTTTATGTTTATTTGATGTTTATTTATTATGATACAAAAAGTCAGTATTGTATTGAAGGTTTTGTGATATGTTTGACTTTGGATGTGCTATTTTTACACCACTCATGATTTATTGATAATGTATTGACATTTCATATGATAGTTTTAATACGAATGTTTATGATATGTTTAAAACATTTCATATGAGGAATGTATTTGACTTAGTAAGTGACGGGTAGAGCCCACTATAGCTCCTCGATGAATCGGTAGGTCTCCATAGAAAACTAGATGTGGAATTTTCTGAGGCCCTTTCCCAATTTGATTTATGGTTTTGGACGAGGCCTTAATAATTTTTAGATGTCTTGGCCGAGGCCTTGAGAAAATGTTTCAGAATGTCCGACATTATAGACTCCCTCATTATGTAAATAATATTGATGGTTCATGTGGTCATTCAACAAGTAGAATACCCATGATTATGTTTTATTATGGCATTATTTACTAAGCTCATATTCATTCCATAAAAGTATTCATGTTTATTATTAGTAAAGGCTTGTGGTTTCAATTATTTACCATGCTTAATATTTATGTCATTTTACGCTGTATTACATACCCTTACTGAGTATTTGAGCTCACCCCTTTCTTATGATAAATTTTCCTAGGATATGAAGAAGTTAGTTATGAGTGACTAACAGACATAATCTACGAGGCTTGGGTGTTTCTAATGAAATATATGTGTGTTGAATTTCTTTTCATGTTGTAAAGTTAAACATATGTATGAATCTTGTTTCCAATAATACTAAACTGATCGGTATTTCGAGAAATTATTTCATTATGATCATGAAAATGTTATGTAATAATGCACCGATGCTAGGTAACTGGGGTTGTGGCGTTACAGTCATTTAAGAATACAAGTGAACCACTACAGAAAACCATAAAATCTAACATTCCCAAATAATGTTTTTAAACGCTATGACTCATCCAATGGCACATACATTCACTTAATGAAACCATAATAAACCATATTAATGTACTCATGGTTCTGGATTTATAATTAATAAATATAATGTCATTATACAAGACATTAAATTGAAGGAAGTATTCGGGTACAAGGTAAGGGGAAATTCTCGAACCTAACATTCATCCTTCGGGTTCTCCCTCTTTCACTCCGTTTTTGATATAGTTACTCCTTAAAGATAATTTTTTCACCATTTTATTTCATTTTCTAGGATATACATGTTTACCAATATTGTTTATGTCAAACAAAATGTTTTCCAAAAGAACTCTTCTTTCTAGAACACATATTTTACTTCTCATTCATGATTTACGGTTCTTGTATCAAGTTTGTCATTCCCTCTTTATTTTGGGAACCCAAAGTTTATTAATGCGTTATTATGATATGTAACCCATTCCATTACCTGGGTTAGTTATATTCACTTTTGATATATTTTCCATGTGGAAAGCATTATAATGATAATGTTATGAGGAGACGGGTGCGCCCGGAATTATATTTCACAATATGAATGTTTCAATGTGACGGGTGCGCCCGTAATTATATAGTGCTCCAATTCATTGAGTAAAGTGATGAATCTCGTGAGTAAATATAAAATGATGTGTGAATAAGATGATACCTTGTTCCACATGTATGTGTGGTAGTTAACCACTAAGACATGATGTTTTATTTTTATGCATTACACCATTTCAAGTCTTTTATTTATGCTCCTCTCATGTTCATGATCTTTTTTCTATGTTATGATTATGCTCACCCCATGCTATATTGTTATTACCTACCCTTTTACTGGTCTTCTAGCTCACCTCTTTTGATGTAAAGCCTCAGGTGGCTACATGTACTAAGGAGAGGACAAGTGCCAATAAGAAGCTAGAGAAAAAGAAATTAAATAAATGTTTATGCTTGATGTTGTAATTGTTATGGATGGTCCTAGATTTCCCAAGACACTAAACCGTTGGATCCTCTATGTGTAATATTATTATGTTGTTTATCTTTAAAATGATGTAATAGTAATGTAAGAAAATTTCGGGATGCTATATAGATGAACGTTGTTTCTAGATTGAGTGGTGGTGAAATTTTCATCAGTGGACTCATGCACTATTGAAACCATGTGGAAACATGATGTTGAAAAAATTCCATCATTCATTTTACTCAGGGTTCAACACTAGATAATGTAAAATTAGAGGTGACAGGTTAGTTGGGGTGGATTAAATCCATATCATTGGAACAAGAATGTCTAGTGAACATCTATAAACATTGAACATTCATCCTGATACCTCACATGGGTAAGAGGTTCTGGTATAACACTAGTCTATCGTTTGTAGGATTATTTGGTAATATTTTTATGTTTTTTATACCTAGAAATATTATATCCCCTCCTTTTGGAAATGGAAAACTAGTGTCCCAAATATAGGATTGTGACCACCAACTAGTGAATCGGGAGGATGAATTCCTCTTCTCAGTTTGTCCACGGTTTGGCCATAGTGGTAGTGTAATCAACATCACTATGTTGAATTTTATTATACTTTCTATTTTAATTTTCAAAATTTATGTAGAGTTCTTAAAAAGAGTTTAATGAAGATACACTACCATGGAGTACACCCGCTCGACCATCGAGAGAGTACCTAAGGAATTGGTGATATGAATAAGGAACTACTGCATGCAGATGGTGTCATGTTCTACCCATAAGTGCATTGTAGATGGTAAACTATAATAAGACCACTAATTCAGTGCTTACAATATGGTGATAAAACAGGGTATTCATGGGATTTTTTCCACATGGCCTCTACTCAGTCCTCTCATAACCCAATATCACCATTTTAGAGGAACTCATGTCTGCTTCAATCATCTTGAGCTTGTGGAATGTCAAAATAATGATGAGATTGATCTGAGGAAATATTTCAAAAATACAGTTGTAGATATCCACACCATTCCATTCTTCATTGTTGTACATCAGGAAGATATGCCCCTATACAAGGGAGCATTCATCTTCTCTTAAGAACGAGGTGATGGCTAGGAATTCTGCCCAATAAAATTCCTCAGTATGGAATGCAACTATTACCAATATCACTGTTTCTAAATAGAGGTGATTTTCATTGCCTATTCAATGAATTCACCCATTCCATCTATTAGACATAAATCCTCAAGAATCCAAATCATGGTAGTATTGATGGAATTATGTTTAAGAACATCATACTTCTATTTAAAGAACACATTTCTACTGAAATGATATATGAAGGGTGTTGATTCATGAATTGGAAGATTATGTACAGTGTTTGGGATATCATTTTAATCAATAGATGAACCATGAAAATTTTCAACCAGTTAAATATTGGAATAATGAGGTCTTACCATAGCTAGATTTGGCTGATCCTGATGCGGTCGTGGTGACTCTACTTAGTCCAGTAGAAAAATAGGTGGTGGTATTGAATATGATGAGATGAGATGAGAGGATTTTGCATGCTGAGATTTCCACTAAACCTATTTTCTGGTCTTGGTAGCATGCATGGCTTGGCTAGAATCACTGGCCTCAGCATCTTGATGATTCACATATACACAGCTCCATCAACAGTGGTGCTGACCTTGAACATTAGAAGGACCAGCCTAGAACTCCTCATCACTGGGAACCATGTATGGTTCCTCTGTGATGATGGTAGTTACTGATTAATACCCCTATTAATAATATAATGAAACATAAAATATTAGGAAAACTCTATGAGAGATTCCCATATCTGGGGGTATGAAGTTTCTCAGAGTGTGAGACAAAATCAACACCCACGGGGGTCTTTTCATTCCCTTACAACATCAGTGAATTCTATAAAAAGAAGTAGAAGGTTGTTATAGAGATTCCCAAGTATTATCTATTGGAGTTCTCAAAACATCATAAGATCAGGATAATTTATATGATAATGAATGATAACATGTGTGCGAGCAACTACTTTGCAGGATAACCAATAGAATTAATTTTGAGAACTGTGACTGGATTGCTTCAACCATTCACCTTCGCTATCACTATCTAGAACTATAGAGATACATTCCACTTGTTCTGAGAAAAGACCAAACCCAACTACATTTTTTCAAACTGTTCTTATAAACAATATGTGAACACATATCATCTCCTGATGATATACGCATGAATTTTTTAACAAGGACAATATTCTAGGAATTCATTGAAATCTACCTCTTGGGGTTTCCAACATTCTTTCATCTTCAGAATTACATAATAGAAGGAATTTTAGAAATAACTAGAAACTTATTCTTTTTTGAACGAGTAGGTCTGGTTTCTTCTATTTGGGAAAGAAACTCTAGGAGCCTACCCCTAACAAGTGGCTACAACATGACTGTCTCACCTCGTCGGATGTTCTTGATGGGGTAATGACATCCAATTTTTTGGTGGACTATATTAATCATATGTATGGGCCTTGCAATATTTTTCTTCGCAATTATACGGATGATCCTCTACTGGTAACAATTACAATGACCTGGGGGCCTTTACCCGAGCTCCATCAATAGTCTCTACCATAGTGCCTCTTATTATATGAGTTGGGGGAGGAAACATTCATTCCAATTTGGCCTAATTAAAGACTTCATATAGGCAATGTGTCTTGAAAAAAAAATCATGATATCTACCTAAAAAATTTCGAGTTATGTTGGAAGGATCCCATTTTTTCTTTACAATCCCAACGCACATCATCAGCAGTTATTTCGTGGTCATCGACATGTCAAGTGAATATGTTAGTCCCTTCCACCTAGTGAAAAGGTGTGAAACATGATTAAATTACATTTTTGGTACATGATTTGTTCATAAATACATATCTTGCATGTAGTGGAGATATATTAATAAATAATGTATCTTTGAAGATCTTCCCATCCAGCAATGGACCCAATGAGTTACTAGGAATACCGAACTAACGCGGGCTCTAACAATATCTTTACGAATTATGGGAGATTTGTGACATCCAACTATGCTATAGTTCCCATCATGGGTCCATATCTAGATTTAAAGCGAGTCACATGCTATAGAGTGTCTCCCATATCATTGAAGGGGGGAGGTAAGATTCTGAAAAGCCGAGGGTGCTTTCATGTCATCCACCCTTACGCAATGTGGCTTTACATCAGGTGTGATTTCTACCTTTCATATCTCAAGTGTCTCTAGTTGAGTAGTGAGAGAATCTATTACATCATCTGGATATGGATCCCTAACATAGAGAGGATTCATAACCACCAGTGTCTTGGATGGATCTTTAGTATGATTGGCAAGCTCAACACCTCAGAACGTTGTTGGTGGGGTGGTTAGTGGAACGACTTATGGAGATACTAGAGGCCAATACATCAGTCCGACCTCGAGGAAGGTTCCCATGTATCTTAGGAATATTCGATTATTCATACACTGGTAGATTGGCATAGGCTATGGCCTATACCCTTTAAGGATATATAGGAGTTTTGAGATTAACATGAGGCAATTTTGAGAGAAGGACTTGTTGTTTCCCTTGGTTACCCAGAAGAGGATGGGAATAATTATATCAAGGATCACAATAGTATGGACACCTCTCTTCAAGATTCCCTACAAGATGTCCTCCAAGGAACCTCCTTTAATCTCTAAGCTGTAGGACCAAGGAATCTGGGAAAAATTCAAACTATGTCTCTTTCCCAATGCTAGATATGTTAGATGGCTTGGAAGTCCTGACCTTCTCTTTACCATTGTTGGTTTTCTTATCAATGGGAAATTATGTAAAGGTTTCATTAAGGTTTAGAAACCGCCCCTAAAAGATCATGAGAACACCAGATAAGTCTACCAGATGATGCAGTTCCCTTTTATGTGGTTCCTATTTATTAATCCTTACCTTAGTATACTTTTCCTTTAGTGCATTGAGTTTATCCATATTCAATGTGACTATACCCAATGGAATGTACATTTTGTCACTAGGAAAATAAGGTTTCTACAAGGTATGGATAACGTGTTTACAACATATTACCCCCACCCCAATATATGATCATGTGGGGTTGACTCATTAATAATCCTATGGATCATGATGAAGGTCTAAATTCATCATTGTTGAATGTACTTGTGATAATTGGGTGATTCTAGGTGATGGTCTATGGGACGTTCTTCTCACCATACCATGTGACACTCTAGGCCAATGACATCATAATGATCTTGGTTTTTTTTATAATCCAAATGACGTTTCTAGAGGTGAAAATTAATCTCTTAAACGGTTAGGAGGAAGAACATGATTTCATCATGGGTGAATGATTCTTGGATGTCAAAATCTAGAGTGGCAATTGGACAGAACGTTTTAGACCACTATTCTGTAGTACGGGGGTCCCATAGGTTTCTCTTCTAAGAATCATGATTTGACTCCTAGTTACATCACTATTCAATCGTAGATGGATAGGGAACTATAATTGTCTCTTCCATGGATCACTATAGTTATGGACTAGATGATTAAGAAAATTTTTCATGAGTAGACTATCCACTACTCATTAGGACTTCTTCTGAAGGTGATGCTTTCTGTATTACCATGTTCCTATAAGATAGGGTATTTAACACTTTGTCATGCTTGATGTCTGAGGATATCAGTGGTGAGTTTAATGGGGTATCATCATTTAACATTCCCCAAAAAACTCTCTATGATCCCTTGATAAGGTATAGAATAAAACTGGATATAGTGGAGGGGGATGAATGGTGGGACCCTAAAAGGATGATATGTCTTCCTACACTTGTATGTACCAACATAGGTACTTGGGGATCTAATGTATCTCTGCTTTTAGGATAAAGAAACTCACATGTTGGTCTCTTATTCCCAACTCTAATTTAGCGGATCGCATTGAACACTGCATCATTGAGTCACATTCCTCCTCATAATATGATAAATTGACTGGATAGATAATTTCCTTGAACTTCTCAATGTTATTCTTATGGTTGTGAATATTCACCCTCCTACCCCAGAAAGGTTCTTCAGGGAATGGTAAATCTTTGAAACAGAGAGGATCATTTCTGCAGGATGGTGCTAGAATGGGGAGGGACTCCTCTTGAGATAGTTTTTTCATGAGGAGGGCCTTCGTATCAATCATTTCAGAATCTGGGAGGATCATGGATTTCATAATATAAGCCGTGAGGAGCACTTGGAAATATTTCAAATGGAACACCTGGAGGACCTATGCTTTTGTGAGCTTCAGTATATGGATGATTGTCATATTTCTTTCCAGATGTGTGGGGTGGACCTCAATGTTTGGGATTGCTAGAGTGGAGAGGGCCTCTATTTAAGCAGGTGAGAATATGGGGATAACCACCATGTTGGTTTCCTATGGAATGGAGAGGTCTTCCATGATGGTTGGTAGTAGTAAGAAGATGAGGGCATTTCTATTGATCAATTATGTATGGGGAAAATATTTTTGTTGACTATTGATGAAGTAAGGCTGACCTCAACGTTGTTGGTTGTTGGAGTGGGGAGGACCTCTTCTATAGTTCAAGTGAACATGGGGAAGAACTCCATGTGGATGGGTGACAAAGTGAAGATAATATTCTATATAGTCAATGAATCCTGTTGGAGGACCTCCAGTTGAGCTAAAAAAGGTTTTAGGGGGACCTTTTCATTAATGATATGAGCCATGGGGAGGACCTCCATATCTGGAATCATAGGCATGGAGAGGAATACTATATTGGATGTCAATAAGATGGGAAGGACCTCCTCTTGGACTAATATATGAATCATGGGGAGCACCTCCATGAAGGGTGTGAGTGTGGGGAGGAACACCACTCTAACAACTGATAGTATGGGTATTGAATCTTTATTGGATCTCATCATCACAAGTCGGCACAATATAGCTATTTATTGTGTCAGTGATCAAAATAGTAAACCCATCCAATAGGTGGGGCAGTTGAGGATCCAATTCTGATAAGTTATAGGTGGATCCCTATACTACAATAACATAGTCATGGTAGAATGTAACAGTGGTGTAATGAGACAATGAATCTATAGAAGTGGATTCCCCCTAATGGGATTCTTCATGAGCTTGGACTCTACATTGTCTTCGGGTTATCTAGACCAGGATCGATGGTGTAGGTGTGTAGACCACCTGTTCACTTGCATAAGGGACTGAAAGTTGTTGGAATTTTCATGACCGGGTGGGAGACCACCTTGGTTGATCTTGGGTGGTTGTTTTAGCAAGGATGACTCATATATAACATAACTCATTGGAATATGGGATTCAATAATAATAATGTTTTGTTTATAAGATTCCAAAGTGGTTGGAAGTTGGAGTGAGAAGAAGTGGATCCCCATGCGACCCTTGGGGGAGGGGTTGACCGAGAGGAGGAAAAACATATCGGTCCTAGAGGGCCATATCTCTGTTGGAAATGGTCACCTATTTCTCATATTTTCATAATATTTCATTGATCACCATTCTTTTGATGGTAAATGTGGCTGATATGGTGCGTGGGTGCCCAATAGTCATGGTCGTAGTCGACATCGTGGAAGATGTGGAGTCCTGTGGCATTCCAACATTATTTTTTCTCCTTCCCTTATGTTTGTAGTTAGGGTCCAACTAGTTTCTTATTTAATGGGTCCTCTATAGTAGGAATATTCAAATTTCAGTATGAATAAAATTAATTCAATTCCCAATTCCCCAGTTTTTTTAGTATTCCACTTTTAGAAGTGATCCACACTGACGATGCCATGGACCCAAAGGCCCCACGATTATCTGCACCTATTTCAAGTGAGTTCTTTGCTAGACCAAATATTTTCATAGAAAACCCTAGAGTTAGATAGTTGGATCCAATGAAATAGTTTTCTATTAATGTCCCGAACACCACTAATTCCATGTTAAAGAGAATATATCACATCAGTTTCCCCATTTTTTTCTGATGCTTCTTATAGGGGAACATATCCTTGAAACACATTTTTGTTTGCTGAAATACCACATTTTAACCTGAATTATAATATTTTAAATGAAAACATCATTCATCACACATTAATGATGTATTATCCTTTATCAAAATGGGATAATTGGATGTCAGTTCCTCCTTCTATGGATCCCCCTTCATAATTCATCTCTTAGTCATGGTCTTCCTCATATATTAAGATGTTGTTTGTGAAAATCATTATGGGTGTCATAACCTTGTGGTCCGTAGATAATTACGCAAATTCAATCTAGATATTTAAAGGGGTCTAGTAAGGGTAGTAAACTTTGGTCAGGGAAGTAGTCATGTTGGGCATCAGTGGCATGTCTGGATGCTGGAACATTGGTTATATATATTTTTCCTCACAAAATAGATTCTCAAGGGCATGTAATCTTGAGTAATCCAACATATTTCATGAGGTGTCTTATGATATCAGAATTTATTTATAGGTTTTCCTCAAATATCCCATGTTTATTACAAGTTAGTCCACAAGTTTAAAATTTATTGAATATAGAGGATCTTCAGTTTATCATCTTGTAGAAATAGAATGGACTGCTTAGAGAACATAAAATGGTGGATCTGATAAATACCCCCCTAGGAGGGAGTACCTAGAATTACATCTTGATGTATGGATAAGAATAGACCCATGGGTGGTGTGTCCCATGAAGGGAATGTGTCACACATAGAAGGATGATCTGTGAATTGCTAAGGGTGGATCAAATAGGATGGACCCTAATGAGTGGGACACTAAGGTTTACCATTGGCTAGGATTGAACCTCATGGAGGCTTTCTACCTAACATATTTAGAAGAAAGGATCAAAACCCATTTATTTCATTGGACACCGTGGGGATTACATTCTCAGACTTCCTATCATAATAGGATATCTCTTCGATGAATTGTGTGGGGATTATGCACTGAGGCTACCTATGTGCTACTTAGAGAAGCGATAATGTAGATGGGGAATATGCATTGGGATGAACCAGATGTAAAAATTGATCCCACTAGGAAAAGTGTGAGGTGATGAATCATGTGATTGGGGATTACACACTGAGATTGTTCAGATGAGTAGTGTGATCTGTCTGGGAGGTGGCGACCCGAGTACGAATTGAGATAGATGAGAATTATATGGGAGAAATGGATAGAATTTATGGGTTGATAGGGTTTTTATTCTTGAGGCTCCAGAACAATTCCTATGTATCCCAACTAGTTTGGAATCAATATCCATGTAGTTAGGGTATCCCATGTAGTTAAACAATATAAGATAATGACGAGAGTGATCAAGTGTGTAGATGATGGTGTTGGGATTGAAACTAAGGATGGTTTCCTACCTATCCCAGTTTGTTGGAAATCCCAGTCCTTGTAATAATGAGAAGGGACTTTTGAATTACATATAATGAGGTGTCTCAAGAATGTGATGGAAGACTTATTCATTGAAGCTTCCTAGATTTACTCGAAGGAGATGTGACCTTTGGGTGTGGCGTAATCCTACTATGATATAGTGCCTCGAAGGAAATACCAGGATGGGAATAAATGATGGTAGATAAAGAGATCTGGGAGATTCTCCCCTAATAAGAGGGAACCATATTTTACTAATGGTCATCTTTGAACATTAGGGAGGTTTCATAGGCACACTATTTAGATTAACGAAACCAAAACCTATGTATTTTATTTTTTTGGGGGTTATGCATGGATATCGTCCTATAAATGTGGAAGATGGGGATTACCGTAGAGAGTAAACCAAAAATAATGATTTCATGGTCACTATAAACCTAAAATCCCCCGGGAGCCTGATCGGTGTGAGAAATAAGAGGAAGCAATTTTCCAAATAGTCACATCACGAAAAATGCTTTAATGAGGGGTGGAATAGGGAATAAGTATAAGAGAATCACATGGAATAAATGATAAAAGGTAGAGGTATGGGTTATTGAGAGTCCCATATGACCATCACCTCTTTTATATTTTCTTCTAACAAAGTTAATGAGGAGTAAGAGTGATGCCTCCTGCAAGAAAGGAAAAGGGCTTAAAATAAGATAGCTTCCCTTCCCTCTAGGCATGTGTTTTTTCACAAAAGGATGATATCATTCGATTTTAGGAAAATCTCATTCCCATGGAGATGATTTGGCGTGAAGAATGTCTGAGGTAGGGTGCACAATGTGCATGGAATTGGTTGACTCTATAGTTTGACATCATACATCGAGGATTAGATTGCATGGCAGTTTAACATCCTGCAGCTCAGATGAGGAATGCTTAGTCTTCAACCCTTGGACTTACATTACTATTACCCACCCACACCTAGGGAAGGAAGGGCACTATCAACACCTGAGGTGAGTGTTCTAGAGGATTGGTCTATTATGGGGCCCATGTTATCATGTATATTAAAAAAATTTAATATCCATTAGTGAACCTATTCTACAAATCAATAAGTAAGTCATTACAAAAACGGAAACCACATGAGGGACCAAGAATTCACAACGTACATGCCTGGATGGCCACACGGAATAAGGTCTCATGATGAAGAGGTCCTCACTAGGAGGAGAATCATAAATCTTGGGTTCTTCATGATGGAATGAAGTTTTGGGAAGGATATAGAGTCTTGAAGCATGAGACCCTTTACCTAGTATAGAGTCTTGATTTAATAAAAGAATACTTCCAAAAGACTTAATACATTGCAAATCCTTATGCATCCTGAAAGGGATCATTCTTCCAAGAAGGGTAGAAGACATCATGAATGGTATCCCAACCATAGTAAGAGTACATGAAGAACAAAATAATATAGGGCCCGCAATGATCATGTACCATGGGTGATCTAGTTTTGGGTCTTGTTCACGGTTCTCAGAAGCATCAAGATATTGGAGACCATAAGTTGAATGGTTTTGGTAACAGTTATTTTATGGTGGAGAAGAGCAACAAATTTATAGGAAAAGATGATCCTATTTATCATAGGGTTCTCCAAAAAGGAAAAATGATTCTACGAAGGGGTGAGGATTCTTCAGAACCATAGAGCAATCCATAAATTTTTTTCACGTTGTCACAGGGATTGTGGAAATTCCAAAGGAACCTTCATCCACCAACACACATGAAGTGGAGAGGAATCCCCAAGAAGGATATTTAGGAGGTTGAATACTTTGATGTGTTTTGGGTTAATTTGTGCTCCATGGGGTGATGAACTGTTCATTTAATTCCCCATTTCAATTGAACAATGTATTTATGAATCAACACATACCCCTATCAACTATCTATCAAATGAGATGAAATATATAATGAATATTTTTGGGTCATTGGTGAGTTATGGGTTCCTTATAATGTGAAGCATCTTCACTATCATCAAGTTAGTTTTTTAATAAAAGAAATATGTATGGGAAAACCCCTAGTTTGATAATAAACATAATTATCCAAATAAATTATTTATTGGCATAAAATGTTGTTACATATTCTGAAAATGTGGTAGAATCGTCATCTATCTGATATGTATATATTTTATAACTCCCATTTCCACTATTCTAGTAAGACATAAATCCTTATTGATATCTAATGAAAAAAATTTCAATTTTCATATTATCATCGGTGTAACCGTTTACACCAAGCTCTTACTCACCACTACAGAAAAATAATATATCCTTTAGTATTCTAATGTACTTAAGAATATTCATAATTGATTCCCAATTAATTTCACTAATATTTTATTATAATCAACTAATTATAATTAATTCATAAACTACAGTATCATAAGTGCACAAAATAAAATACATGGTTGATCCAACAAAATAAGCATAAGGAATCTTACTCACATCTTCTTATTCATATATAGTTAATGGAAACCATGTAGTGAAAATATGTTTTCCATATAACAGTGGTTAAAAAACTTTTTATTTTTTTATGTTAAATCATTTTAACTCTTTATTAATGTATTTGTCATTACCAACACCAAAAATTCATTTTGATATACCCTTGTAGATCTGAAAACATGATATATATGATAATTAATGATGATATTTTATTGATAAAAATGTCCAAACAAAATGTACATTGATTCTATCACTGAGATATTTTTTCAATTAGGTGTCTATCATCAACATAAAACATCCAAAAAACCCTTTCTCTGTCTATTACACTTATATACACTATGCTCATATCTATTTTGATATAATGAAAATATTTTATATCTTTATCAAACAAATATTCAAACTTTTAGAATCTTGATTCCACTCATTAAAAAATACATTAATCATAAAATTATTTGTATCATTTCTCATATACTCAAAACAGTCAGGTTGTATCATATATAAAAAATCATACAAATTTCCATAAAGAATATTATTGTAGACATTAGTTAAGTATATCTAATAAACATAACATGAAAATATGGATGAAATAATCCTAATGTATTTAATCATATCCATTGAAGAAAAGGTTTCATCATTGTCAAAATAATGATTTTTTTTGAAATCCTTAACTATGAAGTTACCTATGCAGGTAAACATTATACCATCAACAGAAAAGTTCTTATGAAATAAGCATTTACACCTAAATGTTATCTCAGTGTGGCAGCTTTAATAGGGGATAAATTGAAGTATTTATAAATATAAAAAAATTATCATCATAAGAAATTTAATTTTAGAATGATATGGTTTTTAAATTGTTAGAGAAAAAATAGTAAAAAAATAATTGGAATATTATTTAATCAGAAGAAACAACATAACTGAATAAATTAATATAAAAAAACAAGAATGAAAATAACAACACAAAATGTAAAATATGGGATGGTGTTCCTGAAAAAAATGACTAAAATCTTAAAAAATATTCATTAAAGGGTATAAGAGTTATTATCCACATAAATTTTCACTTTTGATCCAAAGTGTTAGTAAATCAAAGAATTTACCCTTTATCAGTGCTAGTAAAAAGGTTTTAATAGAACATTAAATGCACGAATATTGCAAGAGGTGTTAAAATATAACCTTTATCATCTCTAAAAATATTATAAAGGCACCCTTTTTAATCCCTTTTTAAAACTGATATAGGAACACTTTATCATCAATTTTTAACACTGTTAAATAATTTGTTAAAAATAATTTTTTCACATACCCCCAACACCCCCTTTCTTACGGATTTCCACTCCCCAACTACAATAACCAACACCCTTCCACATGGCTTGAAGGCTACACGAAATACATATGTGGGACTGATTTGATCACATGATCGTGTTTATGCTACTTGATGCTCTTTACAACTCTTCCATGAATATTCTATTTTATATTGTAGAAAGCTTCTATTTATTTACAAATATTTAGAAATGGGTGATATATACAAATATATATAATTATTTTTATGTAAAATATTTTATATATTTACACTCATTTATATATAATAAAATAAAAATAAAAAAGTTGTTTATATTTATAAAACACACACATGTATATATAAATATTATATATACATATAAATACCTTTTTATAATGTTAATAAAATGGATAATTTTTTACTTTAAATAAAATTTAAAATAAATATTCATTTCCATTTGGTTTATATATTTAAAAAAAATTATATACATATGAATTTATCTAATTTATTTCATATATAAAAATATATGAAATTTTGAATACATTTAATTATAAATAAAACGACATTGTGAAAAATGATAAAATTTTATATATATAATATCTATATGTGTGTAATACCTTCAAATAAATTCAATCCCCACTCAAAAATGGAAATAAAACCCCCTTAAATGAGGTTGAAATTCCTTATAATATTAAAAAATTAGAATACCTCGATTAAAAACTATTTTTTAAAGGCCTTATGGGATTTTTAGCATATAAAAATTTGACCAGGGGTTTCCTTAGGTCACTTGGGAATTGAGATCATTTCAAGATTCGATTTCATATGTGGTAAAGCCCAACCAGAATTCCAAATCAAACGTTTTGAACTTTTTAATTTCAATTCATGTTATTAATTTATCATATACCATTCATTAATGAATATAATTTTCATATTATCTTACTATTATTCAATTAATATTACTTGATAAAAATCAGAAAATAAATAAATAATAAAGTTGTTCAATTATTTTATAATCCAATTTCACTAGAAATCATTTATATTAAGTGTAAATTCTTATTTATCTTTATCTAAGAAATATTTAAAATTTAAATATTATATTTATATCAATATAAATATATATATTGTTACATTAGTTTCCATGTAATATTTTTTTATGAAATATTAACATTATCAGCCGTAGAAAAAATAGTGTTGACTAAGGGTGTGCATCATCAGTGCATATAAAAAAGCTCTCAGAAAGCCCCCCCCCCACTCTATCATCCATATTTTACTTCCACTAAAAAATCCTCCCCATTAACAGTGATATTTAGTTGTACTAAAAATAATCCCCCATTTATAAGTGTTTTTTCTGACTCTAATAAATGAGGGAATTTATTAGTGCTTTTTTATTAGCACTAATAAAGGGGGGCTTAATCAGTGAATTTTTATAGAATTGATAAAGCCTTGAACTATTTACGTAGGAATTTTTGGTAGTTTATAATGATAATTAGTTGGATCCAAAGGATTCATAGGTTACAAAATGAAATAATTTTAAATAAGATTATTGGAAGCACAAGATGTTTTCTCATATATTATTGTATTAAAGTAGTGGCATGTACAATCCATTGATTTCATCAATTATAAGATGATATTCCAAAAGATCCCAAAATAAAATTTTTTACAATAAATATATATTGGAAGAAAAATCGCTTATCCCTGGTGCTTCATTGACAATGGTCTGCAGATAGCTGTGGGCCAAAAAATTATTTGACAACACAAAATCATAATCTGGATTATTACAATAGAAAAACTGAGTTATTTTACAATGAATCCTTATAGAATGGGACACACTTTTATCAAGCTAAAAAATATAGCTAATGAAAGATAAATATCCCATGGGAATTAAATAACTATAAAAATAGATCACATTAAAATGAGTTAACATTCATCAGCTAATGGTCCTTGTATCTGGGGTCTCTTATATATGTATATAAGAAAAGGGCGTTACAAAATTCTAAATATTATTTAGGATATTTAAGAATAAATGTAACTTATATCAATTCAGAAAGATTCATGATGATATTATATGTCATTAAAGTTCATGTGACTCTTCATGATGTCTCAATAGTTCATGGGTTTGAATTAGTAAGATCCAAACATGTGATTCAGAATATTGAATTTACATACAAGTCAAACTAACAAAAAAAATCATGTTAACATGGTAAAAATGTAATTTTTTTTTGATTCATCATAATAAGGATCAAAAATAAATTTCACTTCGGAAAATTAATTATTACAATTGATTTTTACCACTTTAAATGGATTTGATTGGTTCTAAACCTGATTAGATCACATGTATTCCATTTCAAATTACATTTCTTTTAACAATTTATCATATTTGGAACTCTTGGTTGATTCCTATAAAGTTGTTATATCATATTATATGATAATTACATCACCATTTTTAGAAATTATAAAATCCATATCACTCAGGTTTTTGATGAAATAAAATAGACATATTAGTTCTTGTATATACTGAGTCAGTTCATTTTCTACAACCCTTTTACATTTTGACTCATCCATCTTGGGAATAAAATCATCTTATTAACTATGATTTCATCATGATCAAATTTATTCAAACTATTTATGTTGTAAATAAATCCATTTCTATAAATATATAATGTATATCTACATACACATTGTACAATATTGGATTTAATAAATAATAACACATCATCTCTTTTGGATAACCTACATGTACACTTTTTTTTAATTTTAGTTCATGTATAAATGAGTCAATAAATCATACATATAAATAATCAATATATAAACATAACATTAATAAGACTATAATATTATGATTTAAAAAATACATCTTAGAATATTTGCACAATCTATGGACTAAAAGGTTTAGTGCCTTATCAATTATCTATATTATCATATTATTTGACAAAACATGTGAAAATTATTTCCATAATAATGCTCCTATAGAGAAATTTTATAGATATATTTTATTATTTAATCATCTTCATTTCCTGGTGAATGGAAATTAAAAAAATTGGGTGACCTCAAATGATCAGTAAGTAGACAAATATCATAAAGTGTGAGATCATAAACATGTACGAGAACAACAGGGAGATATAAATATCACAATGAAGGATCAAAATATTGTATGTAATAATCAATAATACGTTATATCAATATAATATCATAATGATATCATTAATGAATAATAAAATATATAACATGGTTCAAAATGCATCCAAATAATTCTATAACATTTGAGCATGCTATAAAGTTGTGGTACACATTAAAAATAAGGCATTTTAAGAAAAACATGGCATTTCATAGAAATGGAATGCATCCATAAATTTTGGAATAGATTGATCAAATAATTTAGAAAAATGGAACAACAATAAGAATAATAAAAACTTTTTGAAAAACCCCATTTTTCCTACGACTATGTGAAAAAAATCATTATGCATAAAACCAAAAATGCGATTAAACCCATCATTCCACTATGATGAGAGACTCATTTTTACCACAACTAACTTTGTCATGAGATATAAAATTAATTCAATGCATTAGAGGGTGATATTGTACCCCACCCATTATCAACTATACATATGTGTTACACTTAAAATCATTCGTAAACATACATTAACAAAACCATCGGAAAATAATTGGTTAAAAAAACCAAAATTGAAATTATTCAAATTTCATAAAGATCCCATGAAATTAAAATGTGATTCTTAAAAACATAAAATGGTATAAAATTAAATCATAACAAAAATAGTTTGATACAAAAAACTTGATCACCTACAAGAATAACAAAATAAATAAATAAATAGAGTGAAACATGAAACATAACCCCATTAGGGAATGGTCATTTTAATTTAATTAAAACCAGATCACTAAAATATATTTTATATAACATATTTATTCAATGTTTTACAAGTCCTAGCAATGAGCCCCATTTCCAAAATTCACCATTTTTTAAAAAAAATAAAAATAAATCTTCTCAGGAAAAGTAATTTGCATAAAAATACTTTTTTGAAGTAAAAGGAGGGAATATAATTCAAGATGTATAGTCATGAAAAAAATATTCAATATGAAATATTAAAACCCATTTAAAGGATTTGAGTCACCAAGTCCCTTACCTTTACAATTAATATTCACATAAGGGATTTAACCTCTAGGATTATATGAATGAACTTATTGATAACCTATTTCATAACCATATTTATATAAATTCCGATTTATATTCACTATTAACATCAATTCTCTTTATGTAAATTATTATTAGAATATTTTTTCTACATTTTGTGTAAATAACACTAAATATTTTGAACTAGGTTCATAAAAGTAGTGTTGATCTTCCTTTTTATCATAATAATTTTATTTATAATCCATTTATATTAATATAATTGATATTTTCCAAATACATAAATTGTTATAATTCACTATATGGGGTTTTTAGTCACGTTTCATGAAGATAAAAATTGTGATGAACTAGTTTTGGGATATGTATTGATATCAATGGATTACCTTATAATGATCATTATTATTGTGTTATACATTAGGAACAATATTAATAATATATATTACATGTATATATATATAAATGATATATACTCATATAATATAAAATAAAAATCATAAATGATAGTGATAGAGACACAAAAAATGTTTACTCATGACGATTTATTTCACACACACACACAATTCGAATTTTTTTTTCTTAAAAGAAAACGGAATTGTGGTTAATGCATGTACTGTATTTATAATAACATACTAGTATAATAATGAATTTTTTTTATCATTTTAATATTGTGAATTGGAATTTTTGGATGATGAAAAACATGAAATGAAATAGAAAAGAGTGAGGAGTGGTTAGAAATTTATACGTTACTACTTCGATTATCCCCTCTGGGAAGGTGAGTAAACCATTATGGGATATTTAATCGGGAAGGCTAAAACCTCATTATGATGTATATATGTTCTTAAATTAGTGTTGGGTTGATTTTGGGAAGAAATAAGGTGGTTTTGAATGGATTATAAGTGGAGATATGAGTTCCACTATTATAAGTGAAAACAAGTGCAATTTTTTGTAAATAATGAAACGATTTCAATAATAGAAAGTCACTCTCATTGAAAATGGAACAGAAATTTAAAAATAATCTGGAGTATAAGGGAATAGGTATATACACACAACAAAACATTATTAAAAAATTCTTATAACTAGTTTTACAATTTACCTTGTAAGTTACAAATTTTACTTTTTTAGTTTTCAACTTAGTAACTAGTTTATTACTTGATAATTTATACTTAATTAAAAATATATAACATATTTATTATTATATAATTTAGAAATAATTATTCCAAATTTTCAATCCATTTGGTTTTATTCAATTATGAAAAGTAATAAAATTAAATTTTTAAATACTAAATCTACAATGTATTAAAAGTACTTTTCTCATGAATAAAACATAAATTCTAAAATTAAAATATTTGTTAAAAATTCATACTATTTATTTCATAAATATAAAATGAAATGTAAAATATATATGTAGTCTAAAAACTATTTTAAAAAATTCATATTTTTAATTATATACTAATAATGACATAAAAGTCATGTTATTTGTAAAAATTGAAATTGTCACTATTAAACTAACAATCAAATTTTAATAGAAAAAGTCAAAAATTCATATGAGGTTAATATTTCCATTAAAAATCCAAAAATGGAGTTATTTCATTTCCAAATTCATATTCTAAAACATTAAAATATCATTTTTAGATAAAAACATAAAATATATCAGAATATTATTTGTTATAGGAAAAGTACATTTCGTATATTATATATTTTTTTTCACATTTCATATAAATTACTATTTTAATTAGTATTAATACTTTATTAATAGAAAAATATATTATTCTTGAAATGAATATAATTTTTGAGAGGATATTTTATTAGTTTATAATTTCAATTTTTGAGTCAATATTTAAAGTGAAATATATTTTCTTAAATATATATATCTATGTTTTCATAGTTTTATTACCACTATTATACCTTCCAATTATATTAATACCTTAAAATGATATATATTTGTTTGGTTTTTATGTTCATTGTGAATAAATCTATCCATCATTGTATTTATTTATAAATGAAAAACACATGACGTTACAACGTATTAATCAAAAGCAAAAAAATTTATTAATGGATGTTTAGGATGATTCCTAGTCAGTATCTCATATGGTTTATTTTGAATGAATATTTATAGAACATTGATAGGTATAAATGAATCAATATCAAGAGAATAACTCTAAAATAAAGTATAATGCTACGCATGACTCATCATTATAGAATACGTGTTTGTCTGTGTTCCATTCCCCCTTTTAGATGCACCATTTAATTGTGGGGTACTAGGTGGAATGAGTAGTGATAGTATACCACAATATCATAGAGATTCAGGAACATCATAACTCAGATATTCCCTAACAATATTAGATTCAAGTGTTTTAATAATTTTTCCAATGTGGACTTTGTACTAGATTTTTTAATATATTACATATTTAAAAATATACATAATTATGTTTCATTAGATAATCATACCCATATATAATGAGGCCCTCAATGAAAGTAATGATGTATGTAATGTTTTCCCAAAAGGACTCATGATATCGTACTAGAAGTGGGGGTGGTTTTTAGTCTAATGGTGACTTGAAATTTTTCTCCCAGACAAGTAATAATGTTAACTAGATAATATAATTTCTTATCAATAATAATAGTATAAAGTATAAAAGTATATGAAAAGTAAATATATAAGAATCTAGACGACTAGATGATAAAATAAATATTCATTTTGAAATCCAAAATGATAATAAATAATGGTAAAAACAATTATATATGTTCTGGATAACAATATAGAAACCCCTAAACGATATTTTTTACCAATATTCATTTAATTCATTGTAATCAATTACATTTATCCAAAGTGGAAGAAGGATTTTTTGACATGAGCCAAGGTTTCCCAATTATAATCTTAAAACATTCTCAACTATAGAAATGTCATAATGTACCAAGTTACATGCCTAAAAATTCTTCAATTGTAATCTCATTGGAAAAAATAGACTCTAAACCATGAATCACTTGGTTTTACTGTCATAAAAATGTCCCTTTTCTATGATCACCTCGTAGATCAAATGATCAACAACAATTCCACCCCTCAAATTCCTATTACCAAATGGATTTGACAATATAGATTGACACATAGAATCTCCTAGATCTCAATGGTTAAAAATCCATCTTCCATAACTTGAATCTTCTAGATTTATTGTATCAATAAAAAATGTTTTATAAAAAAATATTATGATATTTAAAATATGAAACTCACTAGATAATAGATCACAGAAAACATAAAAGTATAATATATATTTCAATAATTAAAATAAACGTGTTTTTTAAAAAGATTCAGCGGTAATATAATTTCTGGAAAATGAAATATCAACCATTATTCCTCACTATGAATCCTTAGGTTCAATTTATAGATGTTCATTGTAATTAACTCCAATAGATGGATTTAGAGTTCTTCGAGTTTAGTTTCAATATAATTAGACACAACCTTACTTCATAAAATAATTATGTATTTATGTTTAAACATAAAATTAGTTCATATATATATTTAATTAAAATTCACTTTCAATGTTCTAATTGAAGAACATATGAGTTTAGTTCATCAAAACATAACATTTGAAAAAGAAAACTATATATAACATAACATAATCATTCCACATAAATTAAGAAAAAAATTAATTAATTGTATCATTATCATTGAAAACTAAATAAATTAAATGTTATTGACTCAACAATAACCCTTTTCTAAAATAAAAAAACAAAAATCTAAACATTAGTAATTTTAAGCTTGACGAAATTATAAAAATATAACATTATATATTGTGTACTAACTGATTAATCTCTAATGAATATAATGTTTAATAAAAAATAATTTTTTAGTTTAATAAATCATATTGGGGTAATAGAAATAATTTTTTTAAAACCTTTATAATAATACACCGTCTTTTTAATCATTCTCACCCTTTTAAACATTTATATATATATTATTTATCTTTATATTTAGTCACATATTTCCACTTTGTAAATAATGTATTATCAATAACTTATCCTTAATAGAAAGAACATAAACTTTTAAAAATTATATGTTTGGATATATGAACCAAATTTTTTTTGAAAAACATTAAGCTCTATCTATTTAATTTATGTAATATTAAAAAATATCAAAAAATAATACTAATATCTCCCTCTTTGTGATAGTTAGAAAAACTGAACAAGGATGTTTTAAAAGTTAAAAATAAAACACAAAGATGAATAAAGTGTAAATAATATAATATTACATGCATTATTTTTTAGATTAATTGTTATTAAGAGAGGCGATGATAATGGTTGATAGAAGGAAGGATTAAAAACAATTAACCTTTCAAATGATATGTTTCAATACTTATGTATGATATTATTTTAATGAAGATACCTCCATGGAATGATCAAAATCATTCTCCTTTCATCCATAAAAATAAAAAATAATATATTATTAAATACTATATAAAATTTAAAAGCCATTTGTAGTGGTTAATCAAATTATTAAGAAGTATGAAATACATAAATGTGGATCATGAAATTCATAAGAGTATTGATCAGATTAAAAAAATAGAAAATATATATCATTATATTATAGTGAATATGAATGATATAAAATCATTTTTTAAAAAATAATCAGAGTTTAGAAATAATATGTATAAATAAAAACATAAAATAAAATATACCATGAAATTTTATTTTCAATTAATGTCAATTAGAAAGATACTTTATATTATGTGTGGTTCTAGCAAATGTCCAGTGGTATTTTGGTGTCTTTTGTTAAATAAAATACTGGATGATGTATTATAGCTCCATGAAAATTTAATTAGCATAATAAAAATAAAAATAATGTCCTACACCGTTATCTGGGAGTTTTTAAATATCATGGGAGAGTCAATGTAGAAGTATAAGTTTTGATCAATTTTCAATCATCATACCATTCATAACTTTTCATAATTCAAATCTATCATAATATTAGGGTTATTGAAAATATTAGTATGTTGATTCATAATTTCAATAAAATCAAGAATAATATCTTCTTTATGTTTTAATTCCTAATTTATGTGGTGTCTTATGTCTATGTTCTTTTCACATGAGTAATATTATGGTTTTCTAGGGAAAGAGTTAGGATGTGTTCCACCAAAAAAATTATAAAATGAGTTAATCTCAAATAGAAATATATGATTATGTGATAAATCTATAACGAATAAGTACAAAAAAATCTAACCACCACATACTCAGTTCAATTTTGGAAAGTAAACCCATGTGTTATTTCTTATTTAAAAATGAAAAAAATGACTCACCTAAGAAGTGAAGAGTTTCAGAGGATCTCTTTTGATACATTTTCCATCCCTTAATTTTAGCATTAGAATAACTCTAAATAGTGAATCCAACTATGAAATAATTAAATAAATCATGTTTTGGAGTTCTTTTATGGTCGTGTAAATTCCCTTTGACTATTATAAGATGGGATTCTGTTATATTTTCTTCATATTTCACACATAATAAAATGTATTACATAATTTCCAAATGGATATCCATTTAGTAGTATAATATTCAAATAACCCATACTAAATATTTATGATCAACTAGTTTCCCATAAACATCAATATTATGTGTATTGGAGGTACCTATCATTGTACTAATACATGATTCATTTTAAAAAAACAATTTGTTAATGTAAATTTCTCTTATAGTTATATTTACTTAAAGTTGTTCAATTCAATTACTAAGTAACTTGGAATCCATGAAAAAAACTATGTTCACCCATCACGCTCAACCCAAAATCACTATGAATATGTTCTAGAAAATTATCTACGATATTTTTTTAAAATGGGACATAGATAATGTCATTGGAAAATTTTTATAAGTGACAATGTCTTTAAAAGGATTCAGGATAAATAATGTAGTTTCATCCATTCCTTTAAAATAAATCTGAATTAAAATATTGTAAAATGGATCATAAAAGGCTCTCATAGAATATTTTAGTCCATAATGAGGTTTAATATGTTTGAATTTTTTTTAAAAAAAATTAATTTTTTTCAAAACCATAATGTTGATCAACATAATATTATTTCTAGAAATAGATGTTTAGGAAACAACCATTTACACTAATTTGATATAGAGTACAATTAATATGGGTTTTAATGAACATATGTATAAATATGGACTCAAGTCTATCCACCAAAGAAAAATTATCTCTATAATATATTCCATTTTATGGATTATGGAAATTATAAATTTGTATTTCTCTATTTTTGATAATATTACCTTTTTAATCAAATTTATTCTAGAAAATACATTTTAATCATATAGTTATAAAAAACATCGAACAATTAAATAAATACCAAACCTTGATTCATTGAAATTTATTAAGATCTTATTGAATGTATGTTATATAAATCACATTAAAAAGGATTCATATGACCTTTTAAGTTAAATTTTTGATATGAATGTAATATTCCTCAATTTATTTGATAAGAAATTTCTTATTTTAAACTGTTTTTTTACATCACTAATGGAATATTCAATGGAATGATTCCATCATATTGTATAATTACAATGTTAAAATGAACATTAATCCTGATATGCTGATGAATTAATATCTATAAAACAAACTTATGGATAATTTTAATCCTTTAGTCTAGTTTTTTATGGAAATAATTTATTGGTGAGATTCAACTTCGGATAAAAAATGTAGGGATACTTATAATTAAAACTAGGTATATGACCATAGACCATTTTCTGTTTGAATATGGACCGATTTGATGAAACATTACAAGAAACCTTTCATCAATAGTTTTCCCCATTTATTTAAAAAGTTATACACCTTTCTAGTGGTAGAAAAATAATGAATTATAACATTATTATACTTTAGATCAAATTTTGAAAGACTAAATTTATTATTAAAAATGAATACATTGTATCAAAAAACATTGATATACTTAAATTTTGGTTTCTTTATAGACTACCATTTATAAGGGTGTTTCTTATAAAATGGATGAAATAATACCAGATTTTTAGTGTAGCATGATGTTCACATAACTTCTGAACAAAAATAATTATCGACCGACTATTCACCGAGAATTTTTTAGGTATGTTCTTGAACATTTCTATTCATATTCCAACTACATCATTATATTGTGGAGTTATAGGTTGTGATAAATTATGAGTTATTCATTTTTCACTATAAAATGTATTGAAATATAAATTTATAAACACATCAACATGATCACTTTGGATGGTGACTAGAGGTAGTAATTTTTTTAAAATGAAAGAAAATAAATTATTAATAATAGAGAGTAAATTTAATTTATGTATTAGAAAATAATTTCACATATATCATGTGAAATAATCCATTAGGATATACATTTAGTGTTTCCTTTAAACACTAATAGTTTATATATACCTAAAAATATGAAAGTGAACCAATGGTAAAATAACACATTTGTTAGAGTAGATTTCTCCAGAGTGGGTAGGGGTTAATTGAGAATATAATAAAAATTTCTATTAAAAACTATCCTAAAATTCACAAAATTAGAAACATCATAGTTATCAAATACATTAGATTTAGAAAATTTGATATTTTTAATTAAAAACTCAATGGAATTATAAAAAAAAGATAGAATACATTGAGATTATCCTAACTTTTGAGATTATTTTAACGAAATAAAACAATTTATATATCAGTCATAAAAGTTAACTATCATTTTTTATAAAGTGCAAAGAAATATTAAAGTTTAACTAAGTCATAATAAAGTAACTGAAAACACACAACATAAATAAAAACAATATTTTCAATCTCAGGTTGAGACTAAGTCCAATCCACTTGATAGAAACCCACTTTTAAGCATATTTGTTAAATTAAATAGGATTATACATTAGTTGAATTAATTATACAAAATAAAACATCACATAGGTTGTCTAGGATATCACCAACCATCTTCCATCGTGGTATCGAGAATTTAAAAGGTGATGGAAATTAAATAATATGTATCAATGTACTCTTTATAATTTAAAAAAATTATGTCCAAAATATATATAAAAAATAATGAATGATGAACTCAAGATTTTTGAGAAATATGGGTAGAGGAAGAGGGAGATAAACGTGATGTTTAATGATCATTTTACATTGACCATGTTTTATATCATCAATAATTATCTTTTATTTTCTTTCAATGTATTCCTATAGTTATGAGAGTAGATGAAATGATTAGATCAGTTTTATCATACATCAGTTATACGTTGAAGAAAACATAGTGTCTTAAAATTTGAATATTAGTAATATATTTTATATCTTTTGTGATATACTATTGTATGCATACATGACCTATTTCTCAATTTAAATAAAGATGCCATTATTCAATATATCAATTGATAAAAAATCATTATGAATTACCTTAATCAATATGAAATCTAGAAGTCTTAGTGTGACTAATTTTAATTTAATTATTCAAAATTAGTTATAGGAATATGTTAAATAAATATAATCCTTGTTCGGTACAATCAATCCATGTCTATAACATTTTACTAATACATTATATTTGATCTAGTAACATGATAGAAAATTTTGTATATTATTTAAATTGATCTTTCAGTCGAACATTTTTACTTGGCTTACTTCACTTCATCATTCAATAAGTTTACATAATCATGGAACTACTCAAATTCATCATATGATCATTCCTATAATTTAACAAACTTCCACATCTTTCATGGTATTGCTTGATTTAATCATAAATTTTATCCTTGAAAACAATAGTTCACTCAAATAATTTTTTATTTGACTAATATGATTGATTGAATATACTATATAGTTTCTCCATTTTCACTTGTAGTATCATGGTTTACTCTTATAGTCTCTTGATGAGTTTTTAAGATGTTTTCCATGGTAGCATAGTTGATTGATCATTAATGTGGTTGATTAATTTAGAAATTTATTTTTATTCTATACTTTTAATTAATTGGTTATTTCTAAATTTATTCATATAGTCTAATGAATGTCATTTAGTGGTTTATGGAATCCTTTTTACAGTCAAAACAATGCATTTGTAGTCAGTTCAGTTAATTTATATAATAAATTACAAGAATTATGGTTTCTTTTAAACTTGGAAACATTTTAATATTTATCTAGAGAACATATATTTTTAACATAGATTAAACTTTCTTAATAATAATATAAAGACAATTTAAATCATAATAACTCTGAATTTTACGGAAAATCCATTAATATTATTCTTTTTGAAGATAAAAAACATGGGCATTCCAAAATATTAATAAATAATTCTATAATACCATTACTACCCCATTTAGGATTATCAAAAAGGGGATGGCTAGAGTAATAAAATAGAAGAATAGTGATGTGTGTAAGTAGGAAAATTAAATGACAAAAATTTAATAAAATTCAAAAATATATATTTTTATTGAATTATTCAAAAAATATATATAATCCCTATTAGATTCCTTAATAAAAATAAGAGTTTATTTATTACTTAATGATTGAAGGACTAAATGGTGAATTTTATTTTTCTATCGGTGGAGAAGGTGAAGGATTAGGTGTAGGTCAAGGAGAAGATAGAGCTCCAATAACGATAATTAATTTAGTGATATATTTGATATGCAATAATAACTAAGGTATTCAGAGAAAAAAAGACCTATAGGAATTTTAGATGTTGTCAAAGTAGTATAGTAAATAGTAGTAATATGATGAGATGGAGGAGGAAATATTTAAATGTAGGATGTGTAGATTTGAGGCTATAAAATCTAATTGATATTAGTTACAACCCTTGATCCATGCTCTAGGTTCTTTAGGAATTTACTCTTTTCATTCATGGACTTATATAAAAAGTGGTTATCACCGATAACTTTTCTACTGTGAATTTAAAATCATGAGTTACAATAGAAAACAAATGATATTTATCAAAATATTTAAAAATATTCTATAGATAAAAATTGTGAAAATATGGCCCAATTAACATTTAATGGAACCACATATAGTTTCTTTATCTTTTATATTATTAATTTTCTCATCATAATTTATATAAAAAATCACTATGATAATCAATATCTATCCACTCCAAATTCATATTATATTTTAAGCATTATAGAAGATCTTAAATCTCCTCATGAACAATCCTTAAAATAAGGTCTTAATCAGCAGATACATGTGTTGTAGAAAGAAGTGTTCTAGAGACATTGGCAACAATAATAAGATATATCTTGTTGATTTTAAGAATCATGTCTCAAAAACATTCCTGTAGACTTCCAACCTATAATATATAGATTTTAATCTCAATAGACATATAACAATTTTTTAGAAAAAAATTGGTTAAATATTAGAAAAACAATATAAATTTTAAATTTAATGTCATTATTTATTATATACAGAAAAAAAATTCCAAGAGGAAAAAATATAAACTTTAATACATCCCATAAATCATTTTTGAACCATGATATTCAACATAGGCTCTTTATTATATAAGGGTTCCAATGTAGAATTTTCAATATCATGAATGGAACTCATAGATCCTGAAAATGGAATATTCTATATATAAATAGTGGAATCATATATTATATTACCTTTGATAGAGTACTCAGAGAGGTGAACTAAGGAAGATGGGATAACTGGTTTTGTGGGCGTAGAACAAATTATATCATGAAAATTACCATAAAATGAGAGATCTAGCCGTTATTTTTTTAAAATAATAGGTTAGGTGGGATCCTTATAATGTATCTTTAGATTAATAGGTAAAAGAGGTCTGTCATTTCTACCATGTTTATGTGGACGACCACCATCAATATTATTCCCATCGTCACTATCTGGAGAAGAGTGTCCTAAATTGATTGGAGAGGTGTTAGGAGGCTTCTCTTATATAAGAGGTATAGACTCAAATATTTGTGATCCACTTATCTAAAACATTATATGATTTCATACAACTAGATTCGAATTTTCATCTATACTTCAATAAGTGAGATTAAGTGCAAAAAGTAGAGATTATAGAATTCCTCCCCCCCTTAGGATATATTACTCCATCATGGGTCTTACATCATTATCAATTTTTATAAAATGATAAGGACTATTGAATTATCTATAATATCTTATGTATTCTTTGTTAAGATTTACCTACACCTCTTCTCCACTATCATCAAATGAATAACTAGCCTCAACAACTTGATAAGGTTCCAGACCTGAATCCATAATGTCCTTTAAACCAATTTTATTTTCCAAAGGATTGTATTGATCACATATTTTATGTTTATCTTCAACCCAAATATTATTAAAATGGTTCCATCCAATATTAATCTTATTTCATGTGTTTTTATTCAATAAAATACTGCTAGGGATAAGGTAATGTTCCATCACCATGAAGAACAACGTCATAGAGCTCTGACTAGGATGACCTGAATTTATGGAAAGGTAGTGAATTGAACCCATATGGATATTGTCTTAATTAATCTATATGTCACAAAATATATCTAGAATAGATTATCCTCACATCATGTTCAATAAATTATAATAATTATAGTTCATTATTTTTCAAAATGAAAATATCTCGTTTCCAATGAAAAATAATACACTAAAAAGTTTAAGCAATAATTTGCACTCAACATTGAATTTCATAGTTGTTGGCATATGATGAATTATTCCACCAGTTCTGTCTTCCATTGCTCTTTAAAAATTGGTATATTTATTATTGGTTAGTTAATAGCTTTGATAGTTCTCATATTCAATTTGATGTGGTACTCCTAAACATATAACCCATAATGTTAAAGTTAATATATGGTCTTGATCATCAATAATCATTCTAATTTGTTCCAATTTTCCACCTGATTCAAAAAATAATATCATATAGGACTCCATTACTAAACATGAATAAAAGGTTACATTTTTCTCCATATAAAACTCTATACACCCTTTCTATCACACAATTCTTCACACAAAGGGTCGAATTGATCTAATGAATATTAAATCGAATTCCTTTTATAGGATAACTTATTCGGAAAATAGATGGTACATAAATAGTTCCATGATTCAAATATACATTTCTTTTGATCTGTTGGATGCACCTGTGGATCTTAGAGCTACATCTTAAAGAAAAAACATCATTACGAATACTCTCATGTATGATTTGAAGTTTGAAGACTTGGATTTTGTTAATAAAGAGTGTTTATAATTAGGATATTTATAGGCTTACAATGAAAAGAATCAATTTAATATATATTTTCAACTATTTAAAAAAAAATATGTTAGGTATTTTTACATAGTAAAGTGTTGAATAAAAATATAATAATATTAAAATGATTAAATACATAATTTTTTTAAATAAAGCACTAGATTAGATTCTTCCATTTTAAAAAATATAAATTATTGCAGATTAATGCAGCCATACATTCACCATAATCAATCATAAGTTAAACTTGATCAAATTTATGTTCACAAATTCAATACAACACCTGATATTTGTTTCCTATTGTAGCTTAAATATATACACAAAATATCCTAATATTAATTATATTAATGACAAAAGATACTAATTAATTCACGTAAATTGAAAGACTTAGATTAATTCAATAAATAAAATAGATATAAAATTCATAATAAATGAATTAGACAAAGATAATCATATCTTATTTCTATCTACTATAATTCAATCTCCAAATATTCAATGGTTTTGTAAAGATGTCAGTAAGATGATGTTTAGTGCCAATGAATTCAAAAGTGATGTCCAATTTATCATATTATCCCTCAAAAAGTGATGTCTTATATCAATATGTCTCATCTTTAAATGAGATAAAAGATTATTAGAATCATTAATAGAATGTGTGTTGACACAATTTATTGATACATGTCTAAATAGATATCCAAAATTACGCAGTGTGCATTTACTTTATAGAATTTGTGTACAGAAATACCATGAACTTTGTATCCAGCATAAAAAATGAATATTCCAAGAGAATTATGTATTTAAATACATCAATATATTATATACATTCATAAAAAGTTTCATGTTCTAGAGGTTCGATTTCTATCTAACTTGTTTCCACCAAAATCGAAATTCAAATAAATAACTAATTCAAAAGCATCTCCATTAAATTAAAATAGTCTAAAATCAATTGAAATATTGAGGAACATAAAAATTATTTTAATTGTATTTATATGTTATTACTTGGGGTTTTCTTCAAAAAAATCCCACTCAAAAAAACTATACACAATTTCTAATTAGAAATAGTTTTTTATAGAAAACTCCCAATCATACTTCAGTAAGTAGTTTGGTCATGTTTTTTCTAGTTTCATCTAATTCAAAATTAATTTTTATACTCATAGTAGTTTATCTACATTTTATTATATTAATTTAAAATCATTTTAACAGTGATTTTTTATATTTTCATTGATTAAAAATAATTCAATCATTATTTTGAAAAATAATAAATCCAAGGAAGAACATTAACTAACCCATTACACTCATTTGAAATTCATTTTTCATCATTTTAGAAAATTTTATGGGCAATGATTTTTTGGATAGGATGAAAATAATATCATTAGCTTATATTTGAATCACATAAACATATTTTTAAATACTTATTTTATATAGTGTTGATTCAACTATTCCTTATGAAAACCCTTTAGAAATAAAGAAAGCATAAATCTGATCATACTAAGATCTATTAGTATTATTTTATCCATAAATTTATTTAGAATGTTTGAAAATAGAATTTTCAAATTGGTGATTTTGAAATATAGTAGATTTTTAACATAAATATCTTCAACAATATAACCATTAATGAAATAACTCTTAACACCCCTTTGCTATAATTTAAAATTTATACATTATATATAATAATTCATATTTCTAATGGATTCACTTCTATCTATAGGTTAAAATGATTATTTATATTCAATTCCTTTCTCATGACTATATCCATATATATACAATTTAGGGTTATGTCTAACTATAGTTCTAGATTCATCAAACCTCTTTCAAAAGACCCCTTTAGTAAAAATATTTTGGGAATATTTAAGACATTAAAATTGTTTATAGATTTTATTCCTTTCAAACTAATTCAACTATTCATTCATATCCATGACCCAAAAAATCATCATCATTAACTTTAGTAATGTGTTTTGGTTTGTATTGTGGTAATAATTATTGATGTTCAACCTAGTTTTTAAGATAATATATAATCTTAGTACCATTATCATGGTCTAGAACAATAGTATATAAATCATGGTATTTAGGGGTTATAATGGATCTGGGAACAAAAGTGTATCGTTCATCCTAGTCTTCCCCAAGATGAGGTTAGTTAGATTGGTCTCCTTGTTTAAGATAGTTGATTTATACTAGAAATAATTTGATTTTTCAGGAGTATTTGAGTGTTTAATGATATTTATATTTGATATATAATCCTCAATATCTTATAAATAATTTTCATTCTCATGTGTATTTGTTTCATAAAATGTGACATGTACAGATTCATCCACACCATTGGTTGTTCTGTTGAAGACTCTTTATGATTTTTTAGAGGTTTAGTATCCTGGGAAACTACATTAATCACTATTTTTATTAAATTTTCAGAGATTATATTTTGTATTAATAATAAAGGCAATGAATCAATATAATTTAATTAAATTTACCTTAGGTTTTCTATTATTCCATAAATCATATGGGTTCTTCATTATAAAAGGAATGATAAGATTCAGATGATGTTATAACAATATTTATTTAAATATTATGATCAAAATTAGATAGTTATGTCATAATAACTTATAATATTCTGAGTTATTTCTCTAATAGTTCAATTTCTCCTTTTAACGAAACAGTTTTTTCATGTTGTTCTATGAATATAATTTTTTTTATTAAAACAATGTTTGGATAACAAGGTCTAAATCCTGATTTTCATACTCATGTTCATGATTTCTTTTCAAGGTTCTCACATTGAGCCTACTGGGGTACTGTAGAATCATATAATATTTTGAAAAATATCTACAATCTTATCTTTTATGAGATGGTAAATAAACCCATGTAAATCTTGAATAGTCAAAAAAATCACATAAGCATAATTTGTTTTTATATTACATGAAATATTAATTTTATTAGTAAATTAATGTTAATCAACACTATGGTTTCCTTGGTAGAAACCACTTTCTCATGTTTTAATGAATGTATATGTTAATTCCTTTTTTATATATATTGCACACTTTTTTCAATTAGAAATTATTGTTTGGGAAGATTCTTTTCTAAAAAATAATTATTGATATTTTGAAGTGTGTTTATATTAAAATGGACTGATCTCCAATGAAAAAAACCAATATTGTTTTTAAAAGGAATGTAAGAAAGAAATATTTTGTGAAATTAATGAATCTATATTAATAGCTTAGAAATTTTCATTTATTAAATGAGGACATACTGAATCATCTTTATTATAATAAATTTTACAAGAATTATTTTGAAACATAATATAAAAAATATAATCACAACATTAATAAATCCAGTCAGGTTATATTTTAAACCATCAACATATAAACCCTTATATATTTTGATTAGTTTAAAGTTATATATTTTTCAAAAGACAATTATTTTACATTTATTTTTGTCACTAAATATGACATTCACACTATCCAACTTCACAAGAAGCATGAAACATGAGAAGTCAAATGTCAAATGACTAGAATATATATAGTCTAGATAGCATAAGTACATAATGTTATAGTTATGTAATTTCACTCACATATAATTATATTGACAACAAATTTGGTACCCATATTTTCTCGATTCTATAAATGATTTTATATAAATAATTTGTAATTAGAACTTAATTTAATAATACCCCACAATAAAAATTAAGATTTATTGAAAAAATGTATTCTCTTTGTGGTAATAACATGATCTATTTCTAGAACTAGACGATCTTGAACGTAGAGTAAATTTATTTTTAAAAAATTTCCTTTAACCAAGATGGTATACAATTATAATTATATATAGTGGTTTTTTTTGCTAGCATCATATTAAATGATTCTCTCCCATGGGTAAAATTTTAAAGGTCCTTAATAATAAGTTCATTATATAAATTAAGTTCATTTTTTTCCATTAAAAAGGAAGCATTATTTTTCATTCACAATAGTAAGAACCTTTTTTTCAATAGAAAAAGTAAACATAAAACAATTTTGGGATTTTTAGAATTTTATTTATGTTTATTTATAGTGTCTTATAATATAATGAAATATTAAAATAATTATTCATTATACATATTTGAATAATTATTAAATTAATTTCCATAATGTATTTATCTTTCATTGGTTACCTATGAAACAAAATCTAGAAAATGGAGAACGGCTTTCTTAGGAGCCTCTTCCCAAGAAAATTCTGATTCAAGATATTCTTCTTTAGAGTAATTTCAAGTTGATTTAATTTATTTATTATATTTAATTTATTTATCATCATTACTATTATTGTATTTAATGTATAGAAATTTTACATTTGTTTTTCTTTCTCTTTTGTACTCATATCTGCTTATTTCACCAAACTGGTCACCGTTTTTTATGCATCCCTTTGTATGACATTTTCCATTGTAATTGTGAATCCAAAAGAACATTTTACTTCTATAAAATTTCAAAAACCTCATAGATAATTGATAAAAATCTTAATCACTATTGAAATTAGCTTTACTTATACTATTTTTACATATATGATAACTTCATTGTTTTTTATTGAGAATATTTGAAAGAAATAGGCTTTTTAGGATTAACATTCTCACTAATGATTAATTTTAATTCCTTTGTATACATCTTTAATTTTAAAATTATTTCCATGGATATAAATTTTCTAATATCACAAGATTCTCTAATAGATACAGCAATTCCTATATAGCAATCAGGTAGATATCTCAAGATCATTAGAACATATACTTTTCCATCCACCTTCTGTCCAAGTGAAATCATGATATAAATAATTTCACTAAAATTTAGATACATATCAAAAATAGATTCATAATTTTTCATTTTAAATGTATAATATTTAATAATATAAGTATTAATCACATTTCATTAATAATAAATGTTTTTTCACGGAATATAATAAGAGTACCTCAGATTTGAAAAAGAGTATTACTATGAGATTTTTTATTGAATGAATCCTCTCCTAAAGCACAATATAAATATTCATTACTTTTCCATTACAATTATTATAAGAATAAATTTCAACAATCTAATTTTGCCTAAGTGATTTTGGTTTTTTATATTTTTCATTTATAATTTTATAAATGTCAAAACCAATGCTCTTAAGATTATTTTCATTTTAATTTTACACTGAACATTGTTTTGATAATGAAAATCAAGTGATTTATTTTTAGAAACACTTTATCTTATATATGGAGTCTTATGTATAAAATTCTAATAATAACAAAAAAGGATATTATCCAGGTGACTTAGTCAATTTCTGATTTTAATAACAAAAAATCACAAAGGGCATAAAATAAAATATCATTTGATACAAATGTCAATCAAGAAGAGTAATCGATAGGGTGGGGTTGAATTGAGAATACTATAAAAATTTATATTACCCCCGGAATATAATTTTTGATGTTTTCATTTTTCATAATTTATTGATAACATATTTTGTTATGTTTTTCTTTGATAAACATGTAAGAAAGAGTTGGTGTACATTATGATTTTTTTTTATTATGATGTTTATAAGGGATGTTATAAAGATTATGAAACTTTGTTATGAATAATTAATAACATTAAAACAATAAAAATATATTTTATTATGTTTCAAACATCATCAAAAACCTCATGATCCATGATATTTCTTAATGGGGGAGACTGAGTTTACTAGATGTAGACCACCAGATAAATATCATAGGACACAAGAATTCTGGACATAGTTCTTCAGATAGAACAAATATAAACTGAGTATATAAAGATATATTGGTATAATTTCCATGTGAATTTAGTTATGAATATATTATTTAATATAAAACCCATAACATACTGGGTAAACCATGGATGAAGTGATTGGATGGAGATTTTCTAAAATTCAATGTTCGAGCAGCTGTAAAAAGTATATATAAGTGTTTTCCATAATTATTAAATCCAATTTTAGAGTATATATCGAGTTATAATAGTTGTTTTAAGGTATAATAAATTCCTGAAATTGTAGAACAAATTATTCCTTGCTTATAGGTAATATTCCCAATGCATAAAGATAACTGAAGTCAAATAGATAGAGAAATCAGATGAACGCGTCAAATGAAACAGAGTTTTTGTTTCTCAATGAATAGAATACAAAAATACAATGTTTGAGTGGTAGTATAATTATTCATTTAAAAAACTCGATAGATAATGGAATTTATAAATTGAAATAGAATTTTATTGAAGATATATATCCTTAGAAGTAATAATAATCAAAAATACATCAATAAATTTTATGAAAAATATAAAGGCCTATGTATTTTCCATATAGAAAGTTCATGTGATGTTAAAATTGAATGTAATTTTATATAGGATTTATGGAGTTATAATTTGAAGAATAAATTAATTTGATACTAATAGGGGAAATATGATTGATTCGATTTAATGAATATCTATTATATGAGAATCCATTCGAAAAAACTAGTATTGGAAAAAAAATCATGATGTCACTTGGCAGAGGATTCAAAGAAGTCTTAGTTGACTATGATATGTAAATCAAATAAATGTATAATTTTTAATGAATTCTAGGAATACTAGATAGAGTCAAATGGTTAATGTAATGTATAGAAGTGAATAGATTTCACTAGATGATGTATTTCCTTAAGAAGACATTGGACACAATCTCCACTGGATAATGATATTGTCTGGATCTATATACATTTTTAATTTCCATTACATTGATGATGCTAAAATAACCTATAAAATATTAATATCTACCTATGATAGGAATGAGTAAATAATCTCCCTAAAAATAAGGTTAATGAGGTTCAAGAAAGGATAAAGATAGTGAGTTTTCATTAAACTTCATCAATATTCATGATGACTCTAAAATTAATGAGAATTATTCAATGAACATTATTGAGTGGGAAAAATTATGTATTTTTAATTCATAACATTGATAAAACCTAAAAAAATGATTGTGCAAAGTATAACCTTACAATCACTATTCATGATTGTAAAAAAGTGAGCATGATAAATTTTTTGAGAAATTTATTTTCTTATAGAAAGTTAATTCTAGTTGATAAATGATATAGAATTGATATTATGGTAGAAATATTAGTCAAATTTATTGTGAAATTCTAGTATAAATAGTTTCATATTAGTTTTATTGGGCAGACGATTACTATGTATTGGCATCAACAAGAGCACCAGAAAGAGTAATCAGACCTAATTTATTAGTGGGATATATTTTATGTTGTTTTCAACAAGTGGAATTAAATCAAGTTACAAAAAAAGGAATAATTTTAGTAAGGTTCAGTGGAAAACAAATAAAGACAGAGCTCACCGGAAAAACTGTTAATGAGTTGTGTAGTAAATTTTCCCTAACAAGTATTGGCTAAACAGTTTATAAGTAAACTTTTGAAAAATAATGACTATAAGTATAATCACACATATAAAGAGATATATGGAGTCTATTAAGAGTTTAATCATTTTATACACTTATCTATTATACTGAATTTCCATAGACTAATAAGATTTTCTAGGGAAAGGATGTCTTCAATAAAACTAGGGGTGTACCTTGTAAATCAATCATGCCTTTCAATACATTCTTATCATTTCATGCTTGTGAAGTTATTTTATAAAGTTTATAAGGAAAATAACTTTAAATATATATATTGGTTAATTTCATATAATTGATATTTGTAAAACCTTCACCACCGACCCTCCCCTATTAGTGGTTATCATAATTTTGAGGATCTGCAGTTGGTATCAGAGGAATGATTCACCAATTTGATTCGTTACAAGAAATATCTGAAATTTGTAAAAATAGAGGAATTCCTTCCTACTATGGAAAAAATTATCATGGATAAAAAAAATAAAATGATGACATTTCATCTATCACATTTCCTGGAGGTAATTTATGTAGGAGAATTTGGGTTTCCACCAATTAAAAAAGATCACATATGACATTGATTGAAAAGAAAATGTTGATGTTTATGGGAATGATAGAATTTCTATTATATTTACTTTTAAAGAAAATGTTTTCATGAAGGTGATGGTTCTCAATATAGATAATAAAAAATGAAAACATGCAGAATTTATTTTTGAATGAAATACATATGTGATGGATAAAAAAATCATATTTTTAATAACAATTATAAAGATATCTAAATGGTATATGATTAATCTTTTGATGAGTAATTCACCATAGATAATGAAATAGTAAGAAAAATTAGTGTATTTAGATATTTCTTGGGAGATTCTACCTGTAACATCCCAAGTAAATGAAGAATAATATATTTTTATACTTATTAATATATTCTAATTAAATATTAATTTTACTTTAAAAGGGTTTCTATGTTCGATAGCATACCCGATACGCAAAAACGAGTTTCTTTGAAATCATACATTATACACTAATAATATAATATTATTATTTTAAATGGTAGTTAACTCCTAGTTGTTGAATTGGAGGGAATGAACAAAACTAACTACAATATTATTATACATGATTGTTAAATGTATTTACATTTATCCAATAAAAAGTTAGTGGTTTAAAATATGAATGAATCTAATTTTAAGCATAATTTACATTAAAAGGCCGATTTATCGCCTTTTAATGACGAACCATCCTTAAATATAGTTTTGGTTACTTTAATACATTTTATATGACCGAATAAAATCCTTCTTTTAGAATTGGGGCAACAAAATATAATTTTTGTAATTTTTTGGAATTTTTCCGACAAAGTTCATTTTTTAATGAATAGTGAAAAATATTTTATTTTATTTCAAAAGTGCCATTGAATATAATTTATTTATATTTTTAGATTAACTTTTTTTAATTGGTTCTAAAGTGAAATTATAATATATTTTTACCATTTAATCTAATGTTGGTCATTGGAATTAATTTCACTTTGAAATTGGACATAAACAAATATCAATCTTTTGATAGTTATTGTTTCTTAAAAACAAGTTAATTGTTTTAGCAATGGGAATTGATTTTAAAATTAATTAATGAAACTTATATGTTTTGAATTTGAAAAGATAGACATCATTTTTGAATTCAGAATATCAAATATAGCATAGGATGAATTTTTGGTATTTTTCGGAAAAACGTCAATTTTTTATGAATAGTGAAACGACTTAGTGGTTGTTAAAAAAACTTACTTTTTCATTTAAATGAAATTTTACCACTTATGTGAATTCAATTTCAAAAATCCTACAGACATGGTTGTTATGAAGAAGTAAAATTTTGTTCATTAAGATGAAAATAATTTTTAGTTAATAGTAACTTTTGACTTTTATTTACTGCGATTAAATGTAAAGAGGGTAATTCAAGGTAAAAAGATTATTATAATTATTCAAAATTACCATAAAACTTGTCCAACCATATTGGTTGAGTCATTTACGACCATGGGAATCTTTGGTTCTATTTTTTGACCTCATTGAGCTACTTGGTAGTGATAATGACAATTTGGATTAATTAATTTAATGAAAAGACAAAATTGACATTAACAAAACTCTTTTAGTAATTAATTTTTTTATGGTTTTATGTAAGTAATATTTTCAACTATAAATATTAATTGGAAATAAAGAAATATTTCCAAAATCATGGTATTTTTTTATAATTTTTTTACAACAAATAAATTAAATTATTTATAACATAATTATGATTCTTTATTTACCTCATTAATAAATCATTAAAATAAATTAGATTATTATGATTAAAATAATATCCAAAACATGTCAAATTTTTATTGGATGATTTTATTTCGACCATGATTTTTCTTATCTTCATATATAATGATTTTTGGACTATTAAAAACTGAATATAATTATACAATAAAATAATAGTTTTACATTTTCCTAAAGATCCCCTCCCCCTTATAAAAAGAGACCAGTTTTAACCAATTCCTCACACCTCTAAAGCCATTTGGCTCGTCCAAAATCTTCCCAATTAAGCTCCCTACATATCTCTCATCTTCCTAGAAGCCTTTCCTTAGGTAGAAGGCACTTCAAGAAGTCATTTGGTTCAAACCAAAGGGAGTTACCCAAATTAAAGGTAACAGTTTCTCTTAAATTGTTTTCTTTTATTTTACTTCCCCAAACCCTAAACTCTTTTTTTCCTTTCTATTGTAACAAAAATGGTATCCTAAATATACTAGTATGTTTTTATGAGAATTATACGAACTACACATACACACACCTCAATATAATGGACGAATAACATAATGTTTATGTGGATGGAAAACTAACGCCTCATGAAATGATTATTGTTAAATTACATCTTACTGCCTCTCATAGTGGCCATTATGATGGCACTGTTTTTACATATTATATTTATTATGTTTATGTTTTCTTTATGCTTCGGTATTTTCAATTTATAGCACGCCTTTATGGTTTCCATAGTGGGTAAATACGATAATCTCATTTGAGGAAGTGCGGACTACCGCCCCCACAAAGTGATGTGACTTGTTAATGACTTATGTGGGATGTATAAAGGATGGAGTTAATGATATTATATATGCTATTATACTGTAATTATAATATTACTATGTATCATTATGTTTTATTTCCATTAAAAAAATATAAATTAATGTAGTGTTCATGCGTACGTATGACTTACCGTCTCCCTGAATGATGCATTTCATTTCTTACCTATAAATGTTATATATTATTATAAAAACATGTATATATTGGATATATATGATATATATGATATAAAAATAATGAATATCATTCTGGATGTAATGAACCATTTACCACATGGACAACTTATAAATATAAGGTGTTCATTTTTTACTCAAGTACCAAATATCAATAAAATTGATGTTATTAACATAAATTATTACACAATGTTTATAACATGGTAATAATCGATATAAAAGGAATAATAAACTTAAAAAAGGTTCTTATTCAAGTATAAATTTAATTTAATTTTCTATTCATGATATTAATGAATGATCGAGTCAAGTCAGACACGAGGTAAGGGAACTTCATAACCCAATTTTCGTTCTTTGGGTTGATCTTCTCTTTCTTCTTTATGTAATTCCTTAATTATGTGAGAAATGAATTTTTATCTATTTATAATTGATTTATTTGTTCTTATATTGAATACACATAATAGATCTATTTTATTTAAAAAATGATCTTTGTATGGGACTTCGTCTTAATCTCTTTTAATTGAGGCATATTTTTTTTAATACACGACATTATTTTATACACTGTATAAACACCCTTGAATTTTAAAAGGGAATATTTTTCTACAAAGTATTTTACTAAATTAGAAAAAGAATGTTCCTTTTAATGTAAGTGGTGAAAATGACCTTTTTCTCTTCCATGAGTGTTATTTGATCTTTGGAATCCTCAACAAGTAGTAATATTTTTAAAATAAAAAAAATACCATATGCTCTTTTATGTATTTTGGTATTGAAAATGGTTTTTATAATGGTTTTGTTATGTCAATATATTTAAGTGATATATTGTGATTGTAAAGTGGAAATTTTTTCTTTCCTTTATATTTTTTTTATGTCTGATGATTTTATAATGGTACTTGGACATTTGACGGGTGGTTACGTGATAAATCAAATGACGGGTGGTGTCGTGAATACTAGGACGGGTGGTTACATTATTACCTCTAATGGATTGGGTATGCAATTCGGTTGTATGGCTATTCCATTTAGTTATATGTGTGGAAGTTGACCTTATGGTTATACCATTAAAGTATAGTTCTGCCCCAAGATACCTTTATGTGTTATTTGTTCTTTATATGGGTTTTAGGGAAATATTTTGGTTACAAAAATGGTATGAAATGTTCTTTTATTCAATGAAGAGTAATTACTACTTCATAAAGGTGAAAAGTATTACTTATGTTAAAGTATTCATGGTTTACTTGTTGTTTTGAAAAACTAACAGTTTTCCTTCTTTGTGTATCAATTACTGAGATTTTTTTTTCTCGTCACATGTTTTGGAAATATTTTTCACAGGACATAATGTGGAATAGGGTCAAGGATGAGATCAAGGAAAATTCTTTCTATCTTAAACATGGAACAAGGCATGACACTTTTTTTTAAAGAGTTAATGTTTTTTAAAAAAAATGGATACTGTGTAGAAGTGTCTACATTGTAATTTTTTTTCAATTTAATTGATATGTCCTAATTCTTTAAAACTCTAAACCTAAAAAGATCATTAATGTGAATTATTCATTTAATTAAATATTATGTAAACGTTTATGACTGGGTCCTTATAGTTGTTATCAGAGGTCGGTTTAGATAACATTAGGAGTTAGGGTTTTGTTAAATAAATGTCCATAAATTAATTTATGGTAATATTGAAATGATATAGAATTTTAGATTACCATGATGCTTCTACTAAGATATTTCTGTGTTGAGAATGGTTTTTTGTAGAGGAAACATGGCAGTTGTAATGGGAAGTCATACAGAGGGAAATGACTTTCCAAATCAGCATCCTGAGATGGTCAGAATCAGAATAGAATTGTTTACTGTAGTGATGACATAGTTGATTCAGGTGATAAATGTTGGTTGTGTTTATTGGTGATATTTTGGTTTACTCAAAAAGTAAAGAGGAGCATGAAAGTAATTTAAGGGTTGTCTTGCAAACCTTAAAATAAAAGAAACTATTTGGGAAATTCAGCAAGTGTGAGGTTTGGTTACAACAAATTTCTTTCCATGGTATCATTGTTTCAAAAAATGGAATAACGGTTGATCCTGCTAAAAACAATTTGTTGAATAATGTCCAATACCTACAAATATAAATGAGATCCATAGTTTTCTTGGTTTTACAGGTTATTATCGGAGGTTTGTTGAAAATGTTTCATGGTTATCTAGTCCAATGACTATGTTAACTAGAAAAGTTGTTAAGTTTATCCGGACAAAAATAATGTGATTATTATTTATTGGAATTGAAAGAAGATTGGTGAATGCTCTAGTTTTGGCACAGCCATCCAGAAATTGCGAGTTTGTTATCTACAGAGATGCTTCATTGAAAGGACGACCTTGTGTCCTAATACAGAATGAACCAGTAATTTCTTATGCTTCACGTCAATTGAAACCCCATGAGTTAAATTACCCTACACATGATTTGTAATAAGCTTCTATTGTTTTTGCTTTAAAAATTTGGAGTCATCATTCGTATGCAGTAAAGTGTGAAATATATACTTATCACGAAAGTTTGAAGTATATATTCACTCAGAAATAATTGAACAAGAGACAGAGGAGATGGTTGGAATTAATCAAGGATCATGATTGCACGATCCATTACCATCCAATAAGAGCAAATAAAGTGGTTGATGCTTTGAGTCAAAAAAATAATGCTTCATTAACTATGTTTTGTTTTGAACAGGATCCCCTGGTTTTTTATTTGATGAACTTTGGAATAAAAGTTGTTGGTGTTGGAAATTCTTTTATTTTGTATCAGGTGTTAGTAAAATCATCTTTATCAGACAGAATTAAGTAAGTACAGAAGGTAGACAGTGAGTTACAGAAAAAGGTTGTGTTGGTTCAGAAGGGTATGTTGCCTGATATTAACAATGATAATGATTTTTTCTTGAGATTTGGAAAGAGTTTATGTGTGAGTTGTGATTCACGGTTGAAGAATGAGTTGTTATGTGAAGCTCATAGTTCCCCATTTTCAGTTTATCCTGATATTATTAAGATGTAAAGAGATATTTTGGAGTATTACTAGTGGGATGGAATGAAAAGAGATATTTCTGGTTTTACTATGAAGTGTTTGACTTGTCAGCAGGTTAAATTCGAACGATAGTTACCGAAAAGAATGTTTCAACCTTTACCAATGACATAATGTAAATGGGAAAATATATACATGGAATTAATTGTGGAATTACAAAATACATCTCGAGGTAATAATGAAATCCGGGTTATAGTCGATATACTAACTAAATATACTCATTTCCTTCCTATTAGAGATACTTTGTCTTTAGATCAACTTGCTTTGTTGTATCTTAAAGAGGTAGTTAGGATGCATGGAGTTCCCCTCTCCATTGTATCTGATCATGATCCCAAGTTTACTTCTATCTTTTGGAAAGGCCTTCAGAAGTCATTGGGTACTAAATTAAATTTTTGTACATCTTTTCATCCCCAAACAGATGGGCAGTCAGATTGAACAATTCAGACTTTGGATAATATGTTACGTGCCTGTTCGATGGATTACCAGGGATGTTAGGACAAACATCATTATTTGGTTGAATTTTCATATAATAACAGTTTTCATTCCAGTATAAAGATGGCTCTGTTTGAGTCATTATATGGAATGCATTGTCGAAATCCAGATTTTCAGGATGATATAGGTGAAAGGAAGCTGGTGGGACCAAAATTTGAAGAAGATATGGGAGAGAAAGTTTAGTTGATTCAGAATCACATGAGAACATCTCAGAGTATAAAGAAAATTTGTGCAGATAACCGGAGGAAGGATCTTTCTTTTGAGGTAGGTGATCATATATTTCTCAAACTTTATCCATGGAGAATATAATGTGTTTTTGTAAGAAGGGAAAGATAAGTCCAAGGTTCATTGGACCTTATGAAATTATGGGGAAAGTTGGATCAGTTGCGTATAGAGTGGAATTATCTCAATGTTTATCCCAGTTACACAATGTTTTTCGTGTTTCGATGTTGAGAAAGTATACACCAAATCCATCTCTTTTTTTGAGACCAGAGAGAGTTTTGTTGGAAGAGATTTTCTCTTATAAAGAAAAACCAGTCCAGATTCTTGACCGTAGATAGAAAGTGTTGCGGAATAAGGAAATTCGCTAGGTAATGGTTTTTTGGAAGAACCATATAGTTGATGAGGCAACGTGGGAATCTGAAAATGATTTGAGGGATAAATACCCCCACTTATTTTGATAAGTGGATAAAAATTGTGAGGACGCAATTTCTAAAAAGGGGGAAGGATCTAACATCCCAAGTAAATGAAGAATAATATATTTTAATACTTATTAATATTTTTATTTAAATATTAATTTTACTTTAAAAGGATTTCTATGTTTGATAGCGTACCCGATACGCAACAACGGGTCTCCTTGAAATCTTATGTTGCACATTAATAATATAATATCGTTATTTTAAATGGTAGTTAACTCCTAGCCGTTTTATTGGAGGTAATGAAAAAAGATAACTACAATATGATTATAAATGATTTTTAAATGTATTTACACTTATCTTATAAAATTTTAGAGTTTTAAAATATGAATGAATCTAATTTTATGAATAATTTACATTATAAGGCCAAATTATCGCCTTTTAATGGTGAACTCTCCTTAAATATAGTTTTGGTTAATTTAATACATTCTATATGACCAAATAAAATATTTCTTTATAATGGGGACAACAAAATATAATTTTTGTAAACTTTTGGAATTTTTCTGATAAAGTTCAATTTTTTAATGAATAGTGAAACATATTGTATTTTATTTCAAAAGTGCCTTTTATTATAATTTATTTATATGGATAGATTATCTTTTTAATTTGTTTTAAAGTGAAATTAAAATATATTTTTACCATTTCATCCAATGATTATTGGAATTAATTTAACTTTGAAATTGGACATAAACACGTATCAATCTTTTGATACTTATTGTTTCATAAAAACACTCTATTTGTTTTAACAACAAGAATTAATTTTAAAATTAATTAATGAAAATTATATGTTATGAATTTAGAACAAATAGAAATCATTTTTGAATTCAAAATATCAAATATATCTGAGGCTTAATTTTTGGTATTTTTCTGAAAAACTTCATTTTTTTATGAAAAGTGAATCTACTTAGTGGTAGTTAAAAAAACAGAATTTTTCATTTAAATGAAATTTTACCACTTCTGTGAATTGAATTTAATAAATCCTTCAATCATGGTTGTTATCAAGAAGTAAAATTTGGTTCATTAAGATGAAAATAAATTTTTTGGTGAATAGTAACTTTTGACTTTTATTTATCGCGGTTAAAGGTAAAGAGGGTAATTCAAGGTAAAAAGAATATTATAATAATTCAAAATTACCTTAACACTTGTAAAAACAATATTGGTTGAGTCATTAACGACCATGGGAATCTTTGGGTTGATTTTGGGACCCCATTCAGCCACTTGGTAGTGATAATGCAATTTGGATTAATTAATTTATTGTAAAGACAAAATTGACAAAAACCAAAATATTTTAGTAATTTATTTTTATATGGTGTTATGTAAGTCATATTTTTGACTATAAATATTTATTGGAAGTAAAAAAGTATTTCATAAATCATGGTATTTTTTTATAATTTTTAGAAGAAAAATAAATTAAATTATTTATGAAATAATAATGATGTAGTATTTACGTAATTAATAAATAATTTAATGAAATAAGATTACAATTATTAAAATAATATCCAAAACATGTAATATTCTGATTTGGTGATTTTATTTCGACTATGAGTCATCTTATATTTATTTTTAATGATTTTTGGACCATTAGAAACCGAATATAATTATATACTAAAATAATAGTTTCACACTATCATAAAGAGCCCATCCCCCCCCTTATAAAAGGAGACCACTTCTAACCAATTCTTCACACCTCTAAAGTCATTTGAATCATCCAAATTCTTCCTAATTAATCTACCTACATCCCTCTACTCCTCATAGAAGCCTTACCGTAGACAGAAGGAACTTCAAGAAGGATTTTGGATCAAACCAAAAGTAGTTACCCAAATTAATGGTAACAGTTTATCTTAAATTGTTTTCTTTTATTTTACTTCTACAACCCCTAAAATCATTTTATTCATTTATTTTGTAACAACACAAGTATCCTAAATATACTAGGTTGTTTTTATGAGATGAAATCGAACTACACATACACACAACTGCATCTAATAGATGAAGAACATGATGTTTCTGTGGATGGAAAACTAACGCCTCTCGAAACGATGATTGTTCAATTACATCTTACTGCCTCTCATGGTGGCCATTATGATGGAACATTATTTATATATGATATATATTTTGTTTAATTTTTCTTTATGCTTCAGTATTTTCCATTTATATCATGCCTTTATGGTTTCCATAGTGGGTAAATTCGATAATCTCATTTGAGGAAGTGCGGACTACCACACCCTCAAGGTGATGTGACTCATTAATGCATTATGTGGGATGTATAAAGGATAAAGTTAACTATATTATATATGATATAATACTGAAATTATAATATACATATGTATCATTATGTATTATTCTTTTAAAATATGAAATAGAAATGAAAGTAGAGTTCATGCGTACGTACGGCTTACCGTCTCCAGGAATGGTGCATTTTATTTCTTATCTATAAATGTTATGTACTATTAGAAAAACATGTATATACTGGATATATATGATATATATGATATCAAAATCATGAATATAATTCTGGATATAATGAACCATTTAACACATGGACAACTTATAAATATAAGGTGTTCATTTTTTACTCAAGTACAAAATATCGACAAAATGGACGTTATTAACTTAAATGATTACATAATGTTTATAACATGGTTATAATTGATATAAAATGATAAATAAACATGAAAAAGGTTATTAAGAAAGTTTAAATTATATTTAGTTTATTATTCATGAGATTAAAGAAATATCGAGTCAAGTCAGACACGAGGTAAGGGAACTTCATAACCCAATTTATGTTCTTTGGAGATCTTCTCTTTATCGTTTATTTTATTCCATAATTAAGTGAGAAATGAATTTTAATGCATTTATAATCGATTTATGTGTTATTATTTTGAATACACATAATAGATCTATTTTATTTACAAAATGATCTTTTTGTGGGACTTCGCCTCTATCTCATTTCATTGAGACATATTTTGTTTTAATACACGACTTTATATTATACGTTGTATAAACACCCTTGAATTTTCAAAGGGAATATTTTTCTACAAAGTGTTTTTCTAAAAGACAAAAAGATTGTTCCTTTTAACGTATGCAGTGACAATGAACTTTTCCGTCGCTGTGAGTATTATTTGATCTTTCGCTTCCTCAACAAACCGTAATGTTTTTAAAAGAAAATAAATACCATGTACTCTTTTATGAATTTTGCTATTGAAAATGGTTTTTATAATGGATATGTTATGTAAATATATTTATGTGATATATTGTGATTGAAATATGGAAATTTTTTATTTCCATTATATTTGTTTTATTTTTAATGATTTTATAATAGTTCTTGGACATTTGTCGGGTGGTTACGTGATAAACCAAATGACGGGTGGTGCCGTGAATACCTGGACGGGTGGTTACGTTATAACCTCCAATGACATGGGTATGGAATATGGTAGTATGGATATTCCATTTAGTGATATGTGCGGAACTCTACCGTATAGTTATTCTATTTATGTATGTTTATGTCCCAAGTTACCTTTATATGTTATTTGTTCTTTATATGGGTTTTATGGTATTCTTTTGGTTTCAAAAATGTTAGGTAATGATCTTTTATTCAGTTAGGAGTATTTACTACTTCATAAAGGTGAAAATTATTACTTATGTTAAACTATTCATGGTTTACTTGTTGTTTTGAAAAAATAACATTTTTTCTTCTTTGTGTATCCCTTACTAAGATTTTTTTATGCTCATCCCATGTTTTTGAAATGTTTTTTACAGGAAATAATGTAGAATAGGGTCAAGAATGGGATCAAGGAAAATTCATTTTGTCTTTAACATGGAAGTAGACATGAATCTTTTCATTCAAGAGTTCATGTTTTGTAAAAAATGGATACTGAGTTGAAGTGTCTACTTTGTAATTTTTTTTTGCATTGTAATATTTAAGTACTAGTTCTCTGAAACTATAAACCTAAAAAGATCCCCAATGTGACTTATTCGTTTAATTCAATATTATGTAAATGTTTAAGACCGGGTCCTTATACTTCTATTGTTAAAAAAATCATGATAATCATTCTAGTCATTTTTATCCTCGAATTTTCTACCTTAGAAGATTTCAATTATTTATCTATTGATTAATTACACAACATTATTATTTCACATGGGATGATAAAATCTCTATCAATCAAAAATATTATGTGTATTTTGAGAAAACTAAGACCCACAATCTAAATGTTTTAGAACTGGTAATTATGGTAGAATGTCTTAGTATGACACTGAATGCTATAGAAGATTATTTTTTTTTGAACACAATCAACAATTCATGAGGTTGAAAATACCATATGAAATATGAATGAAAATTTTAGCAAGGATTATGAGGTAAAAGTTGAGTCATATAAAGATATTAAGAAAATTCTTTCAAATAATAAGTTTACATAATAACCCACTTAATATAAAATTTCATTTTGTCATTCTAACCATGAAGGTGTTATAAAAAATATAGTAAAATATTCAGTTTTGTAAGTTTTTGAAAAATATATCACATAATTTTTTTGAAAATAACCCCTACATGACATATTTCCCACTCCAAAGAGTATCTCATATATAAATATATTTTGAATCGGGGTGAACTGATTATAGTGAAATATCACTTTTCTACATATGAAAAATATTCAATTGATATTTTTGGTATTAGGACATATATGGGAACAAAGATGATAATTATTATAAAAACATATCTCTTATGATAAATATGAATTAATTAAGGGGGAGAACCAATGGGTAAAGAAAGAGTAAATTTTCTATGTTATTGGAATGAATAATGAAAAATCAACTAGATGTTAGATATGTTCATGTACATAAATGTTTTTATATCCATGTATAATTGTATTTGGATTATGTGACCAACCGTGTCACGTTGCTAAAGTATATATTCCAATTATATCAGAGAAAAGTTCTTATGATAGAAATGAAATGAAATTCAGAATGAATATTTTTTAGGGAATATATTTTTTATTGAAAAAATCCTTATATTATGAATAATATATTTTCCTCACACATGAAAGGTTACAAGAAAATCAATTATTTTTTTGAAGAACGTGAAGGTACAATAGTTACATTTGGAACCATAAAAATTATAGAAATTTGAATTGTTGATAAAGAATCTTAGAGACTAAACTCAATGAAATTTTTATACATATATGGGATTACACACAACATATATAGTGTTATCCAAATGTGTGAAGATGGTAAGAAATGTTTCATTATAAAACATTTTTGTATCATTTAAAACATAAAAGATGTAAGTGTTTTTACAAAAGGGAGAAAGAATGTGCCTAAATATTTTACAGATTGGAAATTATTATAACACATTTTTCATAAGTGTTGAGGATAAAAATAATATGTGTCATAAATTATTTGTTAATTTAGACAAAATATTTTAATTAAAATTTTTATGTAAATTATTTTAAGAACATTACCAAAACTAAAGAGAAATCTTTATACTATTGTTAAAACATTCCATAATGGGAAAATGACCAGTGTAGGAAAGAACCTCACCTAAGAAAGTATTAATAAAATTTTGAAATCTAATAAAATAAAATATGATATATATATATATATATTATGGAATATTAATTTGAATGTATTAAAAATTTCGAATCACATTTTTCTATTTTTTAAAAAATTATATGTTTATTTACAATTTTATAATTAATATAATGATACAAAAGATATTTTATTTTCATAAAATGGATATATAAATTGCTATTCTATTCATATCTTGAATTAAAATTTTCATTTCATTTCATCTAAATAAATTCATATAAATGACATAAGACATTTTTAATATAAATTCATAAATCTCAATGAAAACATTTTTTTTTATAAAAATTCATTTTAAATCCAAAACACGATCTTATACTAAAATAATTTATAAAGAAGATTCCTATATCAAATATTATATAATATTTAACTAATAAATAATTAACATAATTTAATATAAATATAAATGAATAATGATTATTTTTTAAGAAATTAATTTTCTATTTTATAAAATTTAGTATTTTTTACTATTCATTGATTTTATTTGAAAATTCATAAAATTTCACCATAGGATAATTTAGAAATTCTAATTTAAAAAATGATATAACTCAAATATAATAATATTTCTATATTTTTTCATGGTTCTTTTGAACATGATTTTGTGTGTAAATTAGAATGTCAAATATGATAGATTTATTTAATGAGAAATATATCAAAAAATATCTAGGTGTTACAAATAATCGTATGAGAGTTGTCCTAATAACATTTAATAATATAAATATAATAATAATTATTACATATTTTAAATATAAATCCATCCTTATCTAATAAAGGTAAAAAATAAAATTTATGTTTTTCTATGGAACATGATTACAATCTTCTTGAAATAATGAAAATATTATAAGAAGATATAGATTAACTATCCCAAAATCTAATGGAAAAAACTATTAATCAATTACCATTTCATAGGTCAAATTATTCTTTAATAAACTTATTCGTATCTTTGACATGATTTTAATTGCCTCAAATATATATTACAAACTTGATATCCAATACCCAAAGTTTGTATTAGATAAATTTGTCTCTATAGTATATAATTATCAACACCTAGGAATATTTGACAACTTCTTAGTCCAATCAATTATATTGAATAATTTCATTCCTTTATATTCCTTTAAAGCCTTGGAAATGATGGTAGTTATTTTAATATATTTTATTCCATAAGCATCATTCTGATAAATTTTATTAGAATTTATTATATCTAATGAGTTAGAACCAAATAACCCATATGGTTTGGGTTTCACTAGAATGTATAATTTCACATTTTTTTTAATATTAATTATCAAATTACAATACCAATTTATTAAATTATCGTTAATAAAAATTAACATTCAAGGATCGATCACAAGGATAAATTTTAGTTTGTGATTTATTACATGATATTTATTGAAAAAATGATTAATTATTTGTTCCAATATTTTATTATTCAATTTAGTATTTTCTGAAACATACTCCCTTTAAAATAAAAACTTTAACGGTTATAAATTTAGTGGTCCAAGATCCATATTTTTGTTTGTATTAACTTAGTTAATATGGTCTCTTAATCATTTTATATTTAAGTAAATGACTCGAGTTAACTATATAAAAATAAATATTAGATTATTGGGTAAACGATATGTTTCCTTATTTATCTATTGAATATATGTGAGGTATTAACTAAATCCTTCAAATATTAAATGTATTATAAAATATCATAATGTATGTTATAAATATGTTATGGTATGATATATATTAACCAAATGCATCTTGAATATTTTAGTTTTTGGCATATCCTTATCTATGATATAAGGTTAATTTAATCACTGACTTGGTATACCATTTTTATGATGTTTCTATGTCATATTACAAAGATTGTAACATATTATTTAATTATTATTTAAGAATTATTAATGTTTATTCATTTAAATAACTTCCATGGTCTATCATAGAAAAATGTTTCATAAGATGAAATTTTAAATAGAATTAATTCAATAACTTCATGTTATAATTGCATAACTAGATGAACCATTTACACTTTCATTATTTCAAATATGGATTATTTAATTTTTGGGCCTATAAGGCTTAATATAGGAGGAAATAACCATGAAAATTGATATGAGAATAATTCACAATAATTGGTTAAATATCTCTTCCACATGAATCCATCTTTATTATAAATCCTCAACCATGTGAGGTACTAAAATACCTTCGATTTAAAAATGGTTTGTCCTAATAATTGAGTGATTATTTCTACCAACATATACTCTAAATATAAGAGATTACTTTCAATTACAGATAATGATAATATTTTCATCATTTTTTTTATTTAATTCAATGATTTAATCCATAAAAAGTGAACAAGTTGAGTAATTTACATAATTTTTGGATTTATGATGTGTATTGCACTAAAATTGGAAAACTACTTAATTTGGAAATATTGATAGATTTTAATCACTTTGGTAATTCACGCAAATCTTTTAAAATATAAATCCAAGTAATGTGATTACTCTTTTATTGGGTTGATATGTTAATCTTCACCATCTTTTGTTTTTGAACCGGGATTTCATTCATCCATCAAAGGGTCTGAAAAATTCACTCAAGTTGGAAATATACTTTGTACCACTGTGTGGAACCAACTTCAATGAATTGGTCATAAATAGGTCAAAATGAATCCAATTGGGGTGATTAAAATTTTATTTGAATGAATATTAAATGGGGAGTTCGATACCAATGTTGGAGAGAGGAAGAAGCTAAGGGACACTCGAGGATCCACTCTTTCAACATCATATTCTTTATTTATTTTCTTTTTCATTACATTAAAATGTCTCTCCTCTCCCGAATCATCTCGCTTACCCCATCCATGGTGGGGTAGATTCATTAGAGTGATAAGAAAGAGTGGAGGTTGGACCTATGTGTGTTGTTGAGTTCTTTTTCTGGATATGAATCAAATTTCTTCTTCTATTTTATTCTTGTTTCAATTTATAATTCAATTTCAAATTCCTAATGATGTAGTGTTAGGTTTTGATTCTCAAATTATAAATTTATTTGGTCGATGATCATATATCCCTCCACCTAATTCTAATATGTATGTGGTGGGACAAGATTGGGGTTTGGTGGTGATTGCTCGGCAGTTTTCAAGCACATGTGTAGGAATGTATGTCGAAATCATGGTTTAATTGGGAACAACAATTCAGGGACTGGGATTTCTCTAATTAATCAATAAACCTTCTATAAACCTAATCACATTTTAAGGAGGATAGGCCAATTTGAGGTTTTAGAATGGAAAATTCTCTCCTAAAATCTATCTAACCAAGAGGGAGAGAGGACTCGGTAGATGAATCTCTCATTTACAAGTTATAGGAAGAAGAATATACAAAATTTGGAAACCATGGTGGCACAACACTAGGTCTAGATAAACCCAAGATGATCACCATATTTAAAATTGGTTATAACTAATCAATTAAAGCTCTTTGTTTCTCTCATAGTCAATCAATTTAACTAAAATCAGTCATTTTTAGAAAACCTACAAAAACCAACAACCTTTTTTTGTGTGCACTAATCTTCTAGAGACTACCTAGGATCAACTGTTATACTATACATAGCTAGTTAACATATTGTTTTTCCACGCACCACGAAAGGCATGTAGAGAGCCATAGATTGACATACATAGACATTACATTAATTTTGCAGAATACTTAAAACATAACAAAAATAGACACCAAAGGAACATAATAGTTTAGTATCTTTGGAAACTCAGAACATAATCTTCTAATCATGGTGAAATATCTTTAACATATCCCATAAATATGTTACCTTTTTTTCATAACTAAAACTATTATTTATATCCTGAGGAAAAGAAAAACATATAAAGGGTGAGCTCAAATGCTTAGTATGGGTAAGCATGGAGAAAATAAAACAAACCATATACATTTGAACATAAAAACAAGGACATAATGTTTAAACATAAAAATCATGAGCAATGACATAAAACATGGCAGTACATAAGGCATTGATCATAATGGAACATCAATCATGATAAAATAGCTTGGAAATAAAACATTTAATTATAGAAAAAAATTATGTATGTGATATGATTTCCATATTAGCCAAGTCATTTCTACCTATATCATCATGGTGGACAAATTCCCTTACTGAACCGAGTTCACCCCCCGTTCTAGTCCTGTATCACTGAACCAGATTAACTTTCCATTCCAGCCATGTCTATCACATGAGATATAAATCATTACCCAATGCATTTTAGGGAGATATAGGTCTCACCCATCTCATAATGAAACCATTCTTAGGTGTGGCACAAAATCATAAATCATAGCATAACCCATGGAATAAAAATGGTATTCTTAAACATCATGCCATCATAACATAATCCATAAAAGGAAATCATAAAAATAATTACATCATAAAATAATAAAGTCAAAGTAAAAATAGGGATATAAACAGAACCCTATATTATCTTATATGGAAAATAATTTTGATAAAACACTTGAAATGAATTATTGAGAAAAATATCTTTTCTTTTTTAAAATAATTTTCATTTCACAAAATGCAATGAAATTTTAAAAGAAGAATATTTTTTTCAAAATATTCATTAAATCATTTAGAGTATCCTTCATGAAAATATGGTGTTATAAAACTGTTAAAATCCATTCATGCCGTATAAATTAAAAAAACATTCTCCTCGTACTTTTGTAGAAAATGTCAAAAACTACCTCATATGGTAAACATAAGAAATATTCCTTACATACCATGTAGTAAAAGTCAAAAATGGGTAAAAAGGACTTTAAACAATCATGAAAACATTTTTATAAAATAAGTACATGGATGATAAATATAACCCTAGTAAATACATACGAATAAACATTCTCAGATAAAAATGAGATTGGAAACGTTATCCCTTAAAAAGATCCTTTTGTAAATAAAATAGATCACTTATGTGTATTCACTATAATGTCACATAAAGAATGTATAAATATGTGATAAGATATAAAAATTCATTTCTCACATAATCAAATAACTACATAAACAAGAAAGAGAAGATCAACCCAAAGAACAGAAATTGGGTTAAGAAGTTCCCTTACCATGTGTCCGACTAGACTCGATCGTTCTTCAACCTCCATAATAATAAACCAATGTTTATTTCTACTTTATTATGAACATTTTTCAAGTTTATTATTCCTTTTATATCACTTATTACTATGTTATAAAGTTTATGTAACCATTTAAGTTAACAACGTTAGTTTTTTTGATATCTGGAACTTGAGTCAAAAATGGACTTCTTATAATTACATGTTGTTCATGTGGTCAGAGGTTCATTATATCCATATTGATATTCATGATTTATATATCATATATATCGTATATATACAGAATATACATGTATTTATAGTAGTACATAACATATGGATGTGATAACTGAAATGCACCGTTCATGGAGACGGTAAGTCCTACATACGCATGAATGCTACTTTCATTTCTATTTCTTATTTTAATGGAATTAAAACATAATTCTATATATGTATATTATAATTCCAGTATAATATAATATATAATATCATTAACTCCATCCTTTATACATCCCAAATATGGCATTAATGAATCACATCACTTTGAGGGGGCGGTAGTCTGCACTTCCTCAAATTAGATTATCATATTTACCAACTATGTAAACCATAAAGGCTTAATATAATTGGGAAGTAAATAAGAATAAGGAAATAATAAACATAATATATATCATATATAAATATATTTCCATCATAATGGAAACCATGAGAGGTGGTAGGAGAAAATTGAACAATCATTGTTTCGTGAGGCGTTAGTTTGACATCCACAGAAACAATATGTTATTCATCCATTAGATGAAGGTGTGTGTAAGTGTAGTTCTAATACTCTCATAACAATATCCTATTATATTGATTATACTTTTTTTGTTACAAAATAAAGGATTAAAAAGAGTTTATGGGTTTGAGAAATAGAATAAAAGAAAAAAATTTAAGATAAATTGTTACCTTTAATTTGGGTAACTTTCTTTGGTTTGAATAAAAAGGACATATTTAAGTTCCTTCTATCTATGGTAAGGCTTCTAGTTGTAGGAGAGGGATGTAGGGAGATTAATTGGGAAGATTTTGGACGATCCAAATGGCTTGAGTGGTGTGAGTAATAGGATAGAAATGGTCACCTTTTATACGGGGGAGGAGGGGCTCTTTTGGAAAGTGTGAAAATATGATTTTATTATAAACATATCTTCGGTTTCATAAGGTCCAAAAATCATTAAAGATGAAGATACGATGACTAATGGTCGAAATAAAATCATCAAATCAAAATTGTACATTTTTTGGATAATATTTTAATCATTATAATATTATTCATTTAAATCATTTATTAATGGGGTAAATACTACATCATTATAGTGTCATAAAAAATATAATTTATTTCATGTCTAAAAATTATAAAAAAATAACATCATGTAGGAAATCATTTTAGACTTCCAATGAATATTTATAGTCGAAAATATAATTTATATATACCCTTATATAAATTAATTACTAAAATATTTTTGTTAATGTCAATTTTTTCTTTACATTAAATTAATTAATCCAAATTGTCATTATCACTACCAAGTGGCTTACTTGGGGTCCCAAAATCGACCCAAGGATGCCAATGGTTGGACACTACTCATCTAATAATGTTAGAACAAGTGTCAAGGTAATTTTGAATTATTTTAATATTTTTTTAACCTTGAATTACTCTATTTACCTTTAACTGCGGCAAATAAAAGTCAAAAGATACTATTCACCAAATTTTATTTTCATCTTATTGAACAAAATTTTACTTCTTGATAACAACCATGTATGTAATATTTTTGAAATTCAATTAACATAAGTGGTAAAATTTTATTTAAATGAAAGTGTCAGTTTTTTTTAACTACCACTAAGTGTTTTCACTATTAATCAATAATTAATGTTTTTCAGAAAAATACCAAAAAATCATCGTAAACTATATTTGATATTCTGAATTCAAAAATAATTTCTATTTTTTAATATTAAAGACATAAAAGTGGAATTAATTAATTTTAAAATTAATTCTCGTTATAAAAAATAGCGTGTTTTTAAGAAACAATAACTATCAAAAGATCGACACTTGTTTATTTCCAAATTCAATGTGAAATTAATTCTAATGACCAAATTTGGATTAAATGGTAAAAATATATTGTAATTAAACTATAAAAACAATTAAAAATATAATATAACCATATAAATTGTTGCGATGAAAAAAGTTGTTTTAAATTAAAATATAGCGTGTTTTTACTATTCATTAAAATATGAAAGTTATCAGAATAATATGAAAAATTTATCCAAATTAAATTTTTATAAGTTCATTCCAGGGAAGAATTTTATTTTTTCAAATTGAACTTATAAACATGTCAAAACCTAGATTTAATGTGGGTGCCCCATCAAAAGGCGGAAAAACTGCATTAGTTTTGAAAAATACTTATTTTACCCAAAAAAAGTAATTAGTTCTCATACCATGTTCTAGATAATATGTATAATGAATAATAATGTTATAAAATTAAAAATTTAGTAAATACTATTCATAAAGGTTAGTCCATAATAATATTATAACAATATATCGTTTTTTAGGGAAACCAGTTATTGTGTACTACTCACGCTATCGAGGAAGGTCGCGATTGCATGTAATGAAAGCCAAGTCCGGGCTGCATGTAGTGAAAACAACATTTTGTGTTGCATATAACATAATCAAAACATATTTAATATATACATTAAACAAAATCTACACTTAATGCTTCGTAGAATAATTTCTACATGACGAACTTGAAATTGTGTGTAACACGAGCCAACACTAGTAGAAAAATCGTTTTTAACGTCGTCAATTTGATGTCAGTTTTTTATAAAACGACGTAAAATATTTTTGTGGAGACTTTTTGGAATCAGTTTTTTAAAAACCGATGCCAAAAACTAAAAAAAGTATTTTGGGCGTCAGTTTTTAGAAAAACTGATGCGAAAAAATAAAAAAAAAATTTATGACGTTAGTTTTTATGAAAACCTACACCAAAAATTTCAAAACAAAGTACAGTCCTATAGATAATTACCTAATATTTGATTTGACTTGTCATGGAGTAAAAACGGAGTTACGGATTAATAGTTATGAAAGTTGGAAGTTGATCATCTCTAAAAGATATTTTAATTAAGTCCAACTTTCAAAGTCCATTACTTTTAATCCGTAACTCCATTTTAGCTCCACGACTAGTCAAATCGAAGCTTAAGGAATTATCTAAAACACGGAAAATAATTTTTTATGTTTTTTTTCGGTTTTCATAAAAATTGATGCCAAATATTTTTTTCGCATCAGTTTTTAAAAAAATTGACGACAAGAATAATTTTTTTTACTTTTCGCGTCAGGCTTCATAAAAACTGATGCCAAAACTGTTTTTTTGTTTTTTGCATTGATTTTTTTTAAACCAACGGGAAAAATATTTTTTTATCTTTTTCGCATCAATTTATTTAAAACCCGATGCCAAAAATGATATCGATTGGAATTTTTGGCGTCGATTTTCATAAAAAACCGATGCTAACAGACCAACATATATCCTCTTTTGTGTCGGTTTCAAAGTAAACTGATGCCAAATAGTATTCCCCAGTACGCGGGATCAGAATTTCAATTTTTTCCACAATGCGCGTTTATCTTTTTAAAATCCCACCTATATTTTCATACAACTCAATCGAAAATATTATCATTTACTATATATAAATCTATTTCTCCTTCATTCGTCATTTTCATCCTCTTCGATTCAATGAAGTTTTCAACACAGAATCAATCGTTAATTTGAATACGGTACCTTTTCTATTCATTTATTTTATTTATTATTAATGTACTTAATTTATAAGCAACTCGATTAGATTTAATGTAATGATGATTTACATTTATTATCGAGTTAATAATATAAAACTTTCGGATGTGATTTACCAATCTTGTTGTAAGTTTAATTATCGATCATTATTTTCGTTATCACATGAGTTTTACACTAAATATAAGAGATATGATGATAAACAACATATCATTTTAATGGAAGATCCAAAAAAATTGAAATGTGTTTTAAGTATTATGTATATTTTATATCATTTGGTGTATGTGATTTTAATTCATGTTTATCTTGTTTTCTTTAAAAGAAGTTGTATCAATCAAAACTTTGGCATGTTCAACTTCCGACAACCATAAAATTTGATCTGTAACTCCTTTTTAGCTCCACGACTAGTCAAATCAATGTTTAGGAAATACTTTAAAATATCTAAGAATAAAAAAATTACTTTTTGGAATCAAGTTTTGTAAAAGCTGACGCCAAAAATAAGTTTCTTCCATCTATGGTGTAACGCCCTGACCCTAGTTACCCAGATTCGGTGCATTATTACATTACTTTGGCATGATCACAAGAAAGATCAAATCTTGAAAGACCGATTGGTTTAGTAGCCTTGAAAACACTAGATATATTCATAAAGTTTTACATTACAACACAAAGTGAAAAACTACTACAACAACATAGTCTCCATATTCCACACTCATATCCCCACATACTATCCCTGCAGGTAATTCATAACTTACTTCTTCACATCCTGGGAAAAATAAAACATAGAAAAGGGGTGAGCTCAAACACCCAGTAAGGATAACAATATAGCGGAAACTTTCAAAAATAAGCATAAACATTTAAGGCAATGTATAACTAAAACCAAAGCCTTTTAAACTTGAACTTCAACATAGTATGGCAAAAGAAAAATGAAATAATGCCATTTACTTATTCACATGGATATTCTACTAATCTAATAATCATATGAAATATCAATAAACACTTTCATAATGATGGAATGAATAATTCCAGACTATCATAACCACATAGCCAAGGCCTCATGCCAAGACTACAAATAAGATTTTACCAAGGACTTGTGCCATGACACTAGTTTGTCTCATGAGACCTACCGATGCATCAAGGAGCTACAACGGGCTCCACTCATCACATATTAAGTCCAATGCATTCCCATATGAAAAGGTTTAAACATAACATAAACATTCGTATTAAAACTATCATAGGAAATGTCAATACGTTCACCATAAACTATAAATGGTATAAAAATAGCACATCCACAGTCAATCATATCACAAAACCTTAAATAAAATATAGAAAATTTGTATCATAATAAATCAACTTCAAATAAGAATAAAATCCATCAAAGGATGTTGACATAGATGAAATCAAAACTCTTTTTAGAGAAATATCTCTTTCTATTTTGAAATCATTTAAGAGTCATATATTTATAAAATAAAACATTTTCTTTGAAAATATTCTTATAATCTGGTAAGGGAAGCTTCGACGATTTTATAATGGCGAAAAATAGACGCACCCACTGTATAAGTTAAAAAAACATTCTTACCATAATTTTGTCGAAAAGGTTAAAAAAGCACCTTGATTGGAAAAAGACGGAAAGATTATTTTATAAACCTCTTATAAAAAGTCAAAGAAGGGTATAAATGACTTTAACCCATATTCTTGTAAATAGTAAAAATGTTTTGAAATACATTTTAAGAAACATGGATGTGGATGATAAAGAGATCCCAGTAGATTATTAGGTATAAACAACCTCGGATAATGAAGAGATTGTGAAATAACCCTTACCTTGTACTTTTCCATGGTTGAGGTAGGTTAACCTCCAGTATAATGGTGAAATAATTGTTATTAAATTATAAAAGAATCATATATATTAATAAGATATCATATATTATCTTTTAACATTGATTTGTTAATAATATCTTTGAATTATCATCGTTTTGGGTGTTAACATACTCATTTTCTTTTATATGTTTTTTTACATAAGCCGTGTTTGTAATGGATAGGTTGTATCTTATTCATATCCAGAAGGATATCAAGTCCTTAAACATCATTTTTAAATCATCAAATGATAATTATACTTTAATGGATACGATGGAGAATGAATCTCATCGCGTTCGTGGAGACAGTAGTCCGTACGTACGCACGAGCGACAATATCATTCTTTTGATATTGAAATAATATATAAATGGATGGTATATCATATATACAGAATCATTAACATGTTATATTTATTATTTACATGAGTTACACATCATTATTATACCCATCCAAATAATAATATATTGAATAACAATTACACCACGACGTGGAAACGGTAATCCGTACGTACGCACGTATGGTGACATGTTATTCAAAGGGTGGATAGAATATTGAATATGGTTGTACCATATTTATAATAACATAAAAATATATATATAAGATACTGGAGTTATTTTTTTATAACGGTAATAACAAATAAAGAAGAAGTGGAAGAAGAAAGGAACTTGAAAAGGCGTGATGAAAACATTACCTCTTCTTCGGGTTCTTCCTTTTGATTTGATCAAAAGGGCTCCTTAGGTTGGCTTTCTGTTCAAACTAAGGACTCTAGGTTGTATTGAGGGATGTTGGGAGAGTATTTGGTCAGATTTTGGCCGAACCAAAATGCTTTTAATGTGTGAAGTAATGAGAAGGAGGAGTGCCCTTTTATAAGAGGGGTGAGCGGTACCTTTGGAAAAGCTAGAAATATTAATTTATAATAAATTCATATTCGGTTTCTAATGAATCCAAAGTTGATTATTCAAAGGTTAAGGTGGGGATAGGTCGAAAACCACTCATCCAATAGAATTTAGACAGGTTTGGGTACTTATATTAACCTTATCTTTATGTATTAACTCTAAGTTAATTAATTTCACTTTTACAATGTCTCTTTGTATTTTTATATTATATGGTTAATGAACTTACTATATACATCCAAACGACCCCAAAGTGGTCCATTAATGATACACCTATCATTATATAAGTCTCTTGGCCGATCCTTAGATTTTTAGGAATTTAATATCAATTAATAATATAATATTTGTTTTAAAAATTCTTTTATATCAATTTTGACACTATTCAATAGTTGATTTTTGTGAAACTCATAACAGAATGATTACTTCGAAAAAAATTAATTAAATCAATACTAATATTTCATATTATCCTAGAAAATTATTATAATTCATTAAAAGTATCAAATTATATTTATTTGGGTATTTATAGTATCAATTGTTTTAATTTGTCACTATTATGGTAATTACTGCATCACCATTGTGTCATAAATAAATTAACCTCTGTAATCTCTAAAAATTATAAATAAAATATAATTATGTATGAAATAGTATTATATTTCTAATTAATATTTATAGTAAAAAATCCAACATATATAACCCTTTGTAAATATTGTTTTTCTAAAAGATATATGCTTGTGTCATTTTTGTATTCATTTTAACTTAATTAAAATAAAGTGTCCCTATCACCTACAAGTGGAACCATGGGGTCCCAAAATCGACCCAAAGATGCCTATGGTCGAACATGTATCAACCAATAAGTCTAGGACACGTTTTAGGGTAATTTAGTATTATTATAATATTATTTTTTTAACCCTTATTTACCGGATTTACCCTTAACCATGGTAAATAAAATATTTACCGCAATAATTATTCAAAATGTATAAAAATAAAAGTTACCTATTTACACAATTTGAACATACTGATTCCAAATATGGAATCCATTTTTCAAAATTTAAAACACAGAAGTAGCAGATATTAATTTAAAATTAATTCCCACTGTCAAAACAAAAATCGTGTTTTTAAGAGATAATAACTATCAAAAGATTGACAATTGTTTATGTTCGGTTTAATTGTAAAATTATGTCCAATGACCAAAATTATATTAAATGGTAAAAAATATATTCTAAATATACTTTAAATCCACTCAAATTCATAATTTATTACTATTAATTATTTTCATTAAAAAATTTGTTTTTAATTAAAATTTAGTAATTTTCACTATTCATCAAAATATTAAAATTATCCGGAAAGTACCATAATTTCACCTTAGGCTAAATTCGATATTAGGAATCAAAAAATGAAGTCCATTTTGAAATATAAAATATATATAATTTCAAAAAATAGGTATTACTATTAATAACGGCTAGTTTGATTGGTTATGGTGTGTTAGAACTCGGTGTTGCGTACAACACACGCTATCACATTATTCAAAGAGAAGCGTACCATAGAAGCTTGGGGTGTTACAGTCTCCCCTCTTTCAAATAATTTCGTCCTCAAAATTTATAGAATAGTTATCACATGAAAAGACTCGGGTGGTTATTCATCATAAGTTCCTCAGGTTCCCACGTTGCCTCTTCCATCTTATGGTTTCTCCACAAAACGTTTACCAGACGCGTCGTCCGGTTTCTCAGTACTTGTTATCTCGTATCAAGAATCCTGACGGGCTCTTCACAATAGGACAGATCGGGTTACAGTTCTAATTCCTCATAGGTGAGTACATGCGTTGGGTCAGGCATGTATTTCCTCAACAAAGATACGTGAAACACATCGTGAACTTTGGAGAGACTTGGCGGCATTGCCAATCGGTAAGCTATAGCCCGAATTCGTTCTAAAATTTCGAAGGGTCTGATGTACCTGGGACTCAATTTACCTTTCTTACCAAAAAGTATGACTCCCTTCCATGGAGATACCTTCAGAAAAGCATGATCACCAACTTGAAATTCCAAATCCTTCCTTCGATTATCGGCATAGCTCTTCTGCCTTCTTTGAGCTGCTTTGATGTGATTTTGGATTACCTTCACCTTTTCCACCGTTTCCTCCACTAGTTCTGGGCCTAAAAGTTTTCTTTCACCAACGTCATCCCAACAGGTTGGTGTACGACATCTCTTTATGTATAACGCTTCATATGGTGCCATCTAAATACTCGAATGGAAGCTATTGTTAAAGGAAAATTCTATGAGAGGTAAATATTGATCCCACATACCCTGAAAGTCAAGTGAGAAAGATCTCAACATGTCTTCTAAGGTTTGAATAGTCCGTTCTGATTGTCCATCTGTCTGAGGGTGGTAAGCAGTGCTCAAATGAAGTTTAGTATCCAGGGATTTCTGAAGACTCTTCGAGATTCTTGATGTAAAGCGGGGATCACGATCAGAAACAATCGATAGGGGTACTCCATGAAGTCTCACAACTTCATTAATATATAGTCCTTCTAGATGTTCCAGTGGTAGATATTCTCTTATAGCAAGAAAATGTGCTGACTTGGTAAGACGATCAACAATAACCCATATTGCATCGTTCCTTCTAGGTGTCTTTGGTAACCCCATGACAAAGTCCATCGTAATATTGTCCCATTTCCACTTCGGTATGGGAAGAGGTTGCATGACTCCTCCAGGTTGTTGCCTTCCAGCATTAACTTGTTGAAAACCCATACATCTTGACACAAAATCGGCAATCCCCCTCTTCATGTTGTCCCACCAAAAATGTTCCTTCAAATCTCTATACATTTTGGTGCTCCAATGGTGTATAGAGAAATTGGAACTACGAGCATCATCCAGCAATTCCCTTTTTAGAGCAGGTATATCAGGAACACAAATTCTATTCGCAAATTTCAAAATTCCATCTTCATACACAAATTCTCTCAATCTCCCATCATTCATAGCTTTAATCTTCTTTTAAAATTCTTCATCATCGGTCATAGAACTCTTAATCATTCCTCTTCATCTGTGGTAGTATCATAACTAGATTATTATCCAACAGCATCATTTGCGGCATAGTCTGATGACTGGGACATAGGTTCGCGTAGTGTCCAAACTCCTTGAAAATGAAGCACTGTACATTTGAAACCATTTTCTTACCCTTGCAGTCACGTACTTTGTGCCCTTTTCCTCCTCACTTATAACAAACTCTCATTCCTTTCAGACAAGTTCTAGGGTGTTTTTTTCCCACAGTTATGACATATGGGAAAATTCTTATTTTCCCTCTTCCCTTTATCCATCGTTCTCTCTTCCATCTTTTTCTTCTCTTGCTTCCCTTCAAAGCCATAGGACTCAGTAAAATTATTACTTATCTTATCAACACGTGATTTTATTTCTTCATACGATGATAATACATGGGAGACTATTTCTCTTATAAATTTTGGCTTAAGACCATGAAAGATATGATCCTTCATTCTATTTGGATCATGTGCATTACTGGAGTTCTCATTCCTTCTACTGGGCGCCATTTATAAACAATGTCATACACTATATTATTTTATGAATAACAATACCTAATCCCAAACTTGTAAGACACATAATATAAATTAAATAGTTTTTGGATATAATCCATATTCATAAAAATTTCTCCTTTGAGGAAGTAAATCAACATAAACCCTTCATAATGGTTTTTAAATAAAATGAGAATTATCCTAAGCATATCCTCGGGGAGTGTCGTAACCAAGAGTGCAGCATTGGCCCGTTGTCGTGCACCAGTTCCCGTTCGAGTCTAGCTCAAAGAGGTGTTTTCAGGTTTTACCCCTAGGTACATCTGTGCCAGATCCGCCTCTACCTGCTCATATCCAGACAGGGATGTATTGCTCGGAAAACTCACAAAATCTCTACAATACCAAAATTCTAGGAAGTTCTTCTATACTAATCCTCAACGTTCATCTTAGGTCTACATGCTCTAATCAGAGTTTATCTAAATCTAGCTTCCAAGGTTTGTACTAAACTTCCTCTGATACCAACTGTAATGCCCCGACCCTAGTTACCCAGAGTCGGTGCATTATTACATTACATTGGCATGATCACAAGAAAGATCAAATCTCGAAAGACCGATTGGTTTAGTAGCCTTGGAAACACTAGATATATTCATAACGTTTTACATTACATCACAAAGTGAAAAACTACTACAACAACATAGTCTCCATATTCCACACTCATATCCCCACATACTATCCCTGCAGGTCATTCATAACTTACTTCTTCACATCCTGGGATTAAAAAAACATAGAAAAGGGGTGAGCTGAAATGCCCAGTAAGGATAACAATATAGCAGAAACTTTCAAAAATAAGCATAAACATTTAAGGAAATGTATAACTAAAACAAAATCATTTTAAACTTGAACTTAAACATAGTATGGCAAATGAAAAATGAAATAATGCCATTTACTTATTCACATGGATATTCTACTAATCGAATAATCACATGAAATATCAATAACCACTTAAATGATGATGGAATGCATAATTCCAGACTATCATTACCACATAGCCAAGGCCTCGTGCCAAGACTACAAATAATATTTTGCCAAGGCCTTGTGCCAAGACACTAGTTTGTCTCATGAGACCTATCGATGCATCGAGTAGCTAGAGCGGGCTCCACCCGTCACATATTATGTCCAATTCATTACCATATGAAAAGGTTTAAACATAACATAAACATTCGTATTAAAACTAGCATACGAAATGTCAATAATTTCACCATAAACTATGAATGGTATAAAAATAGCACATCCACAGTCAAACATATCACAAAACCTTCAATAAAATATTGAATTTTTGTATCATAATAAATCAACTTCAAATAAGCGTAAAATCCATCAAAGGATTTTGACATAGATGAAATCAAAACTCTTTTTAGAGAAATATCTCTTTCTATTTTGAAATCATTTAAGAGTCATATATTTATAAAATAAAACATTTTATTTGAAAATATTCTTATAAGCTTTAATGAGAAGCTTATATGATTTTATAATGGCGGAAAATAGCCGCACCCTCCGTATAAGTTAAAAAAAACATTCTTACCTTAATTTTGTCGAAAAGGTTAAAAAAGCACCTTGTTTGGAAAATGACGGAACGATTCTTTTATGAACCTATTATAAAAAGTCAAACAAGGGTATAAATGACTTTAACCCTTATTCTTGTAAATAGTAAAAATGTTTTGAAATACATTTTAAGAATCATGGATGTGGATGATAAATATATCCCAGTAGATTATTACGTATAAACAACCTCAGATAATGAAGAGATTGTGAAATAACCCTTACCTTGTACTTTTCCTTGGTTGGGGTAGGTTAACCTCCTATATAATGGTGAAATAATTGTTATTAAATTATACAAGAATCATATATATTAATATGATATCATATATGATCTTTTAACATTGATTTGTTAATAATATCTTTGAATTATCGTCGTTTTGGGTGTTAACTTACTCATTTTCTTTTATATGTTTTGTTACATAAGCCGTGTTTGTTATGGATAGGTTTTATCTTATTCATATCCATAATGATATCAAGTCCTTTAAAAGGATTTTTATATCATCAAATGATAATTATACTTTAATGGATACGATGGAGAATGAATCTCATCGCGTTCGTGGAGACGGTAGTCCGTACGTACGCACGAGCGACAATATCATTTTTTTTATAATAAAATCATATATAAATGAATGGTATATCATATATACATAATCATTAACTTGTTATATTAATTATTTACATGAGTTACACATCATTATTATACCCATCCAAATAATAATATATTGAATAACAATTACACCACGACGTGGAGACGGTAGGCCGTACGCACGCACGTATGGTGGCATGTTATTCAAAGGGTGGATAGAATACTGAATATGGTTGTACCATATTTATAATAACATCACAGTATATATATAAGATACTGGAGTTATTATTTTATAATGGTAATAACAAAGAAAGAAGAAGATGAAGAAGAAAGGAACCTGAAAAGGGGTGGTGAAAACATTACCTCTTCTTCGGGTTCTTCCTTTTGATTTGATCAAAAGGGCTCCATAGGTTGGATTTATGATCAAACTAAGGACTCTAGGTTGTTTTCAGGGAAGTTGGGAGAGTATTTGGGCAGAGTTTGGCCGAACCAAAATGCTTTTATGTTGTGAAAAAATAAGTAGGAGGAGTGCCCTTTTATAAGAGGGGTGAGGGGTACCTTTGGAAAAGCTAGAAATATTAATTTATAATAAATTCATATTATGTTTCTAATGGCTCCAAAGATTATTATTAAAATGTTAAGGTGGATATAGGTCGAAAAACACTCAACCAATATAATTTAGACAGGTTTGGGTACTTATATTAACCTTATCTTTAAGTATTAACTCTAATTTAATTAGTTTCACTTTTACAATGTCTCTTTGTATTTTTATATTATATGGTTAATAAACATACTATATACATCCAAAAGACCCCCAAGTGGTCCATTAATGATACACCTATCATGATATAAGTCTCTGTTCCGAACCATAGATTTTTAGGAATTTAATATCAATTAATAATATAATATTTGTTTTAAAAATTCTTTTATGTCAATTTTGACACTATTCAATAGTTGATTTTTGTGAAATTCATAACAGAATGATTAATTCGAAAAAATTTAATTAAAGCAATCATAATAAGTCATATTATGATAGAAAATTATTGTAATTCATTAAAAGTCTCAAATTATATTTATTAGGGTATTTATAATATCAATTATTTTAATTTGTCACTATTATGCAAATTAATAAATCATCATTGTGTCATAAATAAATTAAAATCTGTAATCGCTAAAAATTATAAATAAAATTAATTATGTAGGAAGTATTTTTGTATTTCTAATTAATATTTATAGTCCAAATGAAAACATATATAACCCTATGTAAAAATTGTTTTTCTAAAAGATATATGCTTGTGTCATTTTTGTATTCATTTTAACTTAATTAAAATAAAGTATCCCTATCACCTACAAGTGGCACCATGGGGTCCCTAAATCGACCCTAAGATGCCTATGGTAGAAAATGTATCAACCAATAAGGCTAGGAAACATTTTAGGGTAATTTTTTGTTATTATAATATTATATTTTAAAGCATTATTTACCAGATTTACCCTTAACCATGGTAAATAAAATATTTACCGCAGTAATTATTCAAAATGTCTAAAAATAAAAGTTACCTATTTACACAATTTGAACATCCTGATTCCAAATATGGAATCCATTTTTCTAAATTCAAAACACAGAAGTGGCAGAAATAAATTTAAAATTAATTTTCGCTGTCAAAACAAAAAGCGTGTTTTTAAGAGATAATAAATATCAAAAAATTGACACTTGTTTATGTTCGGTTTAATTGTAAAATTATGTCCAATGACCAAAATTGTATTAAATGGTAAAAAAATATTCTAAATATACTTTAAAACCACTAAAATTCATAATTTATTACTATTAATTATTTTGATTAAAAAACTTGTTTTTAATTAAAATTTAGTAATTTTCACTATTCATCAAAATATTAAAGTTATCTGAAAAGTACCAAAATTTCACCTTAGGCTAAATTCGATATTCCGAATCAAAAAATGAAGTCCATTTTGAAATATAAAATATATATAATTTCAAAAAATAGGTATTACTATTCATAACGCCTAGTTTGATTGGTTATGGTGTGTTAGAACTCGGTGTTGTGTACAACACACGCTATCACATTATTCAAAGAGAAGCGTACCGTAGATGATTGGGGTGTTACATTCTCCCCTCCTTCAAATAATTTCATCCTAAAAATTTCTAGAATAGTTATCACATGAAAAGACTTGGGTGGTTCTTCATCATAAGTTCCTCGGGTTCCCATGTTGCCTCTTCCATCTTATGGTTTCTCCACAAAACTTTTACCAGACGCGTCGTCCGGTTTCTCAGTACTTGTTCTCTCGTATCAAGAATTCTGACGGGCTCTTCACAATAGGGAAGATCGGTTTCCAGTTCTAATTCCTCATAGGTGAGTACATGCATTGGGTCAAGCATGTATTTCCTCAACAATGATACGTGGAACACATCGTGAACTTTGGAGAGACTTGGCGGAATTGCCAATCTGTAAGCTACAGCCCGAATTCATTCTAGAATTTCGATGTGTATGATGTACCTGGGACTCAATTTACCTTTCTTACAAAAATGTATGACTCCCATCCCTGGAGATACCTTCAGGAAAACATGATCACCAACTTGAAATTCCAAATCCTTCCTTCGATTATCGACATAGCTCGTCTGCCTACTTTGAGCTACTTAGATGTGATTTTGGATTACCTTCACCTTTTTCACCATTTCCTCCACCAGTTCTGGGCCTACAAGTTTTCTTTCACCAACTTCATCCCAACAGGTTGGTGTACGACATCTCTTTCTGTATAACGCTTCATATGGTGCCATCTGAATACTCGAATGGAAGCTATTGTTAAAGGGAAATTCTACGAGAGGTAAATATTGATCCCACATACCCTGAAAGTCAAGTGAGAAAGATCTCAACATGTCTTCTAAGGTTTTAATAGTCCGTTCTGATTGTCCATCTATCTGAGGGTGGTAATCAGGGCTCAAATGAAGTTCAGTATCCAGGGATTGCTGAAGACTCTTCCAGAATCGTGATGTAAAGCGGGGATCACGATCAGAAACAATCGATAGGGGTACTCCATGAAGTCTCACAACTTCATTAATATATTGTCTTGCTAGACGTTCTAGTGGTAGATCTTATCTTATAGCAAGAAAATGTGCTGACTTGGTAAGACGATCAACTATAACCCATATTTCATCGTTCCTTCTTGGAGTCTTTGGTAACCCCATGACAATGTCCATCGTAATATTGTCCCATTTCCACTCCGGTATGGGAAGAGGTCGCATGACTCCTCCAGGCTGTTGCCTTCCAGCTTTCACTTGTTGACAAACCATACATCTTGACACAAAATCAGCAATCTCCCTCTTCATGTTGTCCCACCAAAAATGTTCCTTCAAATCTCTATACATTTTGGTGCTCCCAGGGTGTATAGAGAAATTGGAACTATGAGCATCATCCAGAAATTCCCTTTTTTAGATCAGGTATATCAGGAACACAAAGTCTCTTCCCAAATTTCAAAATTCCATCTTCATACACAAAGTCTCTCAATCTCCCATCATTCACAGCTTTAATATTCTTTTTAAATTCTTCATCATCGGCCTGAGAACTCTTAATCATTCCTCTTCATCTATGGTAGTATCATAACCTGATTATTATCCAACAGCATCATTTGCAGCATAGTCTGATGACTGGGACATAGGTTCGTGTAGTGTCCAAACTCCTTGAAAATTAAGCATTGTGCATTTGAAACCATTTTCATACACCTGCAGTCACGTACTTGTGCTCTTTTCCTCCTCACTTATAAAAAACTCCCATTCCTTTCAGACAAGTTCCAGGGTGTTTTTTCCCACAGTTATCACATATGGGAAAATTCTTATTTTCCCTCTTCCCTTTATCCATCTTTCTCTCTCCCATATTTTTCTTATCTTGCTTCCCTTCAAATCCATAGGACTCAGTAAAATCGTTACTTATCTTATCAATACATGATATTATTTCTTCATATGATGATAATACATGGGAGACTATTTCTCTTATAAATTCTGGCTTAAGACCATGAAAGATATTATCCTTCTTTCTCTTTGGATCATGTGCATTGCTAGAGTTCTCATTCCTTCTACTGGGCACCATTTCTAAACAATGCCATACACTAGATTAGTTTATGAATAACAATACCTAATCCCAATCTTGTAAGACAAATAACATAAATTAAATAGTTTTTGGATATAATCCATAATAATAAAAATTTATCCTTTGAGAAAGTAAATCCACATAAACCCTTCATAATGGTTTATAAATAAAATGAGAATTATCCTAATCATATCCCCCGGGAGTGTCATAACCAAGAGTGCAGCAAGGCCCGTTGTCGTCCACCAGTTCCTGTTTGAGTCTAGCTCAAAGCGGTGTTTTCAGGTATTACCCATACGTACATCTTTGCCAGAGCCACCTCTACCTGCTCGTATCCAGACAGGGATGTATTTCTCGGATAACTCACAAAATCTCTACAATACCAAAATTATAGGAAGTTCTTATATACTAATCCTCAAAGTTCATCTTAGGTCTACGAGCTATAATCAGAGTTTAACTAAATCTAGCTTCCAAGGATTGTACTAAACATCCTCTGATACCAACTATAACGCCCCAACCCTAGTTACCCAGAGTCGGTGCATTATTACATTACATTGGCATGATCACAAGAAAGATCAAATTTCGAAATACCGATTGGTTTAGTAGCCCTGGAAACACTAGATATATTCATAAAGTTTAACATTACATCACAAAGTGAAAAACTACTACAAAAACATAGTCTCTATATTCCACACTCATATCACCACATACTATCCCTACAGATCATTCATAACTTACTTCTTCACATCCTGGGAAAAATAAAACATAGAAAAGGGGTGAGCACAAATGCCCAGTAAGGATAACAATATAGCGGAAACTTTCAAAAATAAGCATAAACATTTAAGGCAATGTATAACTAAAACAAAAGCCTTTTAAACTTGAACTTCATCATAGCATGGCAAAATAAAAATGAAATAATTCCATTTACTTATTCACATGGATATTCTATTAATCGAATAATCACATGCAATATCAATAACCACTTTCATAATGATGTAATGCATAATGCCAGACTATCATAACCACATAGCCAAGGCCTCGTGTCAAGACTACAAATAAGATTTTTCCAAGGCCTTGTGCCAAGACACTATTTTGTCTCATGAGACCTACCGATGCATCGAGAAGCTATAGCGGGCTCCACCCATCACATATTAATTCCAATGCATCCCCATATGAAAAGGTTTAAACATAACATAAACATTCGTATTAAAACTAGCATACAAAATGTCAATACTTTCACCATAAACTTTGAATGGTATAAAAATATCACATCCACAGTCAAACATATCACAAAACCTTCAATAAAATATAGAAGTTTTGTATCATAATAAATCAACTTCAAATAAGCGTAAAATCCATCAAAGGATGTTGACATAGATGAAATCAAAACTCTTTTTAGAGAAATATCTCTTTTTATTTTGAAATCATTTAAGAGTCATATATTCATAAAATAAAACATTTTCTTTGAAAATATTCTTATAATCTTTTAAGGGAAGCTTTGACGATTTTATAATGGCATAAAATAGCCACACCCGCCGTATAAGTTAAAAAACATTCTTACCTTAATTTTGTCGAAAAGGTTTAAAAAGCACCTTGTTTGGAAAACGACGGAAAGATTCTATTATAAACCTCTTATAAAAAGTCAAACAAGTGTATAAATGACTTTAACCCATATTCTTGTAAATAGTAAAAATGTTTTGAAATACATTTTAAGAAACATGGATGTGGATGATAAAGAGATCCCAGTAGATTATTACGTATAAACAACCTCGGATAATGAAGAGATTGTGAAATAACCCTTACCTTTTACTTTTCCTTGGTTGGGGTAGCTTAACCTCCTGTATAATGGTGAAATAATTGTTATTAAATTATACAATAATTATATATATTAATATTATATCATATATGATCTTTTAAGATTGATTTGTTAATAATATCTTTGAATTATCATCTTTTCGGGTGTTAACTTACTCGTTTTCTTTTATATGTTTTGTTACATAAGCCATGTTTGTTATGGATAGGTTGTATCTTAATCATATCCAGAATTATATCAAGTCCTTAAAAATCATTTTTAAATCATCAAATGATAATTATACTTTAATGGATACGATGGAGAATGAATCTCACCGCATTCGTGGAGACGGTAGTCCGTACGTATGCACGAGCGACAATATCATTCTTTTGATATTAAAATAATATATAAATGGATGGTATATCATATATAAAAAATCATTAAAATGTTATATTTTTTATTTACAAGAGTTACACATCATTATTATACCCATCCAAATAATAATATATTGAATAACAATTACACCATGACATGGAGACGGTAAGCCGTACGTATGCACGTAGGGTGACATGTTATTCAAAGGGTGGATAGAATACTAAATATGGTTGTACCATATTTATAATAACATCACATTATATATATAGGATACTGGAGTTATTATTTTATAACGGTAATAACAAAGAAAGAAGAGGTGGAACAAGAAAGGAACGTGAAAAGGGGTGGTGAAAACATTACCTCTTCTTCGGGTTCTTCCTTTTGATTTGATCAAAATGGCTCATTGGATGGATTTTTGATCAAACTAAGGACTCTAGGTTGTAGTGTGGGAAGTTGGGAGAGTATTTGGGTAGATTTTGGCAGATCCAAAATGCTTTTAAGGTGTGAATAAATGATAAGGAGGAGTGCCCTTTTATAAGAGGGGTGAGGGGTACCTTTGGAAAAGCTAGAAATTATAATTTATAATAAATTCATATTCATTTCATAATGGCTCAAAAGTTTATTATTCAATGTTTAAGGTGGGGATAGGTTGAATACCACTAAACCAATAGAATTTAGATAGGTTTGGGTACTTATATTAACCTTATCATTAAGTATTAACTCTAAGTTAATTAGTTTCACTTTTACAACGTCTCTTTGTATTTTTATATTATATGGTTAATAAACATAATATATACATCCAAACGACCCCCAAGTGGTCCATTAATTATACACCTATCAGGATATAAGTCTCCTGGCCGATCTTTAGATTTTTCGGAATTTAATATCAATTAATAATATAATATTTGTTTTAAAAATTCTTTTATGTCAATTTTGACACTATTCAATAGTTGATTTTTGTGAAACTCATAACAGAATGATTACTTCTAAAAAATTTAATTAAATCAATAATAATATGTCATATTATCCTATAAAATTATTTTAATTCATTAAAAGTCTCAAATTATATTTATTTGGGTATTTATAATATCAATTATTTTAAGTTGTCACTATTATCGTAATTACTGCATCATCATTGTGTCATAAATAAATTAACTTCTGTAATCTCTAAAAATTATAAATAAAATATACATATGTAGTAAATCTATTTATCTTTCTATTAAATATTTATAGTCAAAAAGCCAACATATATAACCTTATGTAAAAATTGTTTTTCTAAAAGATATATGATTGTGTCATTTTTGTATTCATTTTAACTTAATTAAAATAAAGTGTCCCTATCACCTACATGTGGAACCATGGGGTCCCAAAATCGACCCAAAGATTCCTATGGTAGAACATGTATCAACCAATAAGTCTAGGGCACGTTTTAGGGTAATTTAGTATTATTATAATATTATTTTTTAAGCCTTATTTACCGGATTTACCCTTACCCATGGTAAATAAAATATTTACCGCAGTAATTATTCAAAATGTCTAAAAATAAAAGTTAACTATTTACACAATTTGAACATACTGATTCCAAATATTGAATCCATTTTTCTAAATTCGAAACACAGAAGTGGCAGAAATTAAATTAAAATTAATTCCCGTTGTCAAAACAAAAAGCGTGTTTTTAAGAAATAATAACTATCAAAAGATTGACACTTGTTTATGTTCAGTTTAATTGTAAAATTATGTCTAATGACCAACATTATATTAAATGGTAAAAATATATTCTAAATAAAAATTAAAACCACTCAAATTTATAATTTATTACTATTAATTATTTCGATTAAAAAAGTTGTTTTTAAATAAAATTTAGTAATTTTCACTATTCATCAAAATATTAAAGTAATCCGAAAAGTACCAAAATTTCACCTTATGCTAAATTCGATATTCCGAATAAAAAAATGAAGTCCATTTTGAAATATAAAATATATTTAATTTCAAAAAATAGGTCTTACTATTCTTAACAGCTAGTTTGATTGGTTATGGTGTGTTAGAACTCGGTGTTGCGTACAACACATGCTATCACATTATTCAAAGAGAAGCGTACCGTAGAAGTTTGGGGTGTTACATTCTCCCCTCCTTCAAATAATTTTGTCCTCCAAATTTCTAGAATAGATATCACATGAAAAGACTCCGGTGGTTCTTCATCATAAGTTTCTCGGGTTCCCATGTTGCCTCTTCCATCTTATGGTTTCTCCACATAACTTTTACCAGACGCGTCGTCCGGTTTCTCAGTACTTGTTCTCTCGTATCAAGAATCCTGACGGGCTCTTCACAATAGGACAGATCGGGTTCCAGTTCTAATTCCTCATAGGTGAGTACATGCATTGGGTCAGGCATGTATTTCCTCAACAAAGATACATGGAACACATCGTGAACTTTGGAGAGACTCAGCGGCATTTCCAATCGGTAAGCTACAGCCCGAATTCGTTCATGAATTTTAAAGGGTCTGATATACCTGGGACTCAATTTACCTTTCTTACCAAAACGTATGACTCCCTTCCATGGAGATACCTTCAGGAAAACATGATCACCAACTTGAAATTCCAAATCCTTCCTTCGATTATCGGCATAGCTCTTCTGGCTACTTGGAGCTACTTTGATGTGATTTTGGATTACCTTCACCTTTTTCACCCTTTCCTCCACCAGTTCTGGGACTACAATTTTTCTTTCACCAACGTCATCCCAACAGGTTGGTGTACGACATCTCTTTCCGTATAACGCTTCATATGGTGCATCTAAATACTCGAATGGAAGCTATTGTTATAGGAAAATTGTACGAGAGGTAATATTGATACCACATACCCTGAAAGTCAAGTGATAAAGATCTCAACATGTCTTCTAAGGATTGAATAGTCCGTTCTGATTGTCCATCTGTCTGAGGGTGGTAAGCAGTGCTCAAATGAAGTTCAGTATCCAGGGATTTCTGAAGACTCTTCCAAAATCTTGATGTAAAGCGGGGATCACGATCAGAAACAATTGATAGGGGTACTCCATGAAGTCTCACAACTTCATTAATATATAGTCTTGCTAGACGTTCCAGTGGTAGATTTTCTCTTATAGTAAGAATATGTGCTGAATTGGTAAGACGATCAATAATAACCCATATTGCATCGTTCCTTCTTGGAGTATTTGGTAACCCCATGACAAAGTCCATCGTAATATTGTCCCATTTCCACTCCGGTATGGGAAGAGGTTGCAAGACTCCTCCAGGCTGTTGCCTTCCAGCTTTCACTTGTTGACAAACCATACATCTTGACAAAAAATCAGCAATCTCCCTCTTCATGTTGTCCCACCAAAAATGTTCCTTCAAATCTCTATACATTTTGGTGCTCCCAAGGTGTATAGAGAAATTGGAACTATGATCATCATCCAGCAATTCCCTTTTTATATCAGGTATATCGGGAACACAAAGTCTCTTCCCAAATTTCAAAATTCCATCTTCATACACAAAGTCTCTCAATCTCCCATCATTCACAGATTTAATCTTCTTTTTAAATTCTTCATCATCGGTTTGAGAACTCTTAATCCTTCCTCTTCATCTGTGGTAGTATCATTACTTGATTATTATCCAATAGCATCATTTGTGGCATAGTCTGATGACTGGGACATAGGTTCGCGTAGTGTCCAAACTCCTTGAAAATGAAGCATTGTACATTTGAAACCATTTTCTTAACCTTGCAGTCACGTACTTTGTGCCCTTTTCCTCCTCACTTATAACAAACTCCCATTCCTTTCAGACAAGTTCCAGTGTGTTTTTTTCCCATAGTTATCACATATGGGAAAATTCTTATTTTCCCTCTTCCCTTTATCCATTATTCTCTCTTCCATATTTTTCTTCTCTTGCTTCCCTTCAAAGCCATAGGACTGAGTAAAATATTTACATATCTTATCAACACATGATATTATTTCTTCATATAATGATAATACATGGGAGACTATTTCTCTTATAAATTCTGGCTTAAGACCATGAAAGATATGATCCTTCATTCTCTTTGGATCATGTGCATTGTTGGAGTTCTCATTCATTCTACTGGGTGCCATTTCTAAACAGTGGCATACACTAGATTAGTTTATGAATAACAATACCTAATCCCAAACTTGTAAGACACATAACATAAATTAAATAGTTTTTGGATATAATCCATAAGCATAAAAATTTATCCTTTGAGGAAGTAAATCCAATTAACCCTTCATAATGGTTTGTAAAGAAAATGATAATTATCCTAAGAATATCCCTCGGGAGTGTCGTAACCAAGAGTGCAGCAAGGCCCGTTGTCGTGCACTAGTTCCCGTTCGAGTCTAGCTCAAAGCGGTGTTTTCAGGTTTTACCCCTAGGTACATCTGTGCAAGAGCTTCCTCTACCTGCTCGTATCCAGACAGGGATGTATTGATCGGAAAACTCACAAAATCTCTAAAATACCAAAATTCTAGGAAGTTCTTCTATACTAATCCTCAAATTTCATCTTAGGTCTACGTGCTCTAATCAGAGTTTAACTAAATCTATCTTCCAAGATTTGTACTAAACTTCCTCTGATACCAACTGTAATGCCCCGACCCTAGTTACCCAGAGTCGGTGCATTATTACACTACATTGGCATGATACAATAAAGATCAAATCTCAAAAGACCTATTGGTTTAGTAGCCTTGGAAACAATAGATATATTCATAAAGTTTTACATTACATCATAAAGTGAAAAACTACTACAACAACATAGTCTCCATATTCCAAACTCATATCCCTACATACTATCCATGCAGGTCATTCATAACTTACTTCTTCACATCCTGGGAAAAATAAAACATAGAAAAGGGATGAGCTCAAATGCCCAGTAAGGATTACAATACAGCAGAAACTTTCAAAAATAAGCATAAACATTTAAGGCAATGTATAACTAAAACAAAAGCCTTTTAAACTTGAACTTCAACATAGTATGAAAAAAAATGAAATAATTCCATTTACTTATTCACATTGATATTCTACTAATCGAATAATCACATGCAATATCAATAACCACTTTCATAATGATGGAATGAATAATGCCAGACTATCATAACCACATAGCCAAGGCCTCGTGCCAAGACTACAAATAAGATTTTTCCAATTCCATGTGCCAAGACACCAGTTTGTCTCATGAGACCTACCGATGCATCGAGGGGCTATAGTGGGCTCCACCCGTCACATATTAAGTCCAATGCATTCCCATATGAAAATGTTTAAACATAACATAAACATTCGTATTAAAACTAGCATACGAAATGTCAATATTTTCATCATAAAATATGAATGGTATAAAAATAGCACATCCACAGTCAAACATATAACAAACCCTTCAATAAAATATAGATGTTTTGTATCATAATAAATCAACTTCAAATAAGCGTAAAATCCATCAAAGGATGTTGACATAGATGAAATCAAAACTCTTTTTAGAGAAATATCTCTTTCTATTTTGAAATCATTTAAGAGTCATATATTTATAAAATAAAACATTTTCTTTGAAAATATTATTATAAGCTTGTAAGGGAAGCTTCGATAATTTTATAATGGCGGAAAATAGCCGCACTCGCCGTATAAGTTAAAAAACCATTCTTACATTAATTTTGTCTAAAAGGTTAAAAAATCACCTTGTTTGGAAAATGACGGAAAGATTTTTTTATAAACCTATTATAAAATGTCAAACAAGGGTATAAATTACTTTAACCCATATTCTTGTAAATAGTAAAAATGTTTTGAAATACATTTTAAGAAACATAGATGTGGATGATAAAGATATCCCAGTAGATTATTACGTATAAACAAGCTCGGATAATGAAGAGATTGTGAAATAACCCTTACCTTGTACTTTTCCTTGGTTGGGGTAGGTTAACCTACTGTATAATGGTGAAATAATTGTTATTAAATTATAAAAGAATAATATATATTAATATGATATCATATATGATCTTTTAACATTGATTTCTTAATAATATCTTTGAATTATCGTCGTTTCGGGTTTTAACTTACTCATTTTCTTTTATATGTTTTGTTACATAAGTGGTGTTTGTTATGGATAGGTTGTATCTTATTCATATACAGAATGATATCAAGTCCTTAAACATCATTTTTAAATCATCAAATGATAAATATACTTTAATGGATACGATGGAGAATGAATCTCATCGCGTTCGTGGAGACAGTAGTCCGTACGTATGCACGAGCGACAATATCATTCTTTTGATATTAAATTAATATATAAATGGATGGTATATCATATATACAGAATCATTAACATGTTATATTTATTATTTACATGAGTTGCACATCATTATTATACCCATCCAAATAATAATATATTGAATAACAATTACACTACGACGTGGAGATGGTAAGCCGTACGTACGCACGTATGGTGACATGTTATTCAAAGGGTGGGTAGAATAATGAATATGGTTGTACCATATTTATAATAGAATCATAGTATATATATAAGATACTGGAGTTATTATTTTATAATGGTAATAACAAAGAACGAATAAGTGGAAGAAGAAAGGAACTTGAAAAGGGGTGGTGAAAACATTACCTCTTCTTCGGGTTCTTCCATTTGATTTGATCAAAAGGGATCCTTAGGTTGGCTTTCTGATCAAACTAAGGACTCTAGGTTGTAGTGAGGGAAGTTGGGAGAGTATTTGGGCAGTTTTTGGCAGAACCAAAATGCTTCTAAGGTGTGAATAAATGAGAAGGAGGAGTACCCTTTTATAAGAGGGGTGAGGGGTACCTTTGGAAAAGCTAGAAATATTAATTTATAATAAATTCATATTCGGTTTATAATGGTTCCAAAGTTGATTATTCAAAGGTTAAGGTGGGGATAGGTAGAAAACCACTCAACCAATAGAATTTAGACAGGTTTGGGTACTTATATTAACCTTATCATTAAGTATTATCTCTATGTTAATTAGTTTCACTTTTACAATGTCTCTTTGTATTTTTATATTATATGGTTAGTAAACTTACTATATACATCCAAAAGACCCCAAGTGTTACATTAATGATACAACTATCATGATATAAGTGTTTTTGCTGAGCCTTAGATTTTTAGGAATTTAATATCAATTAATAATATAATATTTGTTTTAAATATTCTTTTATGTCATTTTTGACACTATTCAATAGTTGATTTTTGTGAAACTCATAACAGAATGATTACTTCGAAAAAATTTAATTAAATCAATACTAATATGTGATATTATCCTAGAAAATTATTTTAATTCATTAAAATGCTCAAATTATATTTATTTGGGTATTTATAATATCAGTTATTTTAATTTGTCACTATTATGGTAATTACTGCATCATCATTGTGTCATAAATAAATTAACTTCTGTAATCTCTAAGAATTATAAATAAACTATAATTATGTAGGAAATATTTTTAGCTTTCTAATGAATATTTATAGTCAAAAATCCAACATATATAAACCTATGTAAAAATTGTTTTGCTAAAAGATATATGCTTGTGTCATTTTTGTATTCATTTTAACTTAATTAAAATAATGTGTCCCTATCACCTACAAGTGGCACCATGGGGTCCCAAAATCGACCCAAAGATGCCTATGGTCTAACATGTATCAACCAATAATGCTAGGACTCGTTTTAGGATAATTTATTATTATTATAATATTATATTTTTAAGCCTTATTTACCGGATTTACCCTTAACCATGGTAAATAAAATATTTACCGCAGTAATTATTCAAAATGTCTAAAAATAAAAGATACCTATTTACACAATTTTAAAATCCTGATTCCAAATATGGAATCCATTTTTCTAAATTCAAAACCCAGAAGTGGCAGAAATTAATTTAAAATTAATTCCCGCTGTCAAAACAAAAAGCGTGTTTTTAAGGGATAATAACTATCAAAAGTTTGACACTTGTTTATGTTCGGTTTAGTTGTAAAATTATGTCCAATGACCAAAATTATATTAAATGGTAAAAATATATTCTAAATATAGTTTAAAACCACTCAAATTCATAATTTATTACTATTAATTATTTTGATTAAAAAATTTGTTTTTAATTAAAATTTAGTAATTTTCCCTATTCATCAAAATATTAAAGTTATCCGAAAAGTACCAAAATTTCACGTTAGTCTAAATTCGATATTTCGAATCAAAAAATGAAGTCCATTTTAAAATATAAAATATATATAATTTCAAAAAATAGGTATTATTATTAATAACGGCTAGTTTGATTGGTTATGGTGTGTTAGAACTCGGTGTTGCGTACAACACACGCTATCACATTATTCAAAGAGAAGCGTACCGTAGAAGCTTGGGGTGTTACATATGGTGTCGGTATTTTTCAAGAACCGACGATGAAACTATTATTTCATCGTTTTGGTGTCATTTTTTAAGGAAAATGACCCCAAAAATGATGCGGATGGGTTTATTTGGCTTTGGTTTTTTACAAAACAGATGCAAAAAAACAAATGAAATTTTTTTGCCATCAGTTTACAAAAACCAACGTAAAAAGTCATATTTTTTACATCATAGACTTCAATGTCCGTTAAAAACCGACGTAAAAAAACGACACTACATACCTTTTTTATACTAGTCCAAGAATAGTGTGGCATATAATCCCAGCTAATACGGTGTTGTGTATAGTACAATCTAATCTTGATGTATTGTATAATAGAATATATCAAAGAAGTTAAAAATAATATATCTCATAAAATATCGGGGTGTTACATTTACCCCACTTAAAATGAATTTCGCCCTCGAAATTCGTCGAGGTTATAAATTGTTTACTACTTGAAAGATTATTTCATAGAAACCCACATCGTAGAAAGGAATACTAAAAAATAATTTTAATAACTAAGGTATGAAACGTAATGGTTACCCAAATTAACTTATCCCTGAGTTTCCACATAGAAGAACATAGGTGAAAATATGGATATGGAAGAGAAATATAAAAGTCATGTTCTTATGGAGAGTGGTAGAGAACATTGATATGAAAAATCCAATGATCACAAATCCATAAATTTGTGATGATCTAATGTACCATCCGATTCATTTGATATAAGATCACTAGGATAACATTTTTGGCTTTCAAGATTATTTCCCTAATGTTGAAGAATTTTAATTAGAAGAAATACTTACTTTATTTCGGTATAATCTCACCATTTTTCATGCCTTAAACAATTTCAACATCATCTCTAAAAGAAATGAAGTGGAATGTGTCATTTGTGAAGTGTTAGCAGATCATGTTATTGAATGATGGGTCATTCCATTTGTATCAATCAAAAGGATAGCAAAAGTTATTAAATATTCATAAGTCCATCTATAGTAAGATTAATCATATATGGTTCCTAAAATGGACTTATACTTCATATATCATACCGCTTAAGATAATAAAACTAGTTTCTACTAACCAGGGAATTCCTGTATGCCAGTGGTAGGCGATAAAGGCCTATTGTACTTCAGTTGTGGATTCGATTTCCACAGGCTTGTCCGACACGATGGGTTGTTTCTTGTCCTATAGGTTTTCCCTTTTTCTAAAACTACATTATTATAACATTATATCCACAAAAGTTCTAGCCTTAAACAATACTATCTTATGCCTATCATAATTCATTCCAATCTTTAGGCGTATCCACAATACATTGGTCCAATCTCATATTATAAAGAAAATGATTACTTGGAAGGTCACATAACAAGCATGTGAATACCATCATTTATCCCCCATTTTTCAAATGATATATCTTGTTGGTCACATTCCAATCATGTGAATACCTTAATCATGTATTCTTTTGAAACATGAATTACCATAGAACCTTAGTGATAACATGAATGCTGTCAAAATTTAACTCTTTCCACATACCAAAATCCCAAAATTTCGATATACTCAAACCATGATCTCACTTTCTCCTTATATAAGTCACGAGCTCATGAATACTATCAAACATTTCATTTTCTCTTTATCCCTTCATTATGCACATGTCATCTACTTTCCAAAAATATTTCAATCACTTTTCATGGTTACATGTATAATATAATTATCGAAAACCACAATAAACCATTACATAGATATTTAAATGTTCCAAAAAACTATAAATGAGATTCCAAAACTTTATTTTGGAATACCTTTATATAAACACATAATCATTCCACCACAATGTTTTCATACTCAACTTTACTAATAGTGATCACATTTGACATTCCTTTATCCTTTGACTTAAGATGTTGCTCACGTTGATCATCATTAACACCTGTATTAGGGCATTGATTAGCATAATTCCCCATTTCCTTGCACATGAAGCATTGAAGTCTTGGTGGTACGTTCTCTACAGTCATTTCTTTATTCACATCATTATAAACCCTTTTTCCAGTACTTCAACACTCAACTGCTCAATGACCTTCTTTTCCACACTTAAAACATTTTCTAGTCCCTTTAAGACAGTGTCCAACACGATTCTTTCCACACTTTGTGCATAAAGAAACATTCATCTTATTTTCACCATTATTCTGATATTTCTCCTTAAACTCCGTCTTTCATTTATTTTAAAAACAATGAGATGGATTTGTAACACCAAATTCCATTTCTACCTTGATATCACAACTCACAATTTCTTCATAGCTACTAAAGTCCCTTATAGCTAATTCCATTAGAAGACTTGGTTTTCAGCCACTAGATAATCGATCATATTTACATTCATGTTGGATGAAAAATCCTGATGCATTCCATTCAAGCCTGGTAAAATTCTCTTCATATATACCAACAGATTTATCATTCTTTTTCTTAAGCTCAAGGAAATACTATTCCATCATTGTTCGAAGAATACAATGGAAGTACTTATTGAAAAATAAGTTCTTGAACTCATCCCATTCCAAGGATTCAATTTCATCTCGGGGCCTCGTATTCTTAATTAGAGTCAACCATTGATTTTCTTCACCTTATAAACTGTAAATAGCCAGAATGGATTTTACATTTTCCAAACAGCGATGTATGTGTTGGACTCCTCATGTGTTAATCATGTTTCAATGATCACAAATATTATCACTATTAATTAATCTCAATATTCATTGTACATCTTGATAATTCTCTTCAGTCTCAATAATAACTACACATCATGTTTTACTGATAACAAATATTATGATGTTAATTACTCTCTTTATTATTTACAAGCCTCATGCATGATCATAAATCTCACACATATAATCACACCTTTATATTTAGGATTCAATCTCTTTTACTCTCTCATGATTAAACTTAATCCATGTTCTGAATATTACTGTCTAAGTCCAAATACAGATATTTTTCTAAGTATGGAGACACCTTGAAGGACTCACCGTGACCCAGACACCGTGACCCGACACCGTGACCCAGACATCGTGACCAGACACCATGACCCAGACACCGTGACCAGACACCCTGACCCAGACACCCTGACTAGACACCATGACCAGACACCGTGACCAGACATTGTGAAGGACTCACCGTGACTAGACACTGTGAAGGACTCGCCGTGACCCAGACACCGTGACCAGACACTGTGACCAGACACCGTGACCATACACCGTGATGGACTCTCTAGGACCACATACCGTGAACTACTCACCGTGACATGGACATACAGTGAAGCTCATACCGTGAACCACATACCGTGAAGAAGACACCATTTCCATAATCAATGTGACACTATTTCATTACATTTTTTCAATATTATTTAAATAATGATAACGGTCATATTTTTTGTTTTTAAGGCAATTAATGTTATTTAATGGTAGTTATTGGAATGTTAGGAAACCGTATCTTGTACCTATGAAAAGGGAATCATTCCTACTACCAGAACTCGTGGAATATATGAAATATTGAAATGTAGTACACATGTAACAACAACAACTCAATAAGAAAGAAGCGGTGTAAAAGTGTGAATATACAACACGAAGAACTTAAATACACCCGAGTGCAGTGTACTGAACATGCAGAACAATCCTGGACATGAAGAAGATTGCAAGTCTTTCAAAGAACTCTCATGAATGAAATCCAATACCACTTAAGAACACATGAAAAATCAAGAGTTCTTTCTCACTCTTGTAGAAGACAAGATGAACTACGACACTCTGTTTCTTCAACAGAAAAACCAGAGAAGGACTGAGAAGCACTCCTGCGGAATCCAACGAGTCTCGATCTGCATTTATAATCACTAGAGCTTTCTAAATTCTTATCTATCTTCTCTATGTGATTTATTTATTAACTTTTGAGCATTGTGGTGTACTCTGTATGTCTTATACACACAATGTCTCCTATACTGAACTGGAGGATATCAAAATCCTCACTCCAAATCTCTTAACTCTAGTTTACCCACGTCAACTGTGGAAGAGGTCCTTGTTTGTCCTGGACTTTTTTTCCCAGGAAGAACAATGGTAGAGTTCCCTATGTGTCCTGGACAGTTTTGTAAACTGTTGTTAACCCTGATCCAGGGTGTTTATAAAATTTATATATATTTGAGAGGACTAAGTATCAGCGTGAGACTGAACCTCTTGTTATATATTATGTGCATCTTTAATTAAATTTTAATGTATACTACATATATCTTATTTATTCCGCTGCTATTACATTGAAATACAAAACTATTTTGAAGATACCTTGATAGTTAAATTAGAAACAATTTACACTTATTGTAAACAAATAGGTTAGCTTCAAAAGTTAGTTTGACCTTATGGTTAAATTAACTGAGACCTAATCAATCTTTGAGAAGCTATGTGAACATTTACAATCTGTATAAATTCACTACAGTTGAACTTGTTTTATAAATTGTGGGATTTTAACTATACAATATTTTAACAAAAATATTAATTGGAACTCAATTCACCCCCCTTTTGTGTGTCCACTCCGACAAAAATTTGGTATCAGAGGATTGGATTTTGTTTAAGGATTTTCAAGATACTCTGTTTTTCAACTGTGACTTTAGTTGCATTTTTAAAGGTCTTAAATTTTATGTTAGTTCTCAATTTTTATCTCTTTAAATTATATTTCTAAAATCTAGTTATAGATAATAGACTAGAGGGTGATGCTACTAATAGGCCACCATTCTTGAATGGTACAAACTATGCTCAATGGAAACTAAAAAAGAAAATTCATTTAGAAATCATGGGTTTTGATATTTGGACTACCATAGAATCAGAATATAAAATTCCCACTACTGTTATATCCACTTGGGATGAACCTACAAAGACTGTTTAAAATAATAATTGTAAATCTATGAATGCCATGTACTGTTCTTTAGGAGATGAAGATTTTAACAGAATTTCTGCTTGCAATACTACTTCTGAAATTTGGGATACTTTGGGTGTTTCTCATGAAGGAACAACCAATGTTAAAGAAATGAGATTAAATACGTATAATATTAAATATGATAATTTTAAAATGAAGACTGATGAACCTATTTATGATATGTATCTCATGTTTAATGAGATAGTCAATACAATGAATTCACTTGGAAAAGCAGTTCCAGCAAAGGAACAAATTATGAGAATATTGAGATGTTTGCCAGGCCGATAGAGAGGCACATCTCTTTCAATCAGATAGTCATGTGACATTGTATCTCTACCTGTCAAAGAACTCATTGGTAGGATTATGATGTATGAGTAAGAACTCAAGGTAAATAAAACAGAAAATGAGGAACCTAAGAGAAAATCAGTGGCTTTCAAGACTACTGCTTCAAAGAGTAAGGACAAAGATAAAGCTCAAATACCTACTGATAGTTCGACCAGTGAATATTCATACTCTGATAGTGATGCTAAAATGGCTCAGATAGCCAGAAGGTTTAAGATGTTTTATTGGAAAAAGAAATTCTTCAGAAAATCAAATTACAAAGGAATGTATGACAATAAGGGACATAGGAAGAAGGATTGTAAAAATCCTGATAAAAGTGATGAAGTTGTCTGTTATGAGTGCAAAAGAAAAGGACACATTAAAGCAGACTACCCAAAGCTAAAATTCAAGAAGAAATATGACTACAAGGACAGTAATTACAAAAAAGCTATGAAGGGTACCTGGAGTGCTTCTGAGGACAGCACAAGTGAATCTGAAATGTCTGATTCTGAAATAAATCATTCCATCATGTGTTTCATGACAAACACATCTATGGTATCCATAGATACTCCCATTTTAAATTCATATTATTCTGGAGATGATTCCGATTCTAAAAACATGTCAGAATCTGAACTGTTTGAATACTGTGATATGTTGGAAGAAATCTGTAATGAACTAAAAGAAAAATACAAATGTTTAAAGAAACATTATTCTTTAACTGTTAGACATAAATCTGGTATTGACATAGAAATGGAAAAGAATGCTCAGTTGCTTAAAGAGAATACTGAACTGATATTGTCAAATGAGCAATATAGGAAGGATTTAGAGAAGTTCGGAAATGGAAAGGATACACTATCTAAAATTCTATGGAAGCAAGTTTCACCAAAATACACTACTGGAATAGGCTACAAACCTGGATAGAGATAGATAACTAAGAATAGATTTATTCCTAAATTTGGACAGAATACTGCTAGTTCTAGCTCTGGACATTCATATGCTTCAACTAGTTATTCACATAGTTATAAACCAATTAGAGTTTATCATTCACAATCTTTTGATTCTGTAAATTATATGAGACCCATAAGAAAAATTTGGGTACCGAATGCTTTGATTGATAACCTATCTGCACCCAAGAATATCTGGGTACCAAAATCATTTCCTATCTAAATCTGTTTTATAGGAAACTTGCTTGAAGAGTTCTCACAAGAATACTTGGTATTTGGACAGTGGATGTTCAAGACATATGTATGGGGATTACTCATGCTTCAAGAGTTTAATAAAGGTTGATAGAGGCTTTGTCACATTTGGTGATAATTCTAAAGGTAAAATCATCATCCTTGGGCAGATTGGTAACAATGACACAGTATTAATTTCTAATGTTTTATTTGTTGATGGACTTAAATATTACATGTTATGTATTTCTCAGTTATGTGATGATGTATTTAATGTTAAATTTGAAAATGATTCTTGCAATGTTTTTAATTCTAAAAATTATTTAGTATTTTATTCCCTACGAAATGAAAATTTTTATGTTGTTGATTTAAATTCGTTAGCCATGCAAAATATTACATGTTTAAATGATTTTCATAAAGATTCTTGGCTTTGGCACAGAAGATTAGGACACTGCAATATACAATCACATAGAAAACTAACTACAAAAAACATAGTGAGAGACCTACCCAAACTTTAGTTTCCAAATGACAAAGTTTGTAATCCCTGTAAAAGGGAAAGAAACATAAGGTTTCTTTTAAATCAAAGAAAGAAGTTTCAACTTCTCAACCGCTCGAGTTGGTTCACATGGAATTGTTTGGACCATCTAGAGTTTCTAGATTAAATGGGAAGAACTATGTCTCTATCCTAGTAGATGACTTGTCTAGATATACTTGGGTATACTTCTTAGCTCACAAAAGTGAATCTTGTTCTTACATTGCTAAATACAGTAAATATGTAGAAAATCATAGTGGGATTAAGATTAAAACTCAAAGAATTTATCATGGTCCTGAGTTTGAGAATCATAAATTTGAATCCCATTGCTCACACAATGGCTATAGTCATAAATTTTCTTCCCCGAGGACACCTCAACAAAATAGTGTAGTAGAAAGGATGAATAGAACCCTCAAATAAATTTCCAGAACTATGCTTAATGAATATGACCTCCCTATTTACTTTTGGGCAGAATCTTTGAATACAGCTTGTTATATTATAAATAGAGTCTTGATCATACCTTTTCTTATGAAGACCCCTTATGAGTTGTGGAACCATAGGAAACCTATGTTTAACTATTTTAGAGTCTTTGGGTGAAAAGTATTTATTATTAATACCAAAGATAATCATGAAAAGTTTGCATCCAAGAGTGATGAAGGAATTTTCCTAGGTTATTCTATTTCTAGTAAAGCCTATAGAGTTTTCAATAAGAGAACCAAGTGTGTGGAATAATCTGTTCACATCAAATTTGATGAAACTGATCCACATGAGCCTAAAATCTATCTTGAAAATCTTGAAGAAGATTTTTCTTTTCTGGACCTAAATGACTAATCAAATGAACCTTCTATAAAGACAACCAGTTCGAGAAATTTTCTAGAACCTGCATCTGTTGATTCCCAACTTGTTGATGAACCTAAAGTTTCTAGTCCTACCTTTACTAGATCTACTAGAACTATAAAGAATCATCCTTTAGATGTTGTTGTAGGAAATCTTGGTAGTGGGACACAAACTAGAGCGTCTCTTAGAAATCAGGTTGAACATCAAGCCTTCTTGTCACAGCTTAAACCTAAAAACATTGATGATGCTATTAATGATGAATTTTGGGAAATTGCTATGCAAGAAGAACTTAATCAATTTGAATGAAATAAAGTTTGGAATCTTGTTGAAAGACCTAAGGACACTTTCACAATAGACACTAAATTGGTGTTTAGAAATTTAGTATATGAATCCGAAAAAATACATAGAAATAAAGCTAGGATAGTTTAACAAGGCTATAGTCAAGAAGAAGGTATTGACAATGAGGAGACTTTTGCTCCAGTAGCCAGATTAGAAGCCATTAAGATTTTTCTTGCTTATGCTACACATCAAAATTTCAAACTATTTCAAATGGATGTCAAGAGTGCATTCTTAAATGGATATATTGCTAAGGATTTTTTTGTTGAACAACCACCTGGATTTTCAAACCCTCAATTTCCAAATTATATTTTCAAACTATAAAAATCTTTATATGGTTTATAGCAAGCTCCAAGAGCTTGGTATGATATATTAAGTACTTTTATAATTTCTAAAGGTTTTACAAAAGGAATATCTGATCCTACTCTGTTTATAAAACGAATTTCTAAAGATGTTTTAGTTGTACAAATTTATGTAGATGATATTATTTTTGGATATTCAAAAACTACATTATGTACTGATTTTTCTAAAATGATGAAAAATGAATTTGAAATGTGTTTACTGGTTTAACTTAAATTCTTTCTTTGTTTTCAAATCTTTCAAAATGATGATGGAATTATTTTAACTCATAGTATGTATACTAGAGATCTTTTAAAATTTTTTCGATTGGATATCACAAAAAGTAGTGACACTCCCAAGAGTACCACCTGTAAGATGGATCTTGATGAAAATGGTAAATCTATTGATCAAACCACTTATAGAGGATTGATTGAATGTCTACTCTACCTGACTACTAGTCGTCCTGATATTATGTTAAGTGTGTGTATGTGTTCTCATTTTCAAGAAAACCCTAAAGAGTCGAATTTAAATGCTGTAAAGTGAATTTTAAAATACCTCAAGCATACTCTCAATTTAGAACTATCCTATCCCAAATGAAAATCATTTAAATTAGTTAGTTATTCTAATGCAGATTTTTCTGGATGTAAGTGAGATAGAAAAAGGACCTCTGGAACATGTCATTTTTTAGGCAAGTCACTACTATCATGGTGTAGTAAGAAACAAAATTCTGTTTCATTATAAAATGCAGAAGCTGAATACATAGCTTCTGGAAGTTGTTGTGCACAAATTTTGTGGATGAAACACACATTACTAGACTATGGATATCAATTCAGACATGTCTCAATAAGTTTTGACAACACAAGTGCTGTTAACATTTCTAAGAATCTTGTTTCTCATTCTAGAATAAAACAGATTGATGTAAGACCTCACTTTTTGAGGGATCATTATCAAAAAGGTGATATCACTTTGGAATTCATTGGTACTATATATCATCTTGATGATATATTCACCAAACCATTAAATTATGAATGATTCGACTACATCAAACATGATCTTGGTATGATTAATCATAAATGAATATCTTACTGATCTTAATGTTTAATACATTACTGTAATTTACATTACGATTTCATACTCACTGTTTCTATGTTACTATTTTATGTTCACGGTCTCACTGTAATGCCTACTCACAGTCTCACCGTGAAGAGTTATTTATATTTATATTTTTAACCCGTTTCACTGTAATTTTTATTTCACTTCTATTTAATTTCCTGTGTTATTGTTTTTATGACGTTTGACATTCCCAAATGATAAAACATAAGGGTTTCATCCGATTCCTTACCCAAAATTTCACCTGAACCTTCTCTTCCCTCTCACCCAAACCTTCAGTGAATGCCAAGGATGAAGGGTACATCTTGACCCTCGTCTGAGAAGCACTGCTCTAAGAAAAAAAAAGAGAATACCGAGGATAGCTCTCGAAGGACCTCTAAACCCAAACCTGGTAAGTCATACAATTGTACCTGAAAAAGAGGTTTGTGCAGAGTGGTTACTGTCTAGCAGATCTTTAGTTTTGAAAGTATTAAGACAACATGAATGGCTTGAATGGTTCACGGGACAGAATAGACCGATTTACCAAAGGCTTGTTTCTCAATTATATCAGTATGTGATGTTCTCTTTGGAGTTTGGAGAAAGATTTATGGTGACCAAATAGATCGATGGTCAGAAGTTCTCTTTCTCTTCAAGGCTGTGGGCTGCAGGCCTAAGAATTCCCCATGAAAGAGTTTGTGAAGATTACCAAAGAGACCCTCCTCCAAAAACTGACATATTTGACCTAGATACTGCATTGGAAAGTCTAACTGGAAATGGCACCAAGCGAAGGGCCATAGCTGCTGAACTAGATGGGGAGACAAGACTTTTAGTCAAGTTTGTTCAGAATTTGGTTAGTCCAAGAAAAGGAGATTTTTCTGTGATGCAGTATTAAGATGTGTTCCTGATTCTCCTATTAAAGAATGGCCATAAAATCAATCTTTGTAAGTATGTTATCAACCATATCTGTGAGATGAGCAAAGTAACTTCCAAATCCACCTCCCTGTTTTAATCAAAGATGATTTCAGCTATGTTAGTTGCAAAAGGGATGGTTGGACCGAATGAAGAAATGTTAGAGAACCTTGGTTACTGCCTATCCATGCCTATCGTCAGAAGGATGAAGATTAGATGGAACCCCTGGAAAAAGTAGTGGGTTAATGATAATGATCAACTGTATAAAAAGTTTAATCTTTTTGACTATCCAAGAGGCCTAGAAATATATCTGATCCTAGTTTGGAACCAGATGAAGTGGCTGAGTATTCAAAAGAAGAAGAAGAAGAGGAAGTAATAGCTGAAGTATCTCCTAGAGAAGAAGCTATAAGACCTCAAATGAAAACAACTTCTGTTAAAAAATAAAGGGCTTTTTTCTCTGCTGAAATACCTCAAGAGGAGGATGTTGGTGTTAGTTTGAGGGAAGTGGAAGCTCCTACTTCTAGTGCAGATGTAAATTCATAATCTCATCCTAATGCTGCACAGAAGTTGGTTTTTCCTGATTCAGAATAGCAAGAAACCTTAGAGGCAGATCTTATTGAAGAGAAACTTTCTGTTGAGAAAGAAGCATGTCTGGAAGTTCAGCCAGTGGAACATTCAGTTCCAGAGATTATTACCTCTAATGAAGAAAGGATGGAAATTGCCTTTCATCTAGTAAGGGAAGAGTTTGCTGAAGAGATTAGGGATGATATTGTGGATCTTGTCCATGTTACTGAACCTGAAGAATCTGGAAAGGAAGCACAGGTAGAGGGGGAGGAACCTCCAAACCTTGATATTGTGGAAGCTGGATCTGCTGAAGCTTCTCAACCTTCTATCACATTTTCTGTGTACTCTCGGTATGAGTTCCCAAGATTTTATGATGTGAATGAGTCACAGCAAGTGAATGCAACTAGAATGGATCTTTATTCTCTGTTTCAACTGATGTCCATAGCTCATCCAGAACCAGTACCAGAACCAGAGCCCCAACCTCAATCCAAATAAGAATCTGAGTCTGAATATGACACTAAACATCAACCAGAATCTGAACCTCTACCTTTACCTACATCCTTACCTAAGCATCACTCCATTGTGACCAAAGACGATCTGATCTTTTTTGGACAGACTTTGTTAGCTGGAGTTGAGAAAATTATCTCCACTCAACCTCACCCAGTGACTCAGTTAATTCAATAAGATGCATCAATTCTATTGGAAAATATTATCTTTAATATTCAACCGAGGATGATCCATGAAATTCAAGAAGTCAGAGTTGAGAATAAGCTGTTGAGTGCTGATGTTGAAAATCTGAAAAGTATGGTAGCAAGTTTGCAGAATGAATTATCTTTGAGATCAGAGCCTGCTCATGTTTCTACCCCTACACCTGTTGCTGCTTCTCCAGAGCCATCTGATTCCCTCATTTCCAGGGATATTTTGTCTCATGTTCATCCATACCTACTTTATTTTGATGAGAAGATTGGAAAAAGGAACACCAATATGCTGGAACGCATGAGAGAGATTGTGCAAAATCTGAATGAGCTTACAGATGAATACACTGAATGCCTACAAAAAGTTCTGAAACAGCTCAAAATTCTAACTGAAACTATAAAAGCTTCACCTGCTTCTGTTCAGACCTTCACACCATCTTTGGATGATTCTATGCTAAGATCCATAATTAGGGAGGAACTTCAGAGTGCCTTGAGTGGCTTGGTTCTATCCTCTTTATCAGGAGTGATTCAGAACAGTGATAGAGCATTGGACATGGTTAGAATTTATTCTAAGATAGCCAATGATGCTCAACAAGAGATCACCAAGAAAATAGATTTGTATCTCTCCCGGATTTTATCTAAAAATGATTTGACAGATAACTTTAGATATCTTGTGGAAAATTTGAGAATCCCTCCGGTGACTCAAGATTTTAAATCTCAAGTTCAGAAACATACAGAGTTCAGCAGCTTTGTTGGACTGATTTCTGGAGAATAAGGATGATTTTGAAAAGTATATGCAATATGGTGGTGAAATAATTACTGATTTCATAAATCTTTTGAAGTCGTATCTTCATGTACAGAGTACTGCTATAGTTTCTCCAGCGGTTGCACCCCTTAGACCTAGATTACCAACCTTAGCCTCAACTTCCATGATAGTTAGCGAATCTCTTTCTCAGATCCAGCCAGCCATTCTTGACCAACCACAGCTAAGATCTTCTACTGCTCCCTCTTTGGATCCATCTATTTTTGAAGTTCTACCCTTACCCTCATTGTCTACATCATCTATGCCTTCTTCTACTTCAACACCAGCTCCTGATGCTGATAAAGGAAAAGAAAAAGTGGATCCCTGAAGAGTCTGAGGACTGTTTTTATTTTTGATGGGATGTCTTTTGTTGTTTCACGTTTTATTGTATTCTGAACCCTTTTTTTAATGCCAAATCCAGTATTTCATTTCATTCTCTCTACTTTTTGATAATCCCAAAAGGGGGAGAAAAACTACAAGTGTCAGTTCTATAATAGTCTAAATGGGGGAGAAAAACTACAAGTGTTCATTCTATTATGTTTTTTCTATGCTAGTATCTTTAATATTACATGTCATTTATATTCTGCCTATATCTGATTTGTGATCATCAAAAAGGGAGAGATTTTTGGACTCCACATGTGTTAATCATGTTTTAATGATCACAAATCTTATTACTGTTAATTAATCTCAATCTTCATTGCACATCTTGCTAATTCTCTTCAATCTCAATAAAAACTACACATAATGTTTTACTAATAACATATCTTATGAAGTTAATTACTCTCTTTATTATTTACAAGTCTCATGCATGATCATAAATCTCACATATATTATCACACCTTTATATTTATGATTCAAGCTATTTTACTCTCTCATGATTAAACATAATCTATGTTCTGCATATTACTGTCTAAGACCAAATACAGATATTTGTCTAAGTATGGAGGCACCGTGAAGGACTCACCGTGACCCAGACACCGTGACCCGACACCGTGACCCAGACACCGTGACCAGACATCGTGACCCAGACACCGTGACCAGACACCATGACCAGACACCGTGACCAGACACCGTGACCAGACACCGTGACCAGACACTATGAAGGACTCACCGTGACTAAACACCGTGAAGGACTCACCGTGACCCAGACACCGTGACCAGACACCGTGACCAGACACCGTGACCAGACACCATGACCAGACACCGTGATGGACTCACCGTGACCACATATCGTGAACTACTCACCGTGACATGGAAATACCATGAAGCTCATACAGTGAACCACATACCGTGAAGAAGACACTGTTTCTATAATCAATGTGACACCATTTCTTAACTTTTTGTAAATATTATTTAAATAATGCTAACTATCATATTTTTTGTTTTTAATGCAATTAAAGTTATTTAATGATAGTTTTTGGCATGTCAGGAAACCATATCGTGTACCTATGAAAAGGGATTCATTCCTACTACCAGAACTCGTGGAATATAAGAAATATTGAAATGTAGTACACGTGTAACAACAACAATGCAACAAGAAAGAAGATGTGTGAAAGTGTGAATATATAACATGAAGAACTTACATACACCCGAGTGTACTATAATGAACATGAAAAACAATCCTGGACAAGAAGCAGATTGAAAGTCTTTCAAAGAACTCTCATGAATGCAATCCAATACCACTGAAGAACACAAGATGAATCAAGAGATATTTCTCACTCCTGTAGAAGACAAGATGAACTACGACACTCTGTTTTTCAATAGAAAAACCATAGAAGGACTCAGAAGCACTCCTGCTAAATCCAACGAGTCTCGACCTACATTGATAATAACTAGATCTTTATAAACTCTTATCTATCTTCTCTGCGTGATTTATTTATTAACTTTTGAGCAGTGTGGTGTACTCTGTATTTCTTATACACACATTGTCTCCTGTACTGAACTGGAGGATATCAAAATCCTCACTCCAAATATCTTAACTCTTGTTTACCCACATCATCCATGGAAGAGGTCCTTGTGTGGCATGGTCTTTGTTTTGTTTCCCACGAAGAACTGTGGGAGAGGTCCCTGTGTGGCCTGGACAGTTTTGTAAACTATTGTTAACCCCGATCCAGGGTGTGGATAAAATTTATATATATTTGAGAGTACTAAGTCTCGGATTGTGACTGAACCTCTTGTTATATCTGTTGTGCATCTTTAATTCAAGTTTAAAGTATACTACATATATCTTATTTATTCAACTGCTATTACTTTGAAATGAAAAACTATTTTGAAGCTATTTTGATAGTTAAATTAGCAAGTGATTACACTTATTGTAAATCAATAGGTTAGATTCAAAAGTTAGTTTGACCTTATGGTTAAATTAACTAAGACCTAATCAATCATTGAGAAGCTAAGTGAACATTTACAATCTGTATACATTCACTACAGTTTAACTTGTTTTATAAATTGGGGGATTTTAACTAGACAATATTTTAACAGAAAAATTAATTGGAACTCAATTCACCCCCCCTATTGAGTGTCCACTACAACCAACAGTATAGAAAATATCTTTTCAATGGTACTGATCCATTGTTCAGCAACAAGTGGATTAGAACACCCACTGAAAGAAGGTGGACTTTGCCTCATGAAGGACTCAATAGAATATTGTTACCTCCTATGTTCATTTGGAGGTCCAGAATGATTCATAGATTGTGTAAGTATAGAAATAATATTTTTCACTCCATCTCCAACAAAATTGGTTTGTTTAGGAGGACAATCATTGCATTTTCCATTATATTTATCAACACGGTTCCTTCGGGTACCATCCATTGTCTAAACCCCAAAAATAATAGTTCGAGAGGAAAAAATCATGCTAGGGAAAACAACACAATAAAGGGGGAGTACCTTCAATATCCAACATCATAGGTTTAATTCTAATATCGTTAACATAATTTTAGAACTATATCATATACTTATACTTAACCTTAGGTACATCCCTAGACATACCTTAGAAATATCTCTAGGGATTTCACTAAAGTTTTCGCATCCTAGTTTCCGATGGTTAACTAAACCTTTCATCTGATACCAACTGTAGAGACCCAAATCATAAAATACATGGACATTACATTAATTTTTCAGAAAACTTTATACATAACAAAAAATAGACACCAAAGGGTCTTAATAGTTTAGAGTCTTTGGAAACTTGGAACATAATCTTTTATTCATTGTGAATGATCATTAACATCTCCCATAAAGATATTCCTTTTTACGTACCTAAAACCATTCTTTATATCCTAGGGAAAATAAAATTTATAAAGGGTGAGATCAAATGCTCACTATGGGTCAGAATGGATAAAATAAAACAAATCATACACATTTGAACATAAAAACTTTAACATAATGGTTAAACATCAAAATCTTGAGCAATGACATAAAACATGGAAGTATGTAAGGCCTAGATAATAATAGAACATCAATAATGATAAAATAGATTGGAAATAAAACTTTTGATTGTAGAAAAACATTAATCCTAAGATATTATTTCCATAGTAGCCAAGGTATTGCTTCCAAGACCATCTTAGTGGACAAACACCCTTACTGAACCGATTTCACTCCTCGTTCCAGTACTGTATCACTGAACCGGATTAAATTTTTGTTCCAGCCATGTCTATCTCATGAGATATAAATCTTTATCCAATGAATTGGAGAAAGATATATGTTCCACCAATCTTATAATGAAACCATTCTTATGTGTGCCACAAAATCATAAATCATAGCATAACCCATGTAATAAAAATGGGATTCTTAAATATCATGCCATCATAAAATAATCCATAAAAAGAAATCATAAAAAATATTTCCATCATAAAATAAGAAAATCAATGTTAAAATAGGGATATAAATAGAACCCTATATTATCTTAGATGTAAAATAATTTTGTTAAAACACTTGAAATTAATTCTTGAGGAAAATATCATTTATTTTTTAAAATCATTTTCTTTTCACAAAATGAAATTCAATTTTAAAAGTAAAATATATTGTTGAAAATATTTATTAAATCTTTTAGAGTATGATTCAAGAAAATATGGTGTTATAAAACCGTTAAAATCTATTCATTCCATATATGTTTAAAAAAACATTCTCCTCGTACTTTTGTCGGAAAAGTAAAGAAGTACCTCATATAGTAAAAAAAGAAATATTCCTCACATAACATGTATTAAAAGTCAAAAATGGTTATAAAGGAGTTTAAACATACATGAAAACATTTTTAGAAAATAGGTACATGGATGATAAATATAACACCAGCAAATACTTATGAATAAACAATCTCTTATAAGAATGAGATTCGAAAAGTTATCCCTTACAAAAAACCTTTTGTAAATAAAATAGATCACTTATTTGTATTCACTATAAAGTCACATAAATAAAGTATAAATACGTGATGTGATATAAAAAATCATTTCTAACATAATCAAATAACGACATAAACAAGAAAGAGGAGATTTACCCAAAGAAAAGAAATTGGGTTAAGAAGTTCCATTACCATGAGTCCGAGTTAACTTGATCATTCGTTAATCCTCTCAATAATAAAAAGAAGTTTATTTATACATGATTAAGAACCTTTTTTAAGTTTATAATACCTTTTATATAACATATTACCAAGTTATAAACATTATGTAACCATTTATGTTAATAATGTTCGTTTTGTCGATATTTGGAACATGAGTCAACAATGGACTTCTTATAATTACATTTTGTTAATGTGGTCATAAGTTCATTATATCCAGAATCATATTCATGATTTATATATCATATATATCATATATATCAGGAATATACATGTATTTATAATAGTACATAACATTTGGATGTAATAAATGAAATGCACCATTCAAGGAGACGGTATGCCCTACGTACGCATGAACGCTACTTTCATTTCTATTAATTATTTTAACGGAATTAAAACATAATGATACATATGTATATTATAAATCCAGTATAATATCATATATAATATCATTAACTCCATTCTTTATACATCCCAAATATGGCATTAATGAATCACATCACTTTGAGGGGGCGGTAGTCCGCACTTCCTCAAATGAGATTATCATATTTACCTACTATGTAAACCATAAAGGCTTAATATAATTGGGAAGTAAAGAAGCATAAGGAAATAGTAAACATAATATATATCATATATAAATATATTTCCATCATAATTCCGACCATGAGAGGCGGTAGGAGAAAATTGAACAATCATTGTTTCGTGAGGCGTTAGTTTTCCATCCTCAGAAACATTATGTTCTTCATCCATTAGATTAAGGTGTGTGTAAGTGTAGTTCTAATAATTATCATATCAACATCCTAGTATATTTAGGGAATGGTTTTTGTTACAAAAGAAAGGTTTAAAAAGATTTTTAGGGGTTGGAGCAGTAGAATAAAGGAAAACAATTTAAGAGAAACGGTTACCTTTAATATGTGTAACTTCCTCTGGTTTGAACCAAAAGGACTTCTTGAAGTACCTTCTGCCTAAAGTAAGTCTTATGGGTGGAGTATAGGGATGTAGGGAGCTTAATTGGTCAGGTTTTGGACCATCCAAAGGGCTTTAGAGTTGTAAATAATTGGATAGAAATGGTCTTCTATTATAAGGGGGGGGGCTCTTTTGGAAAGTGTGAAAATATTATTTTATTATAAACTTATCTTCAGTTTCAAAAGGTCCAAAAATAATTAAGGATGAATATAATATGACTCGTGGTTTAAATAAAATCATCGAATCAGATTTGTAGAGGTTTTGGATAATATTTTAATCATTATAATCTTAATTATTTAAATCATTTTTTAATGAGGTAAATACTGCATCATTATTGTGTCATAATTACATAATTTATATGATGTCTAAAAATTATAAAAAAATACCATCATGTAGGAAATATTTTTATCTTTCCAATTAATATTTATTTTCAAATATATAATTTATATATCCCCTTATAAAAATTAATTACTAAAAGATTTTTGTAAATGTCAATTTTGTCTTTACATTAAATTAATTAATCCAAATTTTCATTATCACTACCAAGTGGGTTAATGGGGTCCAAATATCAACACAAGGATTCAAATGGTCGGCCACTACTCAAACAATAAGGTTAGGACAAGTGTCAAGGTAATTGTAATTTATTAAAATATTGTTTTAACCTTGAATTACCCTATTTACCTTTAACCGCGGTAAATAAAAATCAAAAGTTACTATTCACTAAAAATTATTTTCATCTAATTGAACCACATTTTACTTCTTGATAACAACCATGTATGTCAGATTTTTGAAATTCAATTCTAAAAAGTGGTAAAATTTCATTTAAATGAAAGAGTCAGTTTTTTAACTACTACTACGTTGTTTCACTATTTATCAAAAATTGAAGTTTTTCAAAAAAATACCAAAAATTCAGCCTAATCTATATTTGATATTCCAAATTCAAAAATGATTTCTATTTTTAAAAATTAAAAACATATAAGTGGAATTAATTAATTTTAAAATTAATTCCCGTTATAAAAAATAGCGCGTTTTTTAGAAACAATAACTATCAAAAGATCGACACTTGTTTATGTTTAAATTCAAAGTGAAATTAATTCCAATGACCAAAATTGGATTAAATGGTAAAAATATATTATAATTACACTTTATACACAATTAAAAATTTAATTTAACCATATAAATTATTGCGATGAATTTTTTTTTTAATTTAAATATAGCATGTTTTTACTATTCATTAAAATATGAAAGTTATCAAAATAATATGAATAATTTATCAAAATTAAATTTTTATATCCTGATTCTAGGTAATAATTTTATTCTGTCAAATTGAACTTATAAACTTGTTAAAAACTATATTTAAAGTGGGTGCATCAACAAAAGGCGGTAAAACTGGATTTTTTTTAAAATACATATTTTACCCGAAAAATTTATTTAGGTCTCATACCATGTTCTATAAAATTTTTAAGATGAATAATAATTTTTTAAAATTAAATATATATATATATAATACTATTCATAATGGGTAGTCCATAATAATATTATAATAATATATCTTTGTTTAGTGAAAGACAGTATTATATACTACACCTGCTATCGAGGAATATCGCGATTGTGTGTAATGCAAGCCAAGTCCGGACTGCATGTAGTGAAAACTCCATTTGGTGTTGCGTATAATATAATCAAAACTTATTTCATTTATACATTAAACAAAATATATACTTAATGTTGCATAAAATAATTTCCACAAAACGAACTTGAAATTCTATGTAACATGAGCCAAGAATAGTGATGTGTATACTCCATGCTAATACGGAGTTGTGTATAGTAAAAGATAATCTTAGTGTAGATTATAATAGAAGACATCAAAGAAATTAAAAATAATATATCTCATAAAATCTCAGGGTGTTACAAGGTTTCCGTCAAAAATGGTGTCATTTTCAGAGAGCTAATCAGTTTTTTATATTACTTTTTATATTTTCATATTTTAGATAGTTTTCATTTTTTGAAAAAAAAAATTTCTTTTCCATGATGTATTCAAATTTAATTTATTATGCATGTAATGATTAATTGTAGGTGAAATATCAAGTACCCAAAGTATATTATAGAGATCTAAATGCACGGGTGGATAGAATTGGAAATGATCTGAATGAATTCGGGAGAAAAATACAAATCATGTTTGAAAATGTTCGAGTACAAAGTGTGAAACCCAAGGATGAACCGGATCAAGATCCCGAGAAAGCTATGGAAGAAATTTCCCCACTAATGTTTTATTTTTAATAACCTATGGGGGTAAAAGATGATGTTCCTAAAGATCAATTCCACCTATCTCAACCATTGCTGGAAAGGATAGGTGAAAGATCATTTTCTACTGATTTACAAGAGGGTGATAATATGAATTTGGTGAAATTTTGGAGTGCATGGGTTAAAATTGAAATACAACATGATCTCCTAATTCCAAAAAATGTAGAAGAAAAACAACCTTTATACCTCTATCTAGCTTTAGAAGATGAAGAAACCAACCAGTTTGGAGAATTTGATGAATGAATGGAGGAGCCTGACAAACTACCTTCCTCAAGAAAAGGTTGACTCCAAGAGGCACTTATCACAAAAAAAAAGTGATCGAATAAGAAGCATCTAAGGGAGATGATTCTTTCTTAAACTCTATCTTTTCTGATTTTATTCAATCTGAATTTTTTATCACTCTTTATGACTTTGAATTTTCATATTCATTCAATCCTCGTATCACCTTGGAGGAAGATGAAGATGGAGAAATTTCACGTTTTGAGGAAGACCTATAGCTCCCTAAGTGCATTGATCATCTATTTGAGAAATCCCATAAAGATATAGAAGTTGTTATTCCTGAAGAAACAGATCTATATGCCTCCTAGAAAAAAAATGGATGATTTTGAAATTAATATTTCAAATTTAAATTTTTAATATCCCTTTGATTATTCTTTTCATATAGCACATCTGGACAAACCACTATATTTTGAAGAACACGTTGCACAAGTAGAAACAGAATAGGAGGAGGTTCTATACTTCATCCTACCCCCACTATAAATCTATACCACATTTCAAAGGGAGAGGATCTGGTGTAATCTATACATGGAATTCTCTTCAAGAATAACAAATAACAACAATCTGGGAAGAGAAACATGTGGTGGTTCATGTCCAAGAAGATCCACCCACCATCAGATTATTGAAAACACCTGGTACTACCATTTAGAGGTAGTAAAAGAATCTAGGGCCCACTTGGGGGATCGTACCAAGACTTATATTTACTTGATTTCTAGGAATTGTGATTTCAATTTCATTTCGTAGAAGTAGATTATCATACATACCAATCCCTCCTATATTTTTGGGCATTAATGACAGGATCCTTTCACTTAATTAAGTAATTATATTTTTTAGGTTCATGATGGCCAAAGGAAACCCCCAAATAGAAGGCCAAATCATCATTTCAAAATGGAGTTCACTTTTAATGTTTAACTTTGCAACTCCTTACATTCAGTTGTGATTTAAAATAGAATTGAATTCCCACACATGATTTATGTTTTACCGGACTTATCTTGGAGACATGAGTTTCTTAAGAATCTAGTGTGTTTTAGATTTCAATGTTAATGAGATTGAATGAGTAAAATGGATAATTTTATGAAAAAATTGAAGCATCAATATTGAAATAAGGACCCGTGATTTGAGGGAATTTAGTTGATTCAGGTAAATGAAATTTCCCTACTGTTTTTCATGATTAAAATTTATGAAAATCGTGTGAATTAATTTTTTATTGTTAATCATTCCATGAGTCACTGTCAAATATCATATTCCCATTCCAGAGAGGATTTTTAGACGAAATATTTGCTATTTTATTTTCAACATATTTCATGAGTGATCATGGGAAATTCCACCTTCCATAACATGTATTGAAACATGTCAATGATATGACTATAGTAAAATACAATTAAAATGATTTAGGCACTAATTTAGCAATCCAAATATTTTTCTGATACCCACCCTTACATTTATCCTTCATTATTCCATATAACTTATGAATTTCTTATAGTTTAATCCACATTACAAGCTGATATTTCTTTACCTACCCACACTTTTAGTATTTTTCCGGGATAATTCATGTTTGAGTGTGGGTGAAGGGACTTTCATTTGTGTTCATTGGGATGTGTAACATTTGTGGGTGGTCTGAGGTGTCATTCATCATTTTAGATAGTGTATTATTAGAAAATTGGGCATGAGTCATCATTTCATTATGATTCATTAATTTCATTCGTTTCTCCTTAAAAAGAGAGAGGAAAAGTTGAAAATAAAGTTGTTCCGTTCTAGAGCATTATAAAAAAATCAATAAAAAAAGAAAAAAAGAAGTAAATTTTGTTGTGAAATTCTAGTGATTATTTAAAAAGGGGGAGAACATGGATGATATCATTCTTTGTAATCATATATTGACTCGTATTCCACATCATTAATAGGGGTGGTGTTGTGTTTCACATTATCAAGGGGATTTGAGTGAGGTTCATCATGTTCTTTCACTTGATTAATCTTGCATTGTACTTAAGAGTCAATCCTATTACTTATAGCCTTAAATTATTTCAATCATTTACCCACCAACCCTAAGCCATAGATTCATTTTATCCTTTATTTCAAGGCCTCGTGATTTTATGCGCATATTGTCTTTACAAAGTGGAGAAAGTAGTTACTTTACAAGCTTATGAATAAGGAGCATGTTCTCATGATATGAGCATAACTCCACTATTAATTGTATCATGAGTGATGAGAGAAAAGATTCAAAATAGAGGTAGATCATGATTTTCCATGGTAAATAATAATAAATTGAGAATCTTGAATGAATAAAAGGAGAATATCAATCATTTTTTCAATTAGTAAAAGTAAAATGCACGAATTGATTATTTCATTGAAAAATGTGAAATTAAATTGATATTTTTCGTGGAACTATAAAATTTTATTGGACATTGATAATTGTTTGATTTTATTGAAATTTTAATATTGGTGTCAGTGGTGCCCTTTGAATTCCATGTTGATATTTTATGCTTGAGGACAAGCATAGTTTAAGTGTGGGGTAATTTATAGAGATAATATTTTCATGATTTTTTGTATTTAATTGAATGTCTTAATCCCTAAAAAAATGAACAATTTGATTTATTTACATAAATTTTGGATTTATGATGTGTTTTGGGATAAAATTGGAAAAAACTTAATTTGGAAATATTGACAGATTTTAATCACATAGTTAATTCGTGCATATCATTTAAAATGTAAATCCAACTCATGTGATTACTTTTTATTGGGTTCATATATTTATTGTATTCATCTTTTTTTGAACCAGGATTTAATTCGGCAATCAAAGGGTCCGAAAAATTCAGTCAAGTTTGAAAGATACTCTGGAAAACTGCGTGGAACCCACCTCAATGAATTGGTCATAAATCGGTCAAAACGCATCCAATTGGAGTGATTCTAATTTTTTTTAAATAATATTAAATGGGGAGTTCGACACCAGTATTGGAGAAAGGATGAATCCAAGGGACAGTTGGGGACCATCTCCTTCAACATCATTTTCTTTCTTTATTTTATTTTTCTTTACTTTATAATGTCTCTCCTCTCCCGCAACATCTCTCTTACCCCATCCATGGAGGGGTAGATTCATTTGAGTGATCAGAAATAGGGGAGGCTAGAAATATGTGTGTGCTTCAGTTATTTTACATGGAATGAGTCAAATTTCTTCTTCTTTCTTATTCTCATTTCAATTCATTATCCAGTTTCAAATTCCAAATACAGTAGTGTTATGTTTTGATTCTGAAATTGTAAATTTATTTGGTCGATGATCATATCTCACTCCCACCAATTCTAATCTGTATATGTTGGAACAATATTAGGGTTGCATTCTGATTAATCGGCGGTTGTCAAGCATGTGTGTAGGATTGTATGTTGGAATCGTGGTTTAATTGGGAACAACAATTCTGGGTTTGGGTTTTCTCTAATTAATCAAGAAACCTTCTATAACCCGAAGCACATTGGAAGGAGGATAGAGCAATCTAAGGTTTTAGAATGGAAAATTCTCACCTCAAATCTATCTGACCAAGGGGGAGAGAGGACTAGGTAGATGAATCTATCTCTTACTAGTCAAAGGAAGAAGAGGATTCAAAATTTGGAAACCAAGATTGCAGAACACTAGGACTAGCTGAACCGAATCTGATCAAAATATTTATAATTTGTTAAAAACAATCAATTAAAGCTATTTATTTCTCTCACAGTCATTCAATTTAATTAAAACAAATCTTTTTCATAAAACCTACAAAAAGTGACAACCTTGTACTATGTGCGCTCTTCTTCGGGAGTCTTCCTAGGATCAACTGCTATGCTATACTTAGGTAATTAACATAATATATTTCCATGCCCCATGATATGTGTGCATGAAACATGGAGCTGTTACTGGGGAGCTTATCAATTTTTTACTTTACTTTTTCTATTTTCAAATTTTAGATAGTTTTTATTTTTTTAATGATATTCAAAGATGTATTCAAATTCAAATTATTATTCATGGAATGATTACTCTTAGGTGCAATATCAAGAACCCGAAGTGGATTATAGAGATGGAATTTCCTGGGTTGATAGGATTAGCAATGCTCTGGATGACTTTGGGAGAAACATGCAAATCGTGTTTGATTATGTTCGAGCACAAAGTGAGAAACCCGAGCTTGAACTGGAGCATGATCCTGATAATTCTATGCAAGAAATTACCCCACTAATCTTTTATGGTGAAGAACCTAAGGGGGTAAAAGTGGATGTTCCTAAATATCAATTCCACCTCACTCAACAATTGCTACAAGAGATAGGTGAAAATAATTTTCCAATGAATTACAAGAGGGTGATCATTTGAATTTGGAGAAATTTTTGAGTTAATGGGAAGAAATTGAAATGCAACATGATCTCCTAATTCCATTCAATGTAGAAAAAAACCCACCATTATACCTCTCCCTAGCCTTGGAAAATGAACAAACCATCCAATTGGGAAAATTTGAAGAAATAATAGAGGAGCCTGACTACCTACGTTCATCAAGTGAAGATCAAATCTGTAAATGTGATCGAATAAAAAGCAGCTCAGGGAGATGATCCTTCCTTAAACTCTAACTTTTTTGATTTCATTCAATATGATTTTAGTATCAGTCCTTATGATTTTGAATTTTCAGATTCGTTCAATCCTTTTATCACCATGGAGGATGACGAATAATGAGGAATTGCACCTGTTGAGGAAGACCTGGATCTCTCTATGTACATCAGCCATCTACTTGAGAAAGACAATGAAGATATACAAGTGGATATTCCTGAAAAAACAAATATAAAATCCGCCTTCCTTAATAGGGAAGATTTAGAAAATAATATTACAAATTTAAATTTTGAATATACATTTGATTATTCTTTTCATGTAGCACATCTCGAGTAACCACTGAATTTTTAAGAACACGTTGCACATGTAGCAACAGAGGAGGAGGAGGTTCTATAATTCATCCTACACCCGCCATGCATGATATACCACATTGCGAAGGGGCAGATCTTGTGTAATCTATAAATGGAATTATCCTCACCAATAACAAAGAACTACAATTTGGGAAGGGAAACATGTTGTGGTTCATGTCACAAATGTTCCACCCACCATCATATTATGGATAACCATTGGTACAGCTCTTTGGAGGATGTAAAATAATCAAAGGGCAACATAGCAGATCATACCAAGACTTATATTTGCTTTCATTCAAGGAATTTATATTCCAATTTTTTTACATAGAAGTAGCTTAACATGCATCCCATTCCCTCTTATATTTTTGAGCATTAATGACATTATCCTTTCACTTAATTGAGTAAATCTATTTTTAGGTTCATGATGGAAAAAGGGAACCCCCAAATAGAAGGATGAAGCATCATTTCAAATGAGAGTTCACTTTTAATGTTTAAATTTTCAACTCCTTAAATTTTTTTGTGGTTCAAACTAAAATTGAATATCCACACATGATTTATATTTTACCTAACTTATCTGGGAGACATGAGTTTCTTAGGAATCTAGTGATTCTATGTTTTTTTATTTCAATGTAAACGATATTGAAGGAGTAAAATGGAAAATTGTATGACTAAATTGAAGCATGAATATTGAAATAAGGAATCATGATTTGAGAGAATTTAATTGATTCATGTAAATGAAATTTCCATACCATTTTTCATACATTAAATTTATGAAATTAATGGGAATTAATTTTTTATTATTAATCATTCGATGAGTGATTGTCAAATATCATATTCCCATTCCCGAGACGATTTCTAGACCAAATATTTCCTATTTTATCTTGAGCATACTTCTTGAGTGATCTTGGGACATGGCAGCTACAAGAACATGTATTGAAACTTTTCAAAGCTATGACTGCACAAAAACACATTTAAAATGATTGAGGCACTACTTTGGCTAGCCAGTTATTTAACTGAAACTCACCCTTACATTTATCTTTCATTAGCCCATAGAATCCATTAATTGTTTTATAGGTTTAAGACACATTACAAGCTAATATTTCATTACCTACCCACACATTTAGTATTATTTCATGGATAATTCATGTTTGAGTGTGGGGGAAGGTCCTTTCTTGTGTGTTCATTGGGATGTGTAACATTTGTGGGTGGTGTGAGGTGTCTCTCATTATTTTGTGCAGTGCATTTTAGAAATTTGGGCATGAGTCATAATTTCATTATGATTATTTAATTTCATTCAGTTCTCCTTAGAAAAGAGAAAAAAATTGAATATAAAGCTGTGATTTTCTGGAGAATTAAAAAAAATTCAAAAAAATAAAAATTAATTAAGTTTTTCATTTATGGAGCTTATTTTAAAAGGGGAGGACATTGATGATATCATTATTTTTAATAATTAGTTGACTCATTTCCCACGTCATTAAAAGGGTTGGGTTGTTTTTAACATTAACAAGGGGATTTGAGTGAAATGCATCCTGTGTTTTCACATGATTAATCATGCGTTGTACTTAAAATTCAAAACTCCTACTTCTAGCCTTAAATAATTTCAATAATTTACCCACCAACCCTAAGCCACAGAGTCATTTGAACCTTTATTTCATGTCCACTTGATTTTATGTGTGTTTTGTCTTTACAAAGTGGAGAGAGTAGTTCCTTTACAAGCCTATGGATAAGGATAATGTTCTCATTATATGAGAATAAATACACTATTAATTGTATCATGGGTTACAAGAGAAAATATTCAAAATAGAGTTAGATCATGATTTGGTATTTTAAATAATAATTAATTGAGAAGCTTGAATGAGTGAAAGGATAAGCTCCATCATTTTTCAAAGGGGTAATGTAAAATGCATGAATTGATTGATTATTTAAAAAATTGGAAATTAAATTGATATTTTTTGTGGAACTAGAAATGTTTATGGGAAATTGATAATTTTTTTGATTTTATTCAAATTTAAATATTGGTGACATTTGTGCCCTTTGAATTCCATGTTAAGATTTTATACATGAGGAAAAGAATATTTTAAGTTTGGGGGAATTGATAGAGATAATATTTTCATTATTTTTTTTATATTTAATTGAATTATTTAAACCCTAAAAATTGAAAATATTGATTTATTTACATTAATTTTCGATTTATTATGTCTTTTGGGCTAAAATTGGAAAACTACTTAATTTGGAAATATTGACAGAGTTTAATCACTTTGGCGCTTTAAGAATATATTTTAAAATATAAATCCAATTCATGTGATACATTTTTTATTGGGTTCATATATTTATTGTCTTAATCTTTTGTTTTTTATCCATGATTCAATTCTTCCATAAAAGGGTCCGAAAAATTTAGCCTTGTTGGACAGTTACTCTGGACGCCGCGTGGACCCCACCTCAATGAATTGGTCACAAATCTGTCAAATCTCATCCAATTGGGGTGATTCAAATTTTATTTTAAATAATATTAAATGGTTATTTCAACACCAAGATTGGAAAAAGGAGTAAGCCAAGGGAAACTCAAAGACCATCTCCTTCAACATCATTTTCATTCTTTCTTTGATTTTTCTTTACTTTAAAATGTCTCTCCTCTCCTGCATCATCTCAGTTACCCCATACATGGCGGGGTAGATTCATTTGAGTGATCAGAAGGAGGAGAGGATGGTCCTATGTGTGTTCTTGAGTTCTTTTTCTTGAAATAATTCAAATTTATTCTTCTTTCTTATTCTGGTTTCAATTCATAATTCAGTTTCAAATTTCAAAAGCGGTAGTGTTAGGATTTGATTCTGAAATTATAATTTTCTTTGGTCGATCATCATATCTCCCTACACCCAATTATAATCTATATAAGGTGGAAGAAGATTAGGGTTGGGTGTTTATTTACGGGTGGTTGTCAAGCACGTGTGTAGGATTGTATGTCTGAATCTTGGTTTAATAGGGAACATCAATTCCGGGTCTAGGATTTCTCTAATTAATCATGAAACCTTCTATAACCCTAAACACAATTGAAGGAGGATAGACCAATATAAGGTTATATAAAGGAAAATTCTCACATATAATCTATCTTACCATGGGGGATAGAGGACATGGTAGATGAATCTATCTCTAACCAGTTTAAGAAAGAAGAAGATACATCATTTGGAAACCATGATGGCACAACACTAGGTCTAACTATACCCAATATGATCCCCATATTTATCATTTTTTAAAACCAATCAATTAAATTTGTTTGTTTCTATCATAGTCATTCAATTTAATTGTAACCTATCCTTTTCAGAAAACGTACAAAAATTTACAACCATGTTTTGTGTGCACTCCTCTTAGGGAGACTACCTAGGATCGATTGTTATACTATACTTAGGTAATTAACATATTTTTTTTAACATGCCCCACGATAGGCATGTGTTGGTTAAAATTAGGTATTTGCATCAAATTTATAAATAAAGACTAACATGAAAACATTCCACAATGAAATCTATATAAAAATTTATTTTTTAATGTTTTGGATGGTTTTATTTTCTGGCATGGTAGATCTTTGGATCTGGGTTTCTTATATTTTTACACAATATTTATTAAGATTTAATCAATCCAAAGAATCCCAATAGAGTTTTTTGAGAATAACTGTGCTTTATGATTCTAAAAATATTATTTTTTTGTCAACAAAATATTATATATTATTTGAATTGTATTATCTATCATTAAAATTGATAAAAATTTGAAGCATTGTGGATTAGATGATATATTATATTGTTATAGATGATATAATTTTTTTTATAATTTTTGATATCACAATTGTTGATAAAATTCAATTACCTCAGTTTTAATATATCATACAATACAATATAAGGGATTATTTTGTAAAATGGAGTTGATTCGTGGTAGATATAATAATGTATTTTATTATTAATATACTATTGTAGCATGGAGTAAGACGTGATTTCTTGGAACCATGGGATTATGTTACGCTGCCATTTTCTAAGTTGAAACTATTTTTCGAGGTTAATATTATGTATACCCCCCAGATTGTGTTAATGTCACACATGTTCTTTTAGATGGTTTTGAATACCATGCACCACAAGAGTTTTTATTAAATAGGATACAGCTATATGGGGTTAATATTTTGTATGATATAGTTTAATCTCATGAAAAATAAATTATTAATATGATAGTATGATTAATAACACTAAAAGACATCATGACATATCAATCGTATAAAATGATATTCATTATATCATTAAAAGTGATTAATAGTAAAAATATAACTTTTTATTATTTATAATATGAATTGATTTAAATGGGGTATATTTTATTGAAAATCATATAAATATTTATTTTAAAAATATCATTAATTTATAAAACATACATATATTAATTAAATATAAATTTTTTATAATTAATTAGTTAAATTTTTATGAATCCTTTATTAAATAAATATTTTATAATATTAATTGTTAATGTTGAAAAGATTTTTTCAAATTATATATCCATAATTACAATATTTGTATAAATAATTTATATTGAAATTAATGTTTAATTTAAAATTATTCAATAAATTTAAAAATAAGGATAACTAATATAATTGGGTTTATATATAATTAGGAATAATTCATAATATTTAATTTGTATTATTTAAATTAGAGGCCTGATTTTAGGAATTATTTAAACCATATGAAAATGAGTTTTCATAATTGACACTTTCATGTTTATTTTTTTTTAAAAATATGTTGTATCATGATTATGAAAATTTAATAGATAATAGATGTGGAATATTAAATGATTATATTTTAATTAATAATATATATTTAATGTAAATTCTATGATAGAGTCTAATATGAAGTTAATATTTTATATAAATATAATGTGTTTATATTTTTTTAATTGTAGAATATATATATTGCATGGCTAAATTATATAATTTTTATAATTTATTTCTTCATGAATCATTCTTGATTATTTTATATCATGTTTTAATGTATAATTTGTTCATTTATACAATCATACTCTTTACTTTATTCATCGTTTTAATTTTTATGTTATGAAATAATTTATTAATTGTTTCGAAGTGTTAAAAAATATGTTATCAAACATTCATATATAGATGAACTTGATATGTATGATAATTGATTTATTTTCTTCTATACTGACATTGGATTTTATTGGTGTATGAGATTGAATTAAGAAGTTCATTTTAGTTTATACATATTAGGTTATAGAATTATGAGGGAATTTAGGTATCTCTTGAGAAAAGTATTCATGGTTATATGGACATGTGTTTAACTTCTCACTGGCCTGTGGATCATGTCTTTCCTAATAAGGTGAGAGTTGGTTATCTGTTACTATAGGATTAATATTGTATGATTTTTTTTTATTTCATATGATTTTAAAACTTTTATTGGAGAGATTCATGAATCAAATTCATTAAATAAATTTGTAAATGTATTAATATTGATAGATTTTAATTTATGATAGCAACACAATCTATGAGTTGTGTGAAGTGTTTCACATCAATATTTATTAAACATAAATATTTGGTGAAAGGAATATGATTAAAAATAAACCATTTAAATCATGAATACATGAGAGGGTAATAAAATTAGTAAATATGTATAGATTCATCCCCCTTTAAAAATTACAAGTGTTAAATTACATTAAAATAAACAATTTTTATGATCTCTGTCACCAAAATAGGCCATCCATGCCAAACCTGTGTTCCCTTAGACTATATTGTAGAAGAATAAAAATTAATGTGTTGATCCAAATCAATAAGTTTCTCTTTTTAGTGTTTTATTTGGGTTACATATAGATAATAATCCCTAAAAATTAGGAAACATGATGATTTGATCTGACTGAATCCATGTGATAGATTATGGTAAACAGTTATTCATCCAATTATACATGAGACTTATATTAAGCCTAGGTATTTTATTTTGATACTCGATCTATATGAATAATGTTTCTTGACCCCGTCTTGGTTGGGTGAATTGTATTTTTAGGACATTTTGAGATGTACATATTAATCCAAAAACAATGTCCCAAGAGTATGAAATGTAGCTACTCTCATTTATTTTCCCTTGGGGTTTTGAGTTCATACAGTGATGTCAATGTACTGGTATACATTGGGTAAATTATATCTCATTGTTTCTGGAATGTTGTTTTAATGATTTTTTATTCTGAGCTTGATTTGTTCTTGATAATGGAAAAGAAGGCTCGATATGGTTGTTCTAGTGAATTTGTGTCGATTATAAGGACAAAACCAAAATAATACCATAATATTCTTTCTTATGTCAATAGTTTATTTTGTTACATTTTTTTATCTTTATGGTTTATAATTTTATAGGATTAGTCCATCACCCTTACATAAGTAAATATTAAATCACCATGTGGGAACTTAATCATAGTGTCCATTTTTTCCACAAAACGAATCTTTTATGAAATAATAAGATTTATTTTTATGAAACATCATAATTAATTTAATATTTACCTCATCCTTATCCATTAAAATCTTTAAATCCTTGTGGTAAAAAATTAATATGTGATAGGATCACAAAAAGATCATTAAGGGACATAAAAATTAATAGCGAACCCCATTAGTTCGTGAATGTTTATAAAAAACATTCCTTTTTTCAAAAATAAACTATGGAATAAAAATAAAAAATTTCTTACCCAAAAAATCAAAATTTTCCCTCAAATCAGTACAGAAAATAATTTCTATTAAATCTTGAAGGAAAAAAGAACTGATAATGGAAATGGGTAGAATATCAAAACATGAAATAAGCTTAAGTTAAGGTTAACTACAAAGACAACATCACATATGGGACAGAGTCTCATCATTGATGTGGATTACGCTATAATCCCATACATAATGTCTCATGAGACATAATAATTTTATAATTCATTAGAGGGCTATAACAAACCCACCCACCCTTGGTTTAAAATGCAACCACCCATCCTTGGTTAATAATTGAAATACTCATCCTTGGATTATAATGGAACCACCCGTCTATGGTTTATAAAGGAACAACATGTCCTTGTTTTATAATAGAAAAACTATTATTTATAAAACTTAGTAATAAACATAACATAATCACAACAAATTAAATATTTATTACTTATAAAAATATTCCTTGCACCCAAAAAATGTTAAAATATAGAAATATCTATTAAATTTAAAAACAATTTTTATGATAACAAGAAAAAAATGAAATTAGGTATTTATTTTAATAAAACATGATTTTGAAAAAATATTATTTCTATAAAATTAAATAATAATTATGTTATAGGGTGAATATGTTGATTCTCTATATGTTAAAATAGAACATTTCTATTATCATATGTAAATAAAGTCAAAACCTTCCATTTAAAATACATAAATAAATTCCTTTAAAAATCATTAGTAAAAATAGAAGCAATAAAATTCCATTTATAATTTATTTATGTCAATATAAATAAAAAATAATAATATTTAATAATATGTACAATAAAGAATCATAAATAGAAAATAAATCATTATGATATTTAAAATGACGTGTTATGTTAAATTGTCATTTAACATGAGTCATACTCACCAAACATAATTTTTATCCAATTGAATAATAAAACTATATAAATTATTTACTTTATAAATAACCTTTTTAAATTAAATTATTTCTTTTATTTATTACCATGTTATATTATATTACTTATTCATTTAATTTTCTATCATACATTTTGACAATATTCATCTCATCTATCAAAATTAAATCAATATGTTGGATATGGACAGTGAGGTTACTATTCAACAATCCCCAAAACAATAATAATGACATATTTATAATTTTTAATTATCTATTATACATTTAAAACCTACCATAAAAAATGACTATAATCATATTCTATACCCACAGTGTTATGATTCATAGGTGATAGTGTCTTAGATAAAGAGTTATACAAACATTTTCTAAAACAAACATGGGTATTTTCAAGGAGATATTATCATACCCATGAGTTTTGTAAAATCACGGGAATATATCTATATCCATTTTATGACAATCAACGGTATATATATTTTAAGAAGAAACCATATACCCATGATTTAGTGAACCCCAGGTATAGCTACTTGTTCCCATCTACCTATCGTAGTCCATCCAACCCATCTTGAAACCTTAAATAAAATAAAAACCACATCACACATTCAATTTGATACAAATATTGTGTATTTATCATTAAACCAAAAAAATTTAATAATTTTCAAACTATTTACAATTCTATAACATACATATATATCTATACCACCAATCAATTATTGGAATTAAAAAATAAACATGTCTCTTTCATGCTAACTCAAAATGGATGCGATCAAATTCTTCTTCATCACCAACATCGTCATACTCATAAACATCATGAACATCCTCATCACCAATAACATCATCTAAGGCACCAACATCATCATTATTATAATCATCATCACTACTTCCACCACCACCACCCCCATTAACTCGACCACCACTTGGTTCCTCATTAAAATCATTCAAAGAATCATATAAATAGTATACTGATTCCATACATGAATCAATAGTTGTAGCTTCCTCAAATGGAAGTGATAGACATATTACTGACATTTCTTTTAGAATGATTTTGGTGATTAGTTTACTTCATTCAAACTCATGTAAAGCTATTTTTTGGGCTCAGCTACTTTTGCCCAAGAATTTATTAAAACTGTGGTTTGAGATGATTGATAGGTTCCAAATGTGAGGAAATACATATTGGTGAAGATATTTTTTATGGGTTGATATTAGACTCTACCCTGGTGCTCCTTACCAAATACATAATGCAAACAATCATTAGGCCCATTGTTGTAAACTTATTTCTCATCTAAGACCAACATGGCACATAATTTATAATATTAAAATGATATATAATTATGAATTTTTTTTAATATGTTAAATAGAAATAAAAAATTACAATATTTAATTTTGTTTCGGAATTTACTACACTTATATCCCCTTTCATCCTACTCAATAAAAATATTTTTTCTAAAAGCACATAACATTTGATACAGAATTACACTTTATAAAAATTAAATTGATATGTATAATAATACATTATTGAATAATATAAATGCGATAAACCTAGAATGAATTAAAATTTTAGTTACAAATGAAATCAATAAAATGAATAATAAAATAAATAAATATTTAATTAGAAACTTAATACCAATGTATTCTCGTAACCAAATAATAATTATTATAAGGATACACATGGGTATAATATGGATTCCACATGTATGTCTATTTTTTTCAAATTCTATTTGTGTTATGTCATTTATTTATTTGATCAGATTTTAATTTTGATCATTTTTATAATACGTTCGATTTTAGATTAGATTTTTAGGGAAATTGGTTATTTGTCCAATTAGGCTACTTAGTACAATGTGGGAAACAAGTCCATTTTCTCAATTTAGGACAGTTAGTCTAATTAGGAAAATTAATAAATCTTGTTCAATTTTGGCCAATTAGGCCAAGTAGGAAATTTATTTAACCAATGTAAGAGTATTATTCCATTTTGGCCAATTAGGGAATTTAGGTTATTTAGGACAATTAGGCCATTAAGGCCACTTAATAAAATTAGTTAATTAAGGTGAATTATTTGAATCAAGAAAATTAGTCCATATAGTCCTATTATACCATTTATTCTAGTTACTCCATTTTGGTAATTTAAGACAATTAGGCCAATGCATCCAATCAAGCCAATTAGAACATATAGGCCATTTAGTTCATTTTGTCCATTTAGGCCATTATTCTAATAATCCATAAGGAAATTAGGCTATGACCTCATTATTAGATTTTGAAATTATGAGAATTTTCCAATTGAACAATAGGCCATTTGGCTAACTGGAAAATATTCCTTTACGCAAATTATCAAATTTGACAATTAGGCTAATTTTCCAATTTGGAAATTAGAACATTAGAAAATAAGTCTATTAAGCCAATTGGACATCAGGGAACATAAAAATTCATACATTTGCCCATTAGTCCATTAGGCCAATAGTTTGTTAGGAAAATTGAATTATTTGGCTATTAGGCCAATTGGCAATTATGAAAATTGACAATTTGGCCATTAAGCCATTATTTTATTAATCAACTAGGAAAATATTCATTATTTCGTTAATCCATTAGTGAATTATTCAATTAGTCCAATTGGAGATTAAAACATTATTCCATTATTATATTAATCTGTTATGTCAATCAACATTCAGGATATTTGGACATTATGTAATTTGGGAAATTTTTCATTAGGCCAGTTTTCCAGTTTTCCATTTAGACATTAATTTTTTTTCCAACTGGTCATTAATCCAATAATTGAATTTGTCAATTAGAATATTTTCGATTATTCTAATATTAAATTAGGCCAATAAGATGTTATTAAACTAGTCCAATAAGTTCATTATGCTAATAGTCCAATTATCCAATTGGCCAATAAGTCATTAGGCCAATTTTCCAACTAGGCCATTAGGCTAACTGGGCAATTAGGCCATTAGGCCATTAAAGAAGTTTCCAATTTATCCACTAGTAAAAAATTATAATTAGACATTATTTTATTAGGTTTTTTGGGAAATTTTTCCATTTAATACATTAAGTTAATTTCCTATTAGTCCATTAGGCCATCTTCCCAATTGAACAATTAGGCTTTTAGGAAAATTTACCAATTATGCCATTAGATCAATTAGACAATATACTATTAGGACAATTATACCATTTAGTTCATTTTGTGATATTATTCCATTTAGTATAATTATGAAATTTGGTCTAATATAGGATCATTAGAAAAATTAGGCCATTTATTTGGCCAAATTGGGCAATGTTGGAAATTTTGCCCAATTTAGTTCAATTAGACCATTTAAGAATTTTAGACTAATTGGTCCATTAGTTGAATTTTTTAATTGTAAGATTGGAAAAATTGGACAATTTTCCATTATTCCATTATGAGAATTAGCCATTATCCCAATCAACTATTAGTCCAACAGTCCAATGGGCCATTATTTCATTTGGTCATTAGGTAAATTTTCAAATTTGGCCATTATTCAATTTGGAAAATTGGTCATTAGTTGAATATGGATTTAGGCCAATTATAAATTAGGAAATTAATCCACTAGGAAAATTATTCAATTAGACCAATAGTATATTAGGCCATTAGTCCAATTTGACAATAATCTAATAGGCCATTAAGAGAATTGGTCAATAGGACATTATGTCATCAGTCCACTAGCTCATTGGGAAATTAGGCCATTAGTCCATTATAAAAGTATTATATAATACCAATTGTCCAATTATGCAATTATACCAATTTCCCAATAGACCATTAGGTCAATTAGTACATGGAGATTATTTAGGAAAATTAGTCCATTTATTCCTATTGTCCCACTTAGTCCAATTTAGTCTAATTTTGCATATCATTCAATTTATAAAGAAAATATAGTCCAATTAGACAATTTATTCCATTTTAGTACAATTAGTCATTTTATAATATTTAGTCCAATTAGGTCATTTTTTCAATTCAAAAAATTGACCAATTGGTTATTAGGTCCATAGGACAATTGGCTAATTATCCATCATGTCGTTAATTCAATTGGCCATTAGCTCAATTTTCCAATTAATATATTACCATAATGTTAAATGTCCAATTTTTTATAATTCCATTAGGACATTGGGGAAATTATCCATTTTACCATTAGGTCATTAGGCCAATTGGCCAATTAAACCATTCCTCCATTTGGAAAATTAGTTAATTGACCATTAGTCCATTAGGCCAATTGAGCATTAGACCATTAGTCCATTAGGCCAGTTAGAAATTATATTGTTAGTATATTAGGCTAATTATACATTACGATTTTATGAAAATTTGGTTATTTATGCCATTTATTCCAATAAGACCATTTAGGTTAGTAATCCCATATAGGCCAATTCATGAAAATTAGGTCAATTCAGTCATTTATTTTCCAATTTTAGGATATTTTTCCATTTACAAAATTTGAAGCCAATTGTTCTAATTATTATAATTAGTCTATTTATATAAATTAGGACAACTGTAAAATTAGGCCATTAGTTTAATTGTGAATTAGGCCATTGCGATAATTAGACAATCTGACAATAGGCTATTAGTACAATTTCCCATTAAGTCATTATTCCATTATTCCAATTGGTCATTAAAACATTAGGCTATTATGATGTTATGACATTTGGACATTAGGCCATTAGGATGTAAGTATATAAGGCCATTAGGCCAATTTTTCAATTAAACATTAGTCCACTTGTCCAATTAGTCGTCATGCCATTATTCCATTAGAAAAATTTGATAATTATTCCATTTTGATAATTTTTCATTAATATAATTAGCCATTAGGAAAAATAGAACATAGGCCATTTTGGTAATTGGAAGATTATGGAATTAGTCCCTTTGTTAAATTGGTAAATTTGGCCAATTGGATAATTAACCATTAGGATATTATTCCATTTGGCAATTAGAAAACTGGCTACAAGGTCATTATGCAAATTGGTAATTGCCCGATATGTTATTTGGCCAATTTTCAGATTTTATAATAGGCCATTAGGACATTGTTCCCAATGTAAGTGGTATTTCTATCATAATATTAAATGGATTAATGACAATAGAACAAATTTTTCATCCTAAAAATATAACTAGTTTAGTATAAAAATCAGTATATTGTTTCTATTCACAATAAAGTACCCAACACATTGCATGATTAGTATTTTAGTGTTCTCTAATGAGTTAAAATACATCATTTAATGTTTATTCTTTTTGGTCTTTCCCAAAACATCCTAAAAAATTCAATATAATCTATAAGAGTAAAATATTCAATGAAACCCATTTTAATTTCAGAATACCTTAAACTCGTCCCTCATTCAGAATATTATCATTTCTTGATATTGTGTTGTTGGGGAGTAGGGGAATACTTTCAGACCATTTAAATTAGTAACTACTCTACTATTATAACCAACATATAACCCATTCTTATTTGATCACCATAACTCCCCAAGATCCATCGACCTTATAACCATAATAGAATCATATTTAATAATGTTAAATCTATGCCAAAACAGAACATTTAAATATATAAAATAAAATAATAATAAATATATAAATTTAACAAATTTTCTTAGACATATATCTTTACATTCATTCCCCTTGATGTCACTAATGATATTCTTCCCTGAGACGAGTTACGCTATAATTATATTATTGTGCTTCTATAACATTACAATGCAACTAATACAATTCCTAAAATTATTACCTATCAAATGATTCTCATTATTATAATCCAAAGTTTGTTTTTGGGGGACTATAGGAATCACAGATATTGGTGTTCCAATGTCACCTAATAAAAGATCCCATTTAATAAGATCAGTGGAAAAAGGAATAACTAAGTCAAATTACAATAGAAAAAAATGTTGTCATATAATTTGAGACATATATAATAGTAAAAACCCAATTCATTCTACCAATTAGGCTTAGAAGGATTAGTGGGTTGTCTTGAATCAGAATCCTCTAAAGGATGTATCTATTCCAATGCATGCTAGGGGTGATCTTTGTAGGAACCTGGACCTTCTCTTCAGGCATGTTTTTCTTATCTGTTCATTTTTGAGAAAAATTGGTTTTTCGGGATGTTGTGTAGGGGCGCTCGGTTAGCGTATGGACTGAACAAACCATTCATCCAGCCTAGAAAACCATGCACCCATGACAGTATTCTCTGCATGGGTGGTACATGGTTTTTCCAAATCATCTGTATAGTCATGTGATGTTGTTGGGTGAGATAGTGGAAACCGCACAGTTTGTGCACAGTTTGCCAAACTGTGCGGGGTAACCATGCGACAACATAAATTAGGATTTTTATGTTCTGGGTCACTCAGTATTTCCCATTCCTCCCCCATTCCTCCTCCAAATCGTGGCTCACACAAGAGTTGAGATTTTCAGAGGTTAGGGGAGCTCCATGGCTTGTTTTGGATGCAAATCGAAGTGGTTTCTTGGCTGATGGAAGGAGGTTCTTCTCGGGTAAGTCCCTCCTTGTGGTTCCTCCTTGGATTTCCCTAGATATTCTCTTCCCTCGTTCTAGGTTTTCTATATCGACAAACTTTTCATGTACATCTAGTTTTGGTTTTCCCTTGGGTGTTGATTTTAAGGCTTGTACCTGATAGGGACAGAGTTTTAGAGTGGTCTTCCATGAAGCGGTTACCAGATTTGTGGGTGTAGTTAATTGAGGATCATTTTTTCCGTAACCCTAATGGTATGTTGTTTTTTCCTTCTCATGTGATGTTTTTGAGTAATGTGTGAAAATTCCACAAATACCCTTGAACTGGGTATTGCGTGTTTACCGTGTTACCCCCGTTGTTTTCCTACAATTCTTTTATGCTGGTGAAAAGGTAAATTGGATATGAATTAGGTTGATTGCTATGCCCTAGATGTTCTACTCATTTTTTGTTATGTTTATGATCGTTTGGTCTTGTTTAGCCTATTGGTTGTTTATCGTTTTCCATGCCATGTCATTTTAGGATGGAGTGTTGTCTTTCTAAAAAACATGAGATGTTTTAGAGTGGTTAGTCAAGTATTTTGGTAGGTTACTTTAGTCATATAACATCACTATGCATTTCCTTACACGGGTCCGTGAGAACCTGGTGCATATACTATAAGAGGATACACTGAGTGATCTTCCTCAGAGAGTCTTTGGACATTATAGACTATAGAAGGATAGATCGAGTGAGCATCCTCAGAGATTCTTTGGACATTATAGACTATAAGAGGATAGGCCAAGTAATATTCCTCAGAGATACTTTGGTATTTATAGACTACAAGGTGATAAACTGAGTGACCTTCTTCAGAGAGTCTTTATTTTACATGAATTACTGTGAACAACTCCAGGCTATAAGAAGAATTGACTGGGTGAGCTTCCTAATAGAGTCTGTGAATGACCTGAGGCTATAAGAGGAATTGACTGAGTGAGCTTCCTCACAGAGTCTCTTGACCTTGGAGCTAAAAGTGGAATTGACCTTATGTGCTTCCTCAGTGAGTCATTGACTACCTTAGACTATAAGGGGAATGTACTGTTAGTGCTTCCTCAAAGATTATTTATAAATTGGTATGACAAAACCAGGGGGCTATACAATGTGTACTTCCCAAAGGGTTGCATGTACTTATTAGGTAGGACCAGAGGTGATGGCTATGAGTACTTTCCAAGGGGTTACCTATTTGGGTGATTCACTTGCTTTGTTCTGTTACCGTTGTTGTTATTGCTGTTCTATTTCTGTTACAACCCAATTAGATGGGGGTATTCTATCTCATTAATCATATAGGAACTTTCTAGAAATAAAATATCTTGCATTCTTGTCATGTCATCTAGGATGCATTAGCAATTTCATGTTGTTGTAATAGATGTTGTGTAGAATATGCATGCCGTTGGGATAGATTTCTGGAAAAAAAACATATGCTTCTTTATAGATCATTGATTGTGTAAGGTTTTGTTTGAATGAGAACTAAATTTTGGTTCAGGAGGTGTTATTATAAATCCTCATCCTTAAACCTTACTTAATATTGAATTAAATGAATAATTCATATTGTGTATCTTTTCATGTTTAGAGTTTTAGAGAATTAGATCATAAATTATGAATTACATTCCACATTTAAACAATGTGGTTACATAAAAGATAGTATTCGTTTTCCCCATCAAAGGAAACATATTTAAAATAAAACATGGATTCTTTCTTGACACATCTTTGAAACAATCAACATAACATGAACCTTTCCCTTGACCTGTGAAAATCATTTCAAAAAATTGGGATGAACATAAAAAGCTCAGTAAGGGATATAAAAGTATGAAAAGAAAACATTAGTCCATGTTTGAAATCATAATTTACTCATAAAATATAATAATTTTAACATACCTCATCAAATCATGAATAAATCGTAGAAATCATAAGGCATAAAGGTTACTTGAGGCATTCATAACATTCTTATGTAGGGAGTAACCCTTTTGGTTTCGTTTGGAATACCCATCACAGTATAATACCTAAATATCTTGGGAGAAACCTTATCATTTAACTCCTTCTCATTACCCAATGCATTGGAGAGCTATATCAGGCTAACCCTCCCTTAGTTTATCACGGAACCACCCGTCTTCATAATAATTCCCAAGAACTACAACATAATCGTATCACATAAAACATGCATAAAGGTAACAAATAATTTCCACCATTCAATCACAATATGTCAATACAACACATTGATATAAAAAAATTATGAAAACCATTTTCAATACCAAAATAAATGAAAAGTAAAACATGATATTTATTTTTCTTTTAAAAAGAAGGTATGGCTTGTAAAGGAAGCAGAAACTCAAATAATGGTCACGGCGGCGGAGAAGTCGTTGTCGCCGCATACGTATGACAAAAAAAATTCCCTTTTGTCATTTAGTACAACGCTTTGTATAAAAAATATTCCTTTTGGATAAACGAAAATTTCAAAGGGGTTTATACACCTTATAAAAGAAGGTTGTGTAAAAAACAAAATATGCCTCAATGAATGGAGATTGAGACGAAGTCCCATACAAAGACGATATCCTTGGATTAAGGTTAAATCAATTGCATAATTATCTGTGACAAACAAATAAACCTAATATAAGTGGATATTAAGTGTAAAAAAATCAGAGTTCATTCACACATATTCATATAACCACATATTCAAGGAGTACAAGTTTATCCCAAAGAATCAAAATTGGGTTAAGAAGTTCCCTTGCAAAAATTCGACAGACTAACGACGTCACTTCAAACTTCATAAAATGAGTTGATGAGAGATAAAAAGGGTATATCATCACTTGGAAATAAAATTTACATCAATAAGGATATAGATAAAAATATCCCAACATTACAATATTTAAATTAAAATATCCAACAAAATAAGTCTTTTAAAAAGAGGAGGGTGAAAAGTTCCCTTACCGACTTGGGTATCTTTCAAAACATACACCCCATGAAAGAAGGACAACAAAAAATTGATGTAAATACTCATAAAAGAAAGTATATTACACAAATAGTTGAATAATGGGTGGTAAATATACCACTCAAAGGAAATGATGGTAAAAGTAGCATAAATCTCACGGGAATAAAAGTGAGATGAAAAATCCTTTACAAAAACTCGGCAGCCGAACAACGCCACTTAAAACTTCCAAAAATGGATTGATGAGAGGGTCTCTAATAATATTAACATAAATTTTATAGAAATTTTAATGTAAATTAACATCCCAAACATATGAAATATGAGCTTAAAAGGAATGACATAAAAGTGTGTACTTAAAAAGAAAGAGAGGGGTAGGTTCCCTTACCTCAGGTCCGAATTGAATCGATCTTTCTTTAACCTCCTAAATAATAAATTTGAGTTAATTTATAATTTCATAAGAACCTTTTTCAAGTTCATTATTCCTTTTATATCACTTAATACCATGCTATGAACACTATGTAATTATTTAAGTTAATAATGGTCGTTTTGTAGATCATTGCTACTTGAGTCAAAAATAAACTCTATATAATTACAAGTTGTTCATGTGGTAAAATATATATTATATAATAAATTATATTCATTATGTAGATATCATATATATCATATATATCCACTATATACATGCATTTATAATATTACATAACATTTAGAGGTAAGAAATGAAATGCACCGTTCATGGAGATGGTAAGCCGTACGTACGCATGAACACTACTTCCATTTCTATTTCTTATTTAATGGAATTAAAACATAATGATACATAATAGTATTTTAATTCAAGTACGGTATAATATATAATATCATTAAATATATCCTTTATACATACCACATATGTTATTAACGAATCAAATCACTTTGAGGGGGCGGTAGTCCACACTTCCTAAAATGAAGATATCGCGTTTAACCATAATGGAAACCATAAAGATATTCCATAAATGAAAAATACATAAGATTAAGTAAACAATAAACATATTATATATCATATATAAATATAGTTACATCTTAATTTCCACCATTGAGGGTGTTAAAATAATATTGAACAATCATCGTTTCGTGCGGCAGAAATTCACCATCCACAGAAACAGTATGTTCTTTTACCATTAGATGTTGGTGTGTATATGTGTAGCTAGAATAATTTTTATAAAAACATCCTAGTCTATTAAAGATACTGCATTTGTTACAAAATAAATGAATAAAAAGTGTTTAGGGGGTATGAGAAGCAAAATAAAACAAAAGAACACAAGTGAAGACATTACCTTAAAATCGGGTATCTCTCATTGATTTGAGCTCAAAGGAATCCTTGGGAAGACTTCTGCCCAAGGTGAGGCATATAGGAGTATGATAGGGATGTGGAGAGACTAAATGAGTAGGGTTTGGCCGATCCAAATGCTTTAGAGGTGTGGGTATGGTGGTAGAGGTGGGGGCCTTTTATAAGAGGAGAGGAGGGGCACTCTTGGAAAGTTACAAAATGATACTTTATTTTCAAATGTGTTTCTGATATTAAAGGTCCCACAAAGATGTATTTCGAGGATAAGGTAATAAGGGTTCGAAATATATGCATCCAATATGTTTTTGAAATGTGTATGTTATAGTTATAACATTAACTTTTCATTTTATTTAAATCCTTTATTAATGAGGTAATCATTGCATCATCATTATGTCATTAATAATTTAATTTATATAATGTCTAAAATTAATAAAAAAACTATAATGATATATGAAATCTTTTTAGATTACTAATAAATATTTATAGTAAAAAATATGACTTGTATAACCCCATTTAAAAATTGTTTTTGTAAAACAACTCATGCTTGTGACATTTTTATTTTAACATTAAATAAAAAGTTAGTTTTGTCATTTTCCAACCAAAGTGGCTCCATGGGGTCCCAAAGTTGACCCATGGATTTTATTGGTTGGCCATGACACATCCAATTATGGTAGAACATGTTTCTAGGTCATTTCATATTATTAAAACATTATTTTTACCCTAAAATATACCAATTACCTCTAATCGCAATTAAAAACATAGAAGTTACTATTCACCAAAAAATTATTTTAATCACATTGAACCAAATTTTACATCATAATTACAAACATGTATGTCTGATTTTTGAAATTAAAATCACAGAAGTGGTGAAGTTTCATTTAAATGAAAAATCAGTTTTTAAACTACCACTTAGTGGTTTCACTATTCATCAAAAATTGAAGTTTTTCAGAAAAATACCAAAAATTCACCCTAAGCTATATTTGATATGCCAAAATCAAAAATGATTTATATTTTAAAAAAATCAAAACATATAAGTTGCATTAATTAATTTAATAATTAATTCCTGCTGTCAAAACAAATAGCGTGTTTTTAAGAAACAATATCTATTAAAAGATTGACACTAGTTTAAGTCCAATTTCAAAGTGAAATTAATTCCAAAGGCAACTATTAGATTAAATGGTAAAAATATATACAAATTTCACTTTAAAAACAATTGAAAAGATAATCTAACCATATAAATAAATTATATTAAAAAGAGGATTTGAATTAAAATACAACATTTTTCACTATTCATTAAAAAATGAACTTTATCGAAAAAATACCAAAAATTAACACAAAGTAAATTTTGACATCCCTATTCTAAATAATAAATTTATTTTCTCATATATAACACATAGAATTTTCAAAAGTGGATTTAAAAAAGGTTCACCATTAAAAGGCAGTTAATCGACCTTTTAAAGATTATTAGAATGTTTACGCTTAAAATTGGATTCATTCACATTTTTAATCCTCTAACATTTATTGTAAAAAGAAAATATATTTGAAAAACATATATAATCATTTTTTAGTTAGTTCTGTTCATTCCCTCCATTACAATGGCTAGACGTTAACTACCATTTAGAAAAATATTATTTTGTTATTAGAGTGCAACGTAAGATTTCCAAGAAACTCGTTGTTGCGTATTGGGTACGCCATCGAGCATAGCGTCCCCTTTAATGTAATATTAATATTTTATTCAAAAATATGGATAAATATGAAAATGTCATATTATTTATTTACCTGGGGTGTTACATCCTTCCCCCCTTTTGGGAATTTCGTCCTCGCAATTTTAAAATTGGGCTTGGAAGCATCATTGAAAATCCCACATCAGAACAAGAGTCAGTAAAACTATCACATTAAAAGAATTGGAGAGAAGTACAAATGTCACCTGAGTTAACCCATACTAGGATTCCAAGTATGAAAATATGGATATGGAGAAAAAAAGGGTCATGTTCTCATGGAGAGTGATAGTAAACATGTCTAGGAGAAAGTTAACAATAAGAAAATCACAAACTTGTGATGCGTTAAACAGTATTTGATTCCCCAGTAGGAAAAATTAACAGACAAAATTTTTGTATTATGTTACTTTTAATTGAGTAATTTATTCATGATCTTAACTAAAACATAAGAAAGCATACTTAATTATCATGTTGACTTTCAACTTTTACAGGATTTCTTACACAAACCCATATTTTATCCAAAAGACGATTATTTGGGATGACTTGTTCAAATTAAGAGAGCTATAATCAACTTCTAGAGAATCACCTAATCCACAAAAGAGAACTATATACTTCCCATGTCTTTATAACTTAACCAAAACTAAAACCAAAAAGGTTAGTATGAGATTAGATAATACCCAAAAAGGATAATCCTTTATAAAAAAATTTATTCTTAATCTCCAAAATTTGTCAAACAAAACCCAAAGGTCAAAAAAGTCCATTCAATAAAAATCTATCCATAAAATTTTACAAAATAAACCAAACTAATATTGAAACCCAATTCTCTAAAGTATTTAATCACATAGTCTCCTAAGATAATTTTAAACATTTTTCTCCAAAATAACATCAGTTACTCTTACAGTATCATACTGAAAAGTAATTAACCTAATCACATAACCTCTATGATAGGCTAATCATTTCCATTGATAACCAAAAATCAACTTACTCTTAATTCATAAAATCATCTATCTAAAAAGAATCATTCAAAATAACCAGGGACTTCACATAGTCCAGTGGTAGGCGATAAAAACAAGTCGTACTTTGGTTGTGGGTTCGATTCCCACAGCTTCGTCCAATGTGACGGGTTGTCACATGGTATATGTGTTGTCTATTTTCAAAAACTATATAATATTATAACATTCATCAAAAAGAGATAAATTCATAAAAAATAACCATAACATATTTTAACCACAATAGTTATCTGATAACTTCCATTTTGCAACCCAAAATGTATTAACCAGTAATTGCCTCAAATTCAAGGATCATATAAACCCAAATGGCTCTTTATAACTATATCCACAAAAGAAAGGATAATTATTCATTGAATAAAATTTTCGTATATCAAACATCAGGGTTACTATAAAAAGTCTTTTAATGTAACCCCATCATCAAAAGAGACTTAATACATCTAAGAATTTCACCATCCTAAAATCTACCATAACTCCTGAATCCCTTATATGATGACTTCTTACACATTCACCATTGTTCATTATCCATTAGCCATTCCTTTTCAACTTATTCTGAAATACTTCTTTCCTACAAACAAAATCATGAATCATATCCTAAGATTCCAATAATAAGAAAACATATGTTATGAAATAATTCATACCTTTCAGTCATCATTGTCAGTTTCTTCATCCTCAGTCAGAATGGCATTAGATATTGGTAAATGAATATTTGTACGATCTTGGGGTCCCCATTCCCGAAACATATTTGGAGTACATGTGTTTGCATAATGACCATGCACACCACATTTAAAATATTCAACTGATCCTTCAGAAAGAACTTCTTTCCCTTTCCTAGAGTCAACTAGATGCTTCCTTTTTCCATGGCATGTTCTTGCTTTATGACCATCATTTCCACATCTATAGCATATTTGTGTCCCTTTGAAACATTTTCTTATGTGTTTCTTTCCACTGATTTGACAAATAGGTTTTTGAACATACTTACCTTTATGATTATTATCTGAACATCCATAGGGATTTGTTTCTCGCATATACGATGCCTTATAAAAATCACTAAGGTCCAGGTGGTCAATCATGACTCCAGATAGTTGGTTGAGGATAACCACAAGAGCTCTCATTGCAGCACCCATATCATTCAGTTGTTCTTTCATAAAACTGTCACTGTTTTCTTCAAATAGACTGTTACTTTGATGCCTGCTAGATCCAGCAATTTACTAAAACCAAAAAGGGCAGTGTGAGTATATCAGTAAAATCATAAAATAAAAATAAGGAAGATAAAAACCAAGATATACTTATCAAAGTTATCTCAAACTCATTTGAACTTTCAAAAAAACAATGACTCCATCTAATATACTAACCATTGTGGTTATACACAACTTGTCACTTTTTCTTAAACAGCACTCTAACCTCTAATGTTATCAAAACCAACCTCTGATACCAACTATAAATCCCCAGCCTTAAACCTTACTTAATGTTGAATTAAATGAATAATTCACATTGAGTATATTTTCAGGTTTAGAGTTTTAGAAAATTATATCATAAATCATGAATTACATTCCACATTTAAACAATGTGGTCACATAAACGATAGTATTAGTTTTTCCCCATCAACGGAAACATATTTAAAATAAAACATGGATTGTTTCTTGACACTTCATTGACACTATCAACATAACATGCACCATTCCCTTGACCTGTGAAAAAAATTTCAAAAACATGGGATGAGCATAAAAATCTCAGTAAGGGATATAAAAGTATGAAAAGAAAATATTATTCTATGTATGAAATCATACTTTACTCATAAAACATAAGCATTTTAACATACCTCATCAAATCATGAATAAATCAAAGAAATCATAAGTAATAAAGGTAACTTGAGACATTCATAACATTCTTATGTAGAGAGTAACCCTCTTGGATACGTTTGGAATACCCATTATAGTATATTCCCTAAATCTCTTCGGAGAAACCTTAAAGTTTAACTCTTTCACGACACCCAATGCATTGGAGATCTATATCGGGCTCACCCACCCATAGTTTATCACGGAACCACCTGTCTTCCTAATAATTCCCAAGAACCACAACATAATCGTATCACATAAAACATGCATAAAGGAAAAATAACATTTCCACCTTTCAATAACAAGATATCAATACCACACATTGATATAAAAACATTATGAAAACCATTTTCAATACGAAAATAAAATAAAAGTAAAACATGGTATTTATTTTTCTTTTAAAAAGAAGGTATGGCTTGTATATGAATCCGAAACTCAAATAATGGTCACGGTGGTGGAGAAGTCATTGTTGCCGCATAAGTACGACAAAAACATTCCCCTTTGTCGTTTAGTAAAACGCTTTGTATAAAAAAGATTCCATTTTGATAAACGTAAAAGTCCAAGGGGTTTATACACCGTATAAAAGAAGGTTGTGTATAAAACAAAATATGCCTTAATGAATGGAGATTTAGACGAAGTCCCATACAAAGACGATATCCTTGGATTAAGGATAAATCAATAACATAACTATGTGTGACAAATGAATACACCTAATATAAGTGGATATTAAGTTTAAAAAAATTAGAGGTCATTCCTACATATTCATATAACCATATATTCATGGTCTACAAGTTTATCCCAAAGAATCAAAATTGGGTTAAGAAGTTCCCTTGCAAAAATTTGACAGACTAACGGCGTCACTTCAAACATAAAAAACTGAGTTTATGAGAGATAAAAAGGGTATCTCATCACTTGGAAATAAAATTTACATCAATAATAATATCTAAGAACATATCCCAACATTAAAATATGTAAATTAAAAGACCCAACAGAAGAAGTCTTTTAAAAAGAGGAGGGTGAAAATTTCCCTTACCGACATGGGTATCTTTCGAAACATACACCCCATGAAAGAAGGACAATACAACATTGATGTAAATACTCATAAAAGAAATTATATTACACAAAGAGTATAATAATGGGTAGTACATATACCCCTAAAAGGAAATGGTGGTAAATGTAGTATAAATCACATGGGAATAAAAGTGAGATGAAAAATCCCTTACAAAAACTCGGCAGCCGAATGACGCCACTTAAAACTTCCAAAAATGGATTGATGAGATCAAATAGGGTATATAATCATATTAAAATAAAATTTAAATCAAGTGGAATATAAAATAACATCCCAATCATAAGAAATATGAGATTAAAACGAATGAAAAAAAAGAGTGTACTTAAAAATAAATAGAGGGGTAGGTTCCCTTACCTCGGGTCCGACTTGACACGATCATTCTTTAACCTCCTGAATAATAAACTTGAGTTAATTACTATTTTATTAAGAACCTTTTTCAAGTTTATTATTCCTTTTATATCACTTACTACCATTCTATGAACACTATGTAATTATTTATGTTAATAATGGTCGTTTTGTAGATCATTGCTACTTGAGTCAAAAATAAACTCTTTATAATTACAAGTTGTTCATGTGGTAAAATATATATTATATCCAGAATTATATTCATTATGTAGATATCATATATATCATATATATACATTATATAAATGAATTTATAATATTACATAACATTTAGAGGTAAGAAATGAAATGCACCGTTCATGGAGACGGTAAGCCGTACGTACGCATGAACGCTACTTCTATTTCTATTTCTTATTTAATGGCATTAAAAAATAATGATACATAATAGTATTATAATTCCAGTATGGTATCATATATAATATCATTAAATCAATCCTTTATACGTACCACATATGGTATTAACGAATCAAATCACTTTCAGGGGGCGGTAGTCCGCACTTCCTAAAATGAAGATATCGAGTTTAACCATAATGGAAACTATAAAGGTATTCCATAAATGAAAAATACATAAGATTAAGTAAAAAATAAACCTATTATATATCATATATAAATATAGTGACATCTTAATGGCCACCTTTTAGGGTTTTAAAAGAAAATTGAACAATCATCGTTTCGTGAGGAAGAAATTCACCATCCACAGAAACATTATGTTCTTTAACTAATTGATGTAGGTTTGTGTAAGTGTATCTTGAATCCTTGTTATAACAAAATCCTAGTATATTTAAGATACTGTATTTGTTACAAAAGAAATGAATAAAAAGAGTTTAGGTGATTGGAGAAGCAAAATAAAACAAAAGAACACAAGTGAAGACATTACCTTAAAATCGGGTATCTCGCTTTGATTTGAGCTCAAAGGCTTCAGTGGAAAGACTTCTGCAAAAAGTGAGGCTTCTAGTAGTATTAGAGGGATGTGGAGAGAAACAATTAGCAGGGTTTGTCCGAGCCAATGGCTTGAGAGGTGTGGGTATGGTGGTAGAGGTGGGTTCCTTTTATAAGAGGAGAGGAGGGGCACTCTTGGAAAGTTACAAAATGTTACTTTATTTTCAATTGCGTTTTGGATTTTAAAGGTCCCACATTGATGTATTTATAATATACGGTGGTAAGGGTTTGAAATATACTCATACAATAGGTTTTTTACAAGTGTATGTTATAGTTTTAACATTATATTTTTATTTTATTTAAATCCTTTATTAATGAGGTAATTGCTGCATCAACATGATGTCATAAATAATTTAATTTATATAATGTCTATGAATTATAAAAATATATCATGATTAAGAAATATTTTTATATTCCTAATGAATATTTATAGTCAATAATATGACTTTTATAACCCCATTTAAAAATTGTTTTAGTAAAACAACTCATGCTTGTGACATTTTTATTTTAACTTTAAATAAAAAGTTATTTTTGTCATTTTCCAACCAAAGTGGCTCCATGGGGTCCCCAAGTTGTCCCATGGATTGTATCGGTCGTCCATGACACATCCAATGAGGTTAGTACATGTTTCTAGGTCAATTTATATTATTAAAACACTATTTTTATCTTAAAATACACCAATTACCTCTAATCGTGATTAAAAACTTAAAAGTTACTATTCACCAAAAATTATTTTATTCCCATTGAACCACATTTTACATCCTAATGAAAACCATGTATGTAGGAATTTTGAAATTCAAATCACAGAAGTGGTGAAGTTTCATTTAAACAAAAAATCAGTTTTTAAACTACCACTTAGTGGTTTCACTATTCATGAAAAATTAAAGTTTTTCAGAAAAATACCAAAAATTCACCCTAAGCTATATTTGATATTCCGAATTCAAAAATGATGTCTATTTTAAAAAATTAAAACATATATGTTGCATTAATTAATTTGATAATTAATTCCCGTTGTCAAAACAAATAGCGTGTTTTTAAGAAACAATATCTTTTAAAAGATTGACACTAGTTTATGTCCAATTTCAAAGTGAAATTAATTCTAATGACCACTATTGGATTAAATGGTAAAAATATATTCTAATTTAACTTTATAAAAATTTGAAAAGATAATCTAATCATACAAATAAATTACATTAAAAAGAGGTTTTGAATTAAAATACAACATTTTTCACTATTCATTAAAAAATGAACATTATCGAAAAAATACCAAAAATTTACACAAAGTAAATTTTGAGGTCCCGATTCTAAAGAAGAAATTTATTTTGTAAAATATAACACATAAAAATGTCAAAAAGAGGATTTAAAAAAGGTTCTCCATCAAAAGGCGGTTAATCGACCTCTTAATGAATATTAGAATGTTTACACTTAAAATTGGATTCATTCACATTTTTAATCCTCTAACATTAATTATAAAAAGAAAACATATTTGACAAACATATATATTCATTTTTTAGTTAGTTCTGTTCATTCCCATCATTACAATGGCTAGATGTTAACTGTCATTTAAAATAATATTATTTTGTTATTAGAGTGCAACGTAAGATTCCCAAGAAACTCGTTGTTGCGTATTGTGTACGCCATCGAGCATAGAGTCCCCTTTAATGTAATATTAATATTTTGTTCACAAATATGGATAAATATGAAAAGTTTATATTGTTTATTTACCTAGTTTGTTACATCCTTCCCCACTTTTGGTAATTGTGTCCTCGCAATTTTAAAATTGGTCTAGGAAGCTTCATTGAAAATCCCACATCAGAACAAGGGTCAGTAAAACTATCACTTTAAAAGAATGGAAGAGAAGTACAAATGTCACCCGAGTTAACCCATACTACGATTCCAAGTATGAAAATATGGATATGGAGGAAAAAACAAAGGGTCATGTTTTGATGGAGAGTGATAGTAAACATATCTAGGAGAAAGTTAACAACATGAAAATCACAAACTTGTGATGGGTTAAACGGTATTTGATTCCCCAGTAGGAAAAATTAACAAACAAAATTTTTGTATTATGTTACTTTTCATTGAGGAATTTATTCATGATCTTAACTAAAACACAAGGAAGCATACTTAATTGTCATTTTGACTTTCAACATTTACAATATTTCTTACACAAATCCATATTTTCTCCAAAAGACATGTATTTGGGGTGACTTGTTCAAATTAAGAGAGATATAATCAACTTCTAGAGAATCACCTAATCCACAAAAGAGAACTATATACTTCCCATGTCTTTAGAACTTAACCAAAACTAAAACCAAAAAGGCTAGTATGAGATCAAATAATACCAAAAAGGATAATCCTTTATATAAAAAAATCTATTCTTAATCTCCAAAATTTGTCAAACAAAACCAAAAGTTCAACAAAGTCCATTCAATAAAAATATATCCATAAAATTCTACAAAGTAAACAAAACTATTATTGAAACCCAATTCTCTGAAGGATTTAATCACATAGTCGTCTAAGATAATTTTTAACATTTTTCTCCAAAATAACATCAGTTACTCTTACAGTCTCATACTGAAAAGTAATTAACCTAATCACATAACCTCCATGATAGTCTAATCATTTCCATTGATAACCAAAAATCAACTTACTCTTAATACATAAAATCATCTAACTATAACAAATCATTCAAACTAACCAGGGACTTCACATAGTCCAGTGGTAGGCGATAAATACCAGTAGCACATTGGTTGTGGGTTCGATTCCCACAGCTTCATTTGACGCGATGGGTTGTCACACATTCTGCGTGTTTTCACTTTTCAAAAACTATATAATTTTATAACATTCCTCAAAAAGAGATAAATTCATCAAAAATAACCATAACATATTTTAACCACAAAGGTTATCTGATAACTTCCATTTTGCAACCCAAAATGTATTAACCAGTAATTGCCTTAAAATCAAGTATCATATAAACCCAAATGGTTCTTTATAACTATATCCAAAAAAGAATGGATAATTATTCCTTGAATTAAATTTTCATATATCAAACATCAGGGTTATTATAAAAAGTCTTCTAATGTAACCCCATCATCAAAAGAGACTTAATACATCTAAGAATTTCACTATCCAAAAATCTACCATGACGCTTGAATCCCTTATATGATGACTTCTTACTCATTAAACATTCTTCATGATCCATTATCCATTCCTTTTCAACTTATTCTGAAATACTTCTTTCCTACAAAAAAATCATGAATCATCTCCTATGATTCCAATAATAGGAAAACATATGTTAATAAATAATCCATACCGTTCATTCTTCATTGTCAGTTTCTTCATCCTCAATCAGAATGGCATTAGGTATTGGTAAATGAATATTTGTACGATCTTAGTAACCCCATTCCCAAAACTTCTTCGTAGTACATGTGTTTTCATAATGACCATGCACAACACATTTAAAACATTCAATTGATCCTTCAGAAAGAACTTCTTTCCCTTTCCTAGAGTCAACTAGATGCTTCCTTTTTCCATGGCAGGTTCTTTCTTTATGACCTTCATTTACACATCTATATCATCCTTTTGTCCCTTTGAAACATATTCTCGTGTGTTTCTTTCCACAGATTTGACAAATAGGTTTTTGAACATACTTACCTTTATGATTATTACCTGAACATCCATAGGGATTTGATTCTCGCATATACGATGCCATATAAAAATCACTAAGGTTCAGGTGGTCAATCATGACTCCAGATAGTTGGTTAATGATAATCACACGAGTTCTCATTGTAGCTCCCATATCATTCAGTTGTTCTTTCATAAAACCTTCACAGTTTTCTTCAAATCCACCGTTACTTTGGTGCATGCTAGATCCAACCATTTACTAAAACCAAAAAGGCCAGTGTGAGTATATCAGCAAAATCATCAAATAAAAATGAGGAAGATAAACACCAAGATATACGTATCCAAGTTATCTCAGACTCATTCTAAATTAAAAAAATGATGACTCCATCTAATATACTAACCATTGTGGTTATACACAACTTTTCACTTTTTCTTATACAACACTCTAACCTCTAAAGTTATCAAAACTGGCCTATGATACCAACTATAAAGCCCCAGCCTTAAAAATTTCTTAATATTTAATTAAATGATTAATTCACATTGAGGATCTTCTCAGGTTTAGAGATTTAGAGAATTAGATCATAAATCATGAATTACATTCCACATTTAAACAAATTGGTTACATAAAAGATAGTATTCATTTTTTCCCCATCAACGGAAAATATTTAAAATAAAACATTGATTCATTCTTGACACTTCTTTGACACTATCAACATAAAATGAACCTCTCCCTTGACTTGTGAAAAACATTTCATAAACTTGGGATGAGCATAAAAATCTCAGTAAGGGATATAAAAGTACGAAAAGAAAACATTACTCCTTGTATGAAATCATACTTTACTCATAAAACATAAGAATTTTAACATACCTCATCAAATCCTAAATAAATCATAGAAATCATAAGGCATAAAGGTAACTTGAGAAATTCATAACATTCTTACGTAGGGAGTAACCCTCTTGGTTACATTTGGAATACCCATCACAGTATATTCCCTAAATCTATTCGGAGAAGCCTTAACCTTTAACTACATCGCGTTACCCAATGCATTGGAGAGCTATATCGGGCTCACCCGCCCTTAGTTTATCACGGAACCACCCGTCTTCATAATAATGCCCATTAACCACAACATAATCGTATCACATAAAACAAGCATAAAGGAAACATAACATTTCCACCTTTCAATCACAAGATATCAGTAAAACACATTGATATAAAAACATTTTGAAAACCATTTTCAATTCCAAAATAAATTAAAAGAAAAACATGGTATATATTTTTATTTTAAAAAGAAGGTATGGCTTGTAGAGGAAGCCGAAACTCAAATAATGGTCACGGTGGTGGAGAAGTCATTGTCACCGCATACATACGAAAAAAACATTCCCTTTTGTCCTTTAGTAAAATGTTTTGTATAAAGAAGATTCTTTTTGGATAAACATTAAAGTCAAAGGGGTTTATACACCGTATAAAAGTAGGTTGTGTATAAAACAAAATATGCCTCAATGAATGGAGATTGAGACGAAGTCCCATACAAAGGTGGTATCCTTGGATTAAGGATAAATCCATTACATAATTATGTGTGACAAACGAATACACAATATATAAGTGGATATTAAGTGTAAAAAAATAAGATTTCATTCACACATATTCATATAACCACATATTCAAGGTGAAAAAGTTTATCCCAAAGAATCAAAATTGGGTTAAGAAGTTCCCTTGCAAAAATTCGACAGACTAACAGCGTCACTTCAAACTTCAGAAAATGAGTTGATGAGAGATAAAAAAGGTATCTAATCACTTGTACATAAAATTTACATCAATAAGGATATATAAGAACATATCCCAACATTACAATATGTAAATTAAAAGACTCATCAAAAGAAGTCTTTGAAAAAGAGGAGGGTGAAAAGATCCCTTACCGACTTGAGTATCTTTCGAAACATACACCCAATGAAAGAAGGACAATACAACATTGATGTAAATACTCATAAAAGAAATTATATTACACAAAGAGTAGAATTATGTTTAGTACATATAACACTCAAAGGAAAAGGTGGTAAAAGTATCATAAATCTCAAGAGAATAAAAGTGAGATGAAAAATCCATTACAAAAATTCGGTAGCTGAACGACGCCACTTAAAACATCCAAAAATGGATTGATGAGATCAAATAGGGTATCTAATCATATTAACATAAAATTTACCGCAAGAGGAATCTAAAATAACATCCCAATAAGAATAAATATTAGCTTAAAAGGAATGACATAAAAGAGTGTACTTAAAAAGAAAGAGAGGGGTAGGTTCCCTTACCTCATGTCCGACTTGACTCGATCGTTCTTTAACCTCCTGAATAATAAACATGAATTAATTTCTACTTTCTTAATATCTTTTTTCAAGTTCATTATTCCTTTTATATCACTTACTACCATCCTGTGAACACTATGTAATTATTTATGTTAATAATGGTCGTTTTGTAGATCATTGCTACTTGAGTCAAAAATAAACTATTTATAATTACAAGTTATTCATGTGGTAAAATATATATTATATACAGAATTATATTAATTATTTAGATATCATATATATCATATATATCCATTATATACATGCATTTATAATATTACATAACATTTAGAGGTAAGAAATGAAATGCACCGTTCATGGAGACGGTAAGCCGTACGAACGCATGAACGCTACTTCAATTTATATTTCTTATTTAATGGAATTAAAAAATAATGATACATAATAGTATTATAATTCCAGTATGGTATCATATATAATATCATTAAATCTATCCTTTATATGTACCACATATGGTATTAACGAATCAAATCACATTGAGGGGGCGGTAGTCCGCACTTCCTAAAATGAAGATATCATGTTTAACCACAATGGGAACAATAAAGGTATGAAATAAATGAAAAATAAAAAAGCTTAAGTAAAAAATAAAAATATTATATATCATATATAAATATAGTGACATCTTAATGGCCACCTTTGATGGTGTTAAAAGAATATTGAACAATCATCGTTTCGTGAGGCAGAAATTCACCATCCACAGAAACAGTATGTTCTTTAACCATTAGATGTAGGTGTGTGAAAGTGTATCTCGAATACTTCTTATAAAAACATCCTAGTATAATTAAGATACTGGAGTTTTTACAAAAGAAATGAATAAAAAGAGTTTAGGGGATTGGAGAAGCAAAATAAAACAAAAGTACACAAGTGAAGACATTACCTTAAAATCGGGTATCTCTCTTCGATTTGAGCTCAAAGGATTCCTTGGGAAGCCTTCTGACCAAAGTGAGGCTTATAATAGTACTAGAGGGATGTGGAGAGACAAAATGAGAATGTGTTGGCCAAGAAAAGTCTTGAGAGGTGTGGGTAAGGTGGTAGAGGTGGGGGCCTTTTATAAGAGGAGAGGAGGGGCACTCTTGGAATGTTACAAAATGTTACTTTATTTTCAAATGTGTTTCTAATTTAAAAGGTCCCACATTGATGTATATCTAGGATAAGGTGGTAAGGGTTCGGAATATACTCATCCAATAGGTTTTTGACAAGTTTAAGTTATAGTTTTAACATTATCTTTTCATTATATTTAAATCCATTATTAATTAGGTAATCGTTGCATCATCATGATGTCATAAATAATTTAATTTATATAATGTCTAAAAATTATAAAAAAACTATCATGATGTATTAAATCTTTTTAGCTTTTTAATTTATATTTATAGTACAAAATATGACTTCTATATCCCATTTTAAATTTTTTTTAGTAAAACAACTCATGCTTGTGATATTTTTATTTTAACTTTAAATAAAAAGTTATTTTTGTCATTTTCCAACCAAAGTGGATCCATGGGGTCCCCAAGTTGACCCATGGATTTTCTTTTCCGTCCATGACACATACAATGAGGGTAGTACATGTGTCTAGGTCATTTCATATTAATAAAACATTATTTTTACATTACAATACACCAATTACCTCTAATCGCGATTAAAAACTTAAATGTTACTATTCACCAAAAAATTATTTTAATCCCATTGAACCACATTTTACATCATAATGACAACCATGTATGTCGGATTTTTGAAATTCAAATCACAGAAGTGGTGAAGTTTCATTTAAACTAAAAATTAGTTTTTAAACTACCACTTAGTGGTATCACTATTCATCAAAAATTGATGTTTTTCAGAAAAATACCAAAAATTCACCCAAAGATATATTTGATATTCCAAAATCAAAAATGATGTCTATTTTAAAAAATTCAAAACATATAAGTTGCATTAATTAATTTAATAATTAATTCCCACTTTCAAAACAAATAGCTTGTTTTTCAGAAACTATATCTATTAAAAGATTGACACTAGTTTAAGTCCAATTTCAATGTGAAATTAATTCCAATGACCACTATTGGATTAAATGGTAAAAATATATTGTAATTTCACTTTTAAAAAAAATCAAAGGATAATCTAATCATATAAATAAATTAGATTAAAAAGAGGTTTTGAATTAAAATACAACATTTTTTACTATTCATTAAAAATAAACTTTATCAGAAAAATACCAAAAATTTACACAATGTAAATTTTGAGGTCCCGATTCTAAAGAAGAAATTTATTTTGTCAAATATAACACATAAAATTGTCAAAAAGTGGATTTAAAAAATGTTCGCCATCAAAAGGCGGTTAACCGACCTTTTAATGAATATTAGAATGTTTATGCTTAAAATTGGATTCATTCAAATTTTTAATCCTCTAACATTTATTGTAAAAAGTTAAAATATTGAAAAAACATATATAATCATTTTGTAGTTAGTTTTGTTCATTCCCGCCATTACAACTACTAGACGTTAACTACCATTTAAAATAATATTATTTTGTTATTAGAGTGCAACGTAAGATTCCAAAGAAACTCATTGTTGTGTATTGGGTACGCCATCGAGCATAGAACCCCCTTTAATGTAATATTAATATTTTAATCACCAATATGGATAAATATGAAAATGTCATATTCTTTATTTACTTGGGGTGTTACAGTTATGGGCCCTCATGGACAAGAACATGGTGGATCATTGACTTGTTTACCTTTTTTATAACTTATGTAAGATTCCATTCTTTGATTCTTGGGGAGTATGGACCCTCATGGATCGTAATTTGGAACTTTCAATGTATTTTTAGTGTTTCTATTGGTTCTAGAGTTGTTTCTGAGGCTTACTATACGAAAAAACCCATAATGAACACCATGTAGTTTTGACTACATGACATGTGTTCTTCTGTTCGGAAAGAAGAAGTATTTCTTAAGTACACATCATGTACTCTCTGTACACATAGTGTACTCCTATGTTTCAGTCCCTGTTAATCCTGATATAAGTTGTGTGCTTGACCTTGTAGAGCCATGCCAGCAAGATGTCCTCCGGCTATCTTCCAGTTACATGGCATTCATAAGAGAGTAGATATGGCTGATCAGGGACTTTTCAAAGATCCTCCAATTGTGCCAGCCTTCGTACCAGTAGTGATACCGGTTACAAATGTCAATTCATATTTTAGGGAAGGCTTTCTGAGTATGATGTAGAACATACAGGGAGCACAGACTCTTGCCTCGAATATGGAAGACTTGACGCCGGTTTTCTAGCAGCAGCATCCTCCCACTTTCCCGGGGGAAGGAGGACCTCAGGCTGAAGAGTCATGGATAGAAGCCATGATGATGATCGTTAAGCATTTGGAGATGCCTCCAGAAATGCGGGTCAGGCTTTCTACCTATATTCTATGAGACTCTGCCAATATGTGGTGGGAAGTGATCATTGGTGGGTCATCGATAGGTTAGGGTGTGGGAGGAGTTTCAGCACGTCTTTTATTACTACTTATATCCAGAGACCCTGAGGACCGACGGAGCCCAAGAGATCATGAGCCTAGAGAAGGGTATTCTTTTATCATGGAGTATTCCTCTTGTTTCACTGAGCATTAGCATTTCAAACCCCTCCAAGGTGGAGATGAGTTGTTCTTGGAAAAGTTGTTTGAGGATGGTATCAGACGGGAGATCCGATCATAGTTGAATATCTTCATGTTGACTTCCATAGCTTCCATTGTCAACCAAACACTGATTGCGAAGCCCAATCTGAGAGATTATAGGGCTGAGAGATAGGGAGTTTCCGCTTCTAGAGTTATTGCTCCACCAGCTCACTGTAAGAAGTGCTATATGGAGTCTATGAACGGTGACATGAGGAAGTGATTCAACTCATTAGGTATCCAGGTGGTATGTTACCAGTGTGGAAGGGCTGGGCATATGAGGCCACGATGCTAGAGAGACCCAGTGGAGTGCCGATCTTGTGGCATGATGGGTCACCTTTAGTCCTTCTGTCAGGTTTTCTCACCAGAAGCTGGTGACATGGGTTCATCCATGACTCCTCGTACAAGATCATCTCCATCAGTTTCCCACCAGTCTGGGAACTGGAGTTCTTCCAACCATTTAGTCCGAGGTGGAGGTCGTCGCCGTGGTGGTCAGTTACCAGGATACCAGTGACAACATGGTGGATCTGATCAAAGTAGTCAGTAGGGTCACAAGGCCACAGAGCTAGCCAGACTATTACAATAGAGAAGACCCATCTGGTGCAGGATCATGGCCCCTAAACAGTTCGAGGTATGATCCTAGTAGCCTTGTTTTTATCTTCAACTCTTTGGGATACTGGTGCAACGCATAGCTTTATATTTTTTTTCTATCGTGGAGATCCTTGGGCTCTGTATCTTTTCTTTTGTTGATGTCTAGATTCTATACACTTTTTCAGGGACTAGAACGACTAGTCTACGTCAGTTCAAGGAGTTCCCTCTCGAGGTTTTTCGTTGTCACTACGTTTGGGATCATTATGTTCTAGAGACGACCGACTATGATGTCTTTCATAGAATGGACTAGCTAGTTTCCTTCCAGGTATTTGTTGAAAGCTATTTCTGAAGGGTGAGTTTTATATCACTATAGGGTGGATATTTACTTCAAAAGGGAAAGTGGGATGTCCATGTGAGTAGAGCGGGACCAAAGAATCATGGGTTAAGAGAAGTTATAGCCCAGATTTCTAGTCTTTATCTGGATGACTAGGGGACTTCAAAGTTAGACTTTCCTCCAGTGGTGGATCATTTCAGAGAGGTTTTTCCAGAGCACATTCTAGGTTTTCCTCCAGATCGCGAGGTAGAATTTTCTATTAAGCTCGTGCTGAGAGCGGAACTGATGTGCATTCCACTTATAGTATGGATACACCTGAGTTGCAGGAGCTCAAGAAGCAATTGGAGGAGTTACGGGCCAATGGATTCATCCAACCCAATACTTCTCCTTGGTGTTCGGTTGTCCTATTTGCAAAGAAGGTAGACGACACCCTCATGATTTGTGTGGATTATCAGAAGATTAACTGTTTGACGATCAAGTACAGATATCCCTTGACAAGGATTGATGAACTCTTTGATCGTGTTCGAGGATCATGGGTGTTCTTGAAGATCAACATGAGGTCCGGTTACTATCAGTTTCACGTTAAACCATTTGATATACCTCCCAAAGATTTTGGGAGAAGGTATGGTCTAAGAGAGCCACAGTTTTATGCTAAGTTCTTGAAATTCAACTTTTGGATGGATCAAATTCACTTCTTAGTTCATGTTATCTCTGAGGTAGGAGTATCAGTAGAACCATGGAAAGTGAGAGCTGTAGTTTCTAACGAGAAGTCGAAGAACGTATTTGAGGTGTAGAGCTTTCTAGGGCTGGCTGGATACTACAGACATTTCATACTAGACGTTTCATTCTTGAGAGCACCGCTGACATGTTTGACTAAGAAGGTTGTGATGTTCTTATGGTTAGAATCTTGTGAGTCAGCCTTTTAGGAGCTCAATGGGAGGTTTAATTCATCACCGATACTAATCTTGCCAGATCCGAGCAAGAGCTGCACCATTTATTGTGATTCTTCAAGTATCGGGTTGGGAGTTGTGCTTATACTGGGATATGGAGTCATTGGTTACGGGTCTCGGTAGTTGAGGCCACATGAGAGGAATTACCCGACACATGATCTGGAGTTGGCAGCTATTGTTCATGTCTTACGGTGTTGGAGATATTATCTTCTGGGAGAGAATTTTCAGGTTTTGACTGACCAAAAATTTCTCAAATACATCTTCACTCATCATGATATGAATCTGAGAAAACGTAGGTGGGTCAAGTATCTTCAGTCCTTTAACAATGAGCTTGCCTATACACCTGGGAAAGACAACGCAGTGGCTGATTCATTGAGCCATAGAACATAGATACAGGCAGTTCTGGAGGCTACCAGTGAGTGGCAGCTTATGGATCTGTTCTATGAGATGCATTTGGAGGTGCATGACAGACAAGGGCAGACATTTCTATCTTTAGTAGCTCTTACTTGTACTATGCTTGATTGAGTGTGAATGCGGAATTTATTAGATTCTGATGGCCTAGTCCTTTGGGAATGTGTGTCTAGAGAAGACCCTATTCCTGGATGGACCATATGCAAGGATGAGATAGTGTTTTTATGGGGGCTCGTATGGGTTCCAGAAGAGATACGTGATGAGCTAATGTGAGACTTTCATTCCTCGTTTTGGGCAGTTCAACCTAGTGTCACCTAGATTTTTCATGATCTACACTGTTATTATTGGTTTCCTTGTATGAAGAGAGATGTTTATGGGTTTGTAATGAGTTTTTCCACATGTCCGCAGGTGATGGAATATCATCAGCGACTAGAAAGAATTCTGCAGTAGTTTCCCATTCCTGAGTGGAAGTGCAATGACATCATGATGGACTTCATGACCAGTTTTCCGAGATCGCCACGAGGGAATGATGTGGTATGGATTGTCACTGGCAAACTCACGAAGGTTGCTCACTTCTTGGTGATCAAGGAGACCTTTAGTGTTGACCAGCTGGGACAGTTGTACATCTGAGAGATTTTACGTCTATATGGGGTTCTCTACTCCATTGTTTCAGACAGGGATGCATGTTTTACTTCTCAGGTCTGGCAGGGGATTCAGAAGGCTTTGGGTACACAGGTACTTTTGAGTATAGCAGACCATCCCCAGACAGATGGCCAGTTCGAGCGTGTGATTTAGGTGCTTGCGGACATTCTTCAAGCATATATTCTGAATTTTGGAGGTTCTTAGAAGAGACATATACCTTTAGTGGAGTTTTCCTACAATAATGGTTTTCAAGAAACTATTCAAATGATACCTTATGAGGCCTTGTATGGTAGGACATGCCGATCGCCTTTGTGTTTGTTGGAGGCAGGAGAGGTAGCTATGTTGGGACCTCATCTTGTCCAGGAGACCACAAAACATATAGAGTTGATTTTGAAGAATATGGCTACTACATAGTCTCGTTAGAAGTCTTAAGCTGATCAGCGGAGACAAGGTCTGGAGATCAAGGTTAGAGATCAGGTTTTTCTACGCGTCGCACCAGGTTTGGGGCACAGAAGGATCATGATACAGGTTAAGCTTTCACCGAGGTACGTCGGGCCATTTGAGGTGTTGGAGGGAGTTTGTCCAGTTGCCTATCGGTCGCAGTTACTGTAGAGGTACCAAGATATGTACAACGTCTTCCACATTTCACAACATCGACATTACATTTCACACCCGTCTCATGTCTTGAAACTCATGGAGGTTGAGTTAGAGGTGGATTCCTCATTCGAGGAGCATCCTATCCAGATTGTCGATCGCAATAGAATTGTTCTTTGTGACCGGTCTGTTATTCTAGAACCAGTGCTATATCAGCACGTGAAAGTACAAGATGAGACTTAGGAGAGGGAGGCATATGTACGCGCACGATGGCTGAAGTTGATCGATGTTTCTTCTTTTATTCCGTGCTAGGAAAATTCAGGGACAAAATTCATTATGGGGGGAAGATTGTAAGAACCAAGACCTTCTCTCTAGGTATGTTTTCCTTTTCTGGTTGTTTTTTACAAAAATAGGTTTTTTGTGAGGTTGTGCAGTGGAACACAGTTGGCGCACGGTCTGAACAAACCATTCCGCCCGCCCAAGAAACTGTGCACCGTTGACAGTATTATTTGCACAGGCAGTGCACGGTTTTCCCAAACCGTGCAGGGAAACTGTGCGACCAATTAAAAGTAGGGTTTTAAAGTCTCAGGCCACTCAGGATTTCCCATTCCTCCAAAATTCTTTCTCCCACTTGTGGGTGATTTTGGAGTTGCGATTTTCAGTGGTTGGGGGAGATCCATGGCTCATTTTGAAAGCAAATCGAAGGGGTTTCATGGTGAATCGAAGGTGGTTCTTCTTTGGTATGTCCCACCTATTGTTTTATCCAAGGTTTTACCTAGATCTTATCTTCCCTATCTATATGTATTCTAGATATACATTCGTTACATGTACATATAGTGTTCGGTTTTCCGTAGTTGTTGATTTTAAGTCTTTTGCATGATAGGGAATGAGTTTTAGAGCGGTCTTCTTTGATGTGTATTCCAGATTTGTGTGTGTAGTTGATTGATGATCATTTTTTCCAGAATGCTAAAGTTAGGTGGTTTGTGCCCTTCCATTAAAAGTCTTTGAGTAATTTGTGTAAATTCCACCAATATCCTTGAATGGGGTATTGCGTGTTTACCATGTTACCCCTGTTGTTTTCCTACAATTCTTGTATATCTGTGTAGAGCTAAATTGGATATGAAATAGGTTGATTGATATGCCCTGGATGTTCAGCTCACACTTTATTCTATTTATGACTGTTTGGTCTTGTTTAGCCTATTGGACATTTACCGTTTTCCATGCCTTGTGATCGTAGGATGGAGTGTTGTCTTTATGACATGCTTGAGATATTTTAGGCTAGTTATCCAAGTAGTTCAGTTGGTTTCTTTGGACATATAGCATCACTATGCATTGAATTACACGGGGCTGCGATAATCTGGTGTAAAGACTATAAAATGATAGACTGTGTGAGATTCCTCATAGTGTCTTTGGTCATTATAGACAATAAGATGATAGATAGAGTGAGCTTCCTCAGAGAGTATTTGGTAATTATAGACTATATGAGGATAGACCGAGTGAGCTTCAACAGAGAGTCTTTAAGCATTATAGACTTTGAGGGGATAGACTGAGTGAACTTCCTCAGAGAGACTTTGTTTTACTTTAATTATGATGAACCACATTAGGATATAAGAAGAATTGACCAGGTTATCTTCCTCACTGAGTCTTTGAATGCCCTAAGGATATAAGAGGAATTGAGCGAGTGAGACACCTCAGAGCATCTCTTGACATTGGGGCTATAAGGGTAATTGACCTTTTGTGCTTCCTCAGAGAGTTCTTGAATACCATAGACTATAAAGAGAATTGACTATGAGTTCTTCCTCAGAGTGTCTTTATGAATTCATTTGACTTAACCAGAGGGGATAGAGTGAGTGTACATCCTAGAGGGTTTCTTGTACTTGTTAGGTAGGACCAACGGGGATGGCTGTGAGTACTTCCCAAAGGGTTACCTGTTTGTGCCTAGCTTCTCAATAGTTATTGCTTGATATTAGAACTGTAGATTGTTTACTATTCAGCATGTTCATGTTACTGCTTTCTGTACATTTACCTACAATATATTTACTGACTATTAGGCATAGATCTTTGGGTGGTTTCCAACTGGGATTTAATCACACACCCTAGTTGGGCCATGCTATTGGGCCCAAATAGATCATATTGTTACAAGTATAGATAAGGGAGAGATCCCTTCCATTTTAGGTAATTGACTTGCTATAGAGCTGGAGAGCATGGGACTAAGCATAGGCTTATGATGATGAAGAGCTGTTATCTTTTTTTATTATACCTGGTTCAGTACTATTTGTATTCAGCATTGGGACTTGTTTGTATGTTTTCTTAGATATTAGTATCATGCATCATTTATTATGCATATTCTCCAGTTGTTCCTTACATTCAGTCTTCAACAGTTTACTATTGTATGGATTTTTACTGCTTCCCTTATTGTTTTTATTTTCTAATGATGTGTACTCTTCCAATGAGGGTGTAGTTTTCCCACAATCACATCCATGGCACACACTTCTAGTCAGCAGCCTCTGGAATTCGGGGAAATGTGCATGAGGCCATGTGACCGACCAGGTACATGCCACCTCTGGGTGGCTTCTGGAACCGAGACCTTACAATCTGCGTGTACTGAAGTGGAAGCCGAAGGAACAAAATATTCAGATCCAATATGGATAATAGGAAATTATGGAAGGATAGATATCGAAATATATGGGTACTAGGTTTGGGTATACATCAATGGATATGGATATGGTGAAGGTGAGAACATCCATAGAGGAGATATTAACATGGTATGTGAGAAGAAGATAAATGAGTTGACAATGGAGGCATGGGTGGTAACGTACCAGGAGGATCACGTTGACGATAGAATGGTGTGGTAGATATGGTGTCTTCTAGTGGGACATATTGGATATAGGTATAGTGGCTTCTCTATCTAACTCTATGAGCACCACCTCTCAGACCCATACTAGTAGACTAGGTTGGATTCAACTCTGGTTCTATATAATGTCCCAAAAAAATCATAAATAGTAAGGAAATTACCTTATATGTAATTTATAAGTAAAATACTACATTTATTTTACTTTCTATGGGAACCATAGGTGGAAAACCATTCTCATTCTTCGATCGATCATTATCAATAATCACTTTCTTAGAACTTCATCAATAATTTTCATAATCTATAAAATAATGATATTTAAATGTTTTAGAAATAGTTTTTTAAAAATGATGCATAAAATATTGAAGTTAAATAATTCATAAAAAATTCAAAACATGTTTCAGCAACAATAATTAAAAAACCATTTTAATGTTTTTTACAAACCCATTTTAATCTATATTTTTAGAATTAAACATAATATAATTAAATGGAATGAAAAAATTGTAAAATAAACATAACATTCTAAAATGAAACTAAATTAATGTAATTGTAGTAGTAACAACTTGTGTAACCCACATTAAGGTTAAAATAATGAACTATCATCATATATGGTTGCTACTATATATTACCCACAACTCCCTTAGGATCAACATCAACACTAATAATAAGACAATTTGAGTCATCAAAGGTAATATTTTGTAAAAACATATTGGTGGAATAAATGGTTTTACTTTTCACCACCATTATGTAAAATATTTATTTCAATTTCTTCATTAATGAAACCATAAACTAGTCTTTGATGATCATTCAAAGAAAAAGCATGATTATCCATTAATGTCAAAATGTATGGTTCATCAGTTTCAAGAAATCAGCTCATGTCAATAGCTCTGAATCAAAATTTATCAATAAAGATACCATGTGGCATCATCGAATCAAGCGATTCACATTTCATCATAGCGATTCCACTATGAGAGTATTATCTAATTAGAATATTTTATCATCATTTCCATAATAAAACACATTATCATATCGATACCTACTATCTGATGCACCGATATAACAATCTGTTGTAATAGTTTCATAACTCCATCATCATGTGTTCTCATTTTCACCACATGACCAATTGAATCAAATTTATACCCATTTATTATAAAATATTTTCATCCATGAACCAAATAATTGGGACCAACATCCATCACTCTTAATTCTTGAGAAAAAATTCAATAGGTAAACTCAATAGGCGATATATATATATATATATATGAATTTTATATTTAAATGAATATTTATATTTTAATGTAATTATGTTAATGGTCATACCTTAGATCTTAACTAAGGAGGAAACTCTTTTCCTTTTAATGCCTCTATCCTAAACAAAGGCAAATATCTATGACCTCTTCTTATAATTGGATTATGTTCCCTGTAAAAAATGATAATAAAAGATTTAGGAATATGTGAAATGAAAAATTATGGGATAATATATTAATATTAAATTTATTTACTTGATATAGTCCTAAAAAACCATAGTTAAACAACACTGTGAGATATTCCACATCATGCTCTTCAAGGCTCAATATAGCCAATGCTTGTGACCAATGAATAACTCTTGTTTAGTGAGGATATGGAAATGAGGGATCAAATTACACATACTTATCATTTTGATTTCTCGTTTTTGGTTATTTCATGTGCTCACATCATTCCAATACATTGAAAAAAATTCATTTATTCTTGTGGTAGACAACCTATCACAATGGAACATTTTGGATGATTCGTATTTTGGAAATAATATTTCATTGTACACTAACTTATTCCAGAAGGATACATTCCAAAAAAAATCAATAGGTCCCCCAAGAAGTGTTTTATTTGGAAGATTTACTATGAAAATCAACATTCAGGTGAAAAATGATGGAGGTATTTTATTCACCTCACACAAAATTAAAGGATCTCCTTGTTTTATTTTTATTAATAAATAATTGGATAAACATTTAGAACAATGTACTTTAAGAAAATGGCACAATAGAATAACTATAAACATTAAATTAAAAGATATAAAATGATGGATTTATATAGGGGTCACTACATAATGAGTGATCTGATAATAATGAGTTTTTGGTAATATTCATTTAAACATCCTTCTGTTGAATCATTTATATTTTTTTTTTGCATATCAATTAATAAGCATAATATTTTCCAATAATTCTTGAAATTTAATATTCTCTAAAGGTTTCATCATATAAGAAGCACAATGACCATTCTATTTATTTTCAACAATACACACCAGATGCAGTTCTAGTCAAATACCCCAATCCAACAAGTCCCATGGATATCAAAAGTCATTTTTGTTCATCCCCACAATATTAAGAATAATTGAAAGAAAAATTTCACATATATTATTCTCAATATTCAAGACGAATAAATAATGATGTAAAAAATGCATAGACCAGTATGAAAACTCAAAAAAATTACTTTTATTTTTTCAATTGTATATGGATTCATTGTTAAAATTATTTATCTTTTTATATTTCATCTGTTCTTTCCACAACTAAAAACATAAATATTTAAATTCATTAAGAAAAACTATTTCTATCATACATTTTGGAGGATATTTAGTTCCAAAAGTATAACGGACAAAGATTAACAAAAATGGACATTTAATTATATTTTTTGAATACATAATTCATTACAAAACACACATAGAATAACCATATTTGTTTAGTTACTTTAGAAACATGGTAAAATATATGCTATTACATGAGTTAGAAACGTTACCTCCCACTAGGGTTTCTATGAATAAAAACCTTCATATACATATCATACATAATGAATATCCTCATTTCCTAGAAAAGGAGACATAAAAAGGGGTGAGATCAGATGCTCAGTAAAGGTAATTAAAGTAGATATATAAGCATAAATATGAGTATAGGTGTATGAGAACTTGATCGTAACATTATAATGTCAAACATGGCATATAAGATACAATAAAAATAAATCATAGAACAATTATTGGAAGTTTATAATACACGAATCATTAGTTAATTGATAGAATAATTCATGAAAAAATTACATAATAATAAGACATGTAATTGAAGCAGAAACATAAGCATATAAAATCTTATGTCAAGGATACCAACCATGATCATCGTAACATGTTATCACATGGATAATCACTCAGAGACCTGCTTTGTTATTGGCCTAATGACCCATATACCCTCTTATTTTTAAGCCTCGTCGGTATACCATATACCCTTTTACTTTCATGGTTGGGATACAACTTGTGTACCTTTTAATTTTTATTCATGGGTTACGACCCATTTTAATTCTTTTTTTCAAGAATGTGCTACAAACCATGTACCAATTGAGCTTATATACCATTCATAATTAAGGAATTCATTATCATGATATATTAATACCACCTATATCATAATTTAATCTTACATACATGTCCCACTAGATCATAAAAAGTCATATCCTAACTGATGAAATTAAATTGGTATCATAACAATGTAATCATATATTACCACATGGAAAAAAGAAAAATTTGATAATCATTTTATTATAAGTATAACACATGAAAATAACTGTGTTTCAAAATAATATATTTACTGAAAAATAGCTAACATTCATAAAGATAATGTCATCAAAACATAAACCATTCAGAGAAAGAATATAAATGTAACATTTGGATAATTTCCCCAAAAAGGCATGAGTAACACCAACATATGATATCATAGACTGAAAATAATTTTGAAGTATATTTTATAATCATTTACTGGGTAAAATATCCTTTCTTCTTTGACAAATTCTTTTTATGATCTAAAATCTTTTGACTACAATTTTTTTTTGTAAACGGTTGGAAAATTTATAAATAATTATTGAAAACATTTTGGAAGTTATTTCGTTGAAAAAACGTTGAAAATTTATAAATAAAAATTGAAAACATTTTGAAAATAATTTCTTTGAAAATATTTTGAAAACATATAAAAATATCTTGAAAACGTTTTGAAAACCCTATCCATTGAATATATTTTGAAAACTCGTAAAAAACATTGATGATCATCAAAATCTTTTTCATTGATCACTAACTTATAAAAAATTATAATGGAAAATAATAAAATAATTAAAATAACTTTTTAATCATATAACAATATTTTAAAATACTTATTCTTTGAGATCCATAATAAATTCAAAAAATCTCAAGAATAATATAAAAAACATTTTCTTAATTATCTTTAGTAACAAAGAGTGTAAAAATAGTACCATTACATGGATATAACATGAATAACTAGATGTTATGAAAATTCATGAGATTTCTAGATATATTGTTCATATTATTTATTAAAGGGAATCATAATCTTAAAAAATCTCAAATAATGATGTGATTATAGCTATACACCCATACCACTTTTTTGAGAACGAATAAAAAATAGAAATTTTAACATTACATGAAGATTTAAATATCATTAAAAGATTTATTTTCTTTATATATCTTGTAAATGGTAGAATATACAAATCATAAAAATATATAGGTTTATAACAAGGCATGTGTCTCAAATAATACAAATTGAGGAAAAATTAATTTACTAATTTTGTAAATTCTGAAACATAAACCCCTTGAATGAAAGATAATAAAATGGATATGTATATACAGATAAATTGAAATATAATAATCATATAATACATCCATGGCAAGTATACAGACAACCAAAAAAGAAATGAGTGGGGAATAAGACATGTATTTCAAGAAAAAAAAAAGTAAGTTGAAATTCCCTTACCTTAAGTCTTTACATTGTTTGTACATGTTCAAACCTCTTGTATAATAAAAGTAAAATTATTATAAATATTAAAAAAAACTATTTATATATATAATACCATATATGATTCACATGTGACATTATATTAACTTTTTATCAACAATTCAATGATTAATTAATGTTTCTGGTAATAATAACTTTATTTATAGTATATATTTTGACATGTTATTCATAATCCTCATACTTATATCATTTTTTAATTATTTACTAAATGTAAACCATGAATTATATATCATATATATTCTGTATATGAATACTAATACAAATATATAATATATATAAATATTAACTGAAATACACCATTCATGGAGATGGTAGGCTATAGGTATGCACAAACGCCACTTCACATTTATTTTCGGATTGAAATAAATAATGAAAATAATATATATATATATATATATATATAATATAATTACAGTATAATTATTATTCCATATATATCATATATTTTTACAAACCCTTATTTAATACGTTCCATTTAATGTGTGAATGAATCACATCAATTTGAGAAGGTGATAGCTCACGCTTCTCTAAATGAAGTTATCAGAGTCAAGGAAAATGGAAATACTGAAGGTAAATTTTATATAATAACAAAATAATCATAAATAAATCATAAATATCATATATATAATCTAAAAATATAGTTTCCATCATAATTTCCAACCATGGGAGGTGGTATATGAAAAACAAACAACATCATTTTGTGAGGTGACAGTTCATCATACACAAAAATGATATGTTTGTTACCAATAAGCTATAAATTTGTGTAAGTGAATGAAGAAACATTATAATAGAAAAATCTCAGTATTTTTATGATAATGAGGTTAATATACATGTTTTTAATAATAATATGTTAGTCGATAGAGAATGAAAATAAATGAAAATATCTTGAGAAATGATGTTACATCTTATTTGGTTAACACCTCTTGGTTTGCACAAAATAGTTTTCTTGATTAGATTTCCACCAATTTTGAGACATAATATATTAATTTGGAGATTTTTATATTAGTTTTATGTAGTTATTTTTCAATCCAAAAAGTTATAGATGGGGGAATAAGTGTTATGGCTCTGATCTTTTTTAGAGTTGTGGATGAGTGACATTTATGTAAATTTTTTAAAAGGGAATTCCAACAAATATTTTCCTTTGAAAAGTGGATTCAATAATGATCCAAATTACCGAAAAGGCATATAATGTGGAAATATTTAAATCCGATGTATTTTTTTAAAGTTTCTATGTTTTTTTGGGCCATAAGCTTACAGTTTAGTCCTTTATTGGGCTAATTTTCCCCTTAACTGTTGCAATTAATTGTAATTACCTTCACTAGTATTTTCATGGAAAACATGAGTTTAAGTGAGTTGAAATTATTTATTATTATTACTAAAAATATGGAATCCACTTTTCTAAATTTTAATTACCAATATGGGATAAATTAATTTAAATTTAATCAGGCAGATAGGACAACAAAACATGTTCTATGGTGAGATTTTCCAATGGTTTCGTATGTTTTCATATCTAATTTTATCATGAAATTGATTCTGATGAAATAAGTTGTATTAATTGATATATAATTTTTCTAATTTATGTTTTAACGAATTTAAAGAAATATTTTTCTTATAAATAATTATATGAAAATGTAGTTTTGAAATAAAATTCATTTTTGTTTACTATTCATAAAAAAATTGAAACATAACTAAAAAATATAAAGAATTCACCCAAACCTTATTTTCATGTTTCTATATCAATGATAATGTTTATTTTAACATATGAAATCGATAAAAGTTACTATATTGTGATTTAGAACAGGTTACACATTAAAAAGAGATAAACTTGTTTTTAAGAAGAATACATATTTACATTCATAAAATTGGATTTATTCTTATATTATACATATAAAATCTATTGGATGAGTATAAAACATTGATTTAATATATTAAATATAAAATTTATCAAAATAATTATGAAATGTTTTTTTTTATTTTTATGTGACAAAATTGTGTTTCTAAAGGAAGATATTCTTCTAATAGAGTTAATTTCGATATTTTCAAACAGTTCTTACATTCAATTCATGGAATTGATAACAAAAGGACTAATTTTATAAACATGGGTAAATGATATTTTTACAATGTACATATTATTATTCATTACATACATTCCAATGGTTATTTGTTAGATATAATAATATTTTAATAATCACATTAATAGTATATTATAGGTTGATAAAAACTCGGCCTTGGGTGTAATGAATGATAATGAAGGGAATCAGTATTATATGTAATTTATGTCAAAAATATTGTTCAATTTACCGAAGATAACATAAGTGTTTCATGAACATCATAAAATAAAAACATAGTAAATTATCAAAAATATATATTCAATGTTGAGTGAAATGGAAAATACCAAAAAGAATAAATTATTTTAATAATTAATTTCACAAAATCTAGCGGTATTACATTACACCCCCTTAAAATTAATTTATTCCTCAAAATTCACATTGGATATCAAAGGATTAAAAGTTGAATGTTCCCATCATATAAACCCACATCATAAAAAATTATACTAAAATATCCTTTAAAAATATAGTGATGGAAAAATAACGGTTACACAAAGTAACATATAAGAAGGTTTCCACATTCGAGAAAATAGGTGATAAGTTAATATATAGACATATAGTAACATATTAAATAGTTGTAGGTATTCATTAAGGTCATCAATCACCAAAAAAATGAATAATGGAATGTTGTGGGCCTCAAAGGCATAAATATGTGATGATTTAAAAGGCCATCAGTTTAAAAAGATTGTATTATGGAAGATTTTTATTTATTTATTATATACCTACAGTTGAATAATTTTCATGAAAAGAAATAAATACATGATTTCTTGAAAACCTTACCATTTTTTCCCTTGAACCTCTTCCATTTCTTCTCTAATTCTATGAAATAATGGTTAAATTTACATTCATGAAATTTAATATATCATGAAATCCAAGAATAAAATGGCATGTCATTCATTCTATTTTTATCCCAAAAAACATTTATAAAATTTATTCCAATCTGTAAACATCATAATATGGTGAGATAATAATTTATTCTATAAAATTTTATCCGACATTTAACATTAATAATTTGATAAATATTTATCCTTATAACCCTTACAGACGATGAAATTAAATAGTCCATGGAAAGAAGGTCACCGTATTTTGAAAAATCAACATAACATTGAACCCTCATATATCATATAACATCTCTTATCTATCACCGATGAAACATGTGAATACCTTAATCATGTATTATATTGAAGCAAGGAAATAAAATGAATTTCTATAAATCCTTATTTTATACACACATTATTCTAAAAGATAATTTACAATTTATTCGTTAAATAAGATATTATCTTAAGAAACCATTTCTAACAGAAGCCTTGGTTTATATTTATAAATATAGAAAATCAATTTGAAATTATTAATTTAAAATTATTTCATAGAGATATAATAAATTATTATACTCATATCAAGTTCCACTAAAGGATGTAAAATATATTTTCCATAATCTTATTTTTAAAAATTCCAATGGGAAATTCACCAGTATGGAGTTTCCTATTTAACATAGATCACCTCATCCACTGTGAATGCATACTCATTTCCTTTGTCCTTTGTCGTTACAGTTTATTGGTGTTGATCATCATTATTAACCATTATATTTGGGAACTTTTTTGGCTAAATTCACAAAGACCCTTCAATTTAAACACTAATGTTTTTGTGGTACATTAGGTGTAGTTTTATCATTATTTTTATAATTATATAAATTTTTCCTTTCACTTCGGCAGTCATCCAAAAAATTTCATTACATTTCACACTTATAAAATTTACTAGACCCATTAATTAAATTCATTTAATTATTATTTTCAAACTTAGAGGATAAAGGAAAACTCATCTTCTTTATCTACATCTTTTTATATTTTACATTTAACTCCATATTCCTCTTTTTGTTAAAACAACGAGATTGATATTAAAATATGGCCTCTACATCATCTTTGATTTCCCAATTCACAATATCTTCAAATATACTAAAGAATATTATGGTCAATACCCTTACATGAAATGGATTTAATACTTTTAATAACCTATCAAGATTACTTTATTTTGGGATGGTAATTCGAGAACTATACCTCACAAGTATTGTGAAATTAACCTCATAGTTACTGATAGATTCATTAGCCTTTTACATCAACTCAAGTATATCTGTTACTTTCTTCGTATGAAGAAAATGATCAATGTACTAATTTAAGAATAAGTTCTTGAATACATCCCATTCCATGGATGATATCTCATTATGGTTCTTCTTATTATTGATTAAGGTCCACCACTAGTCTAATTCATCATCCAACCGATAAAAACCCAGAACAAATTTCTCATGTCCTGAACACTATAGAATCGATAATAAGTTTTTGTTGGTATTTATAATTTTTTAGAAAAAAAAAGTAGGTCATAAGAGACACTGGAGGAAGGTGGGTGTTGCCTCATGAAAGACTCAACAAAATGGTGTTCATTATTTTTCTCGTTTGGAATCTCAGTATGATTCCTAACTTGACAAATCTGTGTGATAATAGAAATGATGTTTTTCATTACATATCTCATAGCATTCAGATGCTTAGGAGAACAATCATTGCATTGTCTATCAAAATCACTATTTACATGGTTCCATCGGGTTCCATCCATTGACTAAAACAAAAATTCATAGAGTGAGAAACCATTGTCATATTGAGGAATGAATAAATCAGGAAAAAACACTTACATGATATCTAAATAATGACCCCATCCATAATATATGAAATCCTAGGTTTATCGGAGGTTATTCCTGGCAAAAATGTTTTTAAATTATTCATGATGGTTCTTTTAAATTTTTTTTAATACCCAAGAATATTCCCTAGGTGTGTCAAACTAGAAGGGTAGTAAAGCCCGTTGTCATGTACCGGGTTACACTCGAGTCAGGACTGACATGCCTTGTAAGAGTTATTACCCATTGGTACATCTATTCCAAATCCACATCCACTTGCATTATCCAGCTAAGGATATATTTCTACGAAACTAATCACTCTATATTTTACCAAAATTCAAGGATATTTTCTTATATGTTTAATTATCATTTTACATATCCTTATACATGTCCTTAGTTTTCTCACAATGGTTTTCTCATCCATGTTTCCTGAGGTTATCTAAATGTTTTCATTGATACCGACTATAAAGACCAAAGATTAACGTTTATAGATATTTCATCATTTTTTAAAATATGTAATACATTATAAAAATTATTCCATAGAACGTATTAGTTTAGTTTCTTCTGAAACATGGAAACGTAACAACTGGTACATGACTGGGATAAATTTTTTCGCAGTAGGTTCTTTGAGAACAAAACCCATTTAATAAATATTATTCATAACACATGTCTTCACATCCTAGGTAAGGTGACATAAAAATGGGAGATATCAAATTCCTAGTAAGAGAAAACAATAGAGATATGAAAGACTAAACATTAGGATATGGGTATGAGATCATGATCATATAATTATAAGATCACAAAAAGCATATCAAAGACCATAAACATGAAACATGACACAGTTATTCAAATTTCACAATACATGAATCACAAGGGAATCATGATCATGAAACATGAAATAATTATTTAATAATAAGATATATAATTGTGGTAGACACATTATCGTATAAAATCTTATATCAAGGCTACCTACGAAGACATTCGTATAATGATAGGATTGGACTAATCACCCATTGACCTTCTTCTATCATGGGCTAATAATCCATGAAACATCTTATTTATGGGCATGGGAAACAACTCGTGGACACTTTTTCTTTCAGGATTGTTACATAAACTATGTCCCAATATATTTTCTTGCTCGGTCTAAAACTCATGTACCCTCTTGTTTTAATAATTAGCATAGAACTTGTGTTCCCATTGAGCTCATGTACCATTTATCACCACCCAATTAACTGGAGGGAGATATATGTCCCACCCATATAATAATTTAATCAAACATACATGTTTTTAGGGATCATAAAAAGTCATATCACAACCCATGAAATGAAATTCATGTCACAAACAGGTAATCATATCTTAGCATGTGTAAAATTGAAAAACATCATATTCCATTCCTCTAAATCAAAACCCATGAAAATGAATGTGTTTCATAAAATTATAACCCATGAATAAATACGGGTCTCATAAACATCATGGAATCATAAGATAAACCATACAAATAATGAATATGAATGGAACTATAGTATCATTTCCTATGAAAGGAATGAGTAACACCAACAGATGACATCTTATATGGAAAATACTTTTTATATATCTTTTAAAAACATTTCTTGAAGAAGATATACTTTCATTTATAGAAAATTCTTTCCAAAAATAAAAACCTTATTAAAAACATTATATTTGATAGAATATTTAAAACTTATAATGAATACATAGAAAAAATTTAATACCATTTCACTGAAAACACATTGAAAAGATAAAATGAAATATTGAAAAGGTTTTGAAACCCATTTATTTTAGTACATATGGAAAACTTATAAATAAATCTTGTAAATTATTTGAAAACATTTTTAATTTAAAATACATTGATATCTCATAAATAATATTCAAAATCCAAGAAATAATTTTAATTAAAATTATCCATTTGAAAACATATAAATAGGGATTTTAATATCTTTTGAAACACATTTTAAATATAAAATAATGTTTGAAAATATTTTTTATTTCAAACCCAATTTATAATAAACAAATCTCACTAATATTCGGAAAACAATTTAAAAATTTATCTTAACTTCCAAAGAGTGAAAAAATGGTAACATTTATAGGATAAAACAAGAATAACTAGAGGTTAAGAAATTTCATGATATTTATTGAGGGATGATGAATCATAATATTTCATTAATGGAATCATAATCATAAATAATCTTGTTAAACGATGAGATTATAGATATAAACTATTACGACATTAGTATTATTGAATCAATAAAATATGAAAAAAATAGCATTACATGAATCATCAAATTTAATTAAAAAAAGGATGTTCAAGATATATGCTTCAAAAGGGAGAATATACACCTCATACAAAAAAAGGCACTTAACAAGGAATTTGTCTTGATGAAGGAAAATTTCGACAAAATTACATTACCTATTTGGAATCTTTTGAAACATAAACCCCATGAAAGAAATATCATAAAATAAAGATGTAAATACCCATAAATTAAATTATGAGAATCATATAATACATCCATTTTTTTTCTACACACCACACAAATGAAATGAGTGGTGAATAAGTCATGTATGTCATGAAATAAAATTGATATGGAATTCACATAACTTATGTCTTTAATTTTTTGAACACATTAAAAACTCATATATAATTAATATAAGTTTATTAAACATCTACCAAAAAAATATTCTTCAATATAATAAAATATATGGTTGCATTATGACTTTATTTTCTCCGTTTATTATCTATTCTAGGTTAAATCAATGTTTATGGTAAAAATAACTATGTCTATCATACATGATTGGACTTATTATTCATGATCATCTTTTATAGAACATGATTTAAATATTTCCAGAATATAAAAAATAATTTAAATATCATATATATTTATTATATAAATATTTATAGTAATTGATAAAATATATAAATATAAAACAAAATACTTCATTAATGGAGAAAATATGTTGTATGTATGCATGAAAATTGCTTCCGTTTTATTATCCTATTGAACGAAAAAATGTAAATAATATATAAGTATTTATATATATATTATCATTATAGTAGAATTATTATTTCTTATATATCATATATATTTACTAAATCCATCCTTAATAATTTTCATGTAATGATTGAATGAATCACATCACTTTAAAGAGGTGGTAGTCCACTCTTCCACAAACGAAGTTATTGAACATAAATAAAATGGAAATAATTACGGTATGTATTATATCATAATAAGATAATAATATATAATTCATAAATATAATATATATCATTTAAAAATACAATTTTCATTATAATTCCAATCAATGATACGTGGTATTTTAAAACAGAAAACATTGTTCTGTGAGGCGATAGTGCACCATACACAAAAATGGTTCGTTCATTACCCATTAGATGGTAGTGTATGTATGTTCAGTAAAAAACTTATAATAAATACATTATAAGTATAATTAGAACAATGGGGTTATTATATGATTTTTTAATATGAATATTTTATGTTATAGAGAATGAAAATAAAATAAAGGAGTTTGAAGAAGGATGTTACAACTTCTTTGGGTTACTCCTCATGGTTTTCACCAAAGAGCTTCCTTGTTTGGCCTTATTCCAAAAGGTAGGCTACTTGGATTGAGGAAGTCATTTTTGGAGGAATTTAAAATGTTTCTTTCTCATTAAAGGGTCTTTGAGGTGGAAAAAGTGGTTGGGGTGACTACTTTTTTATATTGTAAGAGGTGGGGTATTCTTGTAAACTTTTGAGAAGGGAATTCCACCATCATTTTAATATGATTTGTGATCCAAATAATAAAAATATATATATATATAAGGAATATTAGGGATGACATATATCCATCCAATTTATTTTGGCTAATTGTTTTGGTCATTTTGTTCCATAAGAATATGATTCAGTTTTTTATTAAGCTAATTTTCCCCATAATCATTGACATTAATTTAAATTTACTTAATTATTAATTTTGGTAAAAAATGAAGATGAACTTATTAGAAATTATAAATAATTATAATTCAATATATGGAATCCATGTTTCCAATTTTTAATTATAATTTTTTTAGAAATTAATTTAAATTTAATCCCACAAACTAGATGAAAAATTTGTTTTCATGTTGAAATGTGCAAAAGATTGGTATGTTTTTATATCCAATTTTAAATTTAAAATGATGAAATTGACCTAAATAATATTAATCAACTTATTGTGGACCTAATTTATCCTTACAACCAACAAATAAAATAATATATCTAAATAAATAAATTAAGAAAAAGTATTTTTGAAATAAAATCCATTATTTTTAACTATACAACAAAAAATGAACCTTAATATAAAAACACCATAAATTCACCATAAGAAAAAATTTATCAAATGTTATCAAATATGAAATTTATTATTATATATAAAATCAATAAAATTCCGGAAAATTATATTTTAAATTGGTTAACCATTAAAATCCATTAAAATTTTTCATTAACAGAACACAACTTTTTATTTATAAAATTAGATTTATTCTAAACGTATTCATATGAAAATAATTTGATCAGTATAAACAAAATTGTCCAAATATATTATATAATAGTTTTAATGAAAACTTTAATAAAAATTTGATTGATTAATTTATTGATATAAAATTGTCTTTGTACATAAAAAAACAATTTTTCTAAAATGGTTGTTTCTTTATTTTCAAATAGATTCTACATTAACTTCTATTAATTGATTACAAAAAGATAAATTTTATACATATGGGTAAATCATATTTTCATAATTTAGTAAAAATTATTTGTAACATCCATTCCAATTGATTGGGTGTAGTTATAATAATATTTTAATAATATTATTAGGAATATATTATAGATCATTAAAAACTCACCCTTGAGTGTAACACAAACTATCAAAGGGAATCATTATTGTGTATAATACAAGAAAAACACAGTGTTTCATGTACCACAAGATAATATGTGTGTTTTATATAGTGCATGAAATACAAGAACTATGCTTTAATATTTTTAAAACCCTATATTTAGCATTCTTTGAAATGTGAAATATCAAAAATAGTAATTAATTTTGAAAAACATTCAGTAAATATTTGGGTACTATATTCTACCACGAATAAAATTATTTTCTCCCTTGAAATAGATCCACGACTGTAATTTGACAAATTTGTGATGAGATCCTGATGCAAATGTGCTTTTGTGATGGGATCCCATCTTAAATAGTATGCTACAGAAAACGGGGTCACAAATAGAAATTTTTACAATAGGACGGTCACATATAGTTCTCCGTTTATATATATATATAAACCTACTTCGACTGGATCGTCACAAATACTTTTTTTGGGATTCGCCCATTCTCCAATCAAAAATAGTTATTCAAAAATTTATATAAACTATTAGTGATGGGTTCCCGTCAAAAATACATAATAAAATAATAAATATATTCAATAAAATTATGATAAATTAATATTAGAAAATGATAATTATAATAATTTTATTAATATACATAATATTATAGTATATGATAATAATACTAATATTAATAATATGAGAAATTATATTATTATAATATAAATATGTGACTAATACTAATAATATAATAATGTTATATTTGTTATTAATATTTATAAAAAATTTATATTATTATTATTAAAATAATTAACAAAATAATATATTAATATTATCAATGTTCATAAAAATTATAAAAAATAAAATAATAATAATAATAATATTATTATTATTAAAGTAAAGAAAAATTTAAAAATTAATATAAATATTAAATAATAAAATAATAAAATATTTCATATAAAAAAATAAAAAAAATTAAATTATCCAATATTCCCACAAATATAAAAGATTGAAATGGTAAATAGTTTATACTAAAAAATCCTTAAATTCAAATGTTTTTAATATGAAAAAAAATCACAGGGGGATAGTCTTCTGGAGGAGGTGGGGGAGTTGGAGGAGCTGGAGGTGATAGTGGATGAAACATCATCCCTAAACTACGAGTCAGACGTCACATTTACTCCATCTACTCATGTTGCATTTGTTTTCATCAAAGCAACTTTTCCTTGGACAGATGCTGATGTCATCAGTGATCCTCCTAAAGATGCTGCTGGTGATGCCGCATCTCCTCCTTCTCCTTACACAAACGGTTTATAAACTCGCTCTGAGTTCGTAGCTGCTCTTGATACTATGATCTAGAAGATGATACCTCTTAATGAGTTCCACTTGAGATGGACATCGATATCGCAGTGGAACCAAAATAAGTTCTAGGAGTCAATCAAGAGTCGATATCAACTACTTTCCCCATCTCGAAGGCATACTGGGACTCCTGCATCCATGCTACCTCATCGAAATGGTGAGTACTATTCTAATCAGCCTTATTGTTCGGACTCTTAGTCTATATCTAAGAGGTCGTGACCTTATATGACTACTTTATTTCCAATTTTAAATTAAAATATTGAAAATTTTATATATAGTTAATTTTTAGAATAAATAATAAATAATATTAACCACAATCCGATGATGGGGATCACCTTTAATATCATCAGTGGAAGGATCATTATAATCCTTCGATAAATGTCATAAGCTGTAATATCCTGCTGCTTGACTCCCTTTGTGAATGTAAAATAATATTTTTATATTTTAAGTTATATAAAATATTTAAAATAGTTACATTCATGATTATCTCTACAGGTACTGAATGTACGACTACCGGCTCAATGAGTCACCTCCTATCTCCCCAGGTTTTGTCATCCCAATAAAGATATCCTCAGAAATCCACCACCCAACCATGGTTAGCCTATTTCATCCCTAACGTGATATGAAATGCACTCTTGTCGGTGGTCTTTACACGACTCATCAAATACTTCCACTCCTACTTTCTTCATAGCCATCCTTCTCAAATTGTGCAAAAACTATCGAAAACAGTCATGCATAGACACCTCGCATGCCTTATGGCTAGCATCATGAATGCTATCATTGATAGGATACCATAATCCTTAAAAATAATTTATAACATCAAGTTGTTAATGAAATGAATTTCAAAATAATTATTATTTATTTATGTACAATCCAATGATCAATCATCCTGAGCTGCACATCAATGGAAATTGTTTCCCATGTGATCTATGGATGATAAAAATAATTTTGCAAGATGATGCTCCCATTTCCAACAACTATATGAGCAAGACTGTGAGAAAATAAAAAATAATCAACCATTTAGTATATAAACTAATTAATTAATTAAAAATAAAATACACAAGTTACCATACATCAATGTGCGTAGATCAAATCCAATACCATGACATCGGTCAAGGATTGGGTTCGGAATCATTAGTCATGCAAAAATGCACCCCATATGTGTACCCCTGAAACTGCCATTAGGCTGATGTTCATATGTTCCCAAATAATCCTAATCCAAAGGTATTTCAACCTCCTACAGCTGAATAAACAGAATATCATCCATATGAAACAAAAAATAATTGTTGTTGACAAATATTTTTAAATTACTATTATATATAGATATATATTTGTTATATCATTTAAATGTGTCAATGTTCACCTTCATCTTCATCTTAATATCATACGATGTCAATGTTTTCTTATTCCTCTCGGCATCATCAATATCTATATGAGTTTCAGTTTAGTCATCTCTCGCAATTTCAAATTCATTTCTCATATCATTAACATCATCGTCACCATCGACCATTAATTGTTGGTTTTCATCATCGATATTCACGTATCTTTGTTAAAACAACGGATTTTGAGTCTTCTATTGAAAAAGTTAAATTCCATGCACTTTATTGAAACCACATTAACATTGAGTAAAATTATTTTCCCGAAATAAGACATTTATTATTATCCAAAAATCACTCAGGTCTCTTGAAGTAGCAAAGTAAATTGCACAATAAGTTTCAATTTCATGTTGAGCCAATAAAAATGGTTCATTTAATGCAAGAATACTTTTATATTTAATATCAACAATTCCATGAGTCGGATTAACACAGAAGTCTCTCTTAGTATCCAACCAATGATATTTAAACATTGTTATTTTATTTTTTCCTAGATAACACAGTTCAATAATTTCATCCAACATGCTTTAAAAGTAAAAATCATTTTTTCTATGATAATATTATCTAAATAAAATTCTTTTTTTCATTGTTTTTTTGATTCCCCATATGAATGTGTATGAAATAAAAAACCATTCACCACATATTTATTATAATATTTAACAATTTTGGATTGCGGGTCACTCAATATACACAGTCTCATATCAATTTTATCTTCATGTTAATACACTTGAGAATATATAAAATAATTATTACTATAATAAATAATAAAGTAAATTTATTTGTTAAACCACCAATAATTTATGTTACTGGTTTTTGACACCATTGATATTTTTTTTTTCTGACATTCTTCAAGATCAACTATTGTAATTTTGGGAATCTATTTCTTGATATGATTTTCATATAAGATTCAAATAAAATTTGTTATCTTACTGTTACCTAAATTAGAGAATAAATGATATAGGAACTCAAAGTAGGAATGATGTCATTTCTTGATAGTTGAGTAGAACATATGATGGGCTCTGAGATGTTCATCATCTCAAATCTGTCATTCATAAACTTTACTGAATCCAACCTATGGCTGATTAAAAACTGATAATTGATTTCCCATATCATCTTCAATATTCCCCTCATTCCTTACCATGCGGTTTTGTTTTTAGCGATATTATGATTCAAAATAATGTGTGTATAAAAAAGAAATTTACACTTGCAAATAAGTTTCATCCATTGAGCCTTGAACTGATTCATTGTTACATACGTTTTTTAGCAATTAATGCATGCATCTCTCTAATGGTAATATTCCTAGAAATTATATTAGACCTCCACATTTAGTTCATGTGGAAAATTTAATATCAATTGTATCATTCAGATAATGAAATCTAGTGGAATGATTATTTCTAGTTACATATAATTATAAGAATCTTTTTTTTCAGTTTTCTTAGTACTTCTTAGTTTGTTTTCACCACACAAATGTCTACAAAAATTATTATATTTCTATTATCGAATCCCAAATCATATAATTCATCAAACTCTTTATTTCAATCTTCATAAGTACTTCCATTATAACATGAAAATGATTACTTTTTAATCCAGTAATATGACAATTCCTAACACATCTATCCAAATAGGAAGCATATCCACTTGGAAGTCTCAAGTTTGTAATCCACTGACAAAAATAACAAGTGAATCTCATTGAATAGTGTGTAAGCAGATTTTTTCTCCATCAACCTCTTTGATATGACATTTTCAATAAATTCATGTTCTCATCACCTTCAGATTTGTGCAATATCTAATCGTGCCTTTATATTATCTTTGATCTTACCTAGTGTATAAAAAAATATTTGAAAAAAAATATTAAAACATTTCTTCTCAATATTCATGATATTCATCATGTGGTGGACCAAAATATCCGACCAATATGGAAGATCCCAAAAAAAGATCAGTTTTATCTAATTTTGCTCTTTCCTAATGCCATGAATTTTATATTGGTTTATTTTTGGTTCAAATTTTATGGGAGGTAATGAAATACATGAGATATCTTTTGAGTTTCTATCACTTTCAATTATTTCTTTTCTAAAATGATATTTGTTCCTCAGAAATTCATGATCGGTTGGAAGAAATATACGATGATAGTGAAAATAACAAGGTTCTTTTTCATTAAAGAGCATATATTCTTTACAGTCTTCTATACAGTAGTGACATGATTTCAGACCATGTGTACTCAATCCTGATAATATTCCATCAGTTGGAAAGTCACTAATTGTCCTTATCAATAAATATTTTGGTAGGATTTTTTGTTCAGCAGCAATATCATATATACTAACACCATTACTCCACAATAAATTTAACTCATCAATCAATTGATTCAAATAAACATCTAAATTTTTTTTGGATGTCATGGGAATAATAAGGTCAGAAAGATATAAGATTCATTCATCAACATCCATGGAGGTAAATTGTAAGAATTTATATAGTCATACCAACATGAATGATGACTACCATCAGAACCAAATGTATATAAATCGTCAGTAGAAAGTCCTAATCACATGTTTTGGGTTTCTAAAGAAATGGATTAATGCATTGTGTCAAAATGTTTCCATGAATCACAATTATATGGATGATTCTATCTTTCAACAGTTGAAATCTTGGTTTTGTGCCATGCCATCATTTTCATTATGTTCTGAGACATAAATAAATGATGCAACAGGGTGTATGTGGGAAATATGTCAACCATTTTATAGGAATAAATCTATAATTTCCCAATTGAGCTTATATATATCTTGATTTTCCACAAGTGGGAAAACTATCCAACAACTCGTATTCACAATAATATAAGAAGCAATCAAATGAACATACATGAATCTTCTAATAACTAAGACCAATATTACGAACCAGTCTCTTGCTCTCATAGTAATTTGTTGGGAACACATTTCCTTTAGGTAATAGTGTTTTAACCAAAAAAATAGCTGATCGAAACAATTGATTGAAATTACATTATCTGATTTATTAGATAATTTTTTTTTTCAACTGGTTCTAATTTTCTAATAATGTATCCTAAAAAAACCTCAACTACTCGTAAAATTTAGATAGTGCCAACTCAGAAGACAAATTAATATCATAATGAGTTTTAATTTGTTGAATAGATAGACCCATAACATCATGCATAGAACTTTGAAACTGTGTTGGGTCTAGAATCAAATTATTAGTGTCTTCTCTGGAACTACGTTCAACTTGTTGATACCAAAAGAAATAATCTGGTTAAAAACCAAAACGCAAGAGATGTCTCCCATCATTGTCAAATGTGTCAACCTTTCTCAGAGAACATTTTTGACATGGAAACTTAATTGTTCATTCTTAAACAAATTTTGGTTTTGATGATTCAAATGATAATAAATCTTCAACACCCTCAATATATACAGGTTTTAAACCAGAACCATTTTGATTTATGTGTTGATTAATCCATGAGAGGTCATCTAATAATGACTTTTTTTAACTTCTTTGTTCAAAATAATTCATAAAAAAATAAAATAATTACTATTTTTGAATAATTTTATATAAGAAAAGCACTATAAAAAGAGAATATAAATAATTAGAGATACTTCTTACTAACTGTCACTAATTACAGGAGACATAATTTCTAACGGATTGGTGGCTTCTCTTCTGTTTGACATCTTATTTACTTCCAACTTTCTCACGCTAAAATCGAAATGAAGAATATGCTCAGAGGTACGCATTTCCATTCCCGTGCATACAAGAATACATAAGAGTGCCTCTAAAAATATTCTTCATTGTTAATTCTGTGTGAGAAAGATGCATATAAATGAATCATCGAACAAAAGATCCACCTTTTCATTGATGATTCATCTTCTTGCAATTTTCATCGCCTAAAATCATTATGAAAAAATTGCACCTAGATATGCATATCCAATCTCATGCATACAAGATTGTATATTCCAATATAGGTGTACATTTTTCATGATTTTTTGAGATGGAGAGAGTTTAAAGGAGAAGACTCGTCAAGTAAAAGGAGTGTCTCCAATCCACTAAAATATTACCTAGATCTTAAAATTTATTACAATTATCCCTATTTATTAATAATTCTTTCAATTTATCAGGAATTCATTCAATTACAAATATTTTTTTTCTAATTATTACTATTTTATTGTAATTATTACTATTTATTTCTAATTATAACTATTTATTTCTAAATATTACTATTTAATGCTAATTATTATTATTTATTACTAATTATTCGTATTTATCACTAATTGTTAGCAATTATTACTAATTATTCATTTATATTGCTACTTTTCACTATTTGTTCCTAATTATTACTAATTATTTCTTATTTTTACTAATTATTGCTAAGTAATAGTAATTATTTCTAATTATTACATATTATTCTTAATTATTACAATTTATTCATAATTATTACAAATTATTTCTAATTATTACTAATTCTTGAAAATATTTCTAATTATTGCTAATAATTATTAATTATTACCAATAATTAGTAGTTATTGATAATTAATAATAATTGTTTCTAATTAACAAATATTATTTCTAATTAAAACTAGTTATTTCTAAGTATTACTTATTATTGCTAATTATTACTGGTTATTTGTATTTATTACTAATTATTAGTTATTATTACTAATTATTAGTACCTTTTACTAATTGTTACTATTTTTTAATAATAATAATTATTTTAACTAATTATTAATAATTATAAATATTTTTTACTTATTATTACTAATTATTACCAATTTATACTAATTTGTACTAATTATTACTAGTTATTACTAATTATTACTAATTATAACTAATTATTACTAATTATTACGAATTATTAAAATTTATTACTAATTATTAGTAAATATTACTAATTATTACTATATTTTCTATTTATTACTAATTATTAATAATTAATAATGCTTTATAATAATTATACTACTTTTTATAAATTATTAGTAATTTTATACTAATTATTACTATTTTTTATGAATTTTTACTATTTATGACTAATTAACACTATTTATTATTAATTAACACTATTTATTAATAATTAAAACTATTTATTAATAATTAATAATATTTTTTACTAATTAATACTAATTATTAACTATTAATTTTAACTATAACTATTTAGTACATATTAATAATATTTATTACTATTAATTACTAATTCATATTAATTTTTACTAGTTATTACATATAATTAATGATTATTAATATTTATTACTATTTTTACGAATTGTTACTATTTATTGCTATTTAATACTATTTATTTCTAATTATAACTATTTATTTCAAATTAATCCTGATTATGGCAAATTAATACTAATTAATAGTAATTAATACTTATAGTTTCTAATTATTAGTAAGTATTTGTAATTATTTCCAATTATTGCTAATTAATAGTAATTAATTCAATTTTATTGTAATTATTGCTATTTATTAGTAATTATTGCTAATTATTACTAATTATTGAAAATTGTTACTAATTATTTCTAATAATTACTAATTATTAGTAATTTTTCTAATTATTACTATAATTTACTAGTTAATACTATTTACTACTAATTAATACAATTTATTACTATTTATTACTAATTAATACAAATTGATACTAATTAATAACAATTAATATTAAATATTACTAATTAATATTAATTATTACCTATTAATACAAATTATTACTAATGAATATTAATTATTAATAATTATTAGTAATTATTAAAAATTATTATTGTTTATTACTATTTTCACTAATTATTACTAATTATTCCTAATTATTACTAATTACTACTGATTATTACAAATTAGCTTTAATCCCTATTAATTACTACGAGATACCACTACTAATTACTAATTACAAATAATTATTTTTATTCAATATTAATTATAGTTATTAATTCCTAATTAAAACTAATTATTAATAATTAGCACTAATAATTTCAATTTACTACTATAAATAAATACTGGAAACAAAACAATCTAAATCTAATTTAATTACAACTTATTAACAATAATTAATATTAATATAAAAAATAAGATAAATATTAAATTAAATAAAACATAATTACCTTTAAACTTGATCTCTTATATGAGTCGACAACTTCAAAATATATTCGTAAAAAAATTTATCTTAGAGAATTTTTAACTCAAAAATTAGAGTTTAAAGAGTGAGAGAGAAAGTAGGAATATAGAGAATGATTGAAAAAAAATTAATGATGGTATATATTGGTTAAATTATTTGTGACGAGACTCCTGTCACAAATTCATTCAGCCGCATTAATTACTGTCAGCAGTTTAAAGGGGATTTGTGATGGGTCCTAACACAAATAGTGACCTACAGACACACAATTAGCTACAGGGGTAGATCTCGTGGAAAATAGTATTCACTGTTGCTTGGTATTTGTGATGGGGGTGCCTTTCCATTGCATATAGTATTTACTGCCGCCAATTATTTTCCATGGGGTGCCACCCCCCTTCACAAATACGCTTCCCACAGTTTGGTTCACAAACTACACTAAACCTTTTGTCAACATAACCGCTTCTCCATCGCAAGTAACTAATTATTTGTGAGGGGATGATGTCCTACTGGAAAATAATATTCTCGACGAACTATTTGAGAAGATACCTATTTATGTCAAAAGTAACTAGTCACAAAAAGTGGTTTTTTCCTTTAGTGATCTGGGTAATCATTGGTATAATACATGAAAATTTCATTCATAGAAACCCACATCGTTAAAATGAATACTAAATATTCCTTTAATAATGGAATTTTAGAAACATAATGGTTTCCTAAAGGAACATATAACTAGGTGTTTCACATTGGAGAACATAAGTGGCAAGTGAAAATATGGATATGGTGGAAAAAATTAATTATTTTTAGGGATTGATTGAGGTCATAAATCAAAAATTAATGATTGATCAATGGAAGATTGGGGTCCTCAATGTTTTTAATCTATGATGATTTAAAGGGATAACAGTTCATCAAAAATTTATGTATTAGGAAAACATTTTATTTCTTGATCATTTTCCTAAAGATGAATAGTTTTCCTGGAAATATATAATTACAGGATTTTATGAAAACATTACCCTATGTTTTTCCTCGATTAATATCCAATTCATCTCTCATTCTAAGAAATTATGGTGTTTTTTTAATCATTAAGTATTAACAATTCACTTGATCCATGAATAAAATGAAATGCCATTCCATCTATTTTTGTCACAACAAAAGGTTATCACATGTTATCCCAAATACATAAATCGTCATATGTTGTTATAATACGTTAATATCTGAATCCTTATCCAATTTTTAACATAAAACATTCCATAAATGGGTTACCTAATAACCGATCCATAAGATGAAATTCCAAAAACCTAGAAAGAAGGCCACTAAATTTATCAAAATCATCTACGATCCCTCATATATCATACAGAATCTGTTATTTGTCACATACCAAATATGTGAATACCTTTATCAATTATTATTTTGAATCATGATAGTGGCTTGAGTGACCAGAAATCATTATTGAAAACATCCGCGATTCAAAAATACAATTCACCCTTTATTCAATAAAAAGGCTCTTATTATAAAAAAAACATGTCTATTAGAAGTTTTGGATTGTCCTTAAAATCTAAAAAATAAATGTTATTTCAAAAAACCCAAAATTCATGTGTATCGATATAATAATTTCATATAATCATATCCAGTTCCACTAAAGTATGAACAATTACATTTTCATATATCTTATATTCATTGAAACCCAATAGTATAGTGTTCCCCAATTATCACGGTTCAATTTATCAATTGTGATTGTATATACATTTCCTTTTCCTTTTTTCTTCATTGATTTTTAGTTTTTATAACAATTATTATTCCTTAGATTTGGGTGGTATGTGAAAAAATTCACAAACCCCATACAATTGAAACACTAATGTGAGAGAGGTGCATTATAAAGAGTTTTCTCCTTATTCTCATTTTTATATAACTTTTTATAGTCACTTCAGTATTGATCGACTCCATGTCCTTCCTTCACTGCCAAAAAGATTCACTATCCCCACAAATAAAATTCCCTCCATGCTTCATTTAACCATATAAATCAAAATGGAAGGATCATCTTCTTATCTATAGGTTTTTAGATTCTCCATTAAAATCCATCTTCAACTTATTGTTAAATAAATGAGATTAATACGTAACTCCAACCTCCATTTTAACTTTTAGTAAACAACACAAAGTATCTTTATTGATACTAAATTCTATTATGGCCAATGAACTTTTGAGAATTGTATTTAATCCACGGAAGTATCTATCAACAATAATTTTAAGTTTGATGATAATTATAGGATTTTACCTCACAAGTCTGGTGAAATTATCCTCGTTGGTATAGATGGATTCATCAACCATTTGCTTCAAATAAAAGTAATCATTTTACATATTCATATGTGTAACATGAGGAAAGTAAAAATTAAATAATAAGTTCTTGAACCCAACCCAATCCATGTATTCATGTTTGTCTTTGTTCATTTTACTCTTGATTAGATTCCACCACTGTTTTACATATCCTTCCAATATATAAATAGCTAGTATGACTTTTCCATGTTCTGATCACTAGATAATGGACAATATATTTTCAATCGTACTGATCTAGTGTTAAAAAACTAGGGGATCAGAAGAGCCAATAAAATAAGGTGGAAGTTTACTTATAATGGACTCAATAGAAAGTTGTTCCCTCCTTTGCTAATTTTTAATATCAACATTATTCGTAGGTTGAGAAAGCTATGTGAGTATAACAATGTGCATTTATTCGAAATCCAATAAAATTTGGATGATAATGATAAAAATCATTTCATTTCCATCCCAATCACCATTAACATATATCCTTCAAGTTGCATCCATTGACTAATCCTAAAAATCATTGATTATGAAATATGTATCATAGTGAGGTACCATATAATCGAAAATAAATACATACATGATTTACAAATTATGATTTTTTTTAATATATGACACCCTAGTTGTATCCTTGGTTATTCATTGAGTAATTTTTATTAAATTATTCATTATGTTATGTGAAGTGTTTTTAAATTCCAAAAGAATATTTCTCGATAGTGTCAAACTAGATGTATAGGAAGGCCCATTTTCATGTGCTGGGTTACACTCAAACCCAAACTGACAAACCATGTCATTGTTGATTCCCTGATGTATATCCATTCGAGATCCACATCCACTTTTGGTACCTAGATAGAGATTAATATCTATGAAACCAACCACTTTTTCATTTTCTAAAAAAATTCAATACATTCCTACAATTTTTCTAATCCTTAGAATTATTCGTACTCATTTCCTTATGGTTTTAATTACAAGATTCTCATCCTAATTTAGAAATATTAACTAAAATTTCTTTTTCAATTTAATTATATAAGTCCATGCTTAAATTTTATGGACATTTCATCATTTTTGGGTAATAATTTATACATTACACAATAGATGTGCAAATACCGTGTTCGTTTAGTGCATTTGAAAACATAGAAACAGAAACACTGGTATATGAGTGAGCTAAATTACCTCTTGCAAGGTTCTGTGATACTAAAAACCTCTGTATACATATCATGAATAATACATATCTTTGTATACATTGAAAGGAAAGATAAAAATTGGTGAGCTCATATTCCTATTGAGGTTAAAAGGTGTGATATGTAAGAATAAACATGAGAATTGGTGTATGATAACATGATCATAACATTTTAAGATCATACCCTACATATTAATGATAATAAACATGAATCATGGAATAAATATTAGTTGTTCATGGAACATGAATTTTAAAGGAATGAAGTGTATAATCCATGAAATCCAAACGTAGGAATAAAAAAAAATTGTGGCAAAAACATTGGAATATAAAATTATATATCAATGATAACTAACAAGACATCCATAAAATGTTATGATTGGAAAAATCACCCATGGAACTACCTTAGGGTTTTGTTAATGACCCTTTTACACTTTTATTTTTGGGCTTGGGTTACAACCCATGCACACTGTTACATTCGATTTAAGGCTAAAACCCATGTACCTACTTATTTTCAGGCTTAAGCTACAACCCATTCATTTTACTATTTTTGGGATTGGGTGACAAACCATGTACCCATTATACTCATATATCATTTATATTTACCCAAAGAATTGGAGTGAAATATAGGTCACATTAATATAAAAATGTAATCATACATACATGTTCCATAAGATTATAAACACTAATATCATAACCCATGATATAAAATGGGAATCATTAACATGAAATAATATCTTAATATGTGGAAAAGAGATAGGTTTAATAATCATTTCATAAAAATAATTTACAATTAAATAATGTGGGTTTCATAATAATTAAAATAGGGTAAATGATATGGGTTGTATAAACATGACACTTATAAGCGTGGTCGCACACACTCTCAAAAATATTTATTTATGATTTAACTAATGCAGCATAGTGGATGAACTAGGTCATTCTATCCAAGAGAAAGTGAGTTAATCAACTATTAATAGGCTTTAATTATTTAGGATAATAGATAAAAAAATTTAAATAAATTTGGGGTTTTTTATCTAAATTTTTGAATTGTAAACTAAACAAGAAAATGAGAAGCAACAATAATAGAGACAATTTATTTAAAAACACATTTATGAGATGACATAGATGATCTAATATATCCCCTTAACAATTAATTTATAAATATACCATATAATTATAATTAATTCAATTATTATCCCATAACCTTGTTAACATCTTAACCCTACATAAATTAACAGAACCAGAACTATTTGTGAAAATGACCCCTAGGTTAACTTCAGGACCTCCAATTGAAGCACCCTGATTTGATTGTGATCCAAAAGATAAATTTTGTCATGTGGTCAATTTTGGAATCATATCATATTAATAATGTAGAGTTAATTGAGTTTTTTTCTTAGATTAAAACCCTAAAATTCTATCCCATTATTATTGGAGTTTGTGGTTAAAGTTTCACTCTCAAAATTTTCACAAGTCAGACCACGCAGCCGAGTGAAAATCGATCTTTTTACTTATAATTTCAAACTCCATTAATTGATACCATTTTATGAATTATAGTATTTTTATGGATTCAAAATAAATAAATTACGGGCATTTGGATTAGATGAACTAGGAAAAGAATTCCTCTTCCATGGGTGGAGTTTTCATTATGGAGTCATACTGTATAAGAATTGGATTGATTGGGTGACACCCAATCTCGACCCCACTCTTAATTTCCAACACCAATATGATAGTAAAAGAGACTAAAATATAGGAATAAAAACAATTATTTGATGAATATTCATTTTAAAAACATGAAAACAAAGAGACTCATAGAGGATAAGGGAGAGGAGATCCTTCATAGAATAAATCTTTTTACAAGGGGTCACTTCTTCCAAGAAGTGTAAGATTTTAAAAAGTAAAAATATTTCTGTAGAACCATCTCAATCCTCAAAAAACCCTCCCAAAGAGTGAAAATATCATTTAAATAGAGTTCCTTCCAGGATAGGGTCACAAAAATTTTTAAATATGAATGGAAAATTCGACAAAATTTTTTGGTCCCAATTTAACTGCAAATATTACCTCCAAAACGCATGTCATGGCTTCACTTATAGATTAATTATTTGTGAGAAATAATATACCCGATCCTCCTAAAAAATATGGGACCAATACAAGCCCAGATGAAGAAGATACCACACTGAAACTAAAGTGATAACAAATATGCACAATCTAGTCAATCATTGACTTCATGGCCCCTTTAGACCACTCAAATAAACGATCCAGCTCCCATGTCTTGAATATAATTTTAATCCAATTATTATAAGAACAGAGTTACAAAATTTTAAGTGAAAATAAATTAAATAAATATATTTATTCATGAAATACTATAGTGAATTTTAAAAGGGTAAAAATATAATTTTATTCAAATTTTCAAATGAATGATCTAATCTGAAATGTTCAATAAATATAAAAATTTGTCCCAATTTGATAAAATTATTTTATTTATTATGAATAAAATACACTATAAAATTTTTCTTTATCAGACACCTTCAAAAAATAAACCACGTTGAAAAATAATATTAATGGATTTTTTGGATAATCTTCTTAGAAATGAATGAGTTACACCAATTGATTTCTTCTTAAATGGAAAATAATTTTGAAATACCCTTTAAAATATGTCTTTAGAAAAAATTATTTTCTTTTTGAAAAGTTCTTTTAAAATCATTAATCCTTTTGAAAAAAAAATTCATTGAAAAAACATTGGAAAATTATAAAGAATGATTGAAAATTTCTTGAAAAAAATTTCATTGAAAAAAATTTCTAAAACATATAAATAAATATTGAAAAATTTTTATAAACCATTTCTTTGAAAGCACTTCTAATTCTTATAAATAAATATTGGAATCATTTTGAAAACATTTTTCTTTGAAAATACATTGAAAACTCATAAGAAAATATTTTCAATAATTTAAATCAATTTTGTTGAATAAATAATTTTGATGACATATAAATTAAAACTTTATAATTATTTAAAAAACTTTTTAAATATATTTTATTAAAAAACCCTATTTCGTTGAAACCTAATTTTAAATCAACAAATTTCACAAATATTAAGTATATTTTTTAATTAAATTATGTAACAATGACTGAAAAAATGGTACCATTAAATGGATATGACAATTATAACTAGAAGTTAAAATTTTAATAAGAGTTCTTGAGATATAGACCATAATATATCATTAATTGATGTATAATAATAAAAAAACATGATAATTGATGAGATTGTAGATATAATTTGTTACAACTTTGGTAACCTTGGTCATAATACAATGGTTACAATAAAATAAAATGAAAAATTAAATATCATTAAAAGAATTATATTTATGATATAAAATGTCAAAGTTATTAATTACACCTAAAAAAATATAGGTTCACAACATGGCATGGGTCTCAAAAAATGAAAATGGACAGAAAATTAATTTTTAGATTTTTTAACCTTTGAAACATATACCCCATGAAAGAAATATCATCAAATGTATACCTAAATAAGTATAAATATAATTGTATGAATCCTATAATATATGACCATGTAGTATACACCACAAAAATAAGAAATGAGTGGTGAATAAGAAATGTATCTTTTATAAATAAAAAGAGAGATGAAATTCTCTTACCTGATGTCCTGACATTCTCTGTACACATTAAAACCACATGTATAATAAAAAAATTTTTATTAAAAATATATAATATAACCATTTCTTATATCTTATATCATATATGATTTACTTATTACTTTATATTACATGTTTTTTTTTAAAATTCCTTATGAAAGTAATGTTTCAGGTAATAACTGCTTCGTTTATAGTATGTGTTGTGACTTGTTATTATTGACTCTATTACTTAGATCATGAAATAATTATTTAAAAAAATTGAAAAATTATTTATATATCATATATATTCATTATATAATTATTAATTTTAATACAAAAAAGGTAAAAATATTAAAGTAAACACAATGTTCATGGTGACGGTAGACCGTACATATACATGAATTATACTTTCGTTTATTATCTTATTGAAAGAATGAAACTAAATTAAATATATTTATATGTAAGATATCATTCCAGAATAATTATTATGTAATTTATATGATATAATTTTAATAAACCCATTCTCAATAAATTCCATATATAGATTTAATAAATCACATTTCTTTGAGGAGGCGGTAGTCCATACTTACACAACTGATGTTGTTGTAGTTATAAAAATTTAAAGCATAAGGTATGGTTTATATAAAAAAACATATATATCATATATATTGTGTAAAAACATAATTTTTATCATTATTCCTAACCATGATATGTGGTAAAGGAAAAACAAAAAATATTATTTTTAAGGAAGTAGTGCTCTATACACAAACAAAAACTGTATATTTGTTACCCTTTAGATGTAAGTGAATGTAATTTCAAGTATAACCCTTAAAATAAAAAAATAAGCATATTTATTATACATTTTTTATATATATGTGTGTAATTAGATGATTTCAGGTGATGGAGAAGGAAAATAAAATAATGGATCTTGATGAAGAATGTTACCTATTTATTGGGTTACTCATCCTAGTTTGCACAAAAGAGATTCCTGGGTTAGATTTATACCCAAAGAGGGGAAAAATTAAGGGAGGGATTTTTGGAAATGATTTACCAAATATTTTACATGTTAGAAGGGCGTGATAGGAGTGAATAACTGGGATGTGGGAGTTTCTTTTTATAGTGGAGGAGGAATGGAATTCTTGTAAATATTTTAAAAAGGAATTCCACCCACTTATTCCCTAAGAAATGTGGCTCCAATAATAATCCAAATTAGTGATAATGAATAATATAGTCTAAATGTTATAAAAAAATTATTATAGACCTGTTTCTATGTAATTTTGGGCCTTAAGTGTATCATTTCATCCTTTACTAAGCTAAATATCCCGTTAACTGTTGTAATTAATTTTGTTTACCTCCATAATTATTTTAGGGCAAAAAAAACATGAACATAATATAAATTATAAATTATGACTATTTTAAATATTTAATCCATTTTTACAAATTAAAATAATATAAGTGGATGAAATTAATCTAAATAGAATCCCGTAGGTGGGATGAAATATATGGTTTTATTGTAAAAATTATCAATGGTTTGGTAAGTTTTATATCAAATTTGAAATTGAAATTTATTAAAATTAACTAAATTTTGATTAATGTATGCATATTATATGTAATTAGACTTTAAAACCAATCAATAACATAATTATCCTTACAAATTAATTCGACAAAAAAAATAATTTGGAATATATTCAGTATTATTATATATTCATCAATAAATGAAACATAAAAAAAACTAAAAATTCTCCATAAGATAAATTTTATGTTCATATTTTAATGATTAATTTTATTTATACTTATAAAATCAATAAAATTTTAAAAAATTGTATTTAAAATTTTTTCTCAATTATATGTGGGTAAAATTACTTAGAAGAATACATATTTTTATTCAAAATATTTCATGTATTTTTATCTTATTCCTTGAAGAGATATTATATGAGTATAGATATTTTTTTATTAAAAATATAATATATAAATTTGACTGAAAACATTAGTAAGAAGGGGTTTATTTAATTTTGTGACATAAAATCATGTATATACACACACAAAAATATTTCTTAAAAAGGAAATTTATATATTTTCATATTGTTCCTACATTCACTTCTAGTAATTGATAACCATAAGATTCATTTTATAAACATGTGTAGATCATATTTTCACAATTTAGTTAATCTTATTTATTACTTCCCTTCCAATTGCTCGGTGGTAGCTATAATAATATCTTAATAGTCATATTAATTAGATATTACTGTTTTGTAAAATATCTACCTTCCATGTAAGTAAAGCTATCAATGTGACTTAGTATTATGTGTAATAAAAGAAAAACATAGTGGTTTTTACCGAAAGATTATATAAGTGTTTCTTAAAGTCATCAAATCATAAATTTAGTACTTTTATATATAAAAACCCAATATTCAGCATCATGTAAAATGAAAAATATAAAAACAAGTAAAATTTATTTGAAAAAAAACTAAATCTTGTGGTGTTAAAAATTGTATTATAAAACCTCTGAAAATTTTTCATACATTGATAATCCATTTGTATGAATTTTCTATGCTCCATGATACTAAAACCAAAAAAATAATTATTCCATCTGGATAATGTATTCTTCATCCAAATAGGACATGATAGTTTTACCTTCAGAATCAAGCCAAGTATTATTTCATAAGAAGTGAAATCATTATAGTCTATAAAAGGTCCGCAGGCATCAGAAATATATTTTTTGGTGAAGTATCATGTGTGAACACCGTTCTTACATTGAGATATGGATATATTAACTTCAGTTGATGCTTAATAAATTTCGGTAAAATAGGAAGAGGTTATTTTTATAGTCATGTTACACAAAGAGATTGGGAACTACACATCGTGTACTTATTGGTACACACCATGTGTGGAAGGCTACACACCATGTAACCTTGTTACTTGTCAACATAAAGGTCAATCCAGAAAAATATTTAAACACAATGTGTAATCACAAATACATGTCATATTATTTATTAAATGATTAAATCAGGTATTAGAGTCATTTTTCATCAGATGGATAAGAGGATCATCTATGGTTGCATATAGAAGTGGTGAGAGATGTTTTCCTTCCCAATTAATCATCCAATCCCTGATTCCTTCGCTGTTGGTTACGTTCGAACCCGACTGGTGAGATCTTAATTTTACTTGAGCTTTTATTCCTAATTTCAAATCTTGATCAAGTTATTTATTCTTGATATTTTATTATTTTTTTATATCTACTCCATTCTTTGTGGAATCAATTCCTAACACTGGACGAGGAGAGTCGTAAGAGAATGAGGTAGGTGGTGTTGTGTCGTTCATGAATTGTCATTTTTCATATTTGTATGGGAGTGTCATGATCCGTATATAGGGTTTATACTTGAATGAAATTTACTCATTTTGGTGCCTAATGTTTATTTCGTAATTGATTAATTGAATAAATCATGTTTTAGATCCTTTGACTTGATCAAGGGCCCCCTCATGGGTGCGTACTCCCTTGGATGACTGACATTTAGATATTTGGCCTAGGATGTTTACAGGCTTGACTTTTATTTTCTGTTTTGGGTTATTTAAAATGGATATGATTTATTGAACACTGAAATTATTTTAAACTAGTCTTGGCCCTAATACATGTTAAAATTATAACATATCAGGTTTTGACCGTAACACATGCTGAAATTATTATATACTGGGTTTCAACCTTTATTGGCTACTGAAATGATTGTATAGTTGGTTTTGATCCAGTGTGGTGTTATATTTTACCATAGTTGTACGGTTTGGGATAAACACAACGTGAGTGATACTATATTTTCCATGTGATGATGTTAGGACCGTACTCATTTATGAATTTATCATTGAAATGAAATGACTAGTGATGAGTCTACCAATCCAGAGAAGACACTTGGATTCAGTCTTTACAATACTCGATTACTTTTCCTTCAATAAAATCTGATATTCTTGAATTTAGTACACAATTTTTATTGTTGTTACTATTGTACACTGATATTAAATAACAGATCGGTACTATCTTTGGTGTTTTACTACTGGGATTTAGACTCGCACCCTATTTGGGTAATTATTTTAGACCAAATATATTATATGATTACACGTGTTGATCAAGAAATGTTCCCTTCTACAAGTACTTTATATGATGCTTATGAGTTGGAGAGAATGGGACCGATATGAGGATTGTGATGCATCCTAGTTTCTTATGTTTGATTTCTACATTTGTGATATATATTCTTCATTGTTATAGTGTACTTTTTTTTATTCTCTATTAACAGGTGATAGGATGTGTCATCTTTTTTCTTGAATGATATGTATTTATTTATATTATTATACTTCCACTGTTCATTTCAGTTGTACATTTTTTAGTAAATCCTCTATTATATATTATTATTTTCATGTGTTATACTCTAACAATGAGGGAATATTTTCCCCACTATCACACCCTATGCCGTCACTACAACTCGGAATCCACAGAAATATCAGAAAATACGCTTGAGGAAATGTAGAGATCTGGGTATGGGGCCCTTGTTGAGTGGCACCTGGATCAAAGAAGTTACAATGTGGTATCATAAATGATTTTTTTCTAGTTTGTCTAACTATTTGGTTATATTATAAATGAATGGGAAGGTAATTGAGTTTGGTAATTATCTGTTCCCGAGAGTAGCTACCCCGTGTACTGGGAAAAGCCAAATTACCTTTAATTGAATTGGTATTTTTGGATTTTGAGATGTTACAGTTGATTCAATTTTAATGTTGGGTGACTAAATAGTTTAGTGTTGTTATTATTGAGTTCATTATGGTTCTATGTTTTTGTAACCCCGTGAGATAAGTGTATTCCATCTCATTCATCATATAAAGTCTTGTTATAAATCACATTCCATGAATTCTTGGAATTCTATTTAGAGAGAATTATCGATTGCATACTATTGTTATAGATGTCATGCATGATATGGATGTTGTTGTGATAGATATCATGATATATATGAATGCAGTTGTGATAGGTGTATGTGTATGTGTTATTGTTGAATTCTATGGATACAAAACATTGATCCCTGAGGATTATGGGCCCTATTGGATCATAATTTAATGGATCACATTTCATTTATGGGATATAAAATGTGTTGTTATGTGTTATATATAGATGAAAAACATTGATTTGTGTGTTTTATGGCCCCCAAAGATTGGAATTTGTCACACCATTTCTTTGTTTTTATTGAAAATTTTGTTATAGAGTTTTTTTAGAGGCTTACAATCCAGAAACCATGACAAAACGACATGTGGGTTCATGAACACACACCATGTGTTCTTCAGTTTTAGAAGAAAATAACTTTTTTATTTACATTTTGTGTACTCTGAGTACATGATGTGTGGGTTTTTGACCATTTTTTGGTTCTTTCCATGTAAAAGTACATGTGCAAGAGTAAAAATACTAGTACACAGCGTGTATTAACATGAAACACTACTTAGATATGATGTTTACACGACTAAGGCAGGTAGACTTACATGCCCATTTGAGAGTTTAAAGGGACACACCATGTGTTGGGATGACCTCTTGGGTACCATGGGTGTTTACATGTCGAGGCTTGTTAGAGTATATGAACAAATATGGGATTATTTGTACACAACATTTATGTCACGACCCGTCCTCGGGGCCCGTGCCGTGACTACCCCAAGCCCGCCTTCCATAGGCCAGGGGATGGCGACTAGCACCAAGGCGTAAATCCCAGTTAAAAGGGAAGGCATTGCCTTTGTAATGTAAACAAACACCACATAGCAAGCAAGCAGTAGAAGTAAACACTAAGTAAGAACTGAGTACAACAGTAAGTGCGGAAAAGTAAGTGGGCCAGAATACAAACCCAAACTGAAAATAAAGTACAACTGGAAGGGAAAATAGCTACTGAAAGGTAAAGCCGCAACGTCGAGTCATCCACTAGAAGTCCCACCTGAAGGGTAGGTACGGATAGCCTCCACAGATCCTCGGGTCCAACCATCCGCTCCGAGTACGTCCCACCTAGTGGTCCACCTCCAGGTACCGTCCTGCTCTGCAAGCCTCAGCCACGATCAGCGATGTTCGTCCTCTGCAACCAACACAATGTAGTGCAGGCATAGCCCATTCAGGGGTGAGTATAAGCTACACAGTAGGGACCCCGAGACCCTCAAAGGTCTCCTAGAATCTGCAAAGGAAAGATAAAATCAGGAAGTAACATCTGACACTGCTTAGGTATATGCAATGCATATACCTAAGTCACCAATTCCCATTCGGCTCCAACACCCGCGCTCAAGTATAACCCAGTCCACACAGGACTGAAAAATGTAAATCCACATAGGATAGCTCAACACAATCCAAAAATAAAAGCAAAACAGGATTCAGCTCACACAGGTATACCTCTTCGTAAGACGATAGAGATGATCAGATATATCCACTGATTCATCTAAGATGTCAGACCCACAAAGGATCGAAAGGTACTAACCCCCGCAATGACCCACAAATGATCTAACCCACACCGGATCGATAGGTAACTAACCCATGAAATGAACCACAAAGTATCTGACCCACAAAGGATCGATAGGTAACTAACCCCTGCAATGACCCACAAAGGATCTGACCCACAAAGGATCGATAAGTAACTAACCCCCGCAAAGACCCACACAAAATCGGACCCACACAAGATCTGTAGGCACTGGCCCACACAGGACTGCTGAGCACTGACCCACATAAGATCGGACCCACACAGGATCTGTAGCATTGATCCACACAGGATCGCTGAGTGTTGTGCTCGTCGTCGTCAAATCCACTGAGGATCTCTGTACAGTCGACGTCGTAGTCGCAGTCGCAACCAGCTCATGGGTTCTCGCACACAGAAAGCTCATTCGGGAGGGTCCGCTCCACGAGCCGAGAGGCTGATACATCAACTAACACATATTCCAGAGTTGATGTATCCAAAATTTCCGTATCGTCAACAGGAACTCAACGTCGTAGATGGCGCGTCAATTGGATGCCCGGTCTAGGAGTTATTGGCTTTTTCGTCCCGGGGGCCCGGTTGGTTTTTAAGGAAAAACCAATCCGACCATACTCCACCTACGCCCAAACCTCGGGCGGAGTAAGCTAAAAGATCCGTCTCACTTAGATAAATCCAACAAAGTCGGCGGCATGTCAATCAGACATTCGGAGCTCAAGTTATAAATGTTTCCGCTCCGAGGGCCCGGTTGGATTCGTGTACGAACCAACCCGACCAAACCGAAAGTACTCCGAAAACTTTAGTGCGATATACCAAAATGAACGTCTCGATCCAAGGATCACATCACCGCTGACGGTATGTTGATCGGAGTCCCGTAGCACAAGATACTGGCAAAAGACCGAAAAGGTCCGAAAACGGGGGGTTTGGGCACAGACCAACCCGGCCCGACCCCCCTGGGTCAGCCAGAATTGGGTCGACCCAACACGGGTCTGGGTCCGACCTGGTCGGAGCGGCGCAACACGGCCTACGCGCGACCCGGCCCGGCCTGGATGTGACCCGGCCTGAACCGGCGGGTCGGCTCAGCCGGTTACGGCCGAGCGGAGCTGGGGGCGTGCTGCCACCGCGTGAGAGAACCGCGGCCCAGCGTGGGGCCGCCCTTGCCAGCGGACATGACCGGGCCACTGCGTCTCATGCTCCTCCAGTTCCGCGTGGACACGGGACCGCGCTTCTGCGGCCGCGGCTTCATCTGCGGCGGTTTTCTACGGTGGCGCGCCGGGTGCCGGCAGGTCGCTCCGCGGACCACCAGACGAGTTCCGGTCGTCGGAATTCCTTGCCATCTTCGCCAAAATCCCTCCCGGGATCCGTCCTTCACTACGAGGACCTTACATTGCCCATGCGGTTGATTTTTTCGACGTCTGCTGTTTTGCACACCAGGAACGAAAGGGGCGGTGGGTTCGGACTTGTTCGTTAGTCCGCACCCACCGCGTTAGCGGTTTTAAAATTCTCCCAACAATTTTTAAAAATCAAATGCCGCAGGTATAAATCACAAAGATTTAAATGAATCAACCCCTACCTCGTTATTATCGTTGGACGTGAGTTCTTCGCGGGGTTGATCATTGCGGATGAAGTGGATCGTCGCGTCGCGGAAGGGGGCGTCGCGTCGTCGCGGTACACAGCATCGCGTCGGCGATCTCCGATGTTAAAGAAAACACACAGATTTAATTTCACGTTTAAACCCATGATGAGAATAAAAATCCACAAAGAATTAGAGAACTGCAATCTCTTACCTCAAGCAGTTGATGATCGGAGATTGTTGCGGGGAAGAAACGTCACAGAAGAAGCATCGTGGACGGAGAATCGTCGATGTCGCGGAACACGACTTCGCGTCTTCGATCTCCAAAAGTTCGGCGTTCCTCGCATTCTTTGAGTTCTTCGCGTTCTTCGCGAAGGAGGATAATGATCTCAAGACTTAGTGTCTTCTCCAAATCCTCGCAATGAGAAATCATCAAGAATGACATGTGTCGGTCTTATTTCATTCCATGCCAACAATTTGAAAAAAAACAAGTTACGAAACGAACCATTAATTCGGTGAATTAATGATAATGTCTTAACTGTCCAATTAATAGGAGTGTTAAGAGTTTAGAAAACGCACCAGTTGACTTTCATTAAAGAGGAGTTTTCACGGGTGCGTTACTTAGGGGGAAAGAAACGGTGGGGCTCGTGTGGGCCCCACCTCACAAATATCCTACCAAGAGGGTAGGATATTTTGGGTTCCACCCTATCTGCTTCAACTTAGCTCAATTGGCTTCTATGTGGCTTTAAGAGAAATAAAATAAAGTAGTCGCGTCACTTTATTTTATTTTCTTAACTTAACCCCAAAAATTAAAATCCACACCCGAGCAAACGCAACTCAGGAAAAGGCGTTTCTAAGAAAATACAGGCGATGTGGTTCCACAAGTTCCCTCGGAATTCGATTCCGGGAACCAGTTCAAAAGATAGAAAAACCCGCTCATTCTTTCACTGAATGTACCCTAGCCAACTTTGGAAAATGATTTCGGGCACACCGGGCCTCGGAATCATATGCCTTCAGAAACTGCGTTCTTGAAAAATTCCAATGAAAATTAAGAGAAAAATTTCCTTGAATTTTACGGTTCTTTACATCACTCCCACCTCAGGGCTTTACATCCCCATAAAGATACATCATAAACTAGGGAAACAAATGTGGGTATTGAGCATGCATCTGAGCCTCCCGCTCCCAAGTGCTCTCCTGGAGGTTCTCGTGCTGCCATATGATGCGCACTAGAGGAATCGACCATCCATGTAGGACCCACTCCTGCCGATCCTCGATCTCCACCGGGACCTCCGAAAAAGTCACCCCATCATCAATGTCTAGCTCCCCATGGTCAATGATATGTGTCGGGTCATGCACGTATCTCCTCAGCTGAAATACGTGGAAGACGTCGTGCACCCGGTGTAACAGAGGTGGTAGATCCAGGCGATAAGCCACCTCTCCAATCTTGCTGAGGACCTAGAATAGTCCGATGATGCGTGGAGACAACTTTTCACCTCGGCCAAATCTCTGTAATCCACGTCGAGGTGAGACACGCAAGAAGACGTGGTCTCCATCCTCGAACTCTAGTGGCCTCTGCCTCCTGTCAGCATAAGACTTCTGCCGGCTCTGAGCTGTCCTCATCCACTCCTGGATGACCTAGACCTTCTCTGTCGTGGCCTAGACCATCTCCGGTCCCACATGTGCTGACTCCCCAGGGTCTTTCCAGCACAAAAAAATCTGGAAGGTCTATCGTACAATGCCTCGTATGGTGTCATCCCGATGGTGGAGTGGTATTTATTGTTGTACGCAAACTCCACCAAGGGTAGGTGGTCCTCCCAGCTGCGACCAAAGTCAAAGGCACATGCGCGGAGCATGTCCTCGAGAGTCTGAATGGTCCTCTCTGTCTGACCATCCACCTGAGGCTGAAAGGCGGTGCTCAGACGTATCTGCATCCCGAACGCCTCCTACAACCCCTTCCAAAGCCGGGAAGTAATGAGAGCATCTCAATCGGAGATGATAGATGATGGTACACCGTGAAGCCGTACAATCTCTTGAACTTAGAGACGTCCCAAGATCTCTACCGAGCCCTGCACTCTGATGGGTAAGAAGTGAGCCGACTTTGTGAGTCGGTCGACAATCACCCAAATGGATTCGTGACCTCTGGAAGTGCGTGGAAGTCCAGTAACGAAGTCCATAGATATCCCGTCCCACATCCACTCTGGGACCTCCAAGGGCTGTACCAAGCCTGCTGGTACCTGATGCTCTGCCTTCACCTGCTGGCAGGTGAGGCATCGAGAAACGAACTCTACCACAGCCTTCTTCATGCCCGACCACCAGTGCTGTCATCTGAGGTCCTCATACATCTTCGCCACTCCAGGATGTACCGCCAAGGGAGAAGTGTGAAACTCTCTCAGCACCTCCTCCCGTAATGCAACTGGTACCAAGGTACGTCCTCTGAAAAGGACATCGTGCTCTACTCCAAAGGAGAAACCATCAGGTGGCTGACCTGAGGATATCTGTGCACGCCACCTCTCACAGTCAGCATCCCCAAGCTGTACCTCTCTGACCCGCTGCAGTAGTGGAGGGGTGACTGTGAGAGACTGAAGGAAGGCTTCTCCATCCTTATCCACGAAGGATATCTGCAAGGCGGCTAGCTGCTCTATCGCCTCCTCAAGTAGCTGAATGCCCGTCCTCCTGCTGAGAGCATCGGCTACCACGTTCCCCTTCCCAGGAGTATAGACTATCTCAAAGTCATAGTCCTGGAGGAACTCGAGCCATCGCCGTTGTCTTAGGATTAGGTCCTTCTGAGAAAAGATGTACCTGAGACTCTAATGGTTAGAAAAGACTCTAAAGCGCTCGCCCACCAGATAGGGTCGCCCTGTCTTCAGAGCGAAGACCACTGCTACTAACACAAGGACATGGGTAGCATAGTCCTGCTCATGCGGCCTCAACTGACGTGATCTATAGGTTATCACTACCCACTCATGAATCAGGACACATCCGAGTCCAGTCCCTGATGCATCGCAGTAGATTACGTACCCTACTCCCTCCTCAGGCTACCTCAAGATAGGTCCGCTGGTCAATCTCAGTCTCAGCTCCTGGAAGCTCTGCTGACATCTGTCTGACCACACAAAGGGTTTACCCTTCTTCATAAGAGCTGAGAGTGGTGCCACAACTCTAGAGAAGTCCGGAACAAATCTCCAATAGTATCCAGCTAGTCCCAAGAAACTCCGCACCTCTATCACGCTCTTGGGTGGCTCCCAAGCTAGAACTGCCTCGATCTTTACAGGATCCACTGCAACTCCCGCCTCAGAGATGACGTGTCCCAAGAAGTGGACCTCACGTATCTAGAACTGACACTTCGAGAGCATGCCATAAAGATGGTTCTCTCGGAGTGTGTCCAGTACAACTCGCAAGTGGTAGGCGTGCTCCTCCTCAGTCATCGAGTATATCAAAATGTCGTCGATGAAAACCATGACAAATTGATCGAGGAATGGATGAAAGATCATGTTCATGAGGCCAATGAACACTGGTAGAGAATTGGTTACTCCGAATGGTATAACCAAGAACTCATAGTGGCCATACCGACATCTGAAGGCCCTCTTCTGCAAATCCTCGTCCCGAACTCTGAGCTGATGATATCCTGACCTGAGATCTATCTTTGAGAACCACCGTGCTCCTTTGAGCTAATCGAAGAGTTCATCAATCCTCGGTAGCAGATACTTGTTCCTCATTGTCACCTGGTTCAGGCGACGATAGTTGACACAAAGTCGCATGCTCCCGTCCGCCTTCTTGGAGAATAATATCGGGGAAGACCAGGGTGAAGCACTGGGTCGGATGAAACCCTTTCCCTGCAAGTCCTACAACTGTACCCCTAGCACTCGAAGCACGACGGGAGCCATCCGATATGATGGAGTCGATATCGGGGCTGTCCCTGGGTACAGATCAATATAAAAGTATATCTCTCTGTGTGGAGGTAGTCCTGGAACGTCGTCGGGAAAGACGTCAGAATACTGATCCACCACTGCAGGAAAACCAGGACTCTGAATGTCAACTGCTCCTAGGATGAGGCTAGCCAACTGATGAGTGATGGGTTATCCTCTCCTCTGTGGAATTCCATCCTGTGCTGCGAAGGCTCCCTTCTCGCCGGTGAAGGTTAACCTGCTCCAGTCGGTGCATACACATCTCACCTTGCGCCTAATACAGTCAATCTGTGCATGGATTGTAAATAACCAATCTATGCCCCTGATGACGTCGTAAGGCCTCGATGCCGCTATAAGAAGATCCCAGTTGAAGCTCTCGCCTCCTAGAGTAAGCTCACACTATCGGCACCAATGCGTAATCATCGAGTCTGCTCCAGTAGGAGTCTCTAGCCGTAAGGATCGAGCCAACGGCTCTGTCGGAATCTCCGAGGTCCGAACAAGGGCAGCGGCTATGAAAGAGTGACTCTCTCCTCGTTCTATAAGAACTGCAACAAGGGTGGAATAGACACAGATAGTACCTCGAATCACCTCTGGCACGCCGTGGTCGTAGGCCTCCGCTGCCTGGACCGGTGCCTGTCTCTTCCTGCCAGCTCCCTGTTGCCGGGGTGGACCTCCTGGTGGTGGTGGTGGTTGAGCCTCAAAGCATAGCCCACCACCTGCTTTAAGGCCAACTCCTCTGCCTTGTCCACCTACTCCCTGCAGACCGCCACGGTCGACCCTCTGCCTCTACCTGGGTTGCCCGTCAACCGTCTGATGCTCCTTGGCACGGTGGGTCGGGCAGTCACGAGCCATGTTGCCCTTCCTACCACATGTGTAGCACTACATGCCTCTCGAAAGACTGGCTCCGCGCTGTGTGCCCCGCACTGTTGACCCAGTGTCCTGAGGTCGTCTACGTAAGGGTCTGGTCTACCTGGACCCATGAGTCATCCGTCGACTACCTGCTGCAGAAGACACTGCTACGTGCTGCCTCGTAGTAGTCCTCGCTGCTGAAGAAGGATCAGCAAGAAATCTCTCGATCAAAAGCTCTCGCTCCAGTACTCCAGCCTGAGTCGGAAGGTTGAGGGAGATCAGCGATGCCTTAGTCTCATGTCTCAATCCCTGCTTAAAGGACTGGGCCCAGATGAATGGGTCCCATACAATGTATGTCGAGTAGCGCGAGAGATCGGTAAATCTCGCTGAGTACTTGGTGACCGCCAAGATTCCATGTCGCAGCTGAAGAATCATTTGGATACGCACCGCACGGAGGGTGGCTGGGACGAACTCCGAGCGGAATAGGCTCCCAAAGTCCGTCCCGAGAATTGATGCCTCATCCTGCACCTGGAGCATCAAGCTCCACCATCAGCCTGCTGCCGCGTGCAGGAGGCTGGCTGGGAGGACCACCATGAGGTCTGTTGGTTTCCTCACTAACTGGAAAACTCGTACCACTGCCTCCAGCCAGTCCTCGACTGCCTGGGGGTCCGACTCCCCACGGATCATGGGCGGTCACTGGCGCTGGAACTCATGCAGTGCACTAAGGTGATGTGCATCGTCAGTGGTTGGGGATGGAAGCATCGGTGGCTCGGTGGGTAGAGGTACCACCGGTTCCTCAGCTGTCAAAGGGCCATGTACCGAGGCCTCGTCGCTCGTCAGGCTGTCGTTACGGTAAACACTCGGAACCCTAGCTGGCTGCTGTCGTGGGGCCATCCTGAAAAGAAATAGGTGTTCCACGGTCAGAACAGTATACCTGGTGAGCTGACAAAAAGTAATCACAAAGAAAACATGAAACACACATGCAATTAATGTTTTCATGCATTAAGACGGAAATTAGAAGTCAGGGTCCTGGTGTACGGATACGTCGGCCGCCGCACCAACACTGGACTCCCTTGACTGATAACCACACCCAATACGCTTAACACTATTTCTTCACGTAGAAAATTATCAGAGTCTCAAGTTCTGCGGTAGAACTGAACTCCTCTAATACCAATTTGTCACGACCCGTCCTCGGGGCCCATGTCGTGACTACCCCAAGCCCGCCTTCCATAGGCCAGGGGATGGCGACTAGCACCAAGGCGTAAATCCCGGAAAAAATGGAAAGCATTGCCTTTGTAATGTAAACAAACACCAAAAAGAAAGCAAGCAATAGAAGTGAACACTAAGTAAGAACAGAGTACAACAGTAAGTGCGGAAAAGTAAGTGGGACAGAATACAAACCCAAACTGAAAGTAAAGTACAACTGGAAGGAAAAACAGCTACTGAAAGCTAAAGCCGCAACGTCGAGTAATCCACTAGATGTCCCACCTCATGGGTGGGTATAGATAGCCTCCACATCTCCTCGGGTCTAACCGTTCGCTCCGATTACGTCCCGCCTGGTGGTCCACCTCCAGGTACCGTCCTACTCTTCAAGCCTGAACCACGATCAGCGCTGTCCGTCTTCTGCGACCAACACAACATAGTGCGGGCATAGCCAGTGCAGGGGTGAGTATAAGCTACTCAGTAGGGACCCCGAGACCCCCGAAGGTCTCCCAGAATCCACAAAGGAAATATATAATCACGAAGTGACATTCGACACTGCTTTGGTATATGCCCATGCATATACCTAAGTCACCAATTTTCGTTCGGATCCAACACCCGAGCTCAAGTACAACTCAGTCCACACAGGAAAGAAAAACTTAAATCCACATAGGATAGATCAACACAATCCACAATAAAAACAAGATTCATCTTAAATAGGTATACCTATTCGTAAGACGATAGAGATGATCAGATATACCCACTGATTCATCTAAGCCATCAGACCCACAAAGGAACGAAAGGTACTAACCCCCGCAATGACCCACAAAGGATCTGACCCACACAGGATCGATAGGTAACTAACCCCCACAATGACCCACAAAGTATCTAAACCACAAAGGATCTATAGGTAACTAACCCCCGAAATGACCCACAAATGATCTGACCCATAAAGGATCAATAGGTAACTAACCCCCGCAAAGACCCACACAGGATCTATAGGCGCTAGCCCACACAGGACCACTGAGTGCTGACCCACATAGGATCGGACCCACACAGGATCTGTAGCACTGATCCACGTAGGATCACTGAGTGTTGTAGTCGTCATCTTCAAATCCACTGAGGATCTATGTACAGTCATCGTCATAGTCACAGTGGCAGCCAGCTATAGGGTTACCCCACACAGCAAGCCCGTTCGGGAGGGTCCGCTCCATGAGCCGGGAGGCTGATACATCAACTAACACATATTCCAGATTTGATGTATCCAAAATTTCCATATCATCATCATGAACTCAACATTGCAGACGGTGTGTCAATCGGACGCCCGGTCTGGGAGTTATTGGTTTTTTCGTCCCAGGGGCCCCATTGGTTTTTAAGGAAAAACCAATCCGACCATACTACACCTGCATCCAAACATCTGGAAGAGTAAGCCAAAAGATACTTCTCACTTAGAGGAATCCATCAATGTCGACGGCATGTCCATCGGATATCCAGAGCTCATGTTATAAGCATTTCTGCTCCAAGGGCCCGGTTGGTTTCGTGTACGAACCAACCCGGCCAAACCCAAAGTACTCAGAAACCTTGAGTGCGATATACCGAAATTTCCATCTCGATACAAGGATCGCATCGCCGCTGGCGGTATGTCGATCGGAGGCCCGTAGACCATGATACAGGCAAAAGACCGAAAAGGTCCGAAAACTGGGGGTCTGGGCCCAGATTGACCCGGCCCAACCCCCCCCCCCCCCCCCCCCCCCCCCGGGTCGGCCCGAACCGGGTCGACCCGGCCCAGCCTAGGAAAGTCCCGGCCCGAACCGACGAGTCGGCTTGGCCGGTTACGGCTGAGCGGAGCGGGGGGCATGCTGCCCCCGTGTGAGAGAACCGTAACCCCGCGTGGGGACACCCTTGCCAGCAGACGTGGTCGGGCCGCCGCGTCCCGTGCTCCTCTGGTCCCATGCGGTCGGGGGACCGCGCTGCTGCCGTCGCGGCTGAAGACGCGGCTGTTCTCCACGGCGGTGCGCCGGGCGCCGCCGCCTTCCGCCGCTGGCGCCGCCGTGCCGGTGTGGCGTGCCGGCAGGTCGCTCCGCGGACCACCGAACGAGTTCTGGAGGTCGAAATTCCTTGTCGTCTTCACCAAAAGCCCTCCCGGGGTCCGTCATTTACTGCGAGGATATTACATCGCCCGTGCGGTTGATTTTTTCGATATCCACCGTTTCACACACCAAGAACGAAAGGGGCGGTGGGTTCAGACTTGTTTGTTAGTCCGCACCCACCGCGTTAGCGGTTTTAAAATTCTCCCAAAAATTTTTAATAATCAAACGCCGCAGGTATAAATCACAAAAATTTAAATGAATCAACCCCTACCTCTTCATTGTCGTCGGACGTGAGTTCTTCGCGGGGTTGATCGTCACGGAATACGAGGATCATCGCGTCGCGGAAGGGGGCATCACGTCGTCGCGGTACACGGCGTCGCGTCGGCGATCTCTGAGGTTAAAGAAAACACACAGATTTTGTTGCACATTTAAACCCATTTTGAGAATAAAAATCCACAAAAAATTAGAGAACTGTAATCTCCTACCTCAAGCAATTGATGATTGGAGATTTTTGCGGGGAATAAACGTCGCAAAAGAAGCGTCACGGAAGGAGAATCGTCGGCGTTGCGAAACACGGCGTCGCGTCGTCGATCTCCGATGGTTCGGTGATCTTCGCATTCTTCGCGTTCTTCGCGAAGGAGGATGAAGATCTCAAGCCTTATAGTCTTCTCCAAATCTTCTCAACGAGAAATCCTCAAGAAAGACATGTGTTGGTCTTATTTCCTTACATGCCAATAATTTGAAAAAAAAACAAGTTAATAAATGAACCATTAATTCTGTGAATTAATGGTAATGTCTTAACTGTCCAATTAATAGGAGCGTTAAGAGTTTAGAAAACGCACTAGTTGACTTTCATTAAAGAGGAGCTTTCGCGGGTGCGTTACGTAGGGGGAATGAAACGGTGGGGCTCATGCGGGCCCCACCTCACAAATATCCTACCAAGATGGTAGGATATTTTGGGTTCCACCCTATTCGCTTCAACTTAGCTTAAGTGGCTTTTAAGTGGCTTTAAGAGAAATAAAATAAAGATGTCGCATCACTTTATTTTATTTTCTTAACTTAACCCCAGAAATTAAAAACCACACCCGAGCATACGCAACTTTAGAAAAGGAGTTTCTATGAAAATACCGGTGATGTGGTTCCACCGGTGCCCTCAGAATTCGATTCTCGGCACCGGTTCAAAAGTTAGAAAAACCCGCTTGTTCGTTCACTGAACGTACTCGAGCCAAACGTTGGAAAATGATTACGGGCACACCGGGCCTCGGAATTAGGTGCTTTCAGAAACTGCGTTCTTGTAAAATTCCAAAGAAAATTAAGAAAAAAAATTCCTTGAATTTTATGGGTCTTTACAATTTATGATTCCACAAAGCTGTGTACTAATTATTTTATAAAGTTTGTGTCTTTTCATCCCCTGTTTAGTTCTTGTGCTCTTGAACTGCATACCTTGATGAATAAGAATTTACTAAGGTGTATGTACTGGACCTTGTTGAGAAATTCCAACACGACGACTTCCAGTAGTATACAAATAGCACAGAGATTAGCATTCTCAAGAGGTGGTAGGACATGGGCTACTAGTGGACCCTCCAGTTGTGCCAGTTGAGGGGAAAGTGGTTTTTCTAGATGCAGGTGCTGATAAAAAATTTCACAATAGCTTCGTGCCCTTTATGTGGACTCTCCATGGAGAATCTCAGCCTTCCACATCTATGGTTGAGCTGATGATTGAGTTCTAGAAAAAACATCCTTCCACATTTTCAAGGGATGGGGGACTGCATGATGAAGTGTCTTGTCTGGATGACTTTTAATCTATCTTTGAGCATCTAGAGATTCCTACTGAGTGGTGGGTCAATCTAGAGACTTATATTCTACATGATTCCACTAAAAGGTGGTGGGGTGAGTTTAGTTATATGGGGAATCATCAAGATATTCCAAGGGAAGAAATCCCAAGACTCTTCAATGACTATTTATATCATAATACCTTGGAGGATGACAATTCCCAAGAGTTCATGCATTTGGATCAGGGTTCTATATCAATTATAGATTACTTAGCTCGTTTTTACTGAGCTCCCCCACTTCACACCTATTCAGATTGGTATTATTCTTTCATAGGCTAGGTGATTCAAGGGTGGTAACAAGTATGACTTCTGATCATTAGACAATATCATTACTCTAAATACTATATCTATAATAATGAACCAGGAACTAATTTTCAGGATGAATCGAAGGGAATTTAGAGGTGTGAGCAAGGGAGGTTCTGCACAGTGATCTGGTACTGTCTAAAAAAGTAGGAGAAATCATCGTCTAAATCTTACTCAGAGAAAAACATGAAGTCATGATATTTATTTAGGTAGCTAGGTGAGGTGATACTAGTTCAGAAAAGTTTTGTATGTAAAAACATATTTCCCATTGGACCCAGTACAATGGAAAGGTTTTGGAAAGATGGTTCATCCACAAGTCTTCTACATGATGTTTCCACCAGCGGTTACTGAGAGAGGATCTACATAGACTCCACATTCTGGAGAAGGGCAAGAAGAATATCACTAGTCAGGGAGCTATAATACGTCAGGCTGTTTAGGATGAGGTAGTGGCAATTATAATTGTATCCAGACCCTAGGTTTTCAGAGATAGTATAGTGGATCTTCTCAGGGTAGCGAGGCTGTATCACTAAGCCACATTACGGGACATACTTTTGTAGTGTATCAGACCCATCAGAAGTAGTATCCCCAACATTGTACTATTACAGGTACTATTATAGTCACCTCTATTTAAGAATATTTAATTTTTGATATATGTGATTCAAATTGTTTCAAATCTAGTTTTATTTTGAAGAGTTGTGGGCTATATGATTACTCTTCTAATGAAGCTAGGAAACTAGAAACTCTGTTAGTGATTAGAATAGAATTTTTGCAACAGTTTATGGAGTGTTCCCTTGAGGTTGGTGGGTGGCTCTTGGTGTGGGATATATATTTCTTAAATATGATAGGCTTTGATGTCATCCTTCGAATCGTCTGGCTGGATTCCTTTCAGGCCATTGTTGATTATTATCTCCAAATGGTGAGTTTTACATCACCATAGGGAAAATCGTTATTACGCAATGGGGAATGGGATGTCCAGGTGAGAAGTGTTAAACCCATGAAACATGGGTTGGGTGGGATAACACAAATTACAAGTCTATATCTGGGTGTCCAAGGGACACGTAAGATGGATTTTTTTCAAGTGGTTTATTATTTCATGGACATCTTCCCATACAAATTTTTAGGAATACCTCAGGTTAGAAAGGTATAATTCCTTATCAAGTGAGTACCATGAGTAGCACTTGTAAATATTCCTCCTTAAAGGATGGCATCGATACAGTTGCAAGAGCTCAAGATGCAGCTAGAGGATTTAGAGTCTAAAAGACTCATCTGACCTTGTACTTCTCTGTGGGGTTCCTAGTCCTATTTTTTAAAAAAGAAAATTGTACCATCAGGCTATGCCAGAAATTTCAGAAACTGAACCAGCTAATGGTTAAACAATAATATCCCTTTCCACAGATAGATTTCATGTTTTATTAACTTATGGGAGCCCATGTGTTATCGAAAATCGACTAATGGTCTGGATATAAGTGAAACCCTAATATTCTGCACATAAATTTAATATTGAATTCATGAAAAACTAAGTCTCTAAAAATCAACACTTTGGTATAAAAAATCCGGTTAACTTAATTTTTCGACCTTTGTGTTTTTGAATTTCAAAAAAATAACATACACGGTTGTGTTAGGTAAGATATTTAGAGTCTAACAAGACAAACATAATTTTTTTGATAGTAACATACCCTTTTGAATACTAATATAAACCATTGGAATAGAAAGTCATATTGTTATATTATTCTCTTAAGGTTATAAAATAGTGAAATTTTGATTAATTTTTCAAGGTGATATAAAACTTAATATAGATATTAAATTGTTATTTTACAAATAAATTATGATTTTATTAAAAAAATAAATTAATTTTAAATATAAAAATATTTTGAAAATTGTAATTCATATTTTAATTATACACATAGAAAAATGGTTAGTGATAATTTTTGGCATATTTTTTAAATACGTAAATTTTTGATGAATTGTAAAATGTTGTAATTTATCGTATATATACAGTATCTATTAAATTAAATATTCCTATAATTGAGGATGATATATGAATAGTTGGTTGTAACTCACATGTACATATTACTATTATTGGTCATAATAATCAATATTATTGGTTGTCGTTGGGAAAATAATAAAATAATAACTAAAATAACGGGAAAACCCTCATCTCCTCCACTATAACCCCCCCCCCCCCCCCCACTCCATATTCTCATCACTCCAATACGCTTTGAATATCCACTATTTTCTACCAAAATACCCTTACTTAGTCACTACACACATCTAGGATCTCATTTTATGGCCAAAAGAACAAATACCTTTCCCATAAAAAGATTCTCAAGGTGGTAGATTCAAGAGGTAAATTCACATTCTTTTTCATTCAATTCATTTATAGTTCATTTCTATTGTTATGATTTCCTCAAATCCTCTATCCAACAGTCCCTGAAAACAATTTTATAATCTATATACTTAAATTATATAACTTTAATGAAAGATTCATCCTTAGCTTCCTCACTCTCTCTCTCTCTTTTATTTTATAAATGAAATCATTGTTCGTGAGGTGCCAATTTACAACTTTTGTGGACGAAGAAGTTTTTTTCATCAATTTCCCCTTAAATATGGGTCATAAAACCTTTTAATGGTTAAAAAATGATATAATATATATATTATAACATATTTAAGATACAAGAACCTCTATATGTATATAATACTAAATCATATGACCAAACACATTCCAAATAATCAAAATACCGCCAAAATAATCTGAGTGATTTTCATTTTTATTTCATATAATTAATCATACTTAATCCATTTAAAAATGATATAAATGACCATTAAAACATATTTATATTCATAAATAATATGTAAATTCAATTCATGAAATTTACATCCATTCCACATGAATTCCTCTACTTAAAAAAAGGTGAACTGAGAAGAAAATCAAGAAAACAAACACACCCGCAGGACAAAATTCCATATTATAACATATAAATTAAGACAATAATGAACTTAAAAAATTGACATAAACCAAATAAATTTATTATAGGTTATTAATTAAGTTATTAATTATTCTATCATCATATACCAGGACCATAAAGTCAAGAGCGAAACATTCAACCATAAGGTAAGGGGTTTCTCAATCTCACTTCCACTTTTGTGAGATATTCTGTATTCAATACTATTACATGGATATAGAGTATGTATACTACCCATTGATGTTTCATATCATATGTCATTATATATTTCTTATATTAAATTTATCATTTTATGATTATTAATTTTAGGGAATATGATTCAATTGATTACAACCTTGTACGATTAATCTACCCAAACCTCTATTTTCATTCATGTTAATATTATTCTCCACTTACCCAAATTAAATTATTATTTACTCATATATACTCCTCATTTATTTTGTGTGAATCTTCTATGAATGTGTGCAAACAATAAACCTTCTTTCTGTTGTTGGATTTACATGTTTTAAAAGATACATTCAAAATTATTTTTTAAATACAATCCCATTTCAAGGAACTTCTCTAAATCTTACCTATTTTAATGTTCAATCTATAATATATTTTAATCCATATTTATATTTATAAAATCAAAAAAAATTACATGAGAATTATATTTTGATTCATATCTATTATTATGAATGAAAACATGCCTTTGAACATTAAAATAATTTAATATTTTCCTTAAAAAGTTCTAAAATATCTTATTTCTAAATATTCTTTAAAAACATGTTTAAAATGATTTCACCTGAATAAGTCTTTATCTAAGACTGAAATATAATTTTAATAACCTTAAATTTTATTTTTTTGGTATATACATTTTTACTATCTAAATTCATGAAAAATACAAAATATTTTACAAAATAACTATTCTTTCCAAAGTAAAAAGAATTTTTCTCATCTCACTTCAAATATTATGAGATATACGATTTCATCACCATATATTTATTTTCCTGTGGTGTATGTATTACCCATAATTATATAACATCAAAATTAACCATTATTTTTTACTTCCATAAGTATTTTTTAATGGTCTCATTTAAATGTATCTTTAACTCTGTAAACATCCCATGTTAAATACTGTACTCCATTGTGGTATATCTCCTACGATATCGTCAACAATTTTTATTAAATTTATTATGATTCTTTTGACAGTGGATGTGATTTATTGAAACCATTCACCATGATACTCCAAATTTCTATTGTTTATGTGTAATGATGGGAGAATGTTATTTACATTTTATATGTTAGCTTCAATATGAATGTGTATGTTATTTATATTTATCCCTATTCATATGAGGAATGAATTGGACTTAGTAAGTCGCAGGTGGTTTCTACTATATCACATCAATTCATTGGTAGATATAATAAGACAAATTATGGTCTTGCCATGATGCCTTGACAAAATAGTTGTTTATAGTCTTAGAACAAGGCCTTGATGATATGGTTTTGAATTCCTACATTATGAATTTACTCATTATAAAACATGTAATTGAAAGTTCATGTGGTAATTCGACTAGTATAACACCAATGATAGTTCCTTGTTATATTTTATCTAACAAACTCGTATTACTGTAATATTATGTTCATGTTTATTTTTTAAAAGTAATGGGTTTTTAGTTATTCATCATGCATAAGGTTTGGGTTCATTTCTATCTTCCACTATATTGCTTAACTTAACTTAGAATTTGATCTCACCCCATTATTATGTAATATTTTCTCAGGACATGACATAGTTTATTGTGATTGGCCTACAAGTGCAAACTTATATTCCTGGATTTCTCCAAAAAAAACATATATGTTGAATTCCATTTCAATTTTTAATATTGGTCGTATGGATGTATCTTTCATCCAAATCTACTAAAATACTTGGTAATTCAAGATGTATATTATTTATTTGTATTCCAACGTAATAAAATAAGGCACAAGCTCTAGGAAACTAAGCTCAGTTACTAATAGTTGGTATCAAAGGATGTTTAGTAGAAAGTAAAGAATCTAGATTCAGAAAATGTAGATTAGGGAGTAAAACCCTAACATATTGTTTGATGATAAACATACAAGAACATCTGAGAATTTTTTTAAGGAATCGATTATGTGGATCACACTAGAAAATAAATTGGTGTCTGGACACTACAAGTGGACGTGGTTCTAGCAGAGATGTACCTAGGAGTTAAAACACCAGAAAGGAGCTTCTAGCATGACACGAGGTATCTTGGTACATGGCAATAGGCCTTACTACACACCTGGTTTGACACTCTAAGGGGATATGCTTAGGATAATTCACATTTTCCTGACAAGCCATTAATGTATTTAAATATAGATTTTTCCTCAAAGAAACCATGGTTATTATTAAGTGATTAGATTTGTATTGAATTTCAATTTATTCTATATATATTTCTATGTTGATATTATACATTATTATTCATAACCAAATTTGGTGTATTCCATTATTTAAAAATGGCACCTAGTAGAAGGAATGAAAACTCCATGAATATGCATATCCTATGTAGGGATTCTCCTCTTGTGCAAGATAAGGATGTTGGCTCTGAAGTAGTGGCTATTGCAGAGAAACATAAAACTATTTTGGGAAATATTACTCAGGTTATGAACAATAACCTTACCCGTATGGAGAATTTGAATCCACGACGTGGAGTTGTTATGTTAGATCGCTTTATGAAACAAAAACCTCCACCATTCAATGGGAATACAAACACATTTGTATCTTTTGGGTAGATATGTTCCCAATATAAGATATTTCTTACTTAGGGATGTAATGAAAGAGGGAATGTTTTTATTTAAGTTTATCTTCAATCAAGAGATGCAGATCAATGGGGGTCATTAATACTAAATAAAAACAAGGAGGATGAAATATAATAGATGGAACGGAGGGATTTTAAGTAAATATTCCTAGAAAAATATTTTCCCTACGAATAATGACTGGATATGGAAAAACAATTCTTAAATCTGAGGTAGGAGGATAAATATTTTTCCATTTTTGAAGTTTTCTTTACAAGGATAGAAAGACATGTTGAGGACTAAATTCATATTACAAATTACAAGATAGATTGATTATTTGATGGTCTTAAACCATTCATTCAGAGGGATCTATTCTTAAAATGTTTACCAATATATGATCATATAATCTCATGTGATATAAAGATGGAAAAGTAATTTTATAATTTTTTTGACTTTAATGAAAATTAAGAGAAGAAGAAGGTATATGAATACTCAGGAAAAGATAATAAGTAAATAAGGAAGAAGGGAAGAGTTAACCTTCCATCTTGAAGTAACTGTTGGAAGAAACACTTTTGAACTTTCCTCAAGAAATGTGAGTCTATTACAAGTGCATAGAAAATGTCCACCTATATCGAGATTATCATGGGATGAAAGAAGATACAAATTTTCAATATTACAATTGCATAGAGAAGAAAAATTTTATACATTAATGTCTTAAGAGTCAGTGAAAAGTTCCCTAGAGAAGGCCATGGGAGAAAGGCCAAGTTCTACAGTCAAAATTGCGGAGGTTTAAATTGTTAATGATGTGGTGGAAGGTACATTCTCTGTTTTTTCAGACATTTCCTATGATTCATTTGATTCACAGTCATCTCATTTTTTTATGTCATTCCAGTATTCCATGAAAATTAGATATTTACAATTCTATTTAATAAGGGAATTGATTGTCAAAAGTCATAATGGAAGTATAATTGCAACAATGTTTTATTATAAAGTCCCCATTATAGCATATAAAAATGATTTATCTATTGATTTTTTTCATACCCATGATTTAATTTGATATAATCCTTGTTATTGATTTTATTTAAAACTGTGATGTGAAAATTTATTGCAAGAAGGAGAAGGTTAAAATTTATGAGGTTGATGTGTAATCCCTTATCATTAGGGTAGAAACACCACCATCTGATTCTCATCTAGATCTACCCCCAACAGCACTACTGAATTCAATTATTGAGGAGTAAGGGAAGGAAATAACTATGGGTGTGGAAATGAATGTTAAAATAGAGGACATACCTATTGTGAATGAATAAGTTGACATTTTTCTAGAAGAATTACCTAGACATCCTTCGAAGAGGGAAATTTAGTTTTCCATTAATATAATTCTCTATTTAAGGCCCATATCAAATACCCCCTCTAGAGATACCTCTATGTAATTAGTGGAAATAAAGAAACAACTAGATGAATTTAGTGATAAATGATTTATTCTCCCTTATGTTTCTCCATGTGGAAACCATGTTCATTACATTAAGAAGAAAGATGGATCTATTGGGTTTTTTGTTGACTACAAAGAGATCAATTCTCTAACAATAAAGAACTTGTATCCCCTACCTCGCATTGATGACTTATTTGATCAACATCATGGAGCACAATTTTTTTAAAGATTTAACTTCGATCAAGATATCATCAGTTAATTCCGAGGAAGGAAGACATTCTAGAAAATATAATTTCAAACTATGTGTGAGAATTATGAGTTTACAGTATTTCATTTTGGACTGACTAATGCATATTATGTTTTCATTGATCTAATGAATAGAATTTTCAAGAAATATCTTGAAGACATTATGGTGGTAGTTATTGATAATATCATGGTATACTCGAAATTATATGAATATAATGAAAATAACGTGCGCAATATTCTGAATAATCATCAAAGAAATGAATTATGTGAGTAGTTTAGAAGGTGTGACTTTTTTCAATTAGTTTCCTTTAATTTCCACATCGTCTCTAAGGATGTGATATCTGTTGATCCTATGAATTCAAAGGCCAGGCAAGAATTGGCTAGTACAATTAACATAACTAATATATGTATTTTTATTGGTATACAAGGTTATTATTAGTGTTTTATTCATAACTTTTTAAATTTATCCAACCAAATGACCATGCATAAATGTAAAGAGGTTAAGTTCTTAAGGACAAAATACTGTGATGATACTTTAAACAATTGAAGAGGGGATTAGTGAATGCCAAGATCTTAACTGAGTCATCAGGGAATGATGGGTTTGTGATCAATTGTAATACATCACAGAAAGGAATTGTTTCTGTCCTTAGGAATAATGATATAGTTGTTTACTATGTATCACAGAAGTTAAAAATTCATGAACAAAAAAATCATACTCATGATCGTTATTTAACAGTTGTAATCATTTTATGAGGATATAGAGAAATTATCTTTATGGGGGAATATGTGAGATATATATGGATTATAAGTGTTTGAAATATATCTTATCATAGAAAGCACTCAACATGTGGCAATGATGATGGCACAAACTACACAAGGCATGTGATTGTCCCATACACTACCACCATGGAAATGAAAATAATGTAGTGGATGCTTTGAGTAGGAATAATCGTGGGGTTCTAAAATATGTGGATTTACGAGGATCCATTATACATGGTTCTAGTGAAGATCGATATGGGAATTAACAAAAAATGTATAAAATCACTACTTTTACAAATTGTTGCCCAACTGTCATTGTTGGAACAACTTAATGATTTATAGTCTGATGACGAGGATCTTCAAACCATAATTAATAATGTGAAAGATCAGAAGTAGGATGACTTTGTATGTGAAGATGGATTTATGAAATTTGGGAAGATTCTATGTGTTCCCTCTATACCCAAGTTGAAGATGGATTTATTAGATAATTCCCATAACTCAAATTTCACTATACACCATGGTAACCCAAAAATGTATAGTTATTTGAAGGAACATTTCTGGTGGGAGAACATGAAGTTAGAAATTACTGATTATGCATCAAGATATGAAGTCTATCAATAAGTAAAATATGAACGAAAACATCCATGTGTATTCATGAAACATATACATATTATGACATTGAAATGAGATGACATCCATAAAGAGTTCTTCACTAGATTACCCAAAACACCAAGAAAGAATGATACATTATAGGTAATTGTTTATTGACTTATAAATTCTATACATTTCCTTGCTATAATGGTGGATTTTCAACTGGAGCGTCTTGAACAACTCTATATCAATAAAGTTTTAAAACATCATAGAGAACCTCTTAAAATAGTGTATGATCATTATCCCCATTTTATATATAAATTATTTAAAAGGCATTTGAATTCTTTGTATACTAAGATTCATTTGAGTACATCTTATCATCCAAAAACTGATGGGAAATCAGAATGGATGATCCAAACAGTATAAGACATGTGGAGATAATTCTCACTCTACATTCAAGGAATGTGGGATCAGTATTAACCATTAGTGGAGATTTCCTACAATAATTGCTTCCATTCTAGTATTAAGATGGAACCATATAAAGAATTGTATGGAATGAGATATCATACACCCACATGTTGCGATGAAGTTGGAGAAAGAAAGCTAGTGGGACCAAAACATGTTAAGGAAACACCAAAAAAGGATTATACTATTCAAATTCATATCAAAAGTGGCACAATGCAAGAAAATTATCTATACCAATAATCAATAGATGTATTTGGAATTTCAAGTGGGAGATCACATTTTCATAAAAATATCTCCACGGAAGGTGTTATATTATTTTGGAAGAAAGGGAATCTTAGCCCTAGGTACACTGACCATTTTGAAATTATGATGAAAATTTGAGCTATTGAAAATTTTTGGACTATGAAAACAAGACTCTCTAAAGTACACAATGTGTTCCATGTCTCATTGCTGAAAATGTACATGTCTGAACCAATTCATGTACTCAGATCTAAAGGTACTAAATTTGAACATGACATATATTATTGTGAAGATTATATCCAGATTTTGGACACTAAAGAACAAGTGTTGAGGAACCAGATGACTTGACAGGTAATTATACTTTCGAAAAATCATAAAATAAAATTGGCAACATGGGATATTGAGGAACTTATGATTATGAACTACCCAAATATTTTTTTGGGGTAATATTCCTGTAATTTTGAGGGTGAAATTCTTGAAAAGAGGGGACAATATAACACCATAAGATTTAGCGCATAAATTTAATATTGAATGATTAAAGAGTAAGTCTCTATAAAATAAAACATTGTTATAACCTATCCAGTAAACATAATTTTTCAACCTTTGTTATTTGAATTTCGAAAAACTAATATACACAGTTGTGTTCTGTAAGATATTTAGTGTCTGATAAGATAAACATAATTTTTGGTTAATAGAAATATACCATTTGGAATAGTGATATGAATATTAGAATGACCCATTTGAATAGTAAATCATATTATTAGTTTATCTTCTTAATTTTATAAGATAATGATATCATGATTAATTTTTCACGGGGATATAAAACGAAATATAATATTAAAATTTCTATTTTTTAAATAAATTATAATTTAATTTATTAATTAAATTTATCATATTTAGAAAATTATTTTCATAAAATAGAGAAAATTTTTTAATTATACAGTTGAAAAATTATTATAATGAATTTTTGGAATTTTTCTGAAATGCTCGAATTTGTGATGAATAGAAAAAATGGAAATTTACCGTATATTTACATTATTAGTTATATTCTCTATCCCAAGAATCATGGCTGATTTAAGCACCCATGGATAAAACTCACATGCACAAATTACTATTCTTGGTCAAAATAATCAATATTATTTTTTGTCTTTGGAAAATTAATTAAATAATGAGTCAAATAATGGGAAAACCCTCATCTCCTCCACTATAACCCCACCCCCCACTCCCTCTTATCTTCACTCCTCTATTCTAAGAATTTCCTCAACGTTTTGACCAAATTACCATCACTAGTCACTCCCCATGTCCAATAGCTCATGTTCTTTCTAATATACTAAAACACATTCCCATAAAAAGATTTTTAAAAGTTGGGTTCTAGACGTAAATTCACATTGTATTTCTTTCAATTTCATTTCATGTTCCATTATATTGTTATCCCCCCTCACCTACAATGTCTAAATGACCATTAAAAATAAATTATCATATATATAATTTAATTATATTATGTTAATGGAAGAACCATCATCAATACCCTTACCCTATCTCATTAATTTTATAAATCAAATCATCATTCATTAGGTAGAATTTACAATCATTGGGGATGATGAAGTTTTATTTGTCAATTTACACTTCAATACTGGTCATGAAACATTTTTATGGTCAAAACAGGCCATAATATATTTATTATTACCTATTTAACAATTTTTACCATTATATATACATAATAATAAATCATATGACCAAACTAGTTCTTAATAATCAAAACACTACTAAAAAAGTCCAACTGATTGTCATTAATCCCTCATCTAATGATTCATCACAATTATATGTAAAAAACTGATATAAATGACCATAAATGACTATGTATGTTCATAAATAATTTATAATTCAATTCAGGATATTTACAACCATTCCAAATGAACTCCTATAATTAAAAACAAGTGAACCGATTATGAAAATTAAGAAAACGAACACTCTGGAACAATAGAATTCAATACTATAACAATATATTAGGAAATAAATGAGATAAAAAAATTTATTATAAACTAAAAAATGTATAATATGATCTAAATTAAATTATTAATGAGTGTAATTTCATATTACATGACCATAAGGTCAAGATCGGAAGATTCAGACATAAGATAAGGGGTTTCTCCATATCACTTCCATTTTTGTGGGATATTTCATATTCTATAATATTACTTGTGTATGGAGTATATATACTTACCATTAATGTTTCATATAATTAATATATTTATTTTCAAGATATTAAATGTATCATTTGATGATAATTAATTTTAGGTCATATGATATAATTATTTACAATGATGTTAGGTTATTCGAACTAAACTTCCTTTTTCATTCAGGTTACGATTATTCTCTACATATACCAAATAAATTTTTATTTATTGATATACACTCCAACTAAATTCTATTCTAATAATCTTAGTAGTTTTACAAACTATAACACTTCTTTCTCTTATGGTAGTAACAAGTTTTAAAAGAAACTTTCAAAATTCATTCTGAAATAGAGGCCACGTTTAATGAACTTATCCAATTCTTACATATTTTTAAGTTCACTATATAATATATTTTAATAAATATTTATCTTTCTAAAATCACAAATTTTAGCATTAAAAATATATTTTAGTTCATTTGGAGGTTTATGAATACTATCATTCCTTTACGATTTAAAATTCATTAATATATTCATTAAACTGCACTAAAATGTTTCATTTAACTAGATTCATTAAAAAATAATTTTAAATAATTTCACCTAAGTAATAAATTATATAATCCTAAAGCAAAATTTCATTAACCTGCCATTTTATTTTTTGGGATATACTTGTTTACAATATTATTTTTTAAAAAATTTTAATTAATTTCCAAAAGATCTCTTCTTTCCAATGTAAAAAAAAATTTCTAATCTCACATTAACCTTAATTACATATATGCCTTGTTCACCGCTTATTTCTTATGTTCCGTGTATGTAATTCCCTTATGTATATCATATAAGAGACTCTTTATTCTCATGATATTATAATGGATTATGATTTTAATGTTTGAAGGTGGTATGGGACACATTGGAATATTAATGAATAATTTACTCAAGGATTTTTTTAATGGCCTAATTTAAATGAATCTTCATCTATGTCAACATCCCATGTTTAATCTTTCACTTCAAAGTGGTTTATATCCTATTATATCATCCAATATTTTCTATTGAATTATTTATGCTCATTTTGACTATGTATATGATATCTTGAAACCATTCACCATATTACTTTGAATGGATAGTGTTTATGTTTAGTGACTAGATAAAGTTATTGACATTTAATATGTTATGTTCAATATGAATGTGTATATTTTTTATTTTGATCCCCATTCATATTAAGAATTCATTGGACATAGTATTTTATGGGTGGGGACCTCTATATCCCCTTGATGCAAAAGTAGATATCATGAGTCAATCTATAGTACTGGCATAAGGCCTTGAAAAAATGGTTATTTATATTCATGGAACGAGGCCTTGAAGGGATGGTTATGATGTCCCAAATTATACATTTCCTCATTATGAAACTTGTAATTGAACATTCATGTGGTTATCCGACTAGTAGAATTCCCTTTATAGTTCTTTATTGTGGCATATTTACTCAGATCATATTCCTACCATATTAAGTTCAAGTTTATTTTTTAAAGGAATGTGTTGTTAGTAATTCATAATGCCTAATTTTTGTGTTTATGATATCTTCCATCGTATTTCTTACCCTTACAGAGTGTTTTATTTCACCCATTTCTAATGTATCATTTTCAAAAGACATGAATTATTTTATTATGATTGACCTGCAAGGATAAACATATACTTGTGGATGTTCGCAAGAAAACTTATTTTTCATATATAATATCATGATGTAATGTTTAACATTTAATGTATCTTTCTTCGAAATATACTAAACTACTATGTCCTTTGGGATGAATATTCCTTGTTTGTAATCCAATATAATAAAATTAGGCATCAACTCCTAGAAACTTGGGTCGGGTCCTAACAATATCACCAGGTACATGTTCTATATTTAAATATACTTTGTAAATATTTTTTATTAGGTATGGTATGTACGAGTGTGTGGATATACCATTCGATCTCATGAACGTGATAGTGGTCTTCATGGAACTGATGAACCCAGTTTTCTATCACAACATGGATTTTGGTGTGGTAGTTTTCATAAATAATATCTTTGTATGCTATCATAATCAACATGATCATTCCACACATCATGAAATCATTTTGAAGGAACTGAGTGAGAATCAATTTTATGATATGCTCTCAATGTTCCACATTGGGATAGATTAGATTATCTTCTAGAGTCACGTCATCTTGGAGAAAAGAGTATCAGTGTACTGAGAGAATGTGAGAGTTGTATTTACCTGGTAGAATCCCAATAACATATTTTAGTTGTAGTGTTTTATAATGTTGCATGGTTACTACATGTCATTAATACATGATTTCTCATTATTAGCAGTGTCGTTGACATGCTTGACAAAGAAGGATGTGATGTACATATGGTTATATTATTATGAGAGAACCAATCAACAGATGAAAGAATTATTGACATTAGAACTAATATTGATTATTCCAGAGTAGTGTAGAAGTTAGTCTATTTACTGTGATGCATCGGGTATCAGTCTGAGAACTGTTCTTATACATTGGGAGTGAGTCTTTATGTACATGACTCGATAGTTGAGTCCACATGAGAAGAACAATCCAATGCTCGATCGAGAGTTGGCCACATTTATTCATTCCTTATTCTGTTAGATATGTTACTTGTTAGGGGATATATTTATGGTGTCCACATACCACACAAGTTTCATGTACATAATTACTCAGTGTGATTTGAATTTGAGGCAGTGAAAGTGGGTGGGGTTCTTTTAGTATTTTCACATCCTGCATTCCTATATGCATGTGCTAAGAAATGTAGTGGCTGATGGACTAAGAATGGGGACTCAGATGTAGGACGTTTAGGAGTCTAGTAGAATATGGAAGCTTTTGATGTTGTTCTCTGAGATGAACTTGGAGGTTCATGAAAGCAAGGGAAACACTATCCATTCTTCTATATATGTGACGTCTACCCTACTAGACTGTGTAAGGATGAAATAGATATAATATTTTTATGTCTTAGTCCTACAAGAAAGTGTAGCAGGTGAGGATATACCTCGAAGTTAGATAATATGAGATTATGAGATCTTGTGCATCCATGGACGTGTCTGGGTTCTAGTGTACATACGTGAGGATTTGGTGTGATAGTTTCATGGTTCATCTTGGGAAGTGAATCCTATAGTTACCAAGATGTACCATGACATGCGGTGTTAGTATTAGTGGCTTGGTATGATGTGAGAGGTTGATGGTTTTGTTAAGAGGTGTTGCACTTGTCTGTAGATGAAGGAGGAACATCAAATGCCATCCTACCTTTTATAGATGTTACCTATTTCGGAGGGGAAATGGGATGATGACGCGATTGATTTCATGATTGGTTTACCATGGTCACCCTTAGATAATGATTTAGTGTGGGTGGTGGTTGAAAGACTTAAGAAGTTCACTCACTTCTTACTGATCAAGGAGACCATTGGTATTGGAAAGCTTTTGAATATATATATTTTCATGAGCTGGTGTGACAATCATGGGGTACCTCATTATATAATTTCAGATAGCGACACCCACTTTACATTTCATTTTTTAAGAGTTTATAGTGGTAGATGGGTACATACATGCTCCAGATCCTAACATATCACCCCAAGACCAATGGCTAGTTAGAATGTATGATATAGCTGAACGAGGACATGCTGTGATCATGTTTCCTAAACCATGGGGTCTCTTAGGAGAAGCATATTCCACTGGTTTAATTTTCATACTATAATAGTTTCTTGGAAACTATAGTGAATGATCCTTATGAAGATTTGTACAGTAGGCCATACCAATCACCCGTGTTCTATCTAGACGCTAGTGAGTAAGACTTACTGGGACCACTTCTCATGTAGAAGACTTTTGACCATATCCAGTTGATTAAAATGTTGGTGGATACTATATAATATCATAAGAAATCTTATGACGATCTCTATAGAAAAACTATAGAGTTTGAGGAAGGGGGTTGATTTTTCTTATGTGTTTCACTGATATTGGGACACAAGAGAATCATAAGATAGGGTAATCATTCACTGAGATATTTCGATCCATTTTAGATTGTAGAGGTGGAATGATGGTCTAATATCAATTGCAGTTACCTCAAATTTACGTGGCAATCCATGACATCTTCTATGTATCTCAGTTGCATTGTTACTTTTCATACCCATCTAACATCATTGATCCTAAAGAAGGGGAGTTGTAGAAAGATACATCCTCTGAAGAGCATCCCATTCGTATTTTGGATCATAGGATGAATGTTCTCTATGGCTAGTTTGTTTCATTGGTATGGTTAATATGAAATCACGACCGAATGAGAGATGAGACTTGGGAGAGGGAGGTCGATGTATGATCACAGTGGGAAGAGTTGTTCTTAGATATTCTTCTCCACCATTGGAAGGGAAATCTGGGGATGAATTGCATTAAGTTGGAGTTTTGTAAGTACCCAGGTCTTTCTTTGAGGTCAGAATCATTTCTTTTTAGTTTATATAAATGGAATTGGGGAAAATAGGATGAGGGGTTAGCTATAGGCTCATTACAGGATGTGACTAGGAACTAAGTTCCATGTAATTATATGTACACACCGTGTATGGAAGGCTACACACCATGTAACCACAGTACATGGCCACATAAAGGTCAGGCCAGAAAACTATACAAACATGTAATGAAATATAAATTACATGTTGTTTGCTTTTATTAATGATTAAATCAGGTAATAGTTTCAGTTTTCATCAAATAGATAGAAGGCTCGTCTGGGGTTGCGAACCGCAGCACCACGATCCGTTTCCTTCCCGATTGATTATCTAAACCACGATTCCTTCATCCTCAGTTGCGGTTGAACCCAATCAATGAGATATCGATTCATCATGAACCTTTCTTCTAGATTTATTCTCTCGATCTAGTTATTTAAGGTTTATCATTTATACAAATTTTGTAGATATACTCTCTTATAGGTTGAATCAAAGCCCGATGATTGGTGATGAGAGTCATATGATTATGAGGTTGATGGTCTTGTTCCTTTCATATATTTTCCCATTTCTTATTTGTTCCAATGTGTCGTGTTCCCATGTATAAGGTGTCAACTTGAATGGAATTGTCTCATGTTATAGACTAATTTTGATTTGATAATTGATTAATTGAACTAAATAAATCTTTAGATAGTTTTAGTTGATCAAGGGCCACCCTGTGGGTGTGTTCTCCCTTGGATGACCAAAGTTTATCCATTTATACTAGGATGCCAATTGGGATGCCTTTGATTATCGTTTTTGGGATATTTAAAATATAAGTTTTTTGATTGAATTATGAAATTATTATACATTTGTCTTGGCATTCATACATGCTAAAATTCTTATATACTAGGTTCTGACCCCGAAACATGATGAAATTCACATAAATTGGGTTTTGACATTGATTGACTACTAAAATTCTTATATTGTAGGTTTTGATCCAGTTTAGTGTTATGTCATACCATGGTTATACAGTTTGGGTTAAACACACTAGGAGTGATACTTTATTTTCCACATTAGGATGTGAGGACCAGACTAGTTACAAATTTTATAACTAAATAAAATGACTTTTGACGCGTCTACCAAGCCAATGAACAAGCTTGGATTCAGTCTTTACCATACTTGATTACATTTCCTTCTAAGAAATCTGATATACTTACTTTTAGTACTTACTGTTTATGGAATTTTATAGTGTACAATTATATTTATTTATAGACTGGTATAGATTATTAATGGTTGCCTAATGGGATTTAGTATCACACCCTACTTGGGTCATGATTATGGACCCAGATAGATTATATGATTGTAGGATTTGATCATGGAAAGTGTCCTACTATAGGAACTTTATGTGCCGCCTAGAAGTTGGAGATCATGGGACAAAGACATGGAATGCGATGACTCCTAGTAAATTTTGTTTCTTTTGTGATTTTGGTGCATATATTTTTTATTAATAAAATTTACTTGATTGGATATTTTTAAAGGACAAGTGACATTATACATCATCTTTTGTATTGAATGTTTCTTGGGTGTTTGTCTTATCAGAAATCCACTATTCATTCTAGTTGTATGTTGTTTACCACTTCCTCTATTGTATATTAATATTAATCCATGTTACACACTGAAAATGAGGGTATAGTTTCCCCACTATCATACCCTAGGTCTTCATCGCTAGTTTAACACCTCTGTAATTTTTTGAAATACGCTTAAGGTCATGTGAAGATCCCGGTATGGGTCACTAGTTGAGTGGAACCTTGATCCCTGACATTACACATCGAATGTGTGAAAATCCATATCCCAAATATGATTCAACTCTTTTATTAATGAATTTAATTATATTTATATACCATTTCCCAAATCAAAAGCTCTAGATAATAGTACACAATAGTAAGTGAACGGTTTAAAAAAAGAATGGATGAAGAAAATGAATATGAATAAAAACTGGCCACATATTTTGAGAAGTAATCATCTTACCAAATGAATTAAAACTATCATAGGATAGAACCAAAATTACATTATGTACATCAGCTGTAAAATTGTGATGTTTTGCAACAAATTCCAGCAATTCTAATCCATCTATAGGATAAACCAACTCATCAGTACCAATAATTATCTCAACATAATTACATCACATAATAGCAAACATTTCTTCTAGTATAAATATATTTTGAATCCATTGAATAAATAAAATGTGAAACATGAATTTATATGGAAAAAAAGTTGGTGATCTATATGCATTTTCCTTCAATCAATATATAAGATATTATTTACAATCATTAAGATCATATGTTTCCTCCCAAAATGAACTATTATCTTTTAGATAAACATGAATTTGTTTGTAGAAAATATGATCTTCATAATTAACATACATACCTTATAATAATTGTATAGAATATCTTTATAATCATGAATTATTTAGTCTAAATATAAAATTCATTGAATATGGGTATTTTAAATTCCATACATGGGTTTTCCATGATATAAATGCATTTTAAATTTCATCTTTGTCATTTTAGCACATTCATGACATAAGGAATTTTGGAATCATACATTAATTTTTTCACTCTCTCAACATCATATTCTTTAGTATTTTTATTATTTTTATTGAAATGATTACCTTCTAGAACTGACACACTTTCTCTCTCTTGATGATGCACAAATTTAGTGTCACGACCCGTCCTCGGGGCCCGTGCCGTGACTACCCCAAGCCCGCCTTCCATAGGCCAGGGGCTGGCGACTAGAACCAAGGCGTAAATCCCAAAAAAAGGGAAGGCATTTCCTTTGGAAAGTAAACAAGCACCACAGAGTAAGCCAGCGGAAAAGTAAACACTAAGTAAAAACTGTACAAGCTGTGCTGAAAGTAAAAGGTGCCGGAAATACAAGCCCAACTGTAAAGTACAACTGAAAGGAAAAACAGCAACTGAAAGGAAAAAATGCAGCATCGAGCCGTCCTCTGAAGTCCCACCTGAAGGGTGGGTACAGATAGCCTCCACTGCTCCTCGGGTCCACCTGACCGCTCCGAGTACATCCCGCCCAGTGGTCCACCTCCAGGTAATGTCCTGCTCCGCACGCCTCCTCCACGATCAGCGCTGTCCGTCGTCTGCAACCAACACCACGAAGTGCGGGCATAGCCAGTGCAGGGGTGAGTATAAGCTACTCAGTAGGGACCCCGAGACCCCCGAAGGTCTCCCGAAATCCACAAAGGATAATCCAGAAAGGAAAGATACAATCACGAAGTAATATCTGACATGGCTTAGGTATATTCCCATAGATATACCTAAGTCATCAATTCCCCGATTGGCTCCAACGTCCGAGCCCTAGCACAACCCAGTCCACACAGGAAATCAAAACACATACCCACACAGGATAGAACAACACAATCCACAAAGGAGAGTAAACAGTAAATCCACACAGGATAGCTCAACACAATCCACAAAGGGGAGAAACACAAGATTCAGCTCACACAGGTATACGTCTTCGGATGACGATAAAGATGATCACTGAATCATCTAAATCGTCGGACCCCTGAAGGATCGATAGGTACTAACCCCGCAGTGACCCACACAGGATAGGACCCACACAGGATCGGGCCCACACAGGACCGGGCCCATGCAGGACCTGTAGGCGCTGGCTCACACAGAACCGTTGAGCGCTGACCCACGCAGGATCGGACCCACACAGGATCGGTAGCACTGATCCACGGAGGATCACTGAGTGCAGTAGTCGTCGCAGTCCACTGAGGATCTCTGCACAGTCGTCGTCGCAGTCCACGGAGGATCTCTGCACGGTCGTCGCCGCAGTCCACAGAGGATCTCTGCACGGTCGTTGTCGGAGTCCACGGAGGATCTCTGCACAGTCGTCGCCGCAGTCCACAGAGGATCTCTGCACGGTCGTCGCCGCAGTCCACGGAGGATCTCTGCACCGTCGTCGCATCAATATGTATCATGAGAAAATTAGATGTGGAATGTATTGGACTTAGTAAGTGACAGGTGGGGACCTCTATAGCTCCTCGATGCATCAATATGTATCATGAGAAAATTAGATGTGGAATTGGAAATGGAATTTCCCAATTATATATATATTTTTGGCCTAGGTCTTAATCATTTTTTGACGTCTTGGTCGAGGCCTTGACAAGATGTTTTAGAATGTCTAGAATTATACATTCTCTCATTATAAAAATAATATTGATGGTACATGTGGTAATTTGACTAGTAAAATACTCATGATTATGTTTTATTATGGAATAATTTACTCTGCTCATATTCCAACCATAAAAGTGTTCATGTTTATTATTTGTAAAGGTATGTGTTTTCAATTATTCACCATGATTAATATTTATTTTATCTTCCATTGTATTTCTTACCCTTACTGAGAGTTTGTGCTCACCTATTTCTCATGTTTAATTTTCCCAGGATATAGATAAGTTAGTTATGAGTTACTTGAAGGCATAATCTAGGAGTCTTGGATGTTTCTAATAGAATAAACAGTGTTTTATTTCATTTCAAGTTGTAATGTTGATCTTATGTATGAATATTTTTTCTAATAATATTAAATTGATCGGTCTTTCGAGGCATGATTTCCTTTATTCATTCCAATGTTATGTAATAATGTACTGACCAAGGTAACTAGGGTCGGGGCTTACAGTTGGTATCAAAGGATGTTTAGTACAAACATTGGAAAATAGATTTAGATAAACTCTGATTAGAGAACATTATCCAAAGATTGAATTTGAGGATTAGTATATAATTAATTCATAAAATTTTGGTATTGTAGATATTTTGTGAGTTTTCGAAGAAATACATCCTTTTTTGGATACGAGCAGGTAGAGGCAGATCTGGAACATATGTACCTAGGGGTAAAACCCTGAAAACATAGTGTTTCTGACGCTTTCACCAGGGTGCACTCATCTGAATATTTTGGGGGGATGGTGGCGCTGTTTGTTGCCCCGAATTCCGGCATTCCCAAGACAAGAGGCATCTGTCACTGATTTTGGGACAATTTATCCTTGATCGAAAAGAGATGATGGGATGTTGGTTCTTCCTTCTTTGGATTCCTCCTTGGAACTCATCACCTAGTATGGGTCTCCCTTATAGATTTAATATGTTGTTCATGAAACTCTTCTTAGTGTCATATATTCCTGGACACCAGTTAATTACACTACTTCTATCGGGACAATCCAAGGGGTCTGGTCTGGGCCGCAACCTTCAGTTAGGGTAGTAGTCACGTTGGGAATCACTGGAGTGTCTGGGAATAGGGACACATGTGCATCAGTATTCTTTCCCTTATTATAGGGCTTCTCGAGGGTGTAGAAGCCCGAGGAATCCCATGTCAAGTGCAGTGAACTATATTCCATTTTAATGTATCTGAGGTTTTCCTCAACTTCCTATGTTTAACACTGGGTATGCTGCATGTTTAATGTCTAGAGGAGACAGATCAGACTGATCAGAACACTGACTAGAGTGGATCAAATGAGTGTAACCCCTTGTAACGAACAAAAGTTTTTCAATGGAAATTTCCCTTCATAAAATTATGCTATAAAAACAATATGAAAATATGAAATAATTAACCACTAAATGCTAAGTGACCTTTAAACATAAGTTTTTTACTTCTGTGTTTGGAATTTTGAAAATCCGACATACTCGGTTGTGTTCAAGATGATATTTGGAGTCTGATAAAAAATTTTTTTGGTGAATAGTAACATACTCTTATGAATAGTAACAAACACTTGTGAATTGTAATATGTCCCTTATGAATAGTAAATCATCCAACATAAGAGTAACTTTACCCATGAATAATTAAATAAACTTTAGACATATTTGAAAGTGACAATTTGACCTTAATAAACATTTTGGTATTTTGTATGTCATAAATAATTAATTATAATTATTTAATTTAAAAGAAAACATATTTTCTTAAAATGTGTTCATTAATTATCAAATCAATGTCTTATAGTTTTTAGATAATTTTATAGGACCCTATGAAATTTTTGAAAGCACTATAAAATCAATATTAATTTTAAAACAGTTTTTAAGTAAATATTGATTTTAATTGAATATTAAATTAATAACATTTAATATATTATTTCTGAATAACGAACTTTATTTTTGTATTTGTCATGTTGAAAAATGGTTGGGGTAAAATTTTCTGATTTTTTTAAACTACTTGAATTTTTGGTGAATAGTAAAATATATTAATTTACTGTATAAATATATTATAATTAAAACCCACTATTCATGACATCACAAGTGATGTAAGCACCCAAATATCGAACTCAATTGGCTTATTTATTATTCTAGGTCATTTATGATTAACTATTCCTTGTATTACGGGAAATTAATAAACTAATAAATTATATAATAAGGAAACCCATCTCCCTTCCACTATAAAAACCTCCCTTCACACCCACATTTTCTCACACTTCTCAAGCTCCAAGAAATCTCTAAACTCGGACCAAACATCATACCTATCCCCTATCCCATGTTGAAGGGATTTTGGTCTCATCAAAAGACCAATCCTAGTTTCCTTAAGGAGGATCTCAAAAGGAAGACTTAAGAGGTAATTTATATCCCTCTTCTCCTTTAATTTCCTTTCAAGTTCAAGATCATTTCTTGATCTCTCCATGTATATATTCTTCCAAATGGTATTGTAACTCTAGTATTATAAATTTAATATAATTTTATAATGCAAATGGTTTGTTATATCGTCCAACCCCCTTTCCCTCTTCCTTTTATTTTATTAAGGGGAACGTTGTTCGTGAGGTGTTAATTTATCACCTTCAAGAATGACAAGTTTTATTCTTCCATTTATACCTTTAGATCTGGTCCTGAAACCATAATTAGGGTTTAACCAGAGCATGTTATAAGCATTATCTCCTATTTAATGTTCTAAAACTAACTTATGACCATATTTATAGTGAAAAAATAAAACATGTTCTTTTTGATTGAAAAATCACTCAAATTTACCCAAACAATCATAATATAATTATTATCTAATGATACATCCACATGGATCTAATATAATTAATTATAATACAATTAAAACTTCTGTAATTTTAGTAATAACATGAAATATTAGTTTTGGATTTATACCCATGTTCTACCCGAACATCAATTTAATAATACAAGTGAACTACTCAAGAAAACTATAAAAACAAACAATCCCAAACAATGTTTTTAAACTCTATAACTCATTAAAAAGAAAATAAAATCACTTAATAAAACCTTAATGAACCATATTAATGTATAGAAGGTTATGGATTTCTAATTAATGAATATAATGTAATTATACAGGACATTGAAGAGAAGGAAGCATTCAGATACAAGGTAAGGGGAAATTCTTGAACCTAAATTTTGTCCTTCGAGTTATCTCCATTTCACACCATTTTTGATATGGTTACTCCTAAAAAAATCATTTGGTCATCATTTTTATTCCTTTCTGGGATATACATGTTTACCACTATTGTTTATGTCAAACTAAATTTTTTCCAAAATAACTCTTCCTTCCAGAACACACCTTTTACTTCTCATTCAAGATTTACGGTTCTTGTATGTTATTCCCTATTTCTTTTGGGAACCCAAATATTATAAATTTGGTCATATAAGAATAATCCAATTCATTTTAGTGGGTTATTTATGTTTATTTATTCTATATGTTCATTGTGGTATGCATGGTAAATGATAATGTAATGATGTGAGGGGTGCTCCCAGAATTATATAGCGCAATATGAATGATTAAATATGACGGGTGCACCTGGAATTATATAGCTCTCCAATGCATTTGGTAAAGTGAGGAATCTCTTGAGTAAATGTGAAATGATGTGTGAATAAGATTCTATCCTGTTTAAATGTATGTGTGGTAGTTAACCAAAACGACATGATGTTTCATTTATATGCATTGCCACATTTCAAGTCTTATATTTATGCTTCCTCTCATATTCATGATCCTTTTACCATGCTATGATTATGCTCACCCCATGCTATACTATTATTATCTATCCTATTACTGGGCTTCTAGCTCACCCCTTTTATGTATATCCTCTGGTGGTTACATGTACTAAGGAGAGGACATGTGCCAATACGAAGGTAGAAAAGAAGAAATTAAATGAATGTTTATGCTTGATATTGTAATTTCTATTTATATTCCTAGTTTTCCCAAGACACTAAACAATTGGATCCTCTATGTGTAATACTATTATCTTTTTTATCTTTAAAATGATGTAATAGTAATGTAATAAAAGGTAGAGTCACTATATATGGTATCAGAGGAAATGTTTAGTTAATTTTGGAATTAGGATTAGTGAAACCTAGAGAAAACCTCTAGCATGAGACTATATACAAATATGCACACAATAATATTTACATAGGGATCCCATATGTTATGTTTTTCGTATAAATAGTTTAAATGAATAAGTTATTCATGAATTGTTTACTTATGTTTTGTTCTATCATGTTCTATTTTAGAAAATGGTGGGAACCCGGAGAAATCAGGACAACAACTCTTTTGAGGGCCAATGCAACGACTGTCTGAACGACATACCCAATGATTTGGGAGGTGGAATTCAAAACATCATGGATATGCTTACCCAATTATATCAGGTTATGAACAATATCCATAATAATGGGGAATGTCATCTTTCACCAAAGAGTGAGAAACTTGGTAATAAATGTTTTATGTGGCAACGACCACCGATGTGTTGTGGATCTTTCAATCCACTAGTTGCAGAACAGTGGGTAAACCCCATGGAGAATATCTTTTATGTGCTTCACTATTTTGAGACATAGAAGGTGACCCTATCTGTTTATCATCTAGATGTATAAGCCAATCAATGGTGGGATTTGATTAAGAACACCAAGCCAAGGGAGGAAATTGAAGAGATAGAATGTGAAGACTTTAAGATAATGTTTCATAATAAGTATTTCCCACAAACTCTTCGCATGAAGATGAAGAGATAATTCATAGATCTGAAGAAAATAGAAGGAGAAACTGTCACAACCTATGAAGAAAATTCACAAGGATTGCATGGTATGCTTCGGGTTTTGTTATCAACAATGATAAAAAAATTGATAGATTATTTAGTTGATTAAAACCACACCTTTAAAATGATTATGCAATTTGAGACTTTGGGAGTTATGAATAATTTGTTCGTTGTGACCTCAAAGTAGATATGGAGTTTGGAGAATGGTCCCATGGATTCGGGGATATTAAAAGAAATATGGTGTTTTAGACAGGATGATATAATGATAAAAGTGGGAAGAAAACCCAATGACCCACATGCCAAAAATGTGGGATGTTGCACCATGGGCACTGCCTCAAAGGGACGGGGAACTGATTAAAGTGTTGGAAAGAAGGACATCATGATCTAGAGAATAAAAAAGAAACAAAAATTAAGGAGAATGTAACCATTTACAAGAGAGAAAAACTCATGGTTCAATTCTACAACTGTAGGGATATAGGGAACTAGGCAAACCAGTGCACCAAACCTCAAGCTCTTGAGGGTAATCAGCATCGGCAGTCACAGAATCCAAAGGAAAAAAGGGAAGGCTTATGCCATCACTACTGCAGAAGAGGATCAAGATAAGGAATTCATACAAGGTGTAGTTTCTATTCACTCAAGAATGGAGAAAGTATTATTTGATTCTAGTTCTATGCATTCCCTTACATCTTGCAAGTTTTCTAAAACTATTGAATCGAAGCCCCAAATCCGTGAAGTACAGATATCTGTAAAAACACCAAGTTGTGAAATCATTTCAACCTAAGTGTTTGAATCATCTCCTATAGGCGTATGTGGGAAGATTCTTCTGGAAAATCTCGCAATACTTCCCTTGGAAGAATTTGACGCTATAATGGGAATGGATTGGCTCCCATTATATAGAGAATATATCAACTATCGGGAAAAGGAAATATCTTTCCATAGTCCAAACAATCCCTTACTCCTACACGAATGAAAGAATTATTATGAATCTCTTTTGAAAAATCCTTCAATGGTTTGGGTGTTGATTCCTTATTAAGATGCATACCTCACTCAAATGGTTGAGTTGAAGAAAAGTGCAATCCTTGCAGAAATTTCCATAGTAATGGAATATAAAGACATATATCTCGATGGGTTACCCGGATTCCCTCATATCGTGAGGTAGAGTTATCAATTGAACTCATACCCAGAGATACTCTTATCTAGAAGTGTTCCTATAGGATGGCTCCTAACGAACTGGAGGAGTTAAACAAGAAGCTGCAAGAGCATCGGGACAAAGGGTTCATACGCCCTAGTGCATCTCCTTGGGGTGCGCCAGTGCTCTTTGTGAAGAAGAAGGATGGAACAATGTGGTTGTGTATCGATTATCTGGAACTCAATAAGATCACAATAATGGACAAGTATCCTCTCCCAAGGATTGATGACTTGTTCGATCAGTTACGAGGATCTCAATACTTTTCAAAGGTGGGTCTTTGTTCTGGATATCATCAGGTAACGGTGAAGAAGGTTGATATTCAAAAGACTACCTTCCGTACAAGGTATGGGCACTATGAGTTTTTGGGGATGCCATTCGGACTTACTAATGCCTCAGAAAACATCCTGTATTTGATGAATATAGTCTTTAGAAATTACCTCGAGAAATTTTTGGTAGTGGTTATTGATGATTTTTTCATCTACTCCAAGAGAAAGGGGTAACATGAAGAACATCTATGACTTGTTTTGGTGACATTTAGAAAAGATAAGTTGTACGCAATGTTCAGAAAGTGTGACTTTTGGATGAAGCAAGTCACATTCTTAGGACAAGTGATCACAAGTGTGGGAATTTCTATGGATCCTTCAAAGACAATGGCAATTGAGGAATGGCCCATGCCCTCTAGTGTCACATAAATCCATAGTAATCTTGGATTAGTTGGGTACAACCAACGTTTTATGATATACTTCTCACGATTGTCAATCCCTATAACTAAGATAACAAAAAAAGGGGTAAAGGATGTCTAGACTGAAGAATGTGAGGAATGCTTCTTGGAGATAAAGAGAAGGTTGATCACTGAACCTGTACTCACACTACCGAAAAGTGGAGAAAGTTTTTTTATATACAGTGATGCTTCATGGAATGTCTTGGGTTGTGTACTCATGAAAAATGATAATGTGATAGCCTATGCCTCACGATAGTTGAAGATCCATGAGTCGAACTACCCGACTCATGATCTAGAGCTACAGTCATGATTTTTTCCTTGAAAATCTGGGGGAACTACCTTTATGGTGAGAAGTGTGACATATACACCAACCAGATTATCCTAAAGTCTATATTCACAGAAAAGGAGCTCAAAATGCGTCAAAAGAGATGGTTAGAGAAAGTGAAGTATTACGATTGATCTATTCACTATCATCCTGGAAAGGCAAACAAGGTAGCTGATTCTATAAGTAGAAAAGAACCTGCTACTCTATCCATGTTGCAGATTGAGAAAGACCCTATATTCTTGGATATGAAAATAATGGATTTGGAAATCATAAGGGCGGGGGATATATCCAACCTTTTCAAAATTTTTGCATAACCATCCATCCAAGAGAAGATTAAGGAAGCAAAAATAGATGATATGGAGATACAAATGAGGTTGAATGCAGTAAAGGAAGGGAATATGCAAGAATTCCATATCGATGATGATGGTGTGATTCCGTTTGGAATGCAGTTTTGTGTGCCTTTATCACCTGGGATAAAGAAGGATCTATTGGACAATGCACATAGCTCTACTTTATCTATCCATCCTGGGAGTACCAAGATGTACCATGATCTCAAAGAACACTTCTGGTGGTATAACATGAAGAAGGATATTGTGAAATATATATCAAGGTGCTTGGTATGTCAGCATGTTAAAGCTAAGAGACAGAAGTACAAATGTATGATTCAGCCATTGCCTATACCCATCTAGAAATGAGAAAATGTTACTATGGACATTGTCATGGGTCTCTTGAAGATGTCAAAGCTAAATAATGCAATATGGGTTGTGGTTGACTGACTCACCTAGACTGCTTATTTTATCGCTATTCGGGAAGACCTCTTACTTAGTCAACTTGCAAAGATATATGTGAAGGATGTGGTCAGACTGCACAATGTTCAACTCTCAATTGTCTCTGACCGTGATCCAAGGTTCACATATAAATTCTAGAGGAGTCCCCAACATGATTTAATTACTGAATTAATATTCAGTACGACCTATCACCACTAAACTGATGGCTAGTCTAAATGGAATATTTAGATTCTTGAAGATATGCTAAGAGCTTGCTCTCTAGAATTCAAAGGTGGATGGGATCAAAATCTCACATTGGTTGAGTTCTCATATAAAAATAGCTTCCACTTGAGTATTCAGATGGATCAATATGAATCTTTGTAAGGAAAGTGATGTAGAACTCCAACCTGTTGGGATGAAGTTGAAGAAAGAATGTTACATAGACCCGATCATGTTCAAGTGATGAAAGAGAAGGATAAACTCATCCCAAAACACATCAAAGCTGCTCAAATTGGAAAACGAGCTATGTTGAAAACCGTCAAATGCACATGGAGTTCAACGTTGGAGATAAAGTCTCTCTTAGAATATCTTCATGGAAGAGAGTCATGAAATTTGGGAAGAAAGGGAATCCAAGACCAAGGTACATTGGCCCCTTTGAGATCCTTGAACGCATAAGAGACATGGCCTATCGACTTGAAGATTCTCCAAATATGGATCAATTTCATGATGTGTTTCATGTATCACTACTGATAAAGTACATACCAGACCCCTAACATGTACTAAACTTAGAGGTGGTGCAGTTGAAAGTTGATCTCTCCTATGAAGATCATCCAGTAATGATTCTGGATCGGAGATATAAGGTTCTACGCAACAAGAAAACCCATCTTGTCAATGTGTTTTGGAAGAACTAGATGTTTTAGGAAACAACTTGGGAACCAGATGAAGAAATGATGGATAATTACCCTCACTTGTTTGTGTAAAGTGAAATTTTGAGATTGAAATTTCTCAAGGGTGGAAGAATATAACGACCCCAAGTTTTTCAATAGAAATTTCCCTTATTGTAATTATGACATAATAACCACATGAAAACACAAAATAATGAACCACTAAGTGCTATGTTACCTTTAAACATAGGTTTGTCACTTCTGTGTTTGGAATTTTGAAATCTGACAGACACGGTTGTGTTCAAGATGATTTTTGGAGTCTGATAAAACAAAAACAATTTTTGGTGAATAGTATCCTACCCTTATGAATAGTAACATACCATTAAGAATAGTAACATGACCCTTATGAATAGTAAATCATCCTGCATTAGATAAACCTTACCCATGAATAATTAAATAAAATTTAGACATCTTGGAAAGGGACAATTTGACCATAGTATAAAATTTGGTATTTTGTAAATCATAAATAAATAATTATAATAAATTAAATTAAAAGATAAATTATTCACTTAAAATTTGTTCATTAATTATCAAATCTATGTCTATAGTTTTTAGATAATTTGATAAGACCCTACGTAATTTTTGAAAGCACTATCAAATTAGCTTTAATTTTAAAAACATTTTTTTAAGTAAATTATGATTTTAATTAAATATTAAATTAATAATATTTAAAAATTTATTTATGAAAAATAGAATTCATTATTGGATTCTACAGGTCAAAAAATTGTTAGGGGAAAATTTGGGGATTTTTTTAAAATATTTGAATTTTTGGTGAATAGTAAAATACATTAATTTACCGTATAAATACATTATAATTAAAACCCACTATTCCTGACATCACAAGTGATGTAAGCACCAAAATCACATACTCACATGCCTCATTTAATAATCTTTTTCATGGATGATTCACTATTCTTTGTCTTAAAGGAAATTAATAAACTAATGAATTTTATATTAAGGAAACCTCTCTCCCCTCCACTATAAAAACCACTTTCAAACCCACATTTCCTCACACCTCTCAAGCTCCATGAATTCTAAAAACTCTGCCCAAAAATATTACCTAGCCCATATCCCATGTTCAAGAACTGCTTTTCTCATCAAAATATCAATCCTAGCTTTTTTATGGTGGATCTCAAAAGGAAGACATAAGAGGTAATTTCTATCCCTCTTCTCCTCTAATTTCCTTTCAAGTTCAAGTTCATTTATTGATATCTCCCCATATATATTCATCCAAATGGTATTGTAACTATAGTATTATAAATTTAATATAATTTTATGATTCAAATGGGATGTTATTTCATCCAACCACATTCCCTCTTCATTTTATTTTATTAAGGGGAACGTTGTTCGTGAGGTGTTAATTTATCACCTTCAGGAACGACAAGTTTTCTTCTTCCATTTATACCTTCATATCTGGTCATGAAACAATTATTAGAGTTGAACCAGAGCATGTTATATGTTTTATATCCTATTTACTGTTCTGAAACTAACTTATGACCATATTTATAGTGATAAAATAAAACGAGTTCATTTTGATAGAAAAATCACTCAAATTAACCCAAACAATCATCATTTAATTCTTTTCTAATGATACATCTACATGGATCTAATATAATTAATTTTAAGATAATTAAAAATTTTATAATATCATTAATAACATGAAATATTAGTTCTGTATGTTCACCCATGTTTTACTCGAACATCAATTTAAGAATACAAGTGAACCATTGAAGAAAACTATAAAAACAAACATTGACGAATAATGTTTTTAAACTCTATAACTCATCCAAAATCAAATTAAATCACTTAATAAAAACGAAATGAACCATATTAATGTACACAAGGTTTTTTATTTCTATTTTATGAATACAATGTCATTATACAGGACATTAAATAGAAGGAAGCATTCAGATACAAGGTAAAGGGAAATTCTCGAACCCAAATTTTGACCATCGGGTTCTACCTCTTTCACTCCATTTTTGATACGGTTAGTCCTAAAAAAATAATTTTTTCATCATTTTCTTTAATTTTCTCTGATATACATGTTTACCACTATTATTTATGTCAAACAAAATTTTTTGCAAAATAAATATTCTTTCAAGAACACACCTTTTACTTCTCATTCAGGATTTACAGTTATTGTATGTCATTCCCTTTTTATTTTTGGAATCAAAATTTTATGAATGTGTTCTTATGAGACAAAACATATTCCTTTTAATGGGTTAGTTATGTTAATTTATTCTACATATTCATTGTGTCATGCATGACAAATCTTAATGTAATGATGTGATAGGTGTTCCCGGAATTATATATAGCAATATGAATGATTAAATATGGCAAGAGCGCCTAGAATTATACAACACTCAATGCATTGGGTAAAGTGATGAATCTCTTTAGTAAATGTGAAATGATGTGTGAAAAGGATTCTATCTTGTTTCAAAAGTATGTGTGGTAGTTAACCACAACAATATGATGTTTCATTTTTATGCATTTTCATATTTCACGTCTTATATTTATGCTTCCTCTCATATTCATGATCCTTTTCACATGTTATGAATATGCTCACCCCCTGCTATAATACTCTTATCTATCCTATTACTGGGCTTCTATATCACCACTTTCTATTTATATCCTCAGGTGGATACATGTACTACGAAGAGGACAAGTGCCAATAAGAATCTAAATAAGAAGAAATTAAATGAATGTTTATGCTTGATATTGTAATTTCAATGTATGGTCCTAGTTTTTCAAAGACACTAAATCGTTGGATCTTATATGAGTAATTATATTATATTGTTTATCATTAAAATTATGTAATAGTAATGTAATAAATGGTATGGTCTCTATACCACTGGAGGACACTCTAATGTAGTTGGGTTGACATAACCTCACCGGGATGTGGTGGCCAAGGTTAGAATCATGATGGATGATGGGGTGAAAAGTAAAATGGGTGGAAAATGGATTGGGACCACCTTGAGTGTGATGGTAATGTTGGGCATGAGTCTTAGGGAGACCTCTTACAGATCCCCGTGGCAGAGAATAAAAGTACGCGCAGTTCAGAAGGATGATGGGATGCCTGTGGAGGCGGCACGTGAGAATGGACGTGTGAATGGGACCCAGAGGAAGTGGAATCTCTGGGTTGGGCATGAGCTTCCTGAGATGCATAGGCTCGAGGGAAAGATCAGGAAATGATCTTGAACTGAGGTGTACACACAGGACAACAACATGATGATGTGTATGGAGATTAGGTGTGGTTATCAGCTCGGGTTGGTCTAACGTCACTAGGATGAATCAATGGTGTGGGTCCTAGGTAATGGGACTACAATAGCATTCCGTTGAATTAGAGACACCATGACATACCACTGATCAGAATATAATGTCTTACCACTGATTGAGGGACACAATGTCTTGCTGCTGCATGGGACACAACGGCTTACTACTGATTGATGTACACAGTTTAAATATCATGTAGGATGTGGTGAACCGATGTAAATAAGGTCCTGGGGTCCAGAGGGATGGTGTAGGAAAACTGATGTGATAGAGGGTCAGAATGACCAGGCATTGGGCCTGAACCATAGGGAGGCTTCTTACGTACGTTTTCTTGGTAAGGATCAAAGTCCACATAGTTCGGGTGGTGTGGGGATTAAAATATTGGTTGCCCAAGGTGTTGGTGAACCGACGTGAATAGGGTTGGAGAGACCAATGGGTGGTGGGCTTGAACCTCATGGAGTCTTCCTACATACCTTTCCTTGGAAAGGATCAAAGACCATATAGTTTGGATTTTGTGGGTCTTATACTCTAGTTTTCCAAAGGTGTTGATAAAACGATGTGAATATGGTCGGCACGACCGGGGTGGTGGTCTTGAACCTCAGGGAGGCTTCCTATGTACCATGCCTTTGGAAGGATCAAAGACCATATAGTTCATGTGGGGAGTCAGTGAACCGACGTAAATGGGGTTGGAGTGACCAATAGTTTGTGGGCAAGAACCTCGTCGAGGCTTCCTACGTACCTTTCCTTATCAAGGATCAAGTAAATCTTAGTTCTAAAGGGGCATCAGTGAACCAGTGTGAACGAGGACCCAGGGTCCCATGGGTGGTGGGCTTGAACCTCAGAGAGGCTTCCTACGTACCCTACCTTGGCACGGATCAACGACCTCATAGTTCACATGGTGTGGGGATTATAATCTAGGCTTCCCAAGGTGTTGGTTAACTGATGTGAATGGGGTCGGAGCGACCAATGGGTGGTGGGCTTGAACCTCATGGAGGATTCTGATGTACCTTTCCTTAGAAAGGATGAAAGACCTCATTGTTCGGATGGTATGGGGATTATACTCTGTGATTCCCAATCTGGATGTCATGGTCAGTGCTTGCTCTAAGCCCACGTGAGTCATGCTCGGTGTGAGAAACAAGAGGCAGCAGAGACCTGATGATCACGTCGCGAAAGGTGTGTTTCTGGGAAGTGGAGTGGGGATTACACGTAGTTAGCTGCCCAAAGTGGAAACAATGGCTTGTGCATGGTCCACTACCCAGAGAGGAAATAGGGGATTATGCATGGTCAGCTGTTTGGAGAGGAAATATGGGATTACACATGGTTAGAGGCCCGGAGAGGAAACATGGGGTTACACTTGGTTAGCGACCCGAGAAATCAGGACATGCTCTAGGATGGAGGCCTGACTGGTGGAAAAGCCTAGCTAGATATGGATTTGGCACCGAATAAAGGAGGAGTAATGTTCCCAACCATGACCTTCGCTGACCTTTTGCACTAGAAAAGAAAAGATGAGTAAGGGTACTACCTCCTCCATGAATGGCTAGGGACTTACACCAAGTTGGTTTCCCTTTCCCTCCTTAGGATGCAAGGGGGTAAGTCACATGTTAAAATCATGTGATGAGGACGACGGTGCTTGGCAGTTTAACATTCTACAGCTCGGACAAGGTGGGTTTTCTCTACACCCCTAGGACTTACATAACCGATACCCTCTGCACCTTGGTGAATAGAGGGGACATGAAACACCGTGTACAGCTGTTGTTATATAGTGAACCATTGGGGGTCCATATTAGTGTGGATATGCGAAGAATAAATAGTCATTATCATGTCTGGGTTCCACTATGTAGTGAAAATGGGGAATGAGGCTTATGCAAGGAAGCTTCCCAGGTTCCGATATGGAGTGGCAATGGTGGATGGGGCTTATGCAAGGAAGATGAGCGTAATTTCTTCCTTATGTCTGCCTGTGAGAGCATCCCAACTGATTGTTGGGTTGAGGTATTTAATTGGGTCCAACACATATGCAAAAGTCCACAAGTGGGATAACACCAAGGGGCGTTGGAATAACTCCGAACAAAGTGAGATGAGAAGTGTTAATTACATGCATGACATTCAGAACACAATGAGGGTGGCGTGGTGATAGAGGATAACAGTTGATCATGTTCAAAACACAGCATCCATTTCATGTTAGCCTGAAATGGGGACCAACAAATGATGGTCAACTGCTGACTGTGTTCGAAACACATGACCTTAATCACAGTTTTGTCCAAAGTCATAAGCGGCATTGGGCCAGGAAGGAAGGTGAGCCGATGCAGCATGGCACCAGGACATTAGGGGCTACCTTTAGACATGGATGTGGATGCAGATCCAAATGAAGAACAACCAAACTGTGAGGTGGATTGATGGAATGTTTTAACGGATTACAAAGCTCTTGAAATTACACCATTGTAATCATTACATTAGGCATCTTATGATTGGAGAATAAGACATCTCTTGTTTGGAGCAATAGGCGTCCTATTTTTGGCACATAGGGTGTACTAAAGTTTATAGTCTTGTAGATGAGACTATTGGAATCTCATTCTTAGAGAACAAGGCATCTCTTATTTGGAGCATGAGGCATCCTATGATTGGAACATAGGGTGCATTACAGTTTATAGTCATGTAGATATGACTTTTAGGCATAAGGCGCCTAGAAATGGATGGTCTTGGGACTTACGCGAGGGCTTCCCTTTCTGGTTCACCCTGACATAAGAGTATGGTGATGTGGTTTGGATGAATTACTTGAGAAATGGTTCGACTGAAGGTACATGGGGAAGTGATGATGAGAATATCTACTCACTATAGTGGAAATGAACCAACAGAAATACGTCAAATTAAGGTGTTTCATGGTGTGTAGAGGGGAATCTCAAATCATGGTATTCCATAGGTGCAAGGTGGGTGTGGATATGGACGCAATAGAAAATACTGACTTCCCAGCCACAAAAGTTCACGGTGCAACTCTCCATTTTTCATGTGTGTCAGAGATGATAGAGAAGGGACCAGCTCAGAGGTTCAGGACTGTAACTCGGCACTGACACCGGGCAGGGGTGCGGGGCGCAGCCCCCGCGGTATGGACCAGTGGGCATCGGCCTAGGCACTGTTGCGCGTAATAGGATCGACATGCAGAATGTTCTTCACGCAAGAAAGAGGGGTTCTATGCAATAAGGGGGGCCTGCACACAATAGGGCAGGTGTGCAAGAAATTGAGGATGTTGCGCAGAAAACACTGGTTCAGTGCAAAATCGGAGAGGTTTGGCACATAATGGGGGACGTCTGTGCAATATGAAAGGTGTGTTTGCAATATGGGAGATGTTCATGCAATAGGAGGCCGTTCACGTAATAGGAAATGAATTTTTCAAAATAGGGTTTCTTTTCATGCAAAAGTAATGTTTTTCACGCAATAGGGGATGGTTTCACGAAATAGATAAGGCTTGCACGCAAAATTGGGCACAGTGGAACTGTTGCACACAAAAATAATGTTTTGCGAGAAAAAATGGGTAGGGTGGCCCCTTTCGTGCAAAAGTGATGTTTTTCACAAGAGATATGAGGTTTCACACACGGTCGTGGAAACTTTTGACATATACGCATTAGAGCGGCGGCTGACCTTCGGGCTCCCCCTGGTAATAAGGGGGTGCACTGGTATTTATATGCGGAAACCAGGGAGGCGGTACACATAAAATTATGTGCGCGAAAACAGTTTTCCGCATGTGCAATTCGGTGGGTGGAAAATTCCACGATCACAAGGAGGGAATATAAAATTCATTGCTCTAAAGGTGGTGTACATAAAATTTTGCATGCGAAAGTCGGTGTGGGAAAAATTCCACGAGCGCAAGTTGGGGCACGAAAATTTCTGCGCGTGCAAGGCGGTGCACATAAAATTCTGCGTGCACAATGTTGGGCATGTAAAATTCTGCACGCGCCAGGCGGTGCACATAAAATTCCACGCTCTCAAATCTTTTTCCACGCAATATTATCTTTTTACACGAATATCCATTTTTACATGCAAGATTCCCTGTTTACACGCAAATCCTTAGTTTTCCCAAAAACTGTCCTAGATGGCCATTTCCAGCAGCCCGACATTGAACAGCCATAACTTCTGATTTGTAACTCCGTTTGGGCCCTACAACCAGTAAAATAAAATATTGCAAAAGGAATTATGCTCCGATATCATATATGGAAGCATTAAATTAATTAAAAGGGTTCGTTTTCTGGTGCCAACAAATTCCACCTAACAATGTTGTCCAACAAGGATGAGGAGTATGAGGCAGACCACATTCTGAGGAAACATCTTAAGAAAACACATGCCTTGGGGTCCATTGTATCTTGATTGCATTGAGTAAATATCCAACTAAATATATAATCCCTCATGATCCATGCTTGGTTCCAAAAATATATAATAGAAGGTAATTTACTTATACGAGAGTGATAAACAATGGAAGGTGTGAGGGGATCAGAATGGGACATCGATCACCATTGGGAGCATCCTAAAAGAGGGATTGAAGTTGGAGAATAGGGATCTTCAAACAGATGATTAGGATTTCCAAGGAGGAATAGCGAGATGTAACTGGAGAATGGTGATATCAGAACGGTCAAATTACCACCTTCCTAGTGTGCTCTAGAACACGAGTAGGGTAACGTCAAGGGAATTAGAATAAATCCGAACATAGGGGAATGGATAATGCCAATCACGATACCCAAAATTCGGAACACTATAGGGGTATCATGACAATAATGGATAACAACTGACCATGTTCAAAACATAGTATCCAAATTTTGTTATCCTAAAATTAGGATGACAAACAAAAGCCAACCACTGACTGTGTTTGAAACATAGGGCCTAACTCAGAATGTCATCCATTATTCTTCTGTAATGTTGTATTAGGATAGTGGGAAAGCCATAGGTTGAGTATCCATACTGTTAGGTTGTTCCATTATATGTGAAAGGGGATGTGTTTCGAATAAGAGTCACTCAAAGCGTGGAATGTGGAGAGAGGTTTTTTTAATAGAATCCAACACTCATGAAATTATACAACCATGGTTGAAGCACAATAGATGGGCACATCAGTTTGATCAGAGATCATTCCTTCTTTTAGATAGGACCACTCTGGCTGTTACACCCCATGATTTTATAAGATATATTATTTATAGTTTCATTGATTTCTTATATTATACAATAAATCAAGATTAGCTTTTACTATATGCAAAACCATATTATCTAGGAGTATACACAAAACTATTTTTGGCTCATGTTACGCATAATTTCAAGTTCATTTTGCGAAATTATTCTACGAAACATTAAGTTTATATTTTGTTTAATGTATAAATGAAATAAGTTTTTATTATGTTATACGCAACACTAAATAGAGCTTTCACTTCATGAAGCCCTGACTTGGCTTGCATTACACGCAATTGCGGCCTTCGTCGATAGCGTGTGTAGTACGCAATACTAGGTTTCACTAAACAATGATATATTGTTATAATATTATTATGGACTAGCCATTATAAATAGTATGAAATAAAATTTTAATTTTATAACATTATTTTCATCATACATATTTTCTAGATCATGGTATGAGAACTAAATAAATTTTTCGGGGAAGAATAAGTATTTTTCAAAATAAAATGTAGTTTTCCCACCTTTTGATGGCGCAACCACTTTAAATATAGTTTTTGACATGTTTATAAGTTCAATATGACAAAATAAAATTCTTCCCTGGAATCAGGATATAAATATATAATTTGGATAAATTTTTCATAGTATTCTGATAACTTTCATATTTTAATGAATAGTAAAAACATGCTATATTTTAATTAAAAACAACTTTTTTCATCGAAATAATTTATATGGTTAGATTATTTTTTAATTGGTTTTAAAATGTAATTAGAATATATTTTTACCATTTAATCAAATTATGGTCATTGGAATTATTTTCAAATTGAATCTGGACATAAACCAATGTCGATCATTTTATAGTTATTGTTTCTTAAAAACACGCTATTTTTTAATAACGGGTATTAATTTTAAAATTCAATAATTCCAATTCAATGTTTTTAATTTGGGAAAATAGAAATAATTTTTGAATTCAGAATATCAAATATAGCATAGGCTGAATTCTTGATAATTTTTTGAAAAACTTTAATTTTTGATGAATAATGAAACCACTTAGTGGTAGTTAACAAACCGACTATTTCATTTAAATGAATTTTACCACTTATTTGAATTGAATTTTAAAATTCCTACATACATGGTTGTTATCAATATATAAAACTTGGGTCAATAAGATGAAAATAATTTTTGGTGAATTATAACTTTTGACTTTTATTTACCACTGTTAAAGGTAAATAGGGTAATTCAAGGTTAAAAGAATATTATAATAATTCAAAATTACCTTGAAACTTGTTATAACCTTATTGGATTAGTAATATCCGACCATTGTCATCCCTGTGTCGATTTTGGGACCCCATTAAGCTACTTGGTAGTGATAATGACATTTTGGATTAATTAATTTAATGTAAAGGCAAAATTGACACTAATAAAAATATTTTAGTAATTAATTTTTATAAGGGGTTATATAAAAAATATTTTCGACTATAAATATACATTTTAAATCTAAAAATATTTCCTACATGATGGTATTTTTTATATAATTTTTAGACATCATATAAATTAAATTATTTATGACACAATAATGATGCAGTATTTAACTCATTAATAAATGATTTAAAAAAAATAAACTTATAATGATTAAAATATTATCCACGACATGTCTAATTCTGATTGGATGATTCTATTTTGACCATGAGTCATATTATATTTATATTTAATGATTTTTGGTCCTTCTGAAACCGAAGATATGTTTATAATAAAATAATATTTTCACACTTTCTAAAAGAGACCCTCCTCTCCGTTAATAATGGAGACCATTTCTATCCAATTACTCGCACCTCTCAAGCCATTTGGATCGCCCAAAATCTTCCCAATTAATCTATCTACATCCTTGGCCTCCCCATAGAAGCCTTACCTTAGGCATAAGGCACTTCATGAAATCCTTTTGGTTCAAACCAAAGGAAGTTACCCAAATTAAAGGTAACCGTTTCTCTTAAATAATTTTCTTTTATTATACTTCTCCAACCACTAAACTCTTTTTAATCCTTTATTTTGTAACAAAAAATGTATCCTAAATAAACTAGGATATTTTATTAGAATGATTAGAACTACACTTACACACACCTCTGTCTAATGGATGAAGAAAATATTGTTTCTGTGGATGGTAAACTAATGCCTCACGATACGATGATTATTCGATTTTCTCCTACCGCCTCTCATGGAGGCCATTACGATGGAACTGTATTTATATATGATATATATTATATTTATTATTTCCTTAGTCTTCTTTACTTCCCTATTATATTAAGACTTTATGGTTTACATAGTGGGTAAATACGATAAACTCATTTGAGAAAGTGCGGACTACCACCCCCTCAAAGTGATGGGATTCGTTAATGCCTTATGTAGGATGTATAAAGGATGGAGTTAATGATATTATATATGAAATTTTACTGGAATTATAATATAACTATGTATCATTATGTTTTAATTCCATTAAAATAAGAAATATAAATTAAAGTAGCGTTCATGCGTACGTAGGACTTACCGTCTCCATGAACGGTGCATTTCATTTTTTACCTCCATATGTTATGTACTATTATAAATAAATGTATATTCTGGATATATATGATATATATGATATATAAATCATTAATATAATTCTTTATATAATTAACCTTTGAACACATGAACAACATGTAATTATAAGATGACCATTTTTTACTCAACTTCCAAATATCGACAAAACAAACGTTATTAACTTAAATGGTTACATAATGTTTAGAACATGGTAATAAGTGATATAAAATGTATTATAAACTTGAAAAATATTCTTAAGAATGTATAATTTAACTTTTTTTTATCATTCAAGAGATTAAAGATTGATTGAGTCAAGTCAGACATGTGGTACGAGAACTTCTTAACCCAATTTTCGTTCTTTGGGTTGATCTTCTATTTCTTGTTTATGTATTTCTTTGATTGTGTGAAAAAATAATTTTTATATATTATCATATATTTATACTTTCTTTAAGTTACCTTATAGTGAATACGGATAAGTGATCTATTTTATTTACAAAATAATCTTTTTAAGGGATAACTTTTCCAATCTCATTTTTATCCGAGATTGTTTATTCGTAAGTATTTACTGGGGTTATATTTATCATCCATGTCCCTATTATCTAAAAAAATCATGTATGTTTAAAGTCCATTTTACTCATTTTTTACTTTTACTACATGGTATATAAAGAATATTTCTTTTTTTTACCATATGAAGTACTTTTTGACTTTTCCGACAAAAGTACGAGGAGCATGTTTTTTAACTTATATGGAATGAATGGATTATAACAGATTTATAACAACTTATTTTCATGAATCTTACTCTACAAGATTTAATGAATATTTTCAAAAAAATATTTTTCTTTTAAAATTTAATTTAATTTTGTGAAAAGAAAATGATTTGGAAAAAGAAAGGATATTTTCCTGAAGAATTCATTTTGAGTGTTTTATCAAAATTATTTTCCATCTAAGATAATATTGTGTTCTGTTTATATCCCTATTTTTACATTGATTTTATTATGTTATGATGGAATTATTTTTATGATTTATTTTTATGGATTATGTTATTATGGCATGAATTTTATGAATCCCATTTTTATTACATGGGTTATGCTATGATTTATGATTTTGCGACACACATAAGAATGGTTTAATTATGAGATGGGTGGGACCTTATCTCCCTCCAATGCATTGTGTAAAGAATTATACCTCATGAGGTAGACATGGCTGGATTGGAATGTTAATCTAGTTCAGTGATACTAGACCAGAATGAGTAGTGAACTCAGTTCAGTAATGGACTTTGTCTGCTATGATTATCTTGGAAATGATCCTTGACTAATATGAAATGTTTTTCTATGATTATGTGTGTATGCCACAAAGTTTCATGTTTTAAATTATGATTATTGGGATTACATTTCACTACAATGATTTATCTCATGTTATGTTATAATGATCCCTTTTGCATGTTAAGATTTTCAAAATGTTATGTTCTTATGAATATGATATGACTGATAGTTCTTTTGATTACCCTTACTAAGCATTTTCGCTAACCCTTTATATGTTTTCTTTTCCCAGGATATAAACAAAAGATTTTTTGGTATGAAAAAAAGGGAAGATCTTTATGGGAGATGTTTAATATCATTTGCCAATATTAGAAGATTATATTCTGAGTTTCCAAAGACACTAAACTATTACGGTCCTATAGTGTTTTTTTTGTTATGTATTAGGTATTCCGAAAAAGTATTGTAATGTCCATGTAGGTCAATATTGGGTCTCTTTAGTTGGTATCACAGGAAAGGTTTAGTTATCCTTTGGAAACTGGGATGCATAAAATTTAGTGAGATCCCTAGATATATTTCAATGGTATGTCTAGGGATATCCCTAAGGTTAAATATAACTATGGTTTATAGTTCTAGAATTATGGTAATGATATTATAATTAAACATATGATTTTGGATATTGAAGGTACTCCCCTTTATTATGTTGTCTTCCCCAGCATGATTTTTTCCTCTCACACTATTCTTTTTGGGGTTTATGATGATGGCTGGAACCCGAAGGAACCGTGTTGATCAATGTAAGGGACAATGCAATGATTGTCCTCCTGAAAAAACCAATGTTATGGGAGATAGAGTGTATCATATCTATACTTACACAAGCTATGAATCATTATAGCCTTCCAAATGAGCATAGAGGGGAACAATATTCTATTGAGTCCTTCATGAGGCAATATCAACCATCATTCAGTGGTTCTTCTAATCCACTTGTTTCTGAACAATGGATCCGTACCATTGAAAAATGTTTTCCATACTTCGCTATTCGGAAAATGGAAAAGTCATTCTGCCTATTTACCGTTTAGATGGTGAGTCAGATCAATGGTGGACTCTAATTAAGAATATGAAGCTCCAACATGAAATTGAATCCCTGGAATGGGATGAGTTTAAGAACATATTTTTCAATTAGTACTTCCCTCATATTCTGCGAACAAGGATAGAAAAGGATTTCGTTGAGCTTAAACAAAAGAATGATGAATCTGCTGGTATATACGAATCTAATTTTACAAGGCATGCATGGTATGCATCTGGCTTTATCATCCAACCTGAAAGTTAAGTTGATCGATTCTTCAGTGGCGTAAAACCAAGTCTTCGAAGGGCATTAGCTATAAAAGACATCAGTAGCTATGAATAAATTGTACGTTGTGATATCAATGTAGAAATGGAAGTTGGTGTTACAAATCAAAATCATAGTTTTGAAAAGAAATGAAAGATGGATTTAAAGGGGAAACCTCAGAATAATGGTGAAAAGAAGATCAATGTTTCATTACGATCAAAGTGTGGAAAGAAGCATGGTGGAGAGTGTCTTAAAGGGAGTAGAAAATGTTTTTATGTGTGGAAAATAAGTTCATCGAGCAGTTGAGTGTCAAAGTAATGGAAAAAGGGTTTCTAATGTTGTGAATAATGAAAATACTGTAGATAACACACCACCAACACTTCAATGATTCAAGTGAAAGGAAATGGGGCATTATGCTAATCAATGCCCTAATCCAAGGGTTTATTATGATCAACGTGAGAAACCTCTTACGGAAAAGGATAAAGGGAAGTCAATGTGATCACTATTATCAATTTTGAGTATGAAAACATTGCGGTGGAATTATTATGTGTTTATGTAAAGGGATTCCAAAATAATGTTTTGGAATCTCATTTATAGAATTTTGGAACATTGGAATATCTATGTAATGGTTTATTGTGGTTTTTGATAATTATATGGTACAAGTAACCATGAAAAGTGATTGAAATATTTTTGGATAGTAGATGATAAGTGCATAATGAAGGGATAAGGAGAAAATGAAATGTTTGATAGTATTCATGAGCTCATTGCTGATATAAGAAAAAAGTTATATCATGGATTGAGTATATAGAAATTTTCGGATTTTGGAATGTGGAAAGAGTTAACTTTTGTTAGCATTCATGTATTCACTAAGGTTCTAGGGTAATTCATGTTTAAAAAGAATACATGATTAAGGTATTCACATGTTTGGAATGTAACCAACAAGATATATCTTATTATATGTGGGGGATAAATGATGGTATTCACATGCTTGTTATGTGACCTTCCAAGTAATAATTTTTTTTATACTATGATATTTGATTGATGTATTTTGGATAACCCTGAAGATTGGAATGAATTAAGTTATACATAAGAATGTATTGTTTACGGAAAATATTTTTTTTATATTATGTTATAATAATGTAGTTTTAGAAAAAGGGACAACCTATAGGATGAGAAACAACCCCTCGCGTCGGAGAAGGCTGTGGAAATCGAACCCACAACCGAAGTGTGACATGCCTTTATCGCCTACCACTAGCCTACAGGAAGTCCATGGTTAGTAGAAACTAGTTTTATTATCTTATGTGGTATGATATATGAAGTATAAGTCCATTTTAGGAACCATATACGATTAATCTCACTATAGATGGACTTATGTATATTTATTAACTTTTTCAATAATTTTGTTTGAGACAAATGGAATGACCCATAATTATATCACATGATTTGATAACACCTCATTAATGACACATTCAAAATCATTTCATTTAGAGATGATGTGGAAATTGATCAAGGCACGAACAACAGTGAGATTATACCAAAATAATGTACGTTTTTCTTCTAATTCAAATTCTAAAACATTAGGGAAATGAACTTGAAAACCAAAAAAAAATTTAGTGCTCTTATATCCGATGAATCAGATGGTACCTTATATCATCACAAATTTAAGGATTTATGATCATTGGATTTTTCATATCCAGGTTTCTACCACTATCCATCAGAACATGATGGTTAGATTTCTCTTCCATATCCATATTTTCACATATGTTCTCCTATGTTGAAACCCAAGGATAAGTTAATTTGGGTATCTTTTATGTTTCATACCTTAGTTTATTAAATAATGTTTTAGTATTCCTTTTTTACTATGTGAGTTTATATGAAAGAATCATCCAAGTAGTAAACGATTTATAACCCCAACAAATTTTGAGGGAGAAATTTATTTTAAGGGGGGAAGAATGTAACACCCCATGATTTTATGAGATATATTATTTTCAATTTCTTTGATATCTTCTATTATACACTACACCGAGATTATATTTTACTATATGCAACACCATATTATTTTGGAGTATACGCAACACTATTCTTGGCTCGTGTTGCACACAATTTCATGTTCATTTTGTGGAAATTATTTTACGCAACATTAAGTATAGATTTGGGTTAATGTATAAATGAAATATGTTTTATTATGTTATACGTAACACCAAATGGAGTTTTCACTACACGCACCCCTGACTTGGCATGCATTACATGCAATCACGATATTCCTCGATAGCGTGTGTAGTACGCAATTCCAGGTTTCAGTAAACAATGATATATTGTTATAATATTATTATGGACTAGCTGTTATGAATAGTATTAACTAAAATTTTAATTTTATAACATTATTATTCATCTTACATATTTTCTAGAACATGGTATGAGAACTAAATAAATTTTTCGGGTAAAATAATTATTTGTTTTAAAAAAACACAATTTTGTCGTCTTTTGATGCCACACCCACATTAAATAAAGTTTTTGACATGTTTATAAGTTCAATTTGAAAAAATAAAATTCCTCCTTGGAATCAGGATATAAAATTTTAATTTGGATAAATTTTTCGTATTATTCTGATAACTTTCATATTTTAATGAATAGTAAAAACATGCTATATTTTAATTAAAAAAGGTTTTTTCATCACAATAATTTATATGGATAGATTATAATTTAAATTGGTTTTAAAGTGTAATTAGTATATATTTTTACCATTTAATCCAATTTTGGTCATTTCAATTAATTTTACTTTGAATTTGGACATAAACAAGTGTTGATATTTTTATAGTTATTTTTTCTTAAAAACACGCAATATTTTTATAACGGGAATTAATTTTATAATTAATTAATTCCTCTTCCATGTTTTGAATTTGGAAAAATAGACATCAATTTTGAATTCAGAATATAAAATATATCTTTAGCTGAGTTTTTGATATTTTTCTGAAAAACTTCAATTTTTGATTAATAGGTAAACCACTTAGTGGAAGCTAAAAAAACTGACTCTTTCATTTAAATGAAATTTTACCACTTATGTGAATTTAATTTCAAAAATATTACATACATGGTTGTTATCAAGAATTAAAATTTGGTTCAATAGGACAAAAATAATTTTTGGTGAATAGTTACTTCTGACTTTTATTTACCGCGGTTACATGTAAATATGGTAATTAAAGGTTAAAAGAATATTATAATAATTAAACATTACCTTGACACTTGTCTTAACCATATTGTATGTGTAGTGGCCGACCATTTCCATCCTTGGGTCGATTTTGGGACCCCATTAAGCCACCTGGTAGCGATAATGATAATTTGGAATAATTAATTTAATGTAAAGACAAAATTGACATTAACAAGAATATTTTAGTAATTATTATTTATAATGTGTTATATAAATTGTATTTTCAACTATAATAAATAACTTTAAATCTATAAATATTTACTACATGATGGTATTTTTATATAATTTTTAGAAATCAAATAAATTAAATTATTTATGACATAATAATGATGCATTATTTACATCATTAATAAATGATTTAAATAAATAAGATTATAATGATTAAAATATTATCCAAAATATGTACAATTCTGATTGGATGATTTTATTTCGACCATGAGTCATCTTATATTTATCTTTAATAATTTTTGGACCTTTTGAAACCAAAGATAAGTTTATAATAAAATAATAATTTCACACTTTCCAAAAGAGCCCCTCCTCCCCCTTATAAAAGGAGACCATTATATCCAATTCCTCACACCTCTAAAGCCATTTGGCTCGACCGAAATCTAAAAAATTAAGCTCCCTACATCCCTCTCCTTCCCTTAGAAGCCTTACATTAGGCAGAAGGCACTTCAAGATATCCTTTTGGTTCAAACCAAAGGAAGTTTCCCATATTAAAGGTAACAGTTTCTCTTAAATTGTTTTCTTTTATTATACTTCTCCAACCACTAAAATATGGTTCATACATTCTTCTGTAACAAATAAAGTATCCTAAATATACTAGGATGTTGTTATGTGAACTATTAGAACTGCACTTACACACACATCCATCTAATTGATGAAGAACATACTGTTTCTGTGGATGGAAAATTAATGCCTCACGAAACGATGATTGTTCGATTTTCTCCTACTGCCTCTCATGGTGGCCATTATGATTGAACTGTAATTATATATGATATATGTTATGTTTATTATTTACTTATTCTTCTTTTCTTCCCAATTATATTAAGCCTTTATGGTTTACATAGTGGGTAAAAACGATAATCTCATTTGAGGAAGTGCGGACTACCGCCCCATCAAAGTGATGTGATTCATTAATGCCTTATGTGGGATGTATAATGGATGGATTTAATGATATTATATATGATATTATACTGGAACTATAAAATACCTATGTATCATTATGTTTTCATTCCATTAAAATAATAAATAGAAATGAAAGTAGCGTTCATCCGTATGTACGGCTTACCGTCTTCATGAACGGTGCATTTCATTTCATACCACCATATGTTATGTACTATTATATATACATGTATATTCTGGATATATATGATAAATATGACATATAAATCATGAATATAATTCTGTATATAATGAAACTTTGACCACATGAACAATGTGTAATTATAAGAAGTCCATTTTTGACTCAAGTTCCAAAAATCGACAAAACGAACATTATTAACTTAAATGGTTACATAATGTTTACGACATGGTAATAAGGGATATAAAAGAAATAATAAGCTTTAAAAATGTTCTTAAGAAAGTATAAATTAACTTTGGTTTATTATTCAGGATAATAAAAAATGATCGAGTCAAGTCGGACACGAGGTAAGGGAACTTCTTAACCCAATTTCCGTTCTTTTGGTTTATCATCTCTTTCTTGTCTATGTAATTCTTTGATTATGTGAAAAATGAATTTTTATATCTTATAACGTATTTATACTTTCATTATGCGACCTTATAGTGAATAAACATAATTTTTCTTTTTTATTTACAAAAATATCTTTTTATGGGATAACTTTTCCAATCTCGTTTTTATCCGAGAATGTTTATTCATAAGTATTTTCTGGGGTTATATTTATCATACATGTCCCTGTTCTCTAAAAATGTTTTCATGTATGTTTAAATTCATTATTACCCCTTTTCTATTTTTACTACATGGTATGTAAGTAATCATTCTTTTGTTTACCATATGATGTACTTTCTGACTTTTCCGAAAAAAGTACGAGGAGAATGTTTTTTTAAAATTATACGGCATGAATGGATTTTAACGATTTTATAACTTCTTATTTTCATGAAGCTTTCTCTACAAGATTTAATCAATATTTTCAACAAAATATTTTTCATTTAAAATTTCATTTCATTTTGTGAAAATAAAATGATTTTGAAAAAGAATGGATATTTTTCTCAAAAATTCATTTCAAGTGTTTTATCAAAATTATTTTCCATCTAAGATAATATAGGGTTCTATTTATATCCCCATTTTTACATTAATTTTATTATATTATGATGGAATTAATTTTATTATTTCCTTTTATGGATTATGTTATGATGGAATGATGTTCAAGAATCCCATTTTTATTACATGGATTATGCTATGAATTATTATTTTGTGGAACACATAAAAATGGTTTCATTATGTGATGGGTGGGACCTATATCTCCCTCAAATGCATTGGGTAAAGATTTATACCTCATGAGATAGACATGGCTAGAACGAGAAGTTAATCCGGTTCAGTGATACAGGATTGGAACGACGAGTAAACTCAGTTCAGTAATAAACTTTGACCGCTATGATGGCCTTGGATGCGAGCCTTGACTAATATGAAATGATTTTCTATGATTATGTGGGTATGACACAAAGTTTCATGTTTTATGTTATTATTATTGGGATTAAATTTCACTATTATGATTTATCCCATGTTATGATATTATGATCTCTTTTGCAGTTTAATATTTTCAAAATTTTATGTTCTTATAAATAAGATATGATTGATATTTATCTTTTTTACCCATACTGAGCATTTGAGCTCACATTTTATATGTTTTATTTTCCCAGTATATAAAAAAAGGTTTTAAGTTATAAAAAAAGGGACGATATTTATGGGAGATGTTGAAGATATTTCACAAAGATTAGAAGATTATATTCCGAGTTTCCAAAGACACTAAATTATTACGGTCCTTTGGTGTTTTTTTATGTATTATGTATTCTGCAAAAGTAATGTAATGTCCATATATGTCAATATTGGGTCTCTACACTGGCGAGGCAGTTGTCACTTCCCAATGTCATTGTGGGGAATTCCAAACTTGATCAGGGCAAAGCTACAGTTATATAGTTCCCCACAAGGGGTCTGGCCAGGGGGCCAGAAATGAGGAGGAATATGATTGATGATCTCTAGTTTTGGACCCGAGGTGAAATGCTTGGTTGTCTCTACATATCCCAAAGGATGGGAATCAATCCATACGTAGTTCTTATGGTGTTTCATGTAGTTTAACGTCTGGTGGCAAGGAAATAGAGTGGGATTATTTTACGGTCATAGAGCTTGGACCATGGATCGTAGGAAATGTGGGAGACACCTAGTGGGGTAATTATAAAACCCGATGTGAATGGGAACCTGGGGTCCCAAACACCACGTGTTCCCCGGGAAGGATTTAGGTCGAGGGACCGGAAATGAGAGTTATGATGGGCCCGTGGGGGAAGTGCTTGCGGGTTCCTACGTATCTAATGAGAATGATAATAAATCCCTACATAGTTCTAAGGGGTGGCATGGTAAGGTACCAGTGCTAGGGATAAAAGGGGCATGATAATGTGGCACTCGCACCAAATGAAGCGGTATATGATGTATCTTGTTTGTTCTCTTAAGTTGAATGAGCTCTTTTTTTTGTTAAGCGACATGCCTATGATATCGAGCATTGGCATCTCCACGTGAATCATGTCGTATTCAGGAGTTGACAAATGGTATGGCTTGTAACCGATACTAAACAGGGTGTCCCCTTGAGTGAGGACATCATGATGTAGTTCTGTTTTTCGTCGTGTGGCCAGGACGTTAATGTCACAGTTTCGGGTCATGTGATGGGACTAGGTGTTCATTTTAACATCATAAGGCATAGACGTAGTATAGACGAGGCTAAAGGGAGAATATGCATAGTGCAATAAAAAATACCCGACGTGAATGAGGAAATAATCCCATATCACATTCTACATGATTCCGTGAAGGAAACCTTGGGCCAAGGGGCCTAAATAGAGGTAATATGGTAAGGGGTAGGAGAAACTAACTCAAAATTTAGCTGGACCAAAAAATGAGATGTTTGGGTGTTTTTACGTATCCCATAAGGCCGAGAATCAAGCCATAGATAGTTCTAAATGTGATCATAGATTATGTTCTTAGATCTAGGACCATGGAGATGGGAAGTCCGCACAGATCCCTAAATGGAACATTTACTATGAATGTTTCCTCCTAACGTGCAAATGCGCACTGAGGGATAGTTTGTGGAGTGCCAAAATTCACTAGGACATGATGGGGTGGACATTGATGTGAATCATGTATCCAACATTAAAGACTTAAAGGGTCTGATGTGAGGATGGAGGATGACTGTTGACCATGTTCAAAACACAACACCCATATCACGTTAGCCTGTAATGAGGAAAAACAAATGAGCATCTGGCACTGACCATATTTGCAACATAGGACTTGTATGAATTTGTTTTCTAAAACCCTAATGGATGTTGGCCCGTGATGGTAAGAGAGCCCTTAGGCCTATAATCCAAGCCATTTGGGGGTCCCCTAAGGTGTGGAATATTATGGAAGCCTAAATAAAGAAGTACATGAAGCCTGTAAAATGGGAAAAAGCATGTCCATGTAACATCTGACACTCCAAACAGTAGACCAGAGTACTCTTAGATGGGTTGGTGAATCATAGATGAGGGTCGAGGAGGGTGCTCAACCTGAGAGTGACCAATTTGAAGGGAAGAGTATAGAATAAGGGGATAGAGAAATCATAGGATGGAGAGGTATGTGGTGTGTTCATTGAAACCTGACGTGAATGAACACATAAGTCCGCACCACACTAAATACTCCCCTCCCCCAGAAAGGGTAGGCTAAGGGTCCAATGTGAAAGGGAGATTTATGAGAGATGGGGTTGGACCTGATGTCTAGACATCCGGGTGGTCCTACCTATCCCATGAGGATGGGAATCAAACCGCACGTAGTTCTTTAGAGGTATAATGTGCAGTTTATCGTCTTGTAGTGATGACCATTATTGATATGGTATCTCATTCGGGGATGTGTACGATATGACTAGTTACCCGACGTGAATGAGGACGTAATCCCATACCACACCGTACAATCCCAATAGAACATGGGATGGGGCCTATGAAGGCCAATGGCCCGGAAAAGGGCTGGGGCCTGAGGCAGGGCGTCAGTCAGAAAGGGCCGACTAGTTCAAAGTTTAACGTCTTACAGTAATGATGAAGAAAGGGGTAAGTTAGCCCAAATAGGGGAGGTGTACAGTGCGGTGAGTAACCCTACATGAATGATTACATAACCCCATATCAGAACATACATTCCCCTCTCTGGGGGAATGAGGGCCAAGGGGACAATATGTGGCTGGACTTGATGATGAGATGCTTGGGTGATCCAACGTATCCCATAAGGATAGGAATCAAGCCACACATAGTTCTCAAATTGCGCATAGGGGTAAAATACCATAAACAGGGGGGTGTATGGCGTGACGAGTAACCCAACATGAATGAGGACATAATCCCATACCACACCATACAAACCTAAATAGAAACTTGGACGGGGGCCTTGAAAGGCCAAGGGGCCTAAGTTTGGGTCTCAGATGGGCAGGCCTAGTCAATTCACTGTTTAACGTCTTGTAGTGAGGACGAATAGAGGGGTAAGATACCCCAAACAAGGAAGGTGTATGACCCGACAAGTAACCCAATGTGAATGAAGACATAATCTCATGCCACACCATACAACCCTAAATAAGATCTTTGTATGGGGGCCTGAAAAGGGCAAAGGGCCTGAGGCTGGGCCTCAGATGGGAAGGCCCAGTCATTTCGCAATTTAACATCTTGCTGTGTGGATGAAGAGAGGGGTAAGATATCCAAAACAAGGGAGGTGTACAACGCGGCGAGTAACCCGACCTGAATAAGGACATCATCTCATACCAAACCATACCACCTTAAATATGAACTTATTTCAGGGGGCCCAAAAAGGCCAAGTGGCCTGAGGCTGGGCCTCGGATGGGAAGGCCTGGTCAATTCACAGTTTAACATCTTGTTGTGAGGATGAAGAGAGGGGTATGATACCCCACAAAAGGGAGGTGTACGACATGGTGAGTAACCCGAAATTAATTAGGACATTATCTCATACCACACCATACAACCTGGAATAGGAACATGGGTCTGGGGCCAGAAAATGCCAAGGGGCCTAAGGCTGGGCGTCCTGACCAATATTAGCCATACGACTTCTTGTACAGTTACTGCCTCATCATAGCTACTAAGCACACGCGATAAGTGATCGATGTGGGAAACAATGAGTCGGACTCGACTTCCCCCGTCATATGGGGGTCTAATAGCTAACATCTCTTGAGGGGAGTTTGTCGCTTGAATATACAATGGGGTAGAATGAACCACTGCACTTGATGTTTAATACATCTTTATGTGGCTCTAATGACAAATGATAGATGTTGACCATGTCTGTAACACAATGTCCTTATAGAGAACTAGTATGCGAACAACAAATGAGCATTGACCGCTGACCATATTCGCAACACGGGACTTGTATTAGTTTGTTGCTCAACATCCCCATGGGTATTAGCCTGAAGCAGTAGGAGAGACCTTGGGCCTAGCATCCATGCCATTTGGGGGACCTTCTGGAAGGGAAAGATGATGGGGTCCCAATCAAAGGTGTGTGTGAAGCCTAGCTATACCCATACATTTTAATGTCAAGAAGGGTGGTGATAGAGGTGGACACATCTAGGGAGTGGTACGTATGGCATAATTGAGATGAGCTCGACATGTATCGAGGAAAAAACCTGCACCATACTGTATGTCTTGACCCGAGGAAAGATTCTGTAATTTGGGATGGGCCAATATGAAAAATGTATGGGAGTTCCTACATATCTCATGAGAATTAGAATCAAGTCATATATTTTTTTTGAAGGCCTTGCAGTTTAACGTCGTGTGGTGATGACGCGGGAGGATATAATAATAGGGAGCGAGCACATGGTGAGACCTTTATAATCCTATCATGAGTGGGGATAAGTAATCCAACACCAAATCGTGAATGGATCTTCCAAAATAACTATACCCAAAGGGATAGTCAAATAGAAGAGTTTGGGGATAGGATCCGGACAAAACTCTTGAGAATTCGTGTGTATCCCATGCGCATGGGAATCAAGCCACACATAGTTTTAAGGGCACAGTTTAACGTCTTGTAGGATGATGTACTATTTAAAGTCATGTAAGACTGAACAGTTTATGGTCATGCTGGACCAAGAAATTTAGGTTCATGTTGGACCATCATCCAATTTATGGTCATGTATGTAGAGACCTGAAGCCTGACGTACATGGACATTACATTACATTTGCGGAATACTTAGTACATAACAAAAACACACACACAAGGATCGTAATAGTTTAGTGTCTTTGGAAACTCGGAACGTAATCTTCTAATCATGGTGAAAGATCTTCAATATCTCCCATAAAGATCTTCCCTTTTTTTTACCTAAAACCTTTCTTTATATCCTGGGGAAAATAAAACATAAAAGGGTGAGATCAAATTCTCAGTAAGGGTATACAAAAGAAAAATTAATCACATCATATTCATAAGAACATAACTTTTGGAAATCTTAACCTGCAAAAGAGAGCATAATTTCATAACATGGGATAAATCATAGTAGTGAAATGAAATCCCAATAATCATAACTTAAAACATGAAACTTTGTGGCATACACACATAATCATGGAGAATCATTTCTTGTTAGTCAAGACTCATTGCCAAGACTATCTTAGTGGACAAAGTCCCTTTCTGAATCGAGTAACCCTCGTTTCAGTCTTGTTTCACTGAACCGGTATATCCTACCATTTCAGGCATGTCTATCTCATGAGATATAAAATCTTTACCCAATGCATTGGAGGGAGATATCGGTCCCACCCATCTCATAATGATTCCATTCTTATGTGTGCCACAAAATCATAAACCATACATCATAGCGTAACCCATGTAATAAAAATGGGATTCTTAAACAACATGACATCATAAAATAATTCATATAAGATAATGGAATTAATAAAAATATTTTTATCACAAAATATTCAAATCCATGTAATAATAGGGATAAAAACAGAACCCTTTTATTTTCATAGATGGAAAATAATTTTGATAAAACCCTTGAACTCCATTCTTGAGGAAAATATCCTTTCTTCTTCAAAAACATTTTTCCTTTCTTAACATGTCATACAAATTTAAACTAAAAGAAGTTGATTAAAAAGAAACATTAAAACTTGTAAAGGAAGCTTCTTGGAAAAAATGTTTTAAAAATCCATTCATACCGTATATGTTAAAAAAACATTCTTCTCTTACTTTTGTCGGAAAAGTCAAAAAGTACCTCATACGAGAAAATGACAAAAGATTCCTTTCATGTCCTTTACTAAAAATTCACCTAAGGGTAAAATTGGATTTAAAAAATTGTAGGTGGATGGAAATAAAATTACATATTGAAGAAACATTGATGTGGATGAGAAAATACACCCTAGTAAATACCAAAGTATAAACAATCTCGGATAAAAATGAGATTGTGATATTTCCCTTACCTTAGGTCTGACTTGCTTTGTAAGTGTCCCAACCTCCTGTATAATGATTTAAATCATGTTATTGACTTATTACAGAATCATATTCATTGTTATTATATCATATATGGTCCACATATGACTTTATATTACCCGTTCTTTTGTAAATTCATGTTAAAGTAGCGTTTTGGGTAAAATCGTCTCATTTGTCGTTCGTGTTTTTAACTTTTAATTATTCATATGATTACTTAGATCATGATTACTTAATTCAAGAATATAAAACATGATTTATATATATATATATATTCAGAATATACATATATAATAAATCAGTAAATTGAAAGAAATACACCGTTCATGGAGACGGTAGTCCGTACGTACGCATGAACGCTGTTTTCGTTTCCTTATTGAATTGAATGGAATTAAGTAGATGTCATACATATATATACATATACATAAATCCAGTAGCTTTATAATGTCATATATTTCATTATTATTTCTTATATATACTTTATAATCATTCTTAAATGGTTAACATGGAGAATGAATCTCATCGCGTCGTGGAGATGGTAGTCCGTACGTACGCACGAGCGATGATATCATTTCCATAAATATTGAATTGAATTGGAGTGGATTATAAAATATATCAGAATCAATATGATGTTGTAATAACTATGTATATTTATTCTTTACACCATTATACCCATCCATGTAAGGTGGTGGTGGGAAATAGATTACACCACGGCGTGGAGACGGTATTTCGTACGTACGCACGCGCGGTGATTTCTTTTTCCGTAGGATGGATAGATGGTGAAATAGGGTTGTTTCATACTTATAATAACATATCAGTATATGAGTGATACTGATGTTATTACTTCATAATTAAACAACCTAAGAAGGAGAAGTGGAAGAAGAAATAAAGATGAAAGAATTGGTAACGGTAATTACCTCTTCTTTGAAGCGCCTCTTTGAGACCTCCTATTAGGGCACTAAAATTGGACTTTGAGGAAGACCAGAACCTAAAGGATGTTTCTAGGGAAGTGGAGAAGAGATTTTGGCAGGGGTTGGCCGAGCATGAGTGCTCAAATTGGTGTGAGGAGGAGGGGGAGGAGGTGTCCTTTTATAGGGGAGGAGAGGGGCACCTTAGGAATACCTCAAAATATTATTTTATATTAATGTCAAAATCGGTTTATAATGGTTCCAAAGGGTCTCATTTCGAAGCTACAGTTGGGATGGGTCTAAATCCTATCAACCAATAGGATTTAGACAAGTTTAGGGTATTATGTTAACCTTATCAATTAGATTTAACTCTAAGTTAAATAATTTAACTTTTACCGTGTCTTTTTGTTTTCTTTCACTATATGGTTAATACACATACTATAACATGCCAAACAAACCCCAGATTGTTTATTATTAATATATATATCCTTATCTAAGTCATTTGTCCGAACCTTAGATTTTTAGGAATAAAATAACAATTAATAATATAATATTTTATTAAAAAACTAATTTGTGTCAATTTTGACACTATTTGATATATGATTTTTGTCAAAGTCATAACAGAATTATATGTTCGAACCAAGTTGATTAAATCAACACTAATATATCATAGTAACCTAGAAAATTAGTGGAATTCATAAAAAGTCTCAAATTACATTTATTTTTGTGTTTATAACATCAATTATGTCAATATTTCATAAAAAAGATAATTACTGCATCCTCGTTGTGTCATAATTAAATTAAATTATTTAATGTCTAAAAATTATAAATAAAATACCATTATGTAGGAAATCCTTTTATCTTTCTAATTAATTTTTATTGTCGAATTTATCTTATGTATAACCCCATATTAAAAATGATTTACTTATTAAACTTTGATTTTAACTATTTTAACCCTTCTTTAAATAAATTAATAATAAATGTCCTAATCTAACCCAAGTGGGCCTAAATGGTCATATTTTATTCATAATGTTGTTTTTGGTCGAATTACACTTATCCAATAGAATTAGGACATGTGTTATGGTAATAGTAATATCATATTTACCCTTAGTTACCGTATTTACTATTAAACGTGGTAAAAAAAAGTAAAAAATTACTACTCACCAAAAATTATTTTCATCTCATTGAACCACATTTTAGTCCTTGATATTAACCGTGTCTGTAGGATTTTCAAAATTCCATTCTCAAAAGTGGTAAAATTAAGTTTTATGCAAAATTCAGTTTTTAACCTACCACTTAGTAGTTTCACTATTCATCAAAAATTGATGTTTTTCAGAACAATGCCAAAATTTCAACCTAAGCTATATTTCATATTCCGAATTAAAAAATGAAGTCTATTTTACCAAATTCATATCATATAAGTTGAATTAATTAATTTTATAATTAAACCCCACTGTTAAAACAAAGAGCGTGTTTTTAAGAAACAATATCTATCAAAAGATTGACACCTGTTTATGTCTGGTTTAAATGTGAAATTACATCCAATGACCAACATTATATTAAATTGTAAAAATATATTCTAAATATACTTTAAAACCACTCAAATTTATAATTTATCACTATTAATTATTTCGATTGAAAAAGTTGTTTTTAACTAAAATTTAGTAATTTTCACTATTCATCAAAATATGAAAGTTATCCGAAAATCACCAAAATTTCACCTTAGGCTAAATTCGATACTACGAATCCAAAAATAAAGTCCATTTTGAGATCTAAAATTTCTAAAATTTTAAAAGGTGGTTATCACTATTCATAACGGCTAGTTTTAATAATATTTTAATAGCATATCGTTGTTTAGTGAAACTCAGTATTACGTACTACAAACGCTATCGAGGAAGGTCGCGATTGCGTGTAATGCAAGGCAAGTCAAGGATGCGTGTTGTGAAATCTCCTTTTGGTGCAGCGTACAACACAAGACATTAGTGAAATTAAAAATATTATTTTTCATAAAATCTCGGGGTGTTACATTCTACCCCCCTTGAAATGAATTTCGCCCTCGAAATTCGTCGGGGTTATAAATGGTTTACTATTCAAAAGTTTCTTTAATAAAAATCCACATCGTAAAAAGGAATACCAAAACCAATCTTTAAAAACGAAAGTATGAAACGTAACGGTTACCCAAATAAACTAATCGCTGGGTTTCCACATAGGTAAAAATATGGATATGGAAGAGAAATCTAACCATCATGTTCTGATGGAGAGTGGTAGAGAACATGGCTATGGAAAATCTAGTAATCACAAATCCATAAATTTGCGACGATCTAAGGTACCATCTGATTCATCAGGTATAAGATCACTAGGACAACATTTTTGGTTTTCATGATCATTTCCCTAAAGTTGAAAAATTGAATTAGAATAAATACTTTCTTTATTTTGGTACAATCTCACTGTTGTTCATGCCTTGAACAATTTCCACTTCATCTCTTAAATAAATGAAGTTGAATTTGTTATTCGTGAAGTGTTAGCAGATCATGTGATAGAATGACGGGTCATTCCATCTGTCTCAAACAAAAGGTTAGCAAAAATTATATACATAAGTCGATCTATAGTAAGATTAATCACATATGCTTCCTAAAATGGACTTATACTTCATATATCATACTGCTTAATATAATAAAACTAGTTTCTACTAAACAGGGACTTCCTGTAGGCCAGTGGTAGGCGATAAAGGACAGTCGCACTTCGGTTTTGGTTCGATTCCTACAGCCTTGTCCGACGCGATGGGCTGTCGCCCGTCCTGCAGGTTGTCCTTTTTCTAAAGCTATATTAATATAACATCCCATTAATAATATCAAAAAACGTTTTATCCTAACATATGTCCAACATAATCCATTCTAATCTTTAGGCTTATCTATAATACTGTAGTCCACTCTCATAATATAGTGAAAACAATTACCAGAGATTTAATACCATCGTTGATCCCCATATATCATAAGATATGTCTTGTTGGTTACATTCCAAACATTCAAAGGCCTTAATCTTGTATTATCTTGAATACCCATTGAACCTTAGTGAAAACATGAATGCAGTTAAAAGTAAACTCTTTCCACATACCACAATCCAAAAATTCTCTATACTCAACCCATGATATAACCTTCTCCTTATATCAGTCATGAGCTCATGAATACAATCAAACACCTCATTATCTTATTATTCCTTCATTATGCGGATATCATCTAAATTACAATAATATCTGAATAACCTTTCATGGATAGTGGTACCATTAATCATACACTTTCATAACTCAAGGAAAGACAACTGTGTAACAATCCTTAGATGTCTCTTTATTCCATAGTACCATGAGATTTCTTATACAACATTACACATGATAAACATGTAATCATTCCACTACATTCTTAAACCATTGAACGAGCTTCAACAATTATTTCATCTCACATATCATTTGTAGTCTCTTCATCATCATCAACATAAATAATTCCCTTACGACCATACTGATTATCTTCATGAGACTTTCCCTTAGGGCATTGGTTTGCATAATGCCCGTACATTCCACATTTAAAACATTTAACCATTGTTGATGTCGTAGCAATACCATTATCCTCATCCCTGGTGTTAACTGAACCTTTTCCTTTGCACTTACTGGCTTTGTGTCCTTCTTTTCCACACCCAAAGCATCTTCCAGTTCCTTTGAAACATTCTTCTTGATGCCTCTTCCCACATGATTTACATAGGGGAAATTTATCTTTCTTTCCTCTATGATCATCATGAAACTCCATCTTTCTCTTATTAGCCGAGTCAGGAAACTTACCAAATTTTACTTTATTAATCATATTATGAATTTTCTGATTCGGCATAATAATGATGTTTGGACATCCAAATCCCATTTAATTTGGTTTCTCATGAAAAATATCTTTCCATAGTCCAGCATATCCTCCATTATCGTGAATCACCTTGTTTCCATCCATTTTCTAAAACCCAAAAAAAAATAGTGTGAGAGGCAAAAATCATTCTAGGGAAAACAACATAATAAAGGTGGAGTATCCTCAATATCTAACATCTTAGGATAAATTCTATGATCGTTACTGTAGTTCTAGGACTGTATCCTATACGTATACTTATCCTTAGGGACATCCCTAGACATACATTATAAATATCTCTAGGGATCTCACTAATGATCTCGCATCCTAGTTTCCAAAGGTTGACTAAACCTTTCCTCTGATACCAACTGTAGAGACCCGAAGCCTGACGTACATGGACATTACATTACATTTGAGGAATACTTAGTACATAACAAAAACACACACACAAGGATCGTAATAGTTTAGTGTCTTTGGAAACTCGGAACGTAATCTTCTAATCGTGGTGAAAGATCTTCAAAATATCCCATAAAGATCTTCCCCTTTTTTTTACCTAAAACCTTTCTTTATATCCTGGGGAAAATAAAACATAAAAGGGTGAGCTCAAATGCTCAGTAAGGGTATACAAAAGAAAAATCAATCACATCATATTCATAAGAACATAACTTTTGGAAATCTTAACCTGCAAAAGAGAGCATAATTTCATAACATGGGATAAATCATAGTAGTGAAATGAAATACCAATAATCATAACTTAAAACATGAAACTTTGTGGCATACACACATAATCATGGAGAATCATTTCTTGTTAGTCAAGACTCATTGCCAAGACTATCTTAGTGGACAAAGTCCCTTTCTGAATCGAGTAACCCTAGTTTCAGTCCTGTTTCACTGAACCGGTATAACCTACCATTTCAGGCATGTCTATCTCATGAGATATAAAATCTTTACCCAATGCATTGGAGGGAGATATAGGTCCCACCCATCTCATAATGATACCATTCTTATGTGGGCCACAAAATCATAAACCATACATCATAGCCTAACCCATGTAATAAAAATGGGATTCTTAAACAACATGACATCATAAAACAATTCATATAAGATAATGGAATTCATAAAAATATTTTCATCACAACATAATAAAATCCATTTAATAATAGGGATAAAAACAGAACCTTTTTTTTTCTTAGATGGAAAATAATTTTGATAAAACCCTTGAACTCCATTCTTGAGGAAAATATCCTTTCTTCTTCAAAAACATTTTGCCTTTTTTAACATGTCATACAAATTTAAACTAAAAGAAGTTGATTAAAAAGAAACTTTAAAAATTTTAAAGGAAGCTTCTTGGAAATAATGTTATAAAAATCCATTCATACCGTATAAGTTAAAAAAAACATTCTTCTCGTACTTTTGTCGGAAAAGTCAAAAAGTTCCTCGTACGAGAAAATGACAAAAGATTCCTTTCATGTCCTTTACTAAAAACTCACCTAAGGGTAAAATTGGATTTAAAAAATTTTAGGTGGATGGAAATAAAATTACATGCTGAAGAAACATTGATGTGGATGATAAAATACACCCCAGTAAATACCAAAATATAAACAATCTCGGATAAAAATGAGATTGTGATATTTCCCTTACCTTAGGTCTGACTTGCTTTGTAAGTGTCCCAACCTCCTGTATAATGATTTAAATCATGTTATTGACTTATTACAGAATCATATTCATTGTTATTATATCATATATGGTCCACTTATGACTTTATATTACCCGTTCTTTTGTAAATTCATGTTAAAGTAGCGTTTTGGGTAAAATCGTCTCATTTGTCGTTCGTGTTTATAACTTGTAATTATTCATATGATTACTTAGATCATTATTACTTAATTAAAGAATATAAAACATTATTTATATATATATATTCAGAATATACATATATAATAAATCAGTAAATGGAAAGAAATACACCGTTCATGGAGACGGTAGTCCGTCCGTACGCATGAACGCTGTTTTCGTTTCCTTATTGAATTGAATGGAATTAAGTAGATGACATACATATATATACATATACATAAATCCAGTAGCTTTATAATGTCATATATTTCATTATTATTTCTTATATATACTTTATAATCATTCTTAAATGGTTAACATGGATAATGAATCTCATCGCGTCGTGGAGACGGTAGTCCGTACGTACGCACGATCGATGATATCATTTCCATAAATATTGAATTGAATTGGAGTGGATTATAAAATATATCAGAATCAATATGATGTTGTAATAACTATGTATAGTTATTCTTTACACCATTATACCCATCCATGTAAGGTGGTGGTGGAAAATAGATTACACCACGGCGTGGAGACGGTATTCCGTACGTACGCACGCGCGGTGATTTCTTTTTCCGTAGGATGGATAGATGGTGAAATAGGGTTGTTTCATACTTATAATAACATATCAGTATATGAGTGATACTGATGTTATTACTTCATAATGAAACAACCTAAGAAGAAGAAGTGGAAGAAGAAATAAATATGAAAGAATTGGTAACGGTAATTACCTCTTCTTTGAAGCGCCTCTTTAAGACCTCCTCTTAGGACACTAAAATTGGTCCTTGAGGAAGACCAGAACCTCTAGGATGTTGCTAGGGAAGTGGAGAAGAGATTGTGGCAGGGGTTGGCCGAGATTGAGTGCTCAAATTGGTGTGAGGAGGAGGGGGAGGAGGTGTCCTTTTATAGGGGAGGAGAGGGGCACCTTAGGAATACCTCAAAATATTATTTTATATTAATGTCAAAATCGGTTTATAATGGTTACAAGGGGTCTTATTTCGAAGATAATGTTGGGATGGGTCGAAATCCTATCAACCAATAGGATTTAGACAAGTTTATGGTATTATTTTAACCTTATCAATTAGATATAACTCTAAGTTAAATAATTTAACTTTTACCGTGTCTTTTTGTTTTCTTTCACTATATGGTCAATACACTTACGATAACATGCCAAACGAACCCCAGATTGTTTATTATTAATATATATATCCTTATCTAAGTCATTTGGCCGAACCATAGATTTTTAAGAATAAAATAACAATTAATAATATAATATTGGATTAAAAAACTATTTTGTGTCAATTTTGACACTATTTGATATATGATTTTTGTGAAAGTCATAACAGAATTATATGTTCGAACCAAGTTGATTAAATCAACACTAATATATCATAGTAACCTAGAAAATTAGTGTAATTCATAAAAAGCCTCAAATTACATTTATTTTGGTTTTTATAACATCAATTATGTCAATATTTCATAAATAAGATATTTACTGCATCATCGTTGTGTCATAATTAAATTAAATTATTTAATGTCTAAAAATTATAAATAAACTACCATTATGTAGGAAATCGTTTTAGCTTTCTAATGAATTTTTATTGTCGAATTTATCTTCTGTATAACCCCATATTAAAAATGATTTACTTATTAAACTTTGATTTTTACTATTCTAACCCTTCTTTAAATAAATTAATAATAAATGTCCTAATCTAACCCAAGTGGGCCTAAATGGTCATATTTTATTCATAAGGTTGTTTTTGGTCGAATTACACTTATCCAATAGAATTAGGACATGTGTTATGGTAATAGTAATATCATATTTACCCTTAGTTACCCTATTTACTATTAACAGTGGTAAAAAAAAGTAAAAAGTTACTATTCACCAAAAATTATTTTCATCTCATTGAACCACATTTTAGTCCTTGATATTAACCGTGTTTGTCGGATTTTCGAAATTCCATTCACAAAAGCGGTAAAATTATGTTTTATGCAAAATTCAGTTTTTAACCTACCACTTAGTAGTTTCACTATTCATCAAAAATTGATGTTTTTCAGAACAATGCCAAAATTTCATCCTAAGCTATATTTCATATTCCAAATTCAAAAATGAAGTCTATTTTACCAAATTCATATCATAGAAGTTGCATTAATTAATTTTATAATTAAACCCCGCTGTTAAAACAAAGAGCGTGTTTTTAAGAAACAATATCTATCAAAAGATTGACACTTGTTTATGTCTGGTTTAAATGTGAAATTACATCCAATGACCAAAATTGTATTAAATTGTAAAAATATATTCTAAATATACTTTAAAACCACTCAAATTAATAATTTATCACTATTAATTATTTCGATTGAAAAATTTGTTTTTAACTAAAATTAATAATTTTCACTATTCATCAAAATATGAAAGTTATCCGAAAATCACCAAAATTTCACCTTAGGCTAAATTCGATACTCTGAATCCAAAAATAAAGTCCATTTTGAGAGATAAAATTTCTAAAATTTTAAAAGGTGGATATTACTATTCATAACGGCTAGTTTTAATAATATTTTAATAGCATATCGTTGTTTAGTGAAACTCAGTATTACGTACTACACACGCTATCGAGGAAGGTTGTGATTGCGTGTAATGCAAGGCAAGTCAAGGATGCATGTTGTGAAAGCTCCTTTTGGTGCAGCGTACAACACAAGACATTAGTGAAATTAAAAAGAATATTTTTCATAAAATCTCGGGGTGTTACAATGTAGGACCAGACAGTTTAGGGTCGGGTCGGACCTACAGGCTCAGGAAATGTATTGTTTGAGGAACCTGGCATTGGTGGGAGGAGTTATACACTCACTATCCATGGCCACCGGGGAGTATGCACCATTGGGGTAAACCTAGTTAATTTTATATGGTCCTTCCCATTTGGGCTCCAACATGGGTGGTTTCCTGCTAGGGATGATTGGTGTCTAGATGGCCAATACCATGTTTCCTTGCAGGAAAGAGTAGAGGAGAACATTCTTGTTGAAGGCTATAAATATATTATTCTGATGCCTTTCTAGACTGTTCCAAGCACAAAGCCTATTCTCTTCAAGTGCTTCCAATTCAGCCAGATGTATTTCAGTTACCTTATCTGGAGCCTTCTGGTCATAGACCGCTATGCGTAATGAAGGAAGGTAGATCTCGATGGTCAGGACAACCTTAGCTCCAAACACTAGGGAATATGGGTTCACTTGGGTGGAATTACGAGTCGTCGTCTGATAAGTCCATAGGGCACTGTAGAGCTTGTTCGGAAAACTCTTCTTATTCTGACCAACTATTTCTTGCAAAATGTTAGAGAGGTTTTTGTTGAACCCCTCAATCTCCCCATTTTCCTGCACATGATAGCTGGATGTATGCTTCGACCGGATGTTGTACTTGTTGTGCAATTTCATCATCTCAGAGTCTCAGAAGTTGTTGTCCTTATCATTGAGGACTGCATGAGGGACTCCAAACTGGTAGATGATATTGGAGCTCCTGAATTCAATGATCGAATGGACTTTGACCTCCTTGAGCGGATCTTCTTCTACCCACTTAAAAAAGAAATTTTTGGTTGTCAGGATGAACCTGTACCGGCGAGCTATCTCCAGTGGATATTGTGCCACGACGTCATGTCCCCACACCGCAAACAACCAAGAGTACATGGTGGGGTGGATAGGTTCTGGGGGCCGAGGCATTAATTTGGCATTAATTTGGAATGCATGACATCTCTGGGAAAACATGATGCAATCAGGGATCATCAAGGGACAGATTTATCCCATTCTCCAGATATGATGGGACATCTTTGGCCTAGTCTGGTGAGCCCCAAAAGAACCGGCATGAACCTCCTACATGACCTAATAAATCACGACTCCCTTGATTCAACGGAGGAGAGAACCATTAAACCCATTCTTTTAGAGGTTATGCTCATGACTGGGACTACTCTGAGGGTAAACTGCAGTTCTTGGTGTCAGATTCGCTCGTGCTTGGCCTGATCCGCTGGGTGGAAACCGTTTTGGAGATACTCTACAAATGGAGCTCTCTAGTTGGTTGTAAATTCAAGCACTGCATCTGAGGAACCTGGGGGTCCAGACGTGGGGGCTCAAGTGGTATGATGGCTTACCCAAAGGATGTCGTCATCATCTGGGGTGAATGGGGGGAAATGAATCTCCAATGTGCCATGTGTATAATCAGATCATTCTACTCAGGTTCTGCAAGTGATCCAGCCAGACCGGCCTGGGCATCGACTCGACCGTTCTGAGATCGAGGGACATGGGTAACTTCTGGCCGAGATGAAAACTAGGCCATTGGCTAGAGGGAGTGCTCCAACAATGGTATGAGACCTAGTTTCCTGATGACATAGCCACCATTGATCTTCTTGATGACTAGTTCGGAATACCCTTTCACATGAAAATGGGGCACATTGATCTTGAGGACCACCTCAAAACCAGTGATAAGAGCCTGATAATCTGATCGTTGTTGGTGCAGTATTCAGACAACAAGAAATATTATGGAAGAATGGCTTGTGCTAGGTTAATAAAGACAATACCCAAGCCTACTCTGTGGAGTCTTGGATTATTGAGCCTCCTACTAGTGGGGCTATAGGAGGCACCATCGAAGTGCATCTACCAACATGAGATGGCATGATCTACTTAGAGGATTACCTAATTGGGAAAATATTGGTATAGGTACTGGTCCATGGGGGTTGGATGCACAGAAAGGATGTATTCCAATGCCAGTCTGTTGATATATTTCTGATGGAAAAACATGATGTCGAATTTCTGGAAGATTACCACCCACCGTGCTAGACGGCTGGTGAACATGGGGCAGTTCATAATGTACTTCACCATGTCTACCGAACACACCAGCAGTACCTCATGGTGCTGCAGGTAATGTCACAACTTCTGTATGGAAAATACAATTGCAAGTCAGCTTCATTCGATGATAAATTATCTGGTCTCCATATCGATGAGCATATGACTGAGATAGTAGAGGTTGATTTCTATCCCCTCATTGTTCTTCTCAATGATAATGGAACCAAGAGATCATTCATAGGTAGTCACGTACAAGATCAGCAGTTTTCCGGAGATGGGTGGCATCAAGAACAGAGGCTGGAGCAGATGAAGGTTGATTTCTTCAAACATGGTCTAGCACACTTAGTCCCATTCATAGGTGGAGCCTTTCATTATGAGCTGGGAAAAGGGCTTACACATTCTTGTCAGATTTGAAATGAATCATTGTATGTAGGGTAAGTGGCCTTGGAAACCTTGATGCTCCAGAATATTACTCGAGGGAGGCATCTGGATGATGGCCTTGATCTTCTTTGGGTCGATCTCAATGCCCTGGTAACATATAATAAATCTAATATACTTCCCAGAGGTGACCCCGATGGCACATTTCAACGGGTTCATCTTCAGGTGGCGAGAATGGATGAATCTGAACACTTTCTCAAGGTCCTCGAGATGGTCCTAGAGCTGGCGAGATTTTACCACCATATCATCTACATAACATTCCATCAATTTCCCTAGGATTGGTTTGAATATGGGATGCATTGCCCGCTGATTGGTGGAACCTTCTTTCTTCAGACCAAAGGGCATAACTTGGTAACCAAAAGTACCTTGGGGTGCCCTAAAAGTGGTGGAATCTTCATCCTCAGGGGCCACCCAGATCTATTTATATCCAGAGTACATGTATATAAAGAAGAGGGACTGAAACCCATCTATAGCATCAATCAGCAATTCTGTAACAGGAAGGGGAAAATCATCCTTCGGACTGTGACAGTTGAGATCCTAAGTGTCGATGTAGACTTTGATCTATCATTTCTTCTTCCTGACTCACACACTGTTGACTAGCCACATAGGGTAATGGACCTCCTTGATGAGCTTGTCAACATCATCCTCAACCATGGAACCATGAGAAGGGTGTATCATCCTAGGAGGTTGCTTGAACCTGTGATGATTTGTTTGGAGACTGAGGTAGTGGATGACTACATGAGGATCTTGTCCTAGAATCTCATCGTAACTCCAATAAATCACATCATGGTAATATTTAAGCATGTAAACGTACCGTGCAGCTCCTCAAGGGACCTGGTGGCACTAATCAATGTGGGTCTCTGATATTCCTTGCTACCGAGGATCACCTGTACTAGTTCATCGACCGTTCCAGAGACGCCTACTTCAAAGGTGGGGGGAGAAACCTCCAAATCCTCTTCTACGTTTGCGGAGGAGGGATCCCCGGTAGAGGAAGCTTCTTATGGGTAAGAGGATCCTGACAAGAGGCCAGTACCAGCCTGGGTTACAGCAGACAGTATATCGAGAGATTCATGTCCTGCTGAAACCATAGCAATGAAGGTAGTCCATCCAATCCCATTTGGTCTTTGGCCCAAGGGGCCATGCATGATGATATCAAAGAAATAGGGGCATGTCAAATTGAGAAATTTAATCTCATCCCGGTGAAATAGTCACGTATGATGTAGCGCCATTTCCATGGGGCGGACATACAAATACCGTATGGGGGAAGGAGGTTCTGGGATCACCTGAGCCAGATTTGTGTAGAAGTACGAGGTGATTTTCCATCATCGCTCAGACTTAGGAATATGAATCCCACTTGTACCAGATACAACAATACATGTCCCCATGTCTGGGGTTGTGGAATCCAATCGATGGATCGAGAAGACGTAGGCATCATCAAGACCATACCAGGGGTTAATTGCAACCATGACAGGCACAAACTTACTTTCCTGAATCTGTTTTTCCTTACTCTTGTAACAGTCGACATCCAAGTATCGAGAATCACAAGAGGAGAAATAAGATGAATCACCTTTTAGTACACCTACTAGACCATTATGGGAGTACTTAACGAATTGGTGATACGATAATGGGATCACCGCATGAAGGTGGATCCCTGGTCTGCCCATCAATGCATTGTACATGATGTCCTGGGAGAAAACCATAAACTCGGTGCTGGAATCTAGGCTGTCGAACTGGGTCTTCATGTGGATATTATAGACTGGGGGTATGCTTTTTCCTATCGTATCCCTAGATCCTTACTTTGGAGGGAGTCAGATCATATTCGGATAACCCCAGCTTCCATAGTGTTCACATCAGGATAAGGTTAATCCTGGAGCTGATGTCAACAAGACAACGACGATCCTCCATGTCGTTAAATTGGCTGGTGATGGACTGCGTTTAGATCTTCCTTTGTATGGGAGAGCCTTCATATTTTCTAGAGAATGAAATGATGACATGACATTCAGTATTCTCGATGGCTTTAGCATGAAAGGCTTCTGCAGCTGCTACCTCTGTCTCAAACTGGTGGGGGATTCAAAAAGCCTCAGCGAGGGCCTCACGCATATCTGACGACAGGAGGAGGGCCTCAAGGATTAAAAGCCTCAATGGGATGCTGAAAAGGTGCTTGAGGAAATCATATTTCTGTACAAAGTTCGAACTATAGCTTGCAAAAGGCAACTCAATGATAGGAGGCATGGTGGGCCCTGCCGGCAGGGCCGACGATTGACTGGTGCTGGGCATATTCTGATGCTCTCTTGTCGATGCTCGAAGAGTTTCTTCTACATGAGGACCACATGACTATGATCGGCCTGTAATAGGGCTAGGCTAGTCTCAGCGTGTTCAAGGTAGTTCTACCAGATCTAGTAGCACAAACGGTTGGAGAGGTGGGCCTGATGAAACAAACTGAAAAGGTTGTGCATGATGAGGTCTGCGTTGGGACTACTATCGGGTATTAGTGGAATGCACAGCTTGACTGAAGGTGCCAACTGATGTTCCTTGATGACTTTTATGGATGTGGCTCCACCAACATTGGCATCAGCTCGGGATTTTGGGGAAGTTTTTCGGGCACTCCACGTCATTAGGAGTCATATAGGGGTTTACCAAGTCCACTGTATTAATCAAAGCGTACCCTTGACTATCACTTGATGTGTCATCCATCATCAGAAGAATTCTTGGGGGAATCCCCATCTCAGGGGGAATAAAGTTGCTAATATTGCGGTACGAAGATGTCATTTGCGGGGAACGTTGCATTCCCTTGTGCCGCTGATAATTTCTCTTCTGGGAAGCTGCCGACTTAGATGATGATGAAAATGTGGTGGTCATAGATTATAAAGGATCCAACTGATTCAGGAATATAGGAATGATACCATGGGCATGATAAACCATTTTTCGACCAATACAGTCATCATACGTCTAGGACCCATGATTAGAAACCTGCTGCAACTCACCTTCGTTGTCACTACTGGTGTCTAGCTTTACAAAGAAACCCACCACTTTTGCTATGTCCGGGCCCAGCATAACTATGTTTTTATCGACCTTTTCCTAAATCCAATCTTTAAACACATAGCACTGCATGATGGTGTGCCCGAGGATCCAATGATAGGGGTAATATTTAGGGCGATCAATGAGGTTCGCCTCTTCTGGCCTTCTGCACTCAGGGAAACGCACAATCCCTTGTTCCAATGCACTTCTAAAATAGTCAGGGACATGAATGTCGTTAATCTAGTAGGTCCAGTTTCTTTTGTATGGAAAGGGGGCCTTGAAGCCTAGCCCTGGTGAGGAGCAGGAGGGTCTTGTCAAGGAGGAAAAGCCTAGTTGTCCCGCCTGGGTGGTAGCACCACATTCCATGGGGGAACCTACCGATTCTAAGGCAGACACTGCTGAGGCATAGGATGCGCCTAAGGTGTAGGGCCTCTGTGAGGCTATGGGGCTGGTGCCACTGGTAGAAATTCTAGTTTCTTGGGGGATTCTATTTGGGCCACTGTGGTGGGCTCAACACTGTCAGTCCTCCTTGCTGGAATTACAGGGGGAATAGAATTGCCTGGATGGTATCTTGTAGGGATTCTTCCAGGCACTAGGCCGGATCATGGAAGTCTTTGAATTATCTAGGGTAGTTCTGGGTGATCAGAGAGGCAACCGGTTCTGTCTTTATGTTCCCAACGCACATCGTTAGTAATTGCTCCTATGTCAGTGGCATGTGAAGGGAGTATGTGAGCCCATCCCCCCAGAGATAAAGTCCTCGAATCGCTAATAAGGCCTTTTCATGCTCTTTAAGAGGTCCGAGATGATCGTTTTCTTTGAGGTAGATATGAACTAGTAGAGGAATTTCTTGCGATGGTCCTCTCAGCTGGTTACAGATCCGAGGGGGAGCTAGTTGTACCAGACGAATGGTGGCCCCTCCAATTTCTGATCCAAAATACAGATCATGGAAGCCTCCTGCTACGATGGAGTCCCTACTATGGGCCCAAACATTGAGTTTTAGAAGGTCAGGGGTGGCGACAGATCCCCCGTCTAGTTAATGGGGAAGAAGGTGGGATTCCTGAAACCCAGAGGTGCCGAAATATCATCCACCCACACCGGTTATGGCTTACCATCATGGGGGATTTCCTCTTATCATGTTTCCAATGCCTCAAGGTGGGATATGAGTGTTTCCATAGGATCATCTTGGTGTGGGACCCTTTCTTGACAGGGATCCCTAACAACGAACGCATTGAAGGGTTCTTCAACATTGTAAATAGGCTCAGCATATTTTGGAGCGACCGGTGGTGTGACTTGAGGGGTAGCTGGGGGAACCCTGGTTGGATTCCTCATATTGTCGCCCCATTCAAGAGGTTTTGTAAAGAAATTCTGAGCCCTCTTTCTGTGAGCTCTAGCTTCAGCCCTGTTTGTAGGAGAAGAGTGATCCGGATTGCTTGGGGGCAGCTCACCAAGGGGAAGTTCTTACTTCCCCTACTGTACTGGCCTAGTATTTCAATAGTTAGACCGCCGCTCAGTAATGGATTCATCCAAGAGTTCTTCCACCAACTTATTTTGATCAGAAAGTTTTTTATGAAAAGTTTCCTTCTCAGGGTCCTCCTCCATCTTCAGTACTGATGCATACGGGTCGGATTGTTTGGCAGCTCTGACGTGCTATTTTCCCTTACCAGAATTCTGGTGAGTACCAGTGCCTCGGCGGGCATAGGGAGACCATGTAGGTTCCTCTTCTAATGACTTATCCTTCTCGATGGGTCCAATAGTGGTGGCACACCCTCTGGGTGTATGTCCCCATCAAGATTCTCCAGCTTGTCCTCCTCGTCCAATATGTCATCCATGTTGAATATGACCATTCTTGGGGGAATTTCCTCAATATCTCCAAGTGAGTCTGGCTACAACCAGATAAGAATGAAGAGGAGGCATCATACTGCCTCCACCCACATATTTTCATGTGGGGGGGGGGTAGTTTCCTACTTGATAATTTGCAGGGTACCTTGAAACTCTGAACATATTTTTGATGTAGGGCCTTACGGCGACCTGGTGACTCGGGGCACTGGGCCATAGGGAGTGCAGCTAGATCAACCAGATGTCATTGTTCAGAATTTTTTTCAAGGTTTTATTGGATACTAGGATAAACCACTTGTTGATGACGAAGATGAAGGCTCATCGCCCATGTGTTTTGAAAAAAAACTTCCTCCGGGGTGAGGGGTTTGAGTAGGCAGAAATTCGGCGTTGTCACATGCCATAACATCTCGGGGAAGTGGTCTGTTGAAAGGATGTTCTACAAGATCCTTAGCTTTGATTTAGGGTATGGACCTTGATTTCTCCACTTGTCAATAGGAGGAGGCTGAGGAACTAGCAGCGGTACTGAGGTAGACCACTGGGATGGCAGGCTGGCCAGTGTAGAGTTCGGTGAACGGGCTGACTAGCCATCGAATATCGGGCTGTCCTCGGATGAGTGTAGCGATATGGCTGCTATGTCGCAATAAGACGGGCTGATAGCTACCATTCCTTTCTCAGTGTATAGGGATACTGGTGATAGACAGCGATGCTACTCTCCCTCCACTGGTCCTTAAAATAGTTCATCATGATCTTTTGTCTAGGTAGAGTGTGATTCTGGGGATGATGGTTGTGATTTTATGACTGTAACCTGTGCGGTTTCCATACTTTCATCCTCCTAGATATACTTGTGGATGGAGGAAGGAATCTGATGGACCTCACATTTCGGGTGGACCAGGCTGTTGTGACTCATCCCTTCCCCTACCCTTGACTCGAATGAGCAAGAGGAGGGTTCCTGCACTGAGTCTTATTCCACCTCAGATTCTGAGAAGTGGACTAGTCTAATATCAGTCTTTATATTCTCATAATTATTATTATAGTGGTGAAAACCTTCCTTTTTTTTACCTGGGTTGCTCCTTCAGATAGGGCAGATTTCTGACACAGGGTCCTTCGGCCGAACTGGTGTAGGGGTGGAGAGGGTTTCCAACGAGGGAAGCTGGGGTGCAAGGAGCATCGGGAAAAATGTCAAATAGGACATGGGATAACATCCATAGTAACTGGTGGACTAGGGAAGACCTCCGTTGTAATTGGAAGAAGCAAGGGGAGGACCTCCACGCTTGATTTCCCGGGTGACCTTAGTACGAAGAGGGTCCTTGTACAGGTCTAGCTAAACACTGGTAGGACCTCCGTGTTGGGTGTGGGTGGAGTGAGTCTTTCCTTCACCCCCTAGTTGATTAGGCTAGGAGTAACTCCAAAAATTGCTGAGAGAACATGGGGATTATCCCTACATTGAAGAGGGACCAGTTGTGCAACGTCCCTACACAGGCGGTCGGTGGCAGGAGGAATGATGCCATACCCGGTTTAATGGGTACGAGAGAGACCCATGCGCAGAGCATCTCTTCCATGAAGAAGAACCTCATTGGGATTTAGGGTGTCATGGGGTGGACCTCCATTCCAATCCCGAAGCAGGGAAGGCTCGTGCTTTCCGTGGTAGAGGTATGGGGAGGACCTCCGTACTTGGTGACATCGATGCGGGTTAGCTCGCGACGACTACTGTTCATGCCAACAACCAAGAGAGTCGACCCAGCCTGCCCGTGGCGAAGTTAGGGCCTCGATCCTGGTTAGGAATATATGTACCCCATATTAATCTATTTAGTTAAATGATGATATGCAATGTTGGTGGCTCGGTCTGCAGTAGTCATCGACATTGACCCCCCTTGGCAGGCGACCTCACATTGTGACTGACGTTGGCGTCGGGTCGGATGAAACATAGCTAGTGGTGTAGGTACGTGGAATACCTGCTCCTCATCAAGTAGGGTCGGGTGGCTGGGCTGACATGGCCAGGTGGGAGCCCTCACTGGGAGCCCCTAGAATGGGACTCTGACCAGGCTGGGCCGGACATCACCTACCTCATCAGCATAATGTAGGGATTCGTCAAAGAGTTATGGGGAGATGATCCTGAAATGGTTGTACGTCGGCATGGGGAGCAGCAGCTCCCTGTGCAGCCCTCAGGGGCAGCATTGGTGGTGAGGCACATACACCTCCAGATCCTGGTGAGCCATATACCAGGTCGGGATTATGCCCTCCTCCTCGTAACAATTCACAATGTCATTGATCACCCTTCTTTGGATGAAATCAGATGAGGAGAGGGGGTGTCGGTGACCCATGGTCATAGATGTAGAGGATGTCCTGGAATAGGTAATGCTATGTGGAATGGATGTTTCTATGGGAAGGCAGTGATCGCGTCCCTGGAGCAGCAACTTTATTTCTATGAATCAAGGAGATTAACTAATCAGTTCTAATCAAAAAAGAAATCGACGACCAATGCCCCAATTCCATCCCTTATTTCATGGCCGGTAAGAGGGATCCACCCTGAAAACATTGCAAAACAGGATGTACAATGTTCTACTACCCCATCTTCTGGTTAGTTTTACAACAAGCCTGCTATTTTCTTAGCGGGACCCAGCGCTGGATAACTGGATCCGATGACACGTCAATCCACTGATTCCTCAGATGCTACTAGACTACATGTTGAGGAGAATAACTTCACATCGGGTTCACCATTTTTTTTCCGATTCTTTCTTTGGGGCACGCACGTCCATCTCTTTTGGGGGATGGCTGTGCAGACTGTTGCCCCTCATTACCACATTCCAAAGGCGGGCAACATTCATTGCTTATTCAGGGTTTTTTCCCATGAATGAAATGAGATTTTGGGATGTTGTTTCTTTCATCCGTGGATTTTTCCTCCTAAGTCTTCACCTAGTCTGGGGATCCCTTATAGATTTAATACATTGTTCATGAAACCCTTCCTATTTCCATATCTTCATGGACACCGATTAATTACACTTCTTCTGTTGGGACATTCTAAGGTGTATGGTCAGGGAAGCAACCTTCTATTAAGGGAGTAGTCATGCTGGGCATCACATGCGTGTCTGGGTGCTGGGACACTGGTGCGTCTATCTTCTGTCCCTTATTATAAGGATTCTTAAGGGCTCAGAAGCCCGAGGCTTCCCACGTCCAATGTGGGGAATTATATGCCATGGGCAAGTATCTGAGGTTTTCCTCAACTTTCTATGTTTAACATAGGTTATGATACAAGTTTAACATCCAGTGGAGATGGATCAGACAGATAAAAACACAGACTAGAGTGGATCAGATGAGTGTAACCCTTAGAGGAAACTCTGATGTAGGTAGGTCGACATAACCTCACCAGGATGTGGTATCCCAGGTAAAAATCAAGATAGATGATGGGTTGATGAGATAAATGGGTTGAAAATGGGATGAGATCATCGTGAGGGTGACTATAATGTTGGGTTTGTGTCTTAGGGTATCCTTATATGTATACCTCTGGTGGAGAATCAAAGTCCTCATAGATTAGAAAGACGATGTGATGCATGAGGAGGTGGCTCATGAGAATGGATGCGTGAATGGGACACAGAGGAAGTGGAACCTCTGGGATGGGGCATGACCTTCTCAAGAAGCATAGGCTCGAGGGAAAGATCAGGTAATGAGCTTGAACTGGGGTGTACACATAGGACAACAAACCGATGATGTGTATGGGGATTACATGTGGTTAGATGTTCGGGTTGGTCTGGCATCACTAGGATGGACCAAAGGTGTGGGTCCCAGCTAATGGTACTACAATGACATGCATATGAATTGGAGATGCAATGGATTACCACTGATCAGAATACAATGTCTTTCCGCTAATTAAGGGACACAGTGGCTTTCCACTTCATGTGGAACATTGACATAACATTGATTGAGGTACAAAGATTAATGTCATGTAGGATGGGGGTGAATCGACGTAAATAAGGACATGGTTTTTAGAGGGATGGTGTAGATGAACTGATGCGAAGGGGGGTCGTAACGACCGGGTATTGGTCTTGAACCGTAAGAAGGCTTCCTATATACCTATCCTTGGCAAGGATCAAATTCCACTCAGTTGGGGTGATGTGGGGCTTATACTCTAGGATACCCAAGTTGTTGGTGAACCAACGTGAATGTGGTGGAGTGACCAATGGGTGGCGGGATTGAACATTGTGGAGGCTTCCTTTGTACCTTGCCTTATCATGGATCAAATCCCACGTAGTTCAGATGGTGAGGGGATTATAATCTTGGTTTCCCAAGGTGTTGGTAAACCGATGTGAATATGGTCGGAAAAACTGGGGTGGTGGGCATGAACATCAGAGAGGCTTCCTACATACCCTGCCTTGGCAAGGATTAAAGACCACGTAGTTTCAGTGGGTCATCATTGAATGGATGTGAATGGGTTCAAAGCAACCAATAGGTGGTGGGATTAATCCTCGTGGTGGTTTCCTATGTACCTTTCCTTAGCAAGGATCAAAGACCACGTAGTTCGGATGGGGCATCACTGAACCGACATGATGGATGACCTGGTGTCCCATGGGTGGTGGGAATGAACCTCATGGAGGATTCCTACGTACCCTACCTTGGAAAGGATCAAAGTCCATGTAGTTCAGGTGGTATCAGGCTTATACTCTAGGCCGCCCAAGGTTTTGGGGAACTGACGTGAATAGGGTCAGAGCAACCAATGGGTGGTGGGTTTGAACCTCATAGAGGCTTACTATGTAACTTGCATTAGCAAGGATGGAATACCTCATAGTTTGAATGGCGTAGGGATTATACTGTATTCTTCCCATGGTGGATGTCATGGTCGATGCTTGTCTAAGCCCATGAGAGTCATGCTCGGTGTGAGAAACAAGAGGCTGCGTATACCTAAAGATCACGTCATGAATGGTGCGTTTGTGGAAAGTGGAGTGGGGCATACCTGTAGTTAGCCACCCAAAGAGGAAACAAGGGCTTGTGCACGGTCTACAGCCTAGAGAGGAAACATGGGAATATTCATGGTTAGAGGTTCAGAGAGGAAATAGGGGCTTACGCATGGTTAGTGGCTAGGAGAGAAAACAAGGTATTACACATGGTTAGTGGCCTGAGATGTCGGGACTTACTCCAGGATGGAGGACTGAGTGGTGAGAAATCCCAGTGAGAGAGGGATATGGCACCGAATAAAGGAGGAGAACCATTCCCCACCATGACCTAACTGGCCTTTAGCACTAAAATAGAACAGAATAGTAGGGGTACTACCTCCTGCAAGAAAATCTAGGGGCTTACACCAAGATGGTTTCCCATTCCCCGCGTAGGATGTCTGGGGGTAATCATATTTTAACGTCATGTTATGAGGAAGATGGTTCCTAGTAATTTCATATCATGATGCTCTGACAAGGTGGGTTTGATATGCACCCCTAGGACTTACATAACTGGTACCCTCTGTAGCTTGGTGAAGAGAGGGAATAAGAAACGCCATATATAGGGGGTGTTTTAGAGAAAACCATTGGGGTGTCCATGTAAACATGGCTATGTTAAGAAGAAATAATTGTTATCCTTGGTGCCTCTAAGGAGCGGTTACGGGGAATGGGGATTACGCAAAGAAAGCTGCCCGGGTGTCGCTATGGAGTGGCAATGGTGGATGGGGCTTATGAAAAGAAGTTTTCCGTAATGTCTTCTTCATGTCTGGCCATGAGTGCATCCCAAATGACTGGTGGGAAGAGGTATATATTTGGGGCCAACACCTTTTCACAAGATCACAAGTGGGATAACACCAAGGGATGTTGGTATCAGTCAAAACAAAGGGAGTTGAAAAGTGAGAATTACATTCTCGACATTCGAAATGCAATGATGGTGGTGCGGCGATAGAGGATAACTACTGACTGTGTTTGAAACACATCATACATATCACTTTAGCCGGAAATGGGGAAAATAAAATGAGGGTCGACTGCTGACCGTGTTCGAAACACATGACCTGACTCGAAGTGTTTTCTAATTTCTTACGGGGCATTGTCCAGGACGGTAGGTGAGTCGATGCATCATGGGACCTGGCCATTAGGGGGTCCCTTTAGACATGGAAGTGGACGAAGATCCAAATGAAGGACACACAAAGCGTGAGGTGGAGTGATGGAATGTTTGAACGGATTCTAATGCTCTTGAAATTATGCCATTGTAATCATGGTATTAGGTATCTTCTTCTCGGATCATAAGGAATCTCTTGTTTGGAGCAAGAGGTATCCTATTTTTGGCACATATAGTGTTCTATAGTTAATATTCATGTAGATATGACTATTGGCATCTCATGCTCGGAGCACAAGGCATCTCTTGTTTGGAGAAATAGGCATCCTATGTTTGGAACATAGGGTGAACTATATTTTATACTCATGTAGATAGTATTTTTAGGCATAAGGCACCTAGAAATGGATGGTGTTGGGACTTACGTAGGGGCACACCTTTATGGGTCAACCTGACATGGGAGTCAGGTGATGGGGTATGGATGAATTCCTTGAGGAATTGTTCGACTCAAGGTACTTGGGGAAGTGATAATGGGAATCTGTAATCACGACAATGGAAACGATCCAAGAGGAATACATCAACTCAAGGTGTATCATGGTGTGGATAGGAGTATCTCAAATAATGGTATTTCATAGGTGGATGGTGGGAGCACATAAGGGTGCAATAGAAAATCCCAACCTCCAATCCCAAAAAGTCTTCATTGTGACTCTCAATTTTTCACGGGGGTCAATGACGGTAGCGAAGGGACGGACTGAGAGGGATGAGAACATAACCCAGAACTGACCCGGACTGGGGGTACGGGGCGTAACCCCCGCGGTATGGACCTGCGAGCATAGGCCTAGGCACTATTGTGCATAATATGATCGACATGCAGGATGGGCTACAAGCAAGTAGATAGTGTTGTGCACAATAAGGGAGGCTTGTGCACAATAGGGAAGGCGTGAACACAATTGAAGTAGTTGCACGGAAAACACTGCGTCAACGCAAAATTGGGGAGGATTGGCATATAAAGGGGGTCGTGCGTGCAATAAGGAAGGTGTACGCCCAATATTGGATATGTGCATGCTATAGGTGCCCATGCGTGAAATAAGAAAGTAATTTCATGAAATAGCGATGTTTTGCATACAAAACAAAGTGTTGCACGCAATGGGGGAGGGTTGGGTGAAATAGAGAAGGATTGAGTGCTAAATTGACGGAAGATTCACTATTTCATACAAAAATAATGTTTGGCCTGATAAAATGGGCAGGTTGGGCCATTTGGCCCAAAAGTGATGTTCTTCATTTGAGATATGAGGTTTTATGTGTGGGTGCGGAAACATCGGACTTACACACATTAGAGTGGCGGCCACACTCTGGGGTCCCCCTAGGAAGAAGGGTGTGTACATGTATTTATTGGCGAAAACTAGGGAGGCGGTGTGCATAAAATTACACTCGCGGTAATGGTTTTCCACATTCACAAGTCGGTGCGTGGAATATTCCGTGCGTACAAGGCGGTGCGCGTAAAATTATGTGCGTGCAAGGTGTTTCACGTAAAATTCCGCACGTACAAGTCGGTGCTTGGAAAATTCCACGCGTGAAAATGGTTTTCTTGTGCGAGATTCCATTTTGACTCACAAATCCATTTTTACATACAAGATTCCCTTTTTACATGAAAATCCTTACATTTTCCCAAAACCGTCCTGGATAGCCATTCCAGTAGCCAGATATCGAACAACCATAACATCTGATCTGTAACACAGTCTGGGCCCCAAAACCAGTCAAATCGAATCTTTTGGAATGAACTATGCTTCGAGATCATATATGAAAGAATTATATTAATTACATGGATGCGTTTTAAAGTTCCAACACATTGATTTGAGCTAGACTCGAATGGGAATTAGTGCACAACAACGGGCCTTGCTGCACTTTTGGTTACGTCACTCCCAGGGGATATGTATATAATAATTATCATTTTCGATACAATCCATTATGAATGGTTTATGAGTATATACTTCCTAAAAGAAATTTTTTTTATGATTACAGATTTACCTATAAACTGTTCAGTTTATGTTAAGTATTATACAGGTATGGAATTATGTATTTCGATTCATAAAATAATCTAGTTTATGCCATTGTTTAGAAATGGATCCTATTGGAAAGAATGAAAACCGTATCAATTCATGTAATTCATGTCGGTATTTCTCTTCTAGTCATTATAATTATAGCAGAGCTGGTGATGAAACTGGTTCTGATTAGCTTATCACCATACTAAGACAACTCACTCAGGTTATGAATAATATCACTACCCGTATGGAGCACCCTAATCCGAAATGCAAAGGATCAATGTTAGTCCGCATCGTTAGGAAACAACCACCAAAATTCAATGGGAGTACAAGTCCATCAGTTGCTGATTAATGGAAAAATTCCAGTAGTGAAAAGGAAAAAGTTTCCATGCTAGTTTATCACCTAACTGTAGATGATGATCAATGGTGGTCATTGATTTAAAACACAAAAGATGATGAAGAAGTTTTCAGTATGGGATGGAGGGAGTATAAAGAAATTTTATAAGAAAAATAATTTCTCATGACCATCGAGCGGATATAGAAAATTAATTTCTATGTCTATGGCAAAAGAATTATGAGAATTTTGAAAAGTATGAGGATAAATTTATAAGATTTTCAATGCATGTTTCATATTATATACGTAATCCAAGAATTAATATTGACTGTTACATTGATGGGTTAAACAAATTTTTCCATCGAGCATCATTAACGTAATACTTCTCATTATACGAGTATATTGTCTCATGTGCTATCAATACAGAAAAGGAATTCTCTATATCTTATGACATTTAAGAAAGGAAAAAGAAGAAATGATCTACTGAACACTATGGGAAAGGAAATAAGGAAACTGGGAAGAAGGGAAGAATTGAATTTCCACCCTGTGATAATTGTGGAAGGAAGTAACCGGGCGCCTTTCTAAAAGGAAAAGGATTATGCTAAAAATGTGGACAAAAAGGCCATATTGCTGGTGATTTTATGGGAAAGAAAGATACTACCAATTTTAAATGATAAAATTTTATGGATATTGAACATTATAAAAATTAATGTGCTAAGCATCAGGTAAACAAACATCAAAAAGGCCAAGGGATCAAGGCCAAGCTTATGAGATTGCTACTGCTGAAGTTGAAGCTCTCAAAGATGTGGTGGTAGTTAATTTAATGGTTTCCTCATGTTTAGCCAATGCTCTATTTGATTCTGGATCATGGAATTGTTTCATATCTTCCCAGTTTACTAAGAAAATTAAATATTTTCAGTTTGACTTAAAAAGACAGTTGTCAGTCAAAACACATAATTGAAGTATCCTTGCAACAATGTTTTGTAAATCTTTTCCCATTAGAGAGCATAAATTTTCTTTATCATCTGATCTCATCATAAAACCCGTGATTTAATTTGATATAATCCATGGTTTGTATTGGATTTCAGACCATGATGTAAAAATTTATTGTAAGAAGAAGGAGTTTACAATTTTCGAGGATGATAAAGAGTACCTTATCTTTAGAGAAGAAACTTCACCACCTACTTCTTATCTAGATCCACCACCAGTAGCTCATCTAAATTAAATTATTTCGGAGGAAGATAATGAAATAATTATGGATGAGGAAAGGAATATTCAAACAGAGGACATACCTATTGTGCGAGAACATGTTGTTGTGTTTGCAGAAGATTTACCTGGACATCCTCCAGAATGAGAAATTGTGTTTTCCATTTATTTTTTTAAAAGTTTATGGCTGAAGCCTAAATTTATTATTAAAGAAAAGAATTCTTTAGATTCTGTAGATGGTGACCCATTACATAGCCTGAAGTCCCAAGGTTATGTGGCCTGCATACAGGGCTAGAAAGCCCATTTTTGGCCCAAAGGACCCCTTGGTGAACAATACTGCTATAGTACCTGCGTAGCTACAGTACTTGTTATAGTACCACTACCGCTACAATACCCTTCTACAGTCCCTCTGTCGCTACAGTACCCTACTACAGTCCCTCCGACGCTATAGTGCTGCAGCTAGTATAGTCTGTCGCTGCTACAGTATGCTACAGTGCCCTGTATAGTGCTGCTACAGTGCCCTGCTATAGTACTCGACAATTCTCCCCTACCCGAATTTGATCCTGGGTCTTTTGAATGCCAAGAAGAATCCTGGTTCAAGGCCCATATCAAAGACACCTTGTAGAATAGACAGTGTAAAGTTAGTGGAACTAAATAAACAAGTAATGGAGTTGATTAATGAAGGATTTATTCACCCTAGTGTTTTTCCAAAGGGGTCCCTATTCTTTTTGTTAAGAAGAATGATGGATCTATGAGGTTGTGAATTGACTACAGGGAGATAAATGCTATAATAATAAAGACCAGGTATCCCCTACCTCACATTTATGATTTATTCGACCAACATCATGGATCTCAATTTTTTTTAAATTGACTTTCGATCTGGATATCATCAGTTGTTTGTGAAGAAGGAGGAAATTTTGAAAACCACATTTCGAAACAGGTACGGGTATTAGAAGTTTACAGAAATACCTTTTGGATTGACTAATTCACCCTCTGTCTTAATGGGTCTAATGAATAGAGTTTTCAAGTAATATCTTGATGAATTTGTAGTGGTATTTAACAATGATATCTTGGTATTCTACAAAATCTACGAATATCATTAAAATAACTTTCTCATTATTCTAAAGAACCTTGGATGAAATCAAATATATGGGAATTTTAGAAAGTGTGAATTTTGGCATCATGCGATTTCTTTTTGTGTCCATATTGTCTCTATATATGGAATCTCTTTTGATTTTTCAAACACAATAGCAATCCAAGAGTGTCCATTATCGATGGGTATAACTGTGGTACGCAGTTTTATTAGTTTAGCAGGTAATTATCGACCTTTCGTCCAGAATTTTTCCCAGTTGGCTAACACATTAACAAAGCTCACACATAAAAGGGTTAAATTTGTTTGGGCAAAAGTGTGTGAATTTTTTTTGAATAACTGAATATAAAATTAGTCAATGATCCTATCTTGAATCTAACATCGGGGAATGATGGTTTTGTTATTTATAGTGATTCTTCAAAGGAAGGTCTTTTTTGTGTCCTTATGCAGAATGATAGAGTTATTTCCTATGCATCACAGTAGCTAATAATTCATGAGAAAAACTATCCTACTCAGGATCTTGAGTTAGCAGCAGTAATCATTACTTTAAAGATATGGATACATTATATATATGGTGAAAATGTAAGATATATATCGATCACAAGAGTTTGAAGTATATTTTCTCATAGAATGAACTCAACATGAGGCAAAGGAGATGGATTGAACTACTCAAGGATTATGATTTCACTATACACTACACCCAAGGAAGGCTTATAATGTGGTAGATTCTTTGAGTAGAAAGGATCATGGAATTTTGAACATGATCAAAATTGAAATGGATCTTATTTTCATAGATCAATTAAATATGGATATGGGAATGGCGATGAAAGGTGAAACATCAATGCTTTTTCAATTTATTTCCAAAACATCGTTTCTTGAAAGGATAAAGAAATATCGGACTAATGATAAGGAATTTCAAAAGAAAATTAAAGCTATGAATGATGGAAGATTGAGTGACATTATATATGAAGATGATATTTTCAAATTGGGGAAGAGACATTGTGTTCCTAAGATACCTGATCTAAAAAGAGAATTTTTCGATGATTCTTATAGCTCCAATTTTACTATACACCCGGTTACCACAATGATGTATAGATATTTGAAGGAAGATTTTTGGTGTGAAAACATAAAGAGGGAAATTGCTGATTTTCTGTCATGATGTATGGTTTGTCAACAATTAGAAGATGGAATGAAATGGGCTGGAGGAGTCATACAACCTCTTCCTATACCTGAGTCAAAATGGGAAAATTTTACGTTGGGCTTTGTCATGGAGCTACCAATGAAACCTAGAAAAAATTATTAAATATGGGTATTTGGTGATCGTATTACCAATTCATCACATGTTCTTTATATAAGAGAAGATTTACCACTTGAATGTTCAACAATACTGTATATTAATAAATCTGTAAGACTTCATGGAGTAACCCTATCGATTGTTTCTGATTTTTATCCCTGTTTTACATCAAGATTATGGAAAAGTCTTCCGAAATCCCTAGATACTGAACTTCATTTGAGCACTGCCTACCACCCTCAAACTGATGGAAAATCAGAATAGACTATTCATACATTAGAAGACATGTTAAGATATAGATCACTTGACTTTCAAGGTATTGGGGATCATTATTTACATTTGGTAGAATTTTTCTATCACAATCGCTTCCATTCAAGTATTCAAATGGCACCATATGAATTGTTATATGGGAAGACATGTTGCACACCAAATTGTTGGGATTATGTGGTCGAAATAAAATTTTTTGGCCCAAAACATGTTGAGTAAATGATGGAATAGGTTAAGGATATCCAAACCCACACCAACACAACACAAATTAGGAAGAAGAGCTATACCGATAACCGAAGGAAGGATTTGGAATTTCACGTAAATGATCATGTTTTCTTGAAGTTATCTCTATGGAAGGTAGTTATACGATTCAGAAATAAGGGTAAATTGAGTCTTAGGTACATTGGACCTTCCAAAATTCTAGAACGAATTGGGGTTGTAGCATACCATTTGTCAATGCCGCCAAGTCTTTCCAATGTTCACGATGTGTTCCACATATCAATATTGAGAAAATTCATGTCTAAACCAATACATGTACTCACCTATGGTGAAATTGAACTGAAACGAGATCTATCTTATTGTAAAGATCCTGTCAAAATTCTAGATACCATAGAACAATTTATATGAAACTAGACGACTAATCTGGTAGAAGTTCTATGGAGAAATCAGAAGATTGAAGAGGAAAATTGAGAACCTGAGAAACTAATGATGAAGAACCACCCAAATTCTTTTATGCAGTAATATTCATGAAATTTTGAGTATGAAATTATTTTGAGGGAATAATGTTACACCCCAAGCTTCAATGGTATGTTTCCCTTTGAATAATACAATAGCTTGTGTTGTACACAACTTCGAGTTCAAACACACCCCAACCAATCAAAATAGCCATTATGAATACTAATACCTACATTTTTGAAAATTTATAAATTTTATATTTCAAAATGGACTTCATTTTAGGTTTTAGAATTTTTTTGAAAACTTTAAATATTTGATGAATAGTGAAATCACAACATTATTGTTTAAAATCAACCTTTTAATTAAATATTTAATTTTTTTTATTTAAATTTATTTTAGGTCAAAATAGATACATAATACAAATATATTTTCAATGATATACAATGGAGTCATTTTATAATATGTTTAGATATATGAAATTTTATCGAAATTTTTACCCTCTTTTTCCCACCTACAATGAGCATTCCCAAATTTTTATAAATCTCAATTTTACTGCTTCTCTAATTTGAATTTCAAAAATCCGAGAGACACGTTTGATATCAGTAAGTAAAATTTTGTTTAATAATATGATAATAATTTTTCATGAATAGTAACTTCTTACTTTTATTTACCATGGTTTAAAGTAAATAGGGTAATTAAGGGTAAAAATGATATTATTATTACCCTAACACATGTCATAATTCTATTGGATATGTGTAATTTGACAAAAAAACAAACTTAGGAATAAAATATGATCCTTTTGGTCCACTTGGATTAGTTTAGAACATTCATTTTTATTTATATATATAATAAAGTAGGCTTTTTTCCGGACACATGTTGCTCCCACAATAACTCCCTACACATTCATGTATCCCTCTCCCATTAATCTTTCTCCATACTATCTCTCCCCATCAAAACATTCCACCTCAATTTCTACAGTTTCAAAACCACAGCTCAGGGTTTCTATAACGGCGACCTATGTTTTCCACTAAATCAGAATACCGGATTCGTCGCCTCCAATTCCATCATCATCTTCAACCACCATCTACTACTCGCACTACTACCATTGTCTTGTTATCTTGAAATTTCAAATTCTTCGACCTATGCTATGACTACAGATTCAACATCGTGCACCATTTCCAACCCCGACAAACACTTTTGTTGTATTCCTTGTGATATTCAACTCCTGCATCATCGCTTTGGGAAACTGGTTAATATTTGGCCTCATTCTTCACATGTTTATACTAGAAGTCTCAGGTTTTAGGTGACGGACGAATCCACCCTACAATCAGTCTCAAAACTATGATGAACTCAACACTACAGTCTCCTTCTACTTTGGTTCCCCTAAAAATATTCATTCCACTCTCACTATAACCATCCACTACTACGGACAAAGCCTGCCAAGTTCTTCAGGAAGCCCTTCCCATCAATGAAAGGTTTTTCAGAAATCTTACATATCTAATGTTTCAGAGCAGGTATATACTCCTAATGTTGAAGAAATTTCAATCCTTCTTTCCATCATCCTTTATGTATAGCTAAACTAGATTTAAAGAGATATTTTTACTTTAGTTATACTATTTTGATACTCCAGATCCCCTACCATATGTATGTTCATCCATTTATTCGTCAACACTCATTATTAGGAGAGTTTCTATTGATTTCCTCAACACAACAAATTATGCTGCATAGTCCAACAACTGAATCCTATTCAATTCAATATAGAATTATTCCACATTCATTGCTATAATTAAATAAATATTTCATTAAGATCGCAACAACTATCATTGATTACAAGAATTGTATGATAATTAAAGTGGATTATAGGATAGATTATATGTAACACTTTTCAGTACATTATTGTGTTCACCTTGTTGAAAATTAAATATAAATTTAAACAATAAAAACATGAAATCACCTTCGATATGTAAAGAGGTGAATATTCAAAGAAGACTACTTTGGCGATTCTGAAAAACAGGTTATCTTATTTGTATTATTTACACCTTAAAGTGTCTCTTTATTTATCATTCAACTTGCTTACATATTTACAATATTTACACTATCATATGATAATGATCTCATAAAAATATTACTCCAACTGAATGTCTAACACCCACATGATGCACTCAAAGAGGAGAATGCATGCCATTTTTACCTATGCCAACAATGTTCTAATCTTCCATGATGAAAAATGATAATTGGATTGTGATGGATAAGTAATCATAAAGTATTATTTCAGTAATAACAATGATAATATAATTTTTTCTTCTCAAAAAGTATATTAATATCATTGCAAAAAACTATAGCCTGGAGATATGCATTGTACGGAGGAACATAATAGAAAATATTTTGGTCATTAAATGCTCCCAACTAAATATTCTCCATTTATATTTGTTATGTTCACATAAGAAATAATTTGATGCCTCTTATACCTTGAATGTGGTAGGTGATGTTGAAAAGGATAATTCTAAATATATTAATGAATCATTACTATCTTTAGAGGACCTATCGTAACTCCAACATGCAGTCCAAAGATAAGAGCATCACTTATTACAAATATTCCAATAAGTGTTTCATCTTTAATAACCCATGGAAAATGGGAATGGAATACTAAAAGAACATGTCTCATGTGACCTTACTGCATTTCATTATTTTAAATTTTGTCCTTATAAATCATTCCTACATAAATATTACTCTTTTTAGAGTTTTCCTTCATATACACAGGCATTCTCTTGGGAACCAGTTGTTTTGAGGTGTTGATATTTTTTGAATAAACTGGTTATGATGGATGAAGTATGGATTGAGTTTTTTATTTTATTATTTTACATAATAAATTTAACAGTATTTTAATACTATTTTATCTTTTGTTATTTTCAAGGGTTTGTCTTTTGATTTATATGTAATTGGTTCCCTATTGGAAATGAATATATATTTCAGGAGTTATCCATTCATCACAACCCCTCTTTAATTCCACATCTACTGCGAACATATGGTATGGAGTCATTTATTATTATGTCACCACCTCCGATAATGGATGGTAAGCCATATTCCATCCCACATCTGCTTTGCAGTTATGTTTTGTGATTATTTCTTATCGTCTTGCTTACTCCAACTGTGCGTTGCATCTTTTATTCCCTTCTGCATCACCTTTGTAGTTCATGTATGAGATTAATTTCCTATTCCAAAACATAACTCATTGATTCTACATTTCTCATATAATTTCACATATTACTTTGGGTTAAGATTTTGTTTTTTGATTTTTCATGTAATGGTTGAAAATAACAAACTTTTATCATGCTTAATTTTAAGTCTATGATCATATCCTGTTGGCTTTCTTCCTACATCTCCTATTCACAAATCAGGTATGAGATTAACTAAAAATTCCAAAACCTAAATCCTTTTCTTCTACATTACGATAATTGAACATCCAAATGGTATGTGTTTGATTTTTCACAAAGTTACATTCATGTGATTGAACATAAATAAATTAAATGGTAAGCAACATTTAATATTTGACTATTTCAAACAATAATATATAATCATTTGTTTTGTATTGTGGGTGTTTTATATTAATTATTAAAACCTATTAGTGGTATTCCAAGTGTTTTATGAATATTGATATTGTTTCTCCATATGAATTTTTTTTATTTAGAATGAAGACGAAGGAGATCAATATTTTGATGGAGAAAATTGAGGTTCGTCTTATGATTATAATATTGATACAATAGTTAAAAAGGTCATTTCTATTACCAAGGTCATTTTAAAATTTTTTCCACACATTGTATGTATAATTGAAGATACTTTTCATGTAGTTCTCATAAAACATTAAAATAGTTATGTTTCATTATGATAATCAAACATCTAAATTTGAGGAGATTGAGTGGTCTAAAAGGGAGATTCATGTGAGTGAACATAAACAGAGTATTTCACTAATGTAAACATACAATTATTTATTCCTTTCTATGGATTCCTCTATGTTTATTTTATTAATTTTAGGATATGTTTTTGCATCTAAGAACATGTTATTTCTTGGTATGGTGTCAATATATATAAATTTGTTGGCTGATTGTGATGGAACTGTAAAAAATATCTTATCTTTACTACTAAATTAATGTGTAAATGCATACTATATATTTTTATTCATTTATTGTCTAATGAGGGATTAATGGTGTGTTTTCTTATCAATGGATTCTGATATGTGAATTCTTATGATTTCAGGATATGGGTTTGCATCTAAGAACAAGTTTTTTTCAGGAAAAAATGACGGTTCAATTGATGTTGGTAGAAAAAAATCATACACTGCATCATATGTAAGCTTATTAAAATTTCCAGAGTGATTATCTATTTGATACTTTTCATATCTCAAAGTGATGGATTTAATAATGTTGTTCATGTTTGAAAAAATGGGATGGATCTCTACTTTCCTTTTTAAATTCGTGATTTGGAATCTTATCCTTGTAATGTCTTCTTCTCATTATTGGTTGAAGATAACATAATGTTTCAATATATTTATCTTACAATATCTATTAGATTATTTTTTTCTCTTAGCATCAACTTCAAGTCTATTAGAATATACTATATATTTTTTCTATGCACTAAAAACCATCTTCAGATATCCTACAAAACCGGATCTCCACAACATGTATGTTTTCCTATAATTATGGAATTGACCTCCCTTATGTCCATCATTTTTAGATGTAGTTACACACTATATGAATGCATGTAACTTGTCCAAAAATCATGGATAAAACCTCCCTTACCATCCAACATATGATTTTAGGTAATTTTTTTACTAATGAATACACTATATATTGTTTTTTACGCACTTAAAACATTTTAATATGATTCATATGAGATAATACACATAAACAAATATTTTAGGATAACTACGTGAATCTTCCAGTTATTCATGACTATTTGAACATGCAAGAGACTTTCACTCGGCTTATCCTTGTTTCACCTCCTGCAATCCCAAATGTTACCAGCTACAATGACAACCATTGTTTATGACGTGTGAGAACCTCCTCAGAAACCACCTTACTATCACCCATATATTCATTAGACATCCTACATACCAACCTCTCTTCAATAGATACATCATCCTACTGTTCTTTAATATTGATCCCTTTTTTGTATCTATGATTCATTGCAGTTTATCAAAAGTTAATTATTCATTAATTTTACTTTTTCTTATTCAAATACTCCCAAGGGAAAAAGTAAAATTTTCTCAGCATTTATTTATTGAACATTCATAATTAGCAGGGTTTACATTTGATTAATCATATTAAACAACTATAAATGGTTGATAACAACCCTAACAGTGAATAAAAGCACAATCTAAGGATTATTTTTCATTAGCTTATACATTTTATATATTCTAATCATGGTAGCGGGAACATGTTCATTTATACAAGATTTTTTGATTCATTATTTCCCTAATTCAGACTTATGGGATTTTTTTGTTCTGTATGCGTCGTGTTTCTTCTATTGATTTCTAGAGATAGTTTTGTATCGAAAACATGTTTTTTCTTGGGAATGTGTTAGTTCTGATCATTTTGGTACCTAATTGTGAAGGTACTGTCACAACTTTCTTCTCATTACTACTTTTATGTGAAAATTCACACTATTTTTTTATTCATTTATGATCTATCGAAGGATTACTGGGGGTTTTTTCCTTTCTATGGGTTTTTATGTGTGAATTCAATTGATTTCAGAATATCGTTTCGCTTTGAAGAATTAGTTTTAAACGGAAAAAGTGATGGTTCAGTTGATGTTGGCACAAGGTAATCCTACACCACATCATTTGTAAGTTTATTCAATTTTATAGACTAATTATTTGTTTACTCTTTTCATCTCTCAATGTGATGGACATAATCATCTTGTTCATGTTTTGAAAATCGGTATGGATGGATACATATATCCTTAAATTCATGACTAGAAATCTTATCCTTTTAAGGTCTTCTTTTCATTATTGGTTGAAGATAACTTCATGTGTCACTTTAATTATCCTACAGGATCCATTAGAATGTTATGTTATATTAGAATCACCTTTATGTCTCCATTGATTTTAAGGGATTCAAGTCACTTTTTTATAAAAAAATAGTTATTGAAGAGAACTGTAGGATACCTTTCTTTATTAAGGGAAATTAGAATATCTTTATTTGAAAAGATATATTTTCCTCCCCCAATAACTCTCCCTATACTCTCTATACTTACATGCATACATATGTATTTTTTCATGAATGCATGTATTTATTCAAACCTTTATTGAAAATATATTTGAATTTTTAGTACAGATATAGAAGCATGAAAAGGAATTTAAAGAATCCAAATTGGGTGACTTGTAAAACAAGAACATTGGAGTAATTCCCATTCCTAGAGGTACCCAATATCATTTTATGCTCATTACTGAGGAATATTCCTCATATTCAAATGTAGAAAAATATTTTAATTGATCAGTGTTTTTGTCATTTCTCTAAGAGAACTACCACTACCACTTAATTATCTGTATTCTTCAGTTTTCATTACTTCTGATGTGCACTAATCTCTAAGATATGAAGAAATTGTCTTCCATGTCATCACTGCTAATAATATGGATGTTTTAATGCATTCATGGTTTACACCGAACCCTATTACCCATACAACTGTTTAAGTTAAAGGAATTCATTAGTTTGACCAGTCAATAATAGGGAATGTTCCACTGCTTGATGTTGTAGATAGTTGTAATAGCATTAAGAATTACTTCTATGGGAACAAAATTCCCAGGGTCAACTGATGTTATACTAATCCATGATTCATTTCATTGATATCTTACTCTAGGAGTCCCAAGTACATTTCATTTCCCAACTATTTCCATATATATCTTCAATAGGTAATTAGATGTAATGGTATGAATTTTCATCCCATGAGTACACGTTTCTTAAATAATAATCCTTAGAGTAAATGGAATAAAAAGTGGAAAACATGTTCCTTATATTTTGTTTGTAGTTTTTTCTACATGTCTCACTTTTTCTTTCTCATTTACAGACAAATAAGAAATAATTTTTAATTGTTTATTTTATGTAATATCTATTGAATAAAATTTAATTTTCCTTTCATATTGAATGATATTTTTGAAATTGAAATTTCATTAGAAAAAAATTTAATATATTCATATCCTTATTGTTACATTAAGTGAAATTTAAACATTAAATTCCATACCAAACATTACAAGGTTACTATACTTGCATTCAATTTACATTCGATGTGCCCAATAACCTTGAATGAAGTAGTGTAGGTTGAGAGAATTTTCATAACATGAAAAGGCTTTTTTAAATATCATTTGAGATTTCAAGATACATTTTTATACATATATTTTTATTGTGGATATGGTTTGTTGGGTGAGTTGTTTGGTTGTGTGTGTTCATTTTCATGCAGCTCTATTACTTAGTTTCAGCCCATATAAAAGTTTTCTACACCATTATTTTCATTTTGTTTCCTAATTTATAATTCGATGAGAAATTATATTCTAAACTGTGATCTATACATATTATTGTATCTTCATTATTAGTTTCATTTGACATATTGTTTTTTAAATTTCATCAACACATTTATGTGACATTAATTTTAGTTTTTTAGTGTCAAATTTTACTAACTGAACTGTTTTGAATAGATTTTACAAGTCTGGTCAAGGTGGTATTTTCAAAATATTAGGGGGATATTAAGTTGGATTTTTCTCCATTATGGGATTTTGATATCAGGGGAAAAGTTAATAGAGCTGTCGAATTAGATCTTTGGGTGATATCTAATGATTTGTCAGACATACTTCAATTTTTACCATCTATGAATTAAATAAGATCTAAAAAATAGATCAATTTTCATGGAATGATTATATTTGATTTACAGTAATAAAAGACAAGCATAATCTGTGGAAATAACTAAGTATTTAAATTCATTGATTATTTTAATATTTGGCATGGTTAAAAATACTCTCATTATTTTTAAAAAATAAAATAAATATAAATATAAAATATAACATAGTATATAAATAAATTAAATATCACCATGTTGTAGTAAATATGATTATACAAAGGGATCAGAAAACCCCATGCTATGTTAGATGGAAAGTTTCATCTCTACTATGAACTACTGAAAAAATTTGATACATAATTCCCCTAAAATTATAGAATGTCATACATAATTCCCCAAAAATTATTGTAAAAAATCATAATCTATGTACATTAAGAGCTATATTTTCTAGAAGATTTGTTTCTGATGATCATTCATTTTATATCCAAATTCCACAAATAATTATACTATAGTTAATGTAAAATGCAGGAATTCAATGGACACCACCGATTTCAGAATGAATGTTCTCAATCCTACTTAAATGGTTATAGGGTGAGGTCACTATAATATTTGTAGAAAAACTATCATGGAATAGTGGAGTAGTAGTGTATTTTGAAGTTATGGATATATTTATTTCATTGTAATTATTAGTTTCATTTACTTTTATTAAATTTGAGTTTACTCATATTTAAATTTTTTGTCATTATATCACTTATTCTGTTGGAAAAATGTTCTTTGAGTGATACGTGTTATGTGTTTACTTTAATATGTAAAGATTTTCAAAATAATCATTTATTCTATATAATTTTTGTTTATTGTTTCATTTGATGGTTTTATGTCCTCAAATCCCTCAATAATTGTCATAATAATCAGAAATTGAATTATCCATTTAAGCGATGATTTCATTATTATATTTGAATTTCTCATGCTGAAACTTAATTTTTTTCCTTAAAAAATATCCGAATTGTTTTCTACTAAATTAATTACGTCGAACCAATTATTTATCTTGTATTGCGAAATAAGAGACTTCTATATTAGTTTTCTATTAACTTTTATTTCACACTACAAAACAATATTTCATTGAATGTTATTTCAAATGTAGTTCATTCATTTAATTCAAATCTCCATCCTCCAAAAAAAAATTAATTTCTTCATATTTATCATTAATGTTTTCTTTTATATTGATGATGTCGGCATAACTTTCCACCTTTATTTCAATGTTATGTACTTCTAAATTTTTATTTAGATATACTCAATGTTAATAGACTTTATTAAAATTGAAAATGAGTAATCTCTTATTATGAATAATCGTTGAAAAAAATCACCGTGTGAATGCACGAGCGAGAAATAGTTTTATTTAAAGAAGAGTTAAAAGAGTTAAATCAATGTTTAATAGCTCTTTTTTTAATATAGTATTATAAATAAGATAAATTAGACTATAAATATTAATTGGAAATATAAAATTATTTCCTACATAAATTAAATTTATTTATAATTTTTAGACATTAAGTAACTATATTTATTTATAACACAATGATGATGTAGTAGTTATCTTATTAATGAATAATTAAAATAATTTATACTATAAATATCCAAAGAAATATAAATTGAGACTTTAAATGAATCCAATATTTTCCGAGGTTAATATAACATGTTAGGGTTGATTAAATGATTTTTTTTTTCAAAGTAATAACACTGTTATAAATTTAATGAAAAGAAAATACAAAATAGTGTCAAAATTGACATAAAAGAGTTTTTAAAACAAATATTATCTTATTAATTGATATTCTATTCTTAAAAATATAATGTTAATCCAAATGAATTAGATAAGGTTATATATATTAATAATTAACCACTTCGGGTTCTCTTGGCCTGTTATAGTATGTTTATTAACCATATATTATAAAAATACAAAGAGACATGTAAATGTCAAACTAATGAACTAAGAGTAAAATCTAAATAATAAGGTTAATATAGTGACCCAAAGCTGTCTAAAACCTATTTTTTGAGAGTATTTGGACCCATCTACACCTTATCCTAGAAATAAATCATTTTGGAGCAATTATAAACAGAATATTAATTTATTATAAAATATTATTTCAATATTTTTCTAACGTTCTCCTCACTCCTCTTATAAAAGGTCACTCCCCATTATCTGAAATTAACACCTCAAAAGTCTTCTGGCCCGGCCAACCCATTCCCAAATAACCTTTCAACTATCATCACTTCATCATATAGGCCTTCCTTTAGTCAGATATCCAACCTATGGATCCCTTTTGATCCAATCAAAATTAAGAACCTAAAGAAGACGTAAATATTTCATCACCACTTTCAAGTTCTTTTCTTCTTCTAATTATTCTTTACATGTTGTTTCAATTATAAAATAATAACTCCATTATCTTCTATAAACTGTGGTGTTATTATAAATATGGTACAGACATATTCATTATTTTATCCATCCTATTAATGACATATCACCATACGTGCGTACGTATGGCTTACTGTATCCACGTCGTGGTGTAGTTGTAATTCAATACATTATTTTTTGGATGGGTATACTAATGATTTATAATTGTGGTAAATAATAAATATAACATGTTAATGATTATGTATATATCATATTCCATCTATTTACATATGATTTTAAATAAAAAAATGACATTGTCACTCATGTGTATGTACACATTATCAACTCCACGAACATGATGAGATTCTTTTCCCAATCATAATCATTCAAGAATAATTATAATTTTATGAATAAAAATAATGTTTAAAAACTCATTGTCATTCGTATATGAATCAAATACATCCTATCCATAACAAACAAATCTAATGTAACACAAGATATAATGGAAAACAAATCATTTAACACCCTAAACGACAATAATTCTAAAATATTATTAACAAAACAATATTAGAAGATAATATATGATATCATATTTATGTATATGTATATTGTATAATTTAATAAAAATTATTTAACTATTATAATAGTGGTTAACATACCCTTTACCAAGGGAAAGTAAAATCTTAGGGTCAATTCTACAATCTCTTTATTATCCGAAATTGTTTTTACACAAGTATCTACTGGGACTTCTTTATCATCCACATAAATGTATCATAAAATATATCTGAAAACAACTTTACTACTTACTATACATTGGGTTAGACTCATTTATACCCTTGTTTTAACTTATATTTTTTTTAATGAAATCATTCAGTTGTTTTCCATACAAGGTACATTACGACCTTTTCGGTAAAATTAAAGAAAGAATGCTTTTTTTCTTATACGGAGGGTTCAGTTATTCTCCACTATTATAACATCGTCAAAGATTCTTGTACAACATTATAATAATATTTTCAAAATAAATGATTTTTTTATTTATGTAACCTTAAATGATTTCAAAAAGAGAAATAGATATTTCTCTTAAATAGTTTTGAATTCATCCATGTCAACATATTTTGATGGATATTATACTTTTTTTATGTCGATTCATTATTATAAAAATATTCCATATTGTATTGAAGGTTTTGTGATATGTTTGATTTTGGATGTGTTATTTTTTTATCATTCATGGTTTATGGTTGTATTGACATTTTGTATGCTAGTTTTAATACAAATGTTTATGTCATATTTCATCCTTTTTATATGAGGAATGTATTGGAATTAGTAAGTGACAGGTGGAGCCCGCTTTAGCTCCTTGAAGCATCAGTAGGTCTCATGAGACAACTAGTAATGGAATTGTCTGAGGCCTTTCCAAATTTGATATATGGTTTTGGATGGGAACTTAACCATTTTTAGATGTCTTGGCCGCGACCTTAACAAAATGTTTCAGAATGTTCGGAATTATACATTAACTCATTATGAAAATAATATTAACGGTTCATATGGTCATTCGACTAGTAAAATACTAATGATTATTTTTTATTATGGAATTATTTACTCATATCATAATCTTACCATAAAATTGTTCATGTTTATTATTGGTAATGGAATGTGTTTTCTAATATTCACCAAGCTTAATATTTATTTTATCTTTAATTTTATTTCTTACCCTTACTGAGAATTTGAGCTCTACCCATTCTTATGTTTCATTTTACCAGGATATGAAGAAGTTAGTTATTAGTGATTCGCATTCATAATCTAGGAGGATTGGATATTTCTAATGGAATAAATTAGTGTCGTATTTTATTTCATGTAGAAATGTTGAACATATGTATGAATATTTTTTCTAATATAACTAAACTGATCGGTCTTTCGGGGAATTATTTCCTTGTGATTATGCTACTGTTTTGTAACAATGCACCGACTCTGGGTAACTGGGGTCATGGCGTTATAGTAGGACTTAATTGTTATGTTGTATAACTATTACAAAAATGATGATTTCATTTTGAGAGCCTTATTGTACTGTATGATAAATGAAATTTCTTCTTATAGAATTTTTTTAGGATATAGAATTAAAGAAACTCAAGGGGGTCCCATTTGGAAATAAGGTACATAATCGATTCGTTGGAAATATTCATCCAAATCTGTGTTTCTTGGACATCATATATTTCTACCCCGACGACATATGTACCGATCATGGATAACATTATTCGATGGATGTTCAAAAGAACTTACAACCCCTTCTCCACTAGCAGGTAATCAATTTATTTATAATGTAAATGATGTGGACCATACTTTTGGTAAACCATTTTTTAAAAAAACATATGAAACCCGATTAGAAAAAGAGATCAGTTTTTTTTTCAATTACAATACTGGAATTGTATATATGTCAGACATTCTATTGATGTTATTCAGGATGAAAAATATGTATGTGATAGTTTCATCGTGTCATTTTCTAAATGCACCCAGAAAAACTAAGGATTGAATTAAGTCTAGATTGGACATGTTTTAGATGTGAATACAAGAAGATTTGGCACCAGTGAAGGGTGAAAAAGGAAAATTTCTTCCTCCTGCTGCTTATATTGTTTCCAGGAAGGAGAGATATCAATTTTTAATCTTCTTCAAAGATGTAATTGTTATAAAGGGGTATTTATCAAATATTAAGAACATCGTTTCAATGAGATATTTAAGGTTAAAGCGTTTGAAATCACACAACGACCATGTTTTGATGCAAGATGTAATTAATATAGCTTTATATTTCATTTTTCCCAAGTATGTATGCCATAAATTATTGAAGCTATATTTCTTCTTCAAATCTATATGAAGAAATGTTATAGACCCGATGAAATTGCCATGTATGGAATGAGAAATTTTTATCATATTATGTGAATTGGAAATGTTCGTCCCACCAAAATTCATTGATATGTTGGTTAAATTAATGGTTCATTTGGTGAGAGATATTATACTATGTGGTCTTCAATATAATATATTGTAAGACACCAATTTTTCATTGTACATTATTTTTCAAAGTAATCCAATAACTTGCACTACATGCAACACCGAGTTAGAGCACAACATGACTTACCTAACTAGCTATTAAAAAGAATTTATGAACATTATTAACTGAATTTTGAACTTTAAATTATAATTATAATTTTATAATCCATTTTTTGAGTTTCTTAGACATAATTTTAGACCAAATTCAGTTTCTTCAAATAAACGAAGTATATTTTAAAAAAATGCAGTTTTATCGTCTTTTAATAGAGATCCTTTTTAAATAAAATATTTGAAAAATTTATATATTTAATTTTACTAAATATACATGTTATTTAGAATCGATATAGAAGAGTTTAGTTTCAATGAAATTTTGGTGTTTTTTTGATAACTTTCATATTTGGGTGAATCGTGAAAAATACTATATTTTAGATCAAAACAACTATTATAATAAAAATATTTTCTAGTGTTAAGTTATAAATTTTAATGGTTTGGAAGTATAAATATATTATATTTTTACCATCTAATCCAATGTTATTCATTGGAAATAATTTTACATTGAAATTGAACATAAAAAAGTATCAATCTTTTGTTAGTTATTATTTCTTAAAAACATCATTTTTGGTTTTGTAAACGGGAATTAATTTTAAATTAATAAATAAAACTTATTTTTTTTAATTTGTTAAAATAGAAATAATTATTGTATTCAGAATATCAAAATTTCCATAGGGTGAAATTTTTATATTTTTCTGAAAACATTCAATTTTTGATGAATAGTGAAAACACTGAGTTATTGTTTAAAACTGACTTTTTATTTAAAAAATTATTTGTTTTATTTAAATTTATTTTAGGTAAAATAAGATACATAATACCTATATATGTTCATTGTAATTAATTAGAGTCATTTTATAATAATTTTAGGTATATAAAAATTTTATTGAACTCTTTACCGTCTTTTGCCCACCTTCTAGGAGCATTTGCAAATTTACATAAAGAATAATTTTACTAATTCTGTGAGTTGAATTTAGAAAATCAGAGAGACATGGTTGATATCAGTATGTAATATGTGTTTCAATAAGATGAAAATAATTTTTGGTGAATAGAAACTTTTTTACTTTTATTTACCACAGTTAAAAGTATATTGGGTAATTAAGGGTAAAAATGGTATTACTATTACCCTAACATATGTCCTAATTATATTGGATAATTTTAATTTGACAAAAAAATAACTTAGTAATAAAATATTATCATTTAGGTCCACATGGAGTAGATTCAGACATTTATTATTATTTTATCTAAAGAAGAGTTAAAAGAGGTAAAATCAATGTTTAATAACTAGAACATTTTAAATATAGGGTTATAAATAAAATAAATTATACTATAAATATTCATTTGAAAGATAAAAATATTTCCTAAATAATCCTATTTTATTAAAAAAAATTAGAGATTATATAATTTAATTTATTTATGGCACAATGATGATGCAGTAATTAGCTAATTAATAAAATATTAAAATATTTTATATTATAAATATCCAAATAAATGTAATTTGAGACTTTTTAATAATTAAAATAATTTTATAGGTTAATATGACATGTTAGAGTTGGTTAGATGAATTTATTTTTATGTAATAATGCATTTATGAATTTTGAAAAAGCAAAATACCTAATAGTGTCAAAAATGACATAAAATAGTTTTTAAAACAAATATTCTATTATTAATTGATATTACATTCCTAAAAGACTAAGGTTCTACCAAAAAACTTATATAATGATAGTTGTATCATTAATTAACCACTTGTGGTTATCTTGAAAGTATGTAGTAAGTTTATTAACCATATAATATAAAAATAGAAAGAGACATGGTAAATGTCAAACTATTTAAATAAGAGTTTAATCTAAAAGATAAGGTTAATATAGTGACCCATACCTATATAAAAAATATTGTATGAGTATTTTTCAACCCATAACCACCTTATACTTTATATGATTCATCTTGGAGCCATTTTAAATAGAAAATTATTTTATTATAAAATAATATTTCTATCTTTTCCTTAGGTTCCCCTCACCCCTCTTATAAAAGGGAACTCCCCATTTCATCAAGTTCACACCATCAAAGGATTTTGGATCGGATAAACCCTGCCCAAAAAACCTATAAATTTTTCTCCATTTATCTTATATTCCTTCCGTTAGTCATAAATCCAACCTATGGAGCCCTTTTCATCATGTCGAAAGGAAGAACCCAAAGAAGAGGTAAATATTTCATCACCTCTTTCAAGTTTTTTTCTTCTTCCACTTACTCATTCTTTGTTGCTTCAATTATAAAATAATAAATCCATTATATTCTATATACTGTGATATTATTATAAATATGGTACAACCATATTCATTATTCTATCCATCCTTTTAATGACATGTCACCATATGTGCGTACATAAGGCTACCCATCTCCAAGTCATGGTGTAGTTGTTATTATATATATTATTCTTTGGATGAGTATAATAATGATATATAATTAATGTAAATAAAAAATATAACATGTTAATTATTCATTATATATGATATTCCATCCAATTATCTATTTTTTTAATATCAAAATAATGATATTGTTCCTCATGCGTATGTACAGATTACTGTCTCCACGAACGCGATGAGATTCATTCCCCACAGTAATCCATTGAAGAATAATTTCATTAGATGATTAAAAATAATGTTTCCACACTTAATACCATTATGAATATGAATAAGATACATCCTATCCATAACAAACATTACATATGTAATAAAGCATATAAAGGAACAAAAATTAGTTAACACCCGAAATGACGATAATACAAAGATATTATTATCAAAGCAATGTTAAAACATCATATATGGTATCATAATAATGTATATTATTATTGAATAACTTAATAAAAATTATTTCAACATTATACAAGAGTTTAACCTACCCTTGACCAAGGAAAAGGTCATGTTAAGGGTTAATTTCAAAATATCTTTATTATCTGAGGTTGTTTTTACGGAAGTATGTACTGGGAAATTTTTATTATCGATGACCATGTTTCATAAAAGAGTTTTTAAATGGATTATTTTTAGGGTATTTTTTTTACTAAAACGTAATTTTATATGTTTTAAATACTTATTATTCAATATCATTCTCATTAATTTCCATGTTTGAAAAATGGGTTTGAAGGATTTATTTATATGAACATGAATGTTTTTAAGATGTTAATTACTTTGAAAAGATTCAATGTGATATGTGACACTTTGATTTAAAAATTCCTTTAAATGTCTTCCTTTCTAAACATTGTGACTTATAAATGTTTTTATGAAAAGAAAATATTACTCCCAAAGATTTCTAAAAATTATTTTCATGTATGTCAACATCCTTTGTCAGATTTTAAACATGTTTGAAGTTGATTTTTTATGATATAAATCTTCCATAATGTATTGAAGGTTTTTTGATATGTTTGGATGTAGATATGTTATTTTTAAACCATTCATGGTTTATGGATATGGTATTGACATTTATTATGCTAGTTTTAATACGAATGTTTATATTATGTTTAAGCCTTTTCATATGAGGAATCCATTATAATTAGCAAGTGATGGGTGGAGCCACCTATAGCTCCCTGATGCATCGGTAAGTCTCATGAGAGAAACTAGTGTCTTGGAACATGGCCTTGAAAAAATATAATTTGTAGACTTAGCACAAGGCCTTGAATATATTGTTATAAATGTCTGGCAATATGTATTCCATCATTAGGAATGTGCCTATTGATATTTCATGTGATTATTCTACTAGTAGAATATCCTTGTCAATAAGTAAATTACATTATTTGATTTTATCTTTACCATATTATGCTGATGTTCATGTTTAAAAGGATTTTTTTTAGTCTTATACATTGCCTTAATTTTTAATGCTTATTTTTGAATGTTTCTGCTATATTTTTATCCTTATTGAGCATCATAGCTCACCCCATTCTATGTTTTATTTTTCCCAGGATGCGAAGAAGTATATTATGACTGACCTATGGGGATAGTCTATGGGATATCAGTGTTATCTATGTAAACAATTTTTTTGTAGTTTTCCATTTTACGATGTAATGTAAACCTTATGAAAGTATCTATTACTTCCAAGGATACTAAACTAATCGGTCTTTAGAGACATGATATTTTGTGATCATGCCAATGTTATGTAATAATGAACCTAATCTAGGTAAATGGGGTCGGGCTGTTATAGTTTGTTTTAGAGGAAGTTTATTAAAAACCTTGGAAACTATATTTTTATAATCTCCAATTAGAGAACATAGCCCTATGATATACATTGAGCAATAGTATAGAAGAACTTATGAGAACTTTGTTACTATAGAGATTTTGTGAGTTTTTACAAGCAATACATCCATGTCTGGATACGAGTATCTAGAGACAGCTCTCGCACATATATACATAGGGGTAAAACCCAAAAAAACTGCTTTGAGCTAGACTCGAATGGGAACTGGTGCACAAAATCGGGCCTTGCTGCACTTTTGGTTATAACACCCCCAGGGGATATTCTTAGGAAAATTATTATTTTCATTACAAGCCATTACGTAGGGGTTATGAGTATATAATTTCTCAAATAAAACATTTTTATGAAAATAAATTATAACCATAAACTATTCAATTTATCTTAACTCTTTTACAAGTTTGTAATTATGAATTGAGATTCATTAATTGACCTAGTGTATGCCATTGTTTAGAAATGGTACCCAGTAGAAGGAACGAGAACTCCAACAAATACGTATGATCCAAAGAGTAAGTAGGGTTTTATATTTCATAGAATTAATCCATCATTTAGAAGGGAAATAGTATCCCACGAATTCTCAATAAATGATGAAATAGTTTCATGTTTTAATAAGATATGTAAATAATTATCTATGTCCTGTGGATATAAAGGGATTCTAGAGAAGAAAATGATGGCCGCGAGAAAGATGGATAAAGGGATGAGGGGAAAGAAGGATTTTCCCATATGTGATAATTATGGAAATAATAATATTGGTAAATTATTGAAGGGAATGATTGATTATTATGAGTGTGGAGAAAAAGGACACCACATACGTGATTTCAAGGATAAGAAAAAGGATTTATGTGTACAATGCTTCTTCTGCAAGAAGTTGGGTCACTACGCGAATCATTGTCCAAATCATCCGAGTATACCCCAAATGATGCTATTGGATGATAAATAAGTTATGATACTACCACAAATGAAGATGAATGACTAGTGTTCTTTTATTATTGTTAAAATATTATGTCATTTAAATGTTGTATCGATGATATACAAGTTATTTGAATTATGGAAAAAATAAGGATTATATTACATTACTATTTCATTGAGGAATTGAGATTATATGGTTTTATGAAGAGTGACTCAATAACAAGTTAAATGTTTTGGAAAACACATGGATGGAGGAAAGATAAAACTTAATATGGTCCTGACATTGAGTTATAAAATTTGGAATAAGAGATATATGATTTGGATAAATTATATTGGATATTCTTGAATAACTTGGAACTAATTAATGGTTTATTTATTTTATCATTTTTGGAATATTCAAAATTTTGGATATAAGGAATATGTCCAGTACTATATAAATGATAAGGGAGATTGAATGTAATTAGTACGATTTTATTGTAATTCAGGGCATTACTATGTTTTAAAATAATACATGATGATGGTGTTCAGACGTTATTACACGGAAAAATGATCTTTATTGTGTTTAACTACCTTATAAATTTTGGACTATGAGTTTGGATAGAAGTATTCTGGATAAGTCTAAAGGTTGGAATGGATTACGTTTGAAATTGGATATTATTTATTAGGTTATTTTTGGATCGTTATAAAAATGAAAACACATAGACCGTTTGACAATGTGTCATGTCAGAAAAATCTGTGGGAATCAAACCCACAACTATAGTGAGATTTGGATTTATTGCCAACCACTGGACTACATGAAGTCCTTGGATGGTAAAATCTAATTTTTTAAATGGTATGATAGGTGAATTATAAATTCATTATTTTAGGAAACCAAAACAATTAGGATAAATACAATATTTATTTGTAATCCTTAGGAATGAATGATGAGTTTGTGGTAGAAATTTGTTGAAGGATGAAACTATACTTGTTAAGTATATATAGATATATATATATAATTTTTCCCTCTTATTCTATGGGTTAATTAATTCCTAATAATTAAGGAAGGTATTTAAATACAAAAATTGTGTTATCCTAATACATTATGTTTTGTTGAACCGATGGTATTTTAATTTGTCATAGATTGATGGATTTGAGGCCCCCAATTTTAAACTTGTTTCTGATTGATGACCTCAATCAATACCTATAAATATTTTCATTTCCCTCCAATTATGTGTGTCCAATTTCCACCAATGTTCTCTTGATTGGGATCATAATTTGGTGGTGACCCTTTCATTTCCCTTTTCCTCTTATTAAGACTAAATTTTATTAACCCAATTTATGATGTGGGTTTTCCAACAAACTTATTTTCTATTTTCAATATTTTATTAAAAAAATAATAATTTTCAAGGATGCATTTTATTGAAGGCAGAAGAATGTAACACCCCATGATTTCATAGTACATTATTTCTTCAAAGTAATTCAATAACTTGTAATACACACAACACCGAGTTCTAGCGCACCATGACTTACCTAACTAGCCGTCCAAATGAGGTTATGAATAGTATTAACTAAATTTAGAACTTTATATAATCCTTATAAATTTAGAATCCATATTATGAGATCTTAGAAATAATTTAAGAACAAATTCATTTTTTTCAGATAATAGAAGTATTATTAAAAAAAATTAAATTTTAACGCCTCTTAATGAAGAACCCTTATTAAATACAATATTTGAAACTTTTATATATTAAATTTGAAAAAATAAACTTTTTTATTAGAATCGAGACATAAGAATTTAGTATCAATAAATTTTTGGTGTTTTTCTGATAACATTCATATTTCGGTGAATAATGAAAAATACTATAATTTAAATGAAAACAACTTTTCTAATCAAAATAATTTTTAGTGTTAAATTATACATATTAATGTTTTGGAAATACAGATAGATTATATTTTTACAATTTAATCCAATTTTATTCATTGGAAATAATTTCACATTGAAATTGAACATAAACAAGTATCAATCTTTTGTTAGTTATTATTTCTTAAAAACACACTTTTTAGTTTTTACGATGGGAATTAATTTTAAATTTATCAACAAAAATTCTATGTTTTGAATTTGGTAAAATAGACTTAGATTTTTAGTTCATAATATCAAAATTAGCATAGGGTAAACTTTTGGTATTTTTCTGAAAAATGTTCAATTTTTGATGAAAAGTGAAAAACACTAAGTTATTGTTTAAAACAGAATATTTATTTGAATATTTATTTATATTATTTAAATTTATATTAGGTCCAAATAGATACAGAATACCTTTATAAGTTCAATTTAATTCATTTGAGTCAGGTTATAATAATTTTAGATAAATTAAAATTTTATTGAACTTTTTACCGACTTTACCCACCACCTATGATCATTTTCAAATTAAATAAAACATAATTTTACCACATTTGAGAGTTGAAATTCAAAAATATGAGTGAAACGGTTGATATTAGTAAGTAAAATTTTGATCAATAAGATGAAAATAATTTTTGGTTAATAATAACTTTTTAATTTTATTTACCATGGTTAAAAGTAAATATAATAATTAATGGAAAAATGATATTATTATTATAACAATAAAACATGTTCTAATTCTAATGGATAAATTTAATTCATATAAAATTAACCTTAGGAGTAAAATATGATCCTTTAGGTCTACTTGGATTATATTAGGACATTTATTATTATTTTATATAAAAATGAGTTAAAAGAGTTAAAATCAATGTTTAATAACTAAACCATTTTTAATATAGGTATACCCATAAGATAAATTTGACTATAAATATTCATTATAAAAAGAAAAATATTTCTTGAATAATTTTATTTTATTTATATTTTTTATACATTACATAATTTAATTTATTTATGGCCCAATGATGATGCACTAATTACCTAATTAATGAAATATTAAAATATTTGATATTATAAATATAAAAATAAATGTAATTTGAGACTTTTTATGAGTTAAACTAATTTTATACGTTAAAATGACATTTTAGGGTTGGTTAGGTGAATTTATTTAGAAGTAATAATGCTGTTATAAATTTAGAAAAAAATAAATTCCAAATAGTGTCAATATTGTCTTAAAAGAGTCTTTAAAAAATGATTATATTATTAATTGATATTCTATTCCTAAAAATTTACAGTTCGGAAAAAATACTTATATAATGGTATTTGTGTCATTAATGAACAACTTGGGGTTTAATTAGAAGCATATAGTAACTTTATTAACCATATAATATAAAAATATAAGGAGTCATGTTAAATGTCAAACTATTTAACTGAGAGTTAAATCTAAAATATGTGGTTAATATATTGACCCAAACCATTATAAAACCTATTGGTTGAGTGGTTTTTGACCCATCCCCACCTTATAAATTAAATAATTCATTTTTACCCACTAGAAAATGAATATGATTTTATTATAAAATAATTTTTCTAGATTTTCCTAAGGTTCCCCTCACACCTCTTATAAAATGGCACTCCCCCTTCCATATAATTCACACCTTCAAAGCCATTTGGATCGGCCAAAACCTACCCAAATACGCTTTAAACTATCCTACCTTCATCTTAGAGGCCTTCCTTTAGTCAGAAATCCAACATAAGGAGCCCTTTTTATCAAATCAAAAGGAAGAACCTGAAGATGAGGTAAATATTTAATCACCTCTTTCAAGTTTCTTTCTTTTTCCACTTCTTCATTGTTTGTTTTTTTCATTCTAAAATAATAAATACAGTGTATTCTATATACTATAATGTTATTACAAATATGTTCCAACCATATTCATTATTCTATACATCCTTTGAATGTCATGTCACCATACGTGTGTACATATGGTTTACCGTCTCCACGTCGTGGTGTAGTTGTTATTCAATATATTATTATTTGGATGGGTATAATAATGACGTATAATTGTTGTAAATAATAAATATAACATTATAATTATTCTTTATATATGATATACCATAAAATTATATATTATTTTAATATCAAAATAATGATATTGTCGCTCGTGCGTACGTATGGATTACAGTCTCCATGAACACAATGAGATTCGTTCCCCATCGTAATCCACTCAAGACTAATTTTAATTATATGATTAAAAGTAATGATTAAAGACTTAATATAATTCTGAATATGAATATGATACATCTTATCCATAAAATAATTTACTTATGAATCAAATCGTATAAATGAATACAAATCAGTTAACACCAGAAACAACGATAATATTAAGATATTATAAACAAAGCAATTTTAAAAGATCATATATGATAGAAGATTAATTTATATGATTCAATTATAATTTAATAACAATTATTTCACCATTATATATGAGGTTAACCGACCCTCATCCAAGAAAAAGTACAAGGTAATGGTTAATCTTAGAATCTCTATATTATGTGAGGTTGTTTTTATGTAAGTATTTACTGGGACATATTTATTATCCTTGGCCATGATTCATAAAAGAGTTTTCAAATGGAATATTTTTAAAGGACTTTTTTCTAATAAAACATCATTTTAAATGTTATAAATATCTATCCTTATAAATCATTCTCATTAATTTCCATGTTATCAAAATGGATTTAAAGGATTTATTTATATTGACATGAATGTTTTTAAAATGTTAATTCCATTTCAGAGTTTCAATGTGGTATATGACACATTGATTCGAAAATGTCTTTAAATGTCTTCCTTTCTAAATTTTGTGACTTTTAAATGTTTTCATGAAAAGGAAATATTTCCCTCGAAGAGTTTCACAAATCATTTTCATCTATGTCAACATCCTTTGATGGATTTTTTTTATTTATTATGATACAAATCATTCATATTGTATTGAAGTATTTGTGATATGTTTGACTTTGTATGTGTTATTTTTGTTCAATTCAAGGCTTATGGATAATGTATTGACATTTCGTATGCTAGTTTCAATATGAATGCTCATCCTAGGTTTAAACCTTTTCATTTAAGGAATGCATTTGATATAGTAAGTGATAGGTAGAGCCCGCTATAGCTCCTCGATGCATCGATAGGTCTCGTGAGAAAAACAAGGGTCTTGGAACAAGGCCATGACAAAATATTATTTGTAGTCTTGGCACAAGGCCTTGACTATGGAGTTATGGAAGTCTATCATTATTCATTCCATCATTATGAAAGTGTCTATTAACACAGCATGTGATTATTCGACTAGTAGAATATTCATGTGAATAAGTAAATGGAATTATTTGATTTTATCATTTCCATATTATGTTGAAGTTCACGTTTAAAAGGATTTTTTTAGTCTTATACATTTCCTTAAATGTTTATGCTTATTTATTAAAGTTTTTTCTATATTGTTATCGTTACTGAGCATCGGAGCTCACCTCATTCTATGTTTTATTTTTCCTAGGATGGGATGAATTATATTATGGCTGACCTGTAGGGATAGTCTACGAGATCTCAGTGTTGTCTTTGTAAAAACTGTTGTTGTAGTATTCCATTTTCTAATGTAATATAAAACTTATGAATGTATCTAGTACTTCTAATGCTACTAAACTAATTGGTCTTTTGAGACTTGATATTTTGTGATCATTCCAATGTTATGTAATAATGCACAGACTCTGGGTAACTGTGGTCAGGGTGTTTGATATATGGATGTACCCCACTCAACATTATACAAATATTTTGAAAGGGTATGTCAAAAATCAAAGGCATCCAGAGGGTTGTATTATGGAGAAATATGTTGTTGTGGATGTTGTTGAATTTTATACCGAATACTAGTCAGGTGTGGAAAAAATTGGCCTACCGAAATATCATCAAACTGGGTGGCTTTAAGGTGAATGAATTTATGGATGATAGGTTTTCACAATCAATATTACAGATCGAGAACAGGACCACCTTTAAATTTTTCATAATAGTTTTGACATTGAGAAATAGTTTTAATCCCACAACGAAATTATTAAGCATTTGAATCCAACAAGGGGTGAAAAATGGATATCAGATACACATAATCGATAGTTTATTGGATGGTTTTGGGACCATATTTTTAACGAGTTAGATGAAAGTAGAATCTCAGTTTTAGGAGGACATAGATGGCAAGCCAGAGGAGAAAGTGTTTATGTATTATCTTATAAAAATTATGTAGTTAATGGTTTTACATTCTATACTAATAATCAAGATGAAGACAGAACCATGCAGAATAATAGGGTTACACTTATGGATGAAGCGATTCATGTTTTCGGTGATAAGGAAAGAAGTCCAATTTCTGCAAATTTGTCATACTTAGGCATCATAAAAAAATCAGAGTTTGATTATACAAAATTCAATGTGCCGATTTTTTAATGCAAGTGGGTTGATAACAGAAGTGCTATAAAAATAGATGAATTTGGATTCATGAGAGTTTATTTTAGTAAGGATGGGGTGAAAGATGAACCATTTATAATGGAATCACAAGGAGTACAATTATTTAATCTTCCAGATCCCAAAAACCGAACTGTGTAAATTGTTCTATTTTGACCAAAACAACTAAAGGGTCAGATTAAAGTACAATGAAATATAACCCAATCATTGAGACATTAGAATAATTTTTCCACTATCCTAATGTTGACAGTTTTTTCTATGTCATAGGAGACCAAAATGAAGGGATTTACATGGCCAATAGAGGGGTCAAATCTCTTCTCCCATTAAAAAAAGAGAGTTCAATAATCAGGTTAATATTTTATTATAATATAAATTGTGTTATGTTATGTTTTTATCAACTAGCTGCTGATTTTATGTAATAAAAAATTAAATGTGAAACCACTTCTTCAGATAATGACTTCTACACCTACTGATGCGCCCAATACCGAGGAACAACAGGTCTCTCAACCTGCGGAAACTGGTCCCATTGCAGAACAACAACAGGTATCTCAACCTATTGTTTCTTGTACCCGTGCTGAGGTACAACATGTTTCTAAACTAGTTTCTTCTTTTCATAGTGTCGATGCTAGTGCTCTGGAGGAACATAATAATGACAATTCATAGGAAATGGTAGGAAATGAAACCTCTAACAGTGTAAAAAATCCAGAGCACTAGAGTTAGATAATGTTATAAAAAATTCATAAGGCAAATGAAAAAGGAATTAACTCTGAGGTGGGATGGAATAAGTGAGGCCAACATGTTAACCCCATGAAAGCCATCTTTTGTAGCTACATCTGAATCATCACTCGAATATGTGTGTCTATTGATGTACATTCGTGGAACCATGTTTTCACTAGGCATAAGACACTAATTTGGAAAGATATTATAGTAATATTATGATATCATTTCATTAATTTATTGAAATAAAATTAAATACTAAAACATTGACATACTCTTAATCAACCATTGAAGAGCTCATTTATAGTAGATGCCTCACACAATGAATATATATTAAGAGTTTCCAGAAGGATTTATTGTGTCTTCCACACAATTCTAATGAAATACCATCATACTGAAGATGAATGGAAATTAAATCCTCACCCACCTCCTCTTTATGCACACTTGATATACCATGGTGCGTGTGATTCGTTTAGCAAATGTCGTGGGGAGAAAAATTTTCAGGAACACTGTGTCTGGGAAAACGTTGTTTGGAATTGCTTGTATTAATCAATTTGATAAATAGTTTTTTATTTATGAAATAGAAACTGATTACTGAAAATAATGAATGGGCAACAAAACCAGTGTACCCCTACCGTAAAGCAAGGATGGGGTAAGATTTAGTTGATATAAAATGGTACATATTTTAAATATACAGTAATTATTTTTAGAGACATAAAAATCACCATAACCATGTTAAAATATTTATATGAGGCTTTATTAATTGAAATCAATAACCACATCCATCCCATACCATGTTCTAGGGAAGGAGGCTTGGGTTAATAAAGAGAGGATATTAATAGATGAAAACAAATTACAAGTGTGGGAAACATGTGTAAGTATGATATTATATAAATTTGATTATCTTTAAATTTCAATAAATTGAAAATACATACTTATTTTCCTATATTTTCTATAGGATCTATTCATAGGAATAAAAAACACTGAAACTAGATATAGACATACATTCAACATACTTTATGCAGCTAGAATAGTATATTTGCATCAGAGGTGTGAGTATTGGTGTGAACACCCAAACATATTTTCAGAAAGAAATACAAGTGGATGATTTCACTAAGTAAATGAAAAATATTATAGAAACAATACATATTTTTCAAAAATAATTAAAATACCAGAGTGAGATGATAGAATGTTTTATGGGGAAGGCAAAGAGAAGAAACAACTCCACAACAACCCGTGCATGAAGATCACGCCCCACCACAACTATCTTTGAGGCGATCTTTTCACCAGAAAAACAATCCTCAGCTGAGGTAATCAATGTTCTAGTAACTATTTAAGTGTTAATTGAATCACATAGTCATCGATAGCTTTCATGAACTAATATTCTACAGGATGAAATTGACAATGATTTATATCTATCAACTCCCACCTATCACCTTCTAGTGAGGGATACAATGTTTAATATAAAAATCTACATGAAAAAAAATATACAACATTAAACATATCATGTAAGAGTGTCGATTAATTTAGCTAATGAGCTGAGTGCTGAGAAACCTGTTCCAAATGAAGATGATGAAATTCGTACGGTCGAAAAAGATGTTGGAACATTCATCGCATGGCTATCTATTCTTGTCAAAAACATATCGAAAAAGAGGTATCCATTTCAAATTTATTTGTCAAGGTGGAAATTTATAATTTAATGAAAACTTTCTAAACCAATGAATGTTATTACTGAACATCAAAGAGAATGAGGTAAAACGAAATATCGGCTTAAAACAATCCCATCATTCAACCAACCAATTGCGACGTTCTACTAAGAGAACCTTCACCCTGCCCATTATATATCCACATTTAATATAATTTTAGGCTCATGTGGATATAAATTTGATATACAAAAATTCTCACATAGTTGATTTCGAGAAAAAAATATATATTGGAAAAATCAGATTTTAGTAGTTATGAAAATGAAAATGAAATCATCAAGTGTTAATGGTTAGGAGCCTCTGTTGTAAATGTATACACGAGGTATGTTTTCATGATTTGATTTTACCAAATCTGATATACAATACTAATTATGGCTAAATAAATTTCAAATTATTTTAGGCATATATATGAAGAGAAATTGAAGGTAATTCCCCATGAATGAAAAATTGGACTCGTTAGTCCTCATGTAACCTTTTACAAAAAGAAATAAATTCTAATAAAGAGGCTCAAATAATGTCATCCCTACTCAAATTGGTTGAAAACAAAATTTCCAATGATAGAATATTTTTAATAACAATGATACATGGATAACACCCTATAATTTATTCATATCAACTATATATTCATTTCTTTCATTATATATTCATTTTTGTGTTTTTAGGAAGCATTGGATGCTGATTGCAATAAATTTGGATAATCCAAAGATTTATTTTCTGGATTCATTGCATGGATATAAAACAAAACGACCAAACTTAATGGTGTACGTCACTTTATAATACACATGATCGAACATTTTAGAACTATAAATCTAGTTATTTAATTTATATTATCTTTTAATTGGGATTATATTATGATAGGGTGGTGCTTCAATATCGTCTACTTCATAGAATGAATCCACATCCAAAGGATGAGAACACCCACAAGATCTACAATTGGAAAAGAATCATGGTATATATAATTGGATTTAACTATAAAAACAAATATCAAAACAAATTAAATATTTTTCTCGATTTTTACTATGATAAAAATGAACAAACGGAATGGAATGTTGTTATTATGTTTGAATTTTTTTGAAGGATATTGTATTTCATCAACAAACTGGCATCCCTGATGAGGTATTTTCGAAAATATTTTCAAGTTAATTGATAATATTTATTAATCCTTTGTGTATATATATTTTTTCAGTACTACCATGATTATTTCAGAAACACATATACACAAGATGATATAAATGTTTTTAGAAACAAATGGGAAGCATACTTGATAGATGATTGTACACAAATAGGATGAAGGTTGATTCCAACTAATTATGATATCCTTATATGATCATTTATATCTCTAATTTTTTATTAATATTGAGAAATACGATCACTGATTATTATGTTTTATATACCTATCTAAGGAATATTGGTTTTTGAAATGATTTGTCTTTCTAGTAAATCATAACATAATGAGATACTATTATGAAATAGTTCTTTAAGTTTTCATGTTTCCAAAAGACCTACACCAAAGCTATTATTCCATGGATCATTTATATTCTATATATTGGTCATTTATTCAGTGGTTTATTCTGATTCAGGGTGATGGATGAATATTGGTTCTGCATCACTCAAAATTTTAATAAAAAACTAACGTTTATTCACTACTATTGGTTAAATACTATTTACCTAAGAATTTATTCTGAACATATAATCCAACATCCCATGATGGTGTCAGATGAGAGAATCACATGTAAATTGGATAAGTTGTTTAGATTAGATGCTATGCTAAGTGACAGTTAACCAACACTAGTAAAGTTCACAAAGAATCAGTAGTTTTCTTTATTAGCTTATATCTGGTCTAAATATTCCCTTTTTAATGATGTAAAGGTACTATTATGATATAATATGTCTATTTTAATGAAAAAATATAAAATGAAACATTTAATTGATTTTCATTAATTTTTTAGGGTTCAACTATTTTAGAAGATTTCGGTCCATGTAACATACCTCTACAAGAAGAGAAACGATGATTTGTCAGCTCAATCATAGAGGTAATATTGATGTTTAAATAGTAAAATCATTTTCTATTGATCATGGATATCAAAAATTGCTCAAATAAACCTGCATCATATATACATATGCATTTCCATCAAAATATGGGTGCCTACACACCACATATAGAACCTGAATCACATAAATGCCAAGATTGATACACAACTCACATACAAATTTTTTAAGATGAAAAAAGGACTTTTTATAAGGATGTGAAAACCAGACTGATTTAATCGAGCTTTTATTTTTTTAGTATTCTAAGATAGTCTTGGTATTCCCTAAAATTTCTTATAGATTTGAGAGTAATGGGAAATCTATTTCACTAATGACTCATTAGTTCATACCTCTATCAGAACTCTTAGGTTGTTGCTCTGCATCACATAGTTATCTACCTGTAATCCTGTAAAATTACCTACATTGTATAAATGCTGCATGTGAACTGATTGTGTGATATCATCCCATTATTAAATCACATAAACAAATCACAAAATCAATTAAGGTAATTCACATAAACCATGATTCTTTTATTTTTGAAATATTTACATGATCAAATAAAGCATCAAGGGTAATGAAATTGTATAAATCTCCCAAGTTCATTTGATAATGTAACCATATTATGGTCATGTGATCGCAAGACATTGAGAAATTCATACATGAAATATAATATTGTTAATTATTTGTGTGCCCCTTTCTTACTCAAGTCTATTATTTAAAACAAAATACTTTATTTTAATAGTTAATATAAATTTTCCCTTTATTATGATACAAATGAATTAAATAGTTTAACATGAGGATTCTATAGTTCATTAGACTACAATGGTCAATATTTTTGGTGTCAACCAATGAATAGTCATTCAGTCCACTCAAAAGAATCTAAAAAAAGATGTGTACAAATATCTTGGATTTTCAATTTTCTAAATAGTATAAATTATATGGGTTTATTAATTGAAATGATACATTGATTTGTCCACCTCATGAAAAGACCATTCCCCCATCCTATATCTGTAAGTGTAAAAATATGTTTAGGGAGAACATCCCATATGTGGGGAATTTCATCACCAAAGAAGACATTTCTAATGGTTAATTTTGAAGCCTATATGGATTAATCTGAAAGCATTATAACATGTTTGGATCTTAAAAACCATATTTAAAAATAAAATATGTATAATTATATATCAAAATAGAATTTTGGTTGGTTATTGGTTGGGTTATTCGATCAGGTGGAAGCATTGGAAGGAACCGAGGTTGTCCCTTCTTGTTTCAGTGTACTTCCATAGAGTTTGTAGTTGATCTGTAAAAGTATGGATTTTATGAATCTATATAGTCTTATCAAATAACTACTTATTGAAACAAAATTATAATTTTAGTATTATTCAGTTTATAGATTCAATACATGAACACATTTTATTTTATGTAGGGTGAGTTCGACATCCGGATATGGGACATTAATATTAATAATGGTGCGATGATTTTAGGAGAAAAGAAGAAAGGGAAATTCACCCCCCATTCTCACAAAATGAAATGGAACAGAATCCCCACATTATAAAAGATCTCAAGTATCTGGCCAGAACATTCCTTGGGAAGGACCCATATCTAGGGGTTGACATCTACTTCAGGAAGTGGGAAAACATGTTCATCAAGAAGACTCGGCATGAGTGTCTGAATAAGAATCCCAAGTCATGGACATCTTGGAAATACTACAGGGAACATGGTTATCAATTTAAAATAGTTTAAGAGTGTAAATTCATTGACTATGGATGGTCATTAACCACCTTGTACCAACACTTTCTTCCTCTAGTAAGATTTTTAGTTACGTACCAAAGTGTCTACTTATTCAAAATGCTGAAAAAGTGGGGTTTTGGTCTCCACCATAATGGTGGTAGATGAGATTTCAGGTGGTACTATTATTATCATGTTTCTTCCCATATTGGATAGGTTATATTTACAACTTCAACAAATTTATAAGGGTATTCCCTATTTAGAATATTCAGCCCCTTCCAACTGCCATGGGGTTGGATCGGGGCCCACATTGGTGGATATGAGTTACTAAATAATCACTACATTCCAAGTTACCGGTTCATGATATTTCAATAAAGAATCAGTTGGGTCTGGATAATAAAACTAATGATATAGGAGATCAAATGAAAAGTGAAACAGTATGATCTATTTTTTATACCAAATGGACCGCCAACCAGTGAAATTACCAACAACATTAAGGGTGATCCTATAGCCTAAGACAATCATTTATCCATATGTGAGGTTTTTTTATCCACATGGATTATGTAAAATATATTCTATGAGTGGAATGCATCATTCAACTTTGGGATATAGTTTAGTGCATTCAGATGAAATTCCCCACTGCTCCCAACATCCATTCAGAAATGCATCCCATGGTGGCTCAAAAATTGTGGATAATGTTCACCTGATAGGAAAATTTGGTTCGGGTGACCTTCCCTCTGTATAGTGTGGGTTTTGGCCTCTCCAAGTATTATGTCGATACCTTGGTTGGATCAGACCTCAATGGTCAGTTGGATCCATTAGTGATAAATCTCACAGATCTTATAAAAGTAGATTATGAGGATGACATTGGGGATCATGCATCAACAAAAAGTTAGATTCTAGAATAAAAACATCTTTCAGAATACCCACATCTCACTAGATGTATTATAATAATATGAGGCACTTATATCCAACACCATCAACAAGAAGGGTTCCAATGCATTTGGTAACAATATATGGGGTTCCCATGAATGATCTTCCGGTATGTGGGGGATTTGCAATATTTATGTCACGTTTTCCATTAAATATAAATATTGGGACAACTAGAGGAGGAATACATTGACTTTTGAGGTCTGGAGGGTGTTATTTCAAGTGTAAATGATGCTAGAAGGATTTGAGAGTGTGATCACTCCAAAAAAATATTCTCTAAACTACATCCCATTGAAGTCAAATAAATTCTCCAAGAACATAGTGTGGTGATAAATTTTTTCAAAGTCTAGGTCCATTACACACCCCTAGCATAGTGAATGATAAATAGAGGCTTAATGGTAACTAGTGAAGAAAATGGATACTAGTATAGATCTAGTGAAGAGGTAACATAAGTTTCATCATCACATTCAAATACTTTTTGAAATTATTAGGACTATGGTGAACCATATTTTCTCTTGGATATTACAAGAGGATGGTAAAATTTAGTCACCTCCCACCACTTTAGTTTACTTTCCCAGGGACATGGTGGCCCAATCTGGTTCAAAAAGATACTGAGAGGCTGATGCTTAGGAACTAACAAGTGAAAAGAACCACATGGATGTAGTTCTTTCTGATCCAAAGTAAACACAATTTGTTCTTCTATCCGCACAACCATTGGCACCTCAAGTAATCAATTGACGTTTCATCATATAAAAGGACTATGAATAGAATGGGGGAAGTCCATACACTATGAATCCTCTAAAAATCATTAATTTTTATACTTTGTGTAATATATTTCCTTTTCATTACACTCGTATCTTATCATGGCCTCTTACCAACACATATCAAGGTCAGATATTAAGTATCATATAGTCTTATGGCCCCCTACCTACCCAAATATGTATTTTTTATGTATAATTGAAATTTAATTATCATATTCTTTCATATTATTATTTAGTTTTTTTATTATTGTATTAATAACATAATATTAGTTTTTAAATATAGGTGGAATTGTTTATTGAGTCTGGATGCTTTTTTCGGTAACTGATACCTTTGACGACAATATTTGTGAGGGGATCACTGATGAAAAAATGAAACATTAGTGGTTTAACAATTTGTTGGATAATTGTAAATGTAACAATATAAAACATTATTTGAATTGTATATAGCAAATTTTTTATTAATGATTTAATGTATAAGAATATATAATTGTTTGTGAAACCCTTGTGTGCACTATTTTGTTCTTCTATTATATTTTTGTGTGTTTGTGTTTTTTTGTGCATCTATTTTGTGTTCAGGTGTTGTTTTGTGCTGTGTGTTAAGGTGATGTCTTAGGTCTGGAGGAGTTATGAAGTTATTGGGTTTGTTTAGGAAATATGAAATTTATCTTCCCTTATTAAGCGCTGACACATTAGGACATTATCAGTACTCAATATAGTGGTGATAAAGGTGTCATTTATCAGAGCTCAAAATAGTAACGATAAATTTGGCCTTTATTAGTTCTCAAAATAGCGCTGATACATGCGACCCTTTATCAAAGGTTTTTAAGGGTATTAAATGGGAACCCTTTATATTTTTATTGATTAACAATTCTTTTCTAGAACATTTAATAGTGGTCTATATCTCATTTCAAATCCCTCTTTGTAGTATTGTATAGAAGATGCTACCCAACTTATGAGGATGGAGCCACAGTTTGAATACCTACTCATTGATGTAAAGTTACCCTCTCTCTTGCGTTGTTATAATTAAACTGCAACCCACATTACAAGAAATATAATACAAAATTTCCTTTTAAAACATACTGATATCCAATATCAGTTCAACAAGTACCATGTGGGGAGTAATGAGTTGAACCAGGAGTATGTTATTAAATCGGAATAAGTCGCATACATTTTAAAAAACTAACTACTAAAGATGATTTTTCAAATACATAAGCTGAGAATGGATAAAAAATATCATCCTAATCTAGGCCATAGGTTTTTTTGTGTGTCCTATCTCTTATCTGGTATTTGGATAATGTTGTAAAGGTGGTTTATTGTTTGAAATATATTTCCATTTATATGTGCTAAGAAAAATAAGAATGCATATATATAGGTGGAGTTGTGGGTATGCTATGATATCAGCATGTAAGTGTACAAACTATTCTACAATTTTTTGCATTTTTAGTGGGAAAAATGTGTTTAATTAATACTTGTAGAAGGAGTATATGAAACAAGATTAAAAGAAAAGATAATGTTTTTTCATTAGTAACTACTTTAGGATAACACAGTTTTGATGTCAATGATTCTTGTTCTCTTCAATGAGCTATCTCACAATGTAATATAATTTATTTATAAGTAATCCATAATATTAGGTTTCAAATCTCAATTATTTATAAACCATGATGAATAAAATCGAATAGGGGAGATTTCAGGGACCATGAATGATGGAATATATTTTGATAAAACAAAAAGAACATTCCAATGAATGTTTTTTATTTTTTTTTCAATGAGAAAATTAATCAATTCACTTTATAACATTAGAAAATAGTGAATCGTTATTGTCTTTATATGATTATATGTACAATTATTAAAAATAATTATCAGTCTATGAATATTTTTTTTGGAATAAAAAGTTAATCTCACTCAAATTGAGTCTAAAATGAATGGTTCGGTCTTAAAGATGATGTGTATTAGAGTTTAAATGTATCTGATTATAATCTGATGATGTTTGTGGTTTTATATTTATTATATATCTTATGTTTTCAAGGAAATGTGTGAAGAAAACATTATCAAAGAAAGAGAGATAGAGAACAAGAGCTTCCAATCGTATTGATGCTATGTTGGAATGAAATAATTCTCATGAAGGATGAGAAGATAAAATACTTTCTAATGTACTTTAGATGATGTCATGTCAATCCTAAATGATTTCAATGTCATAAGAAAGTAATGATAAAAATATGATCTTTTAGAAGAATAATGTTAGTGATTTCAACTATTTCCAGTCTTAGTTAATTAAATGTTGAATTTTTAATTGACTATAAGGATTTGTTTAGAATGTGAGAAGACAATGATTCAGGTTTTTTATTAGACCATCAACCCTCAAGAAAAACATATTCACAGAAAATGTTTGTAAGGAATAAATTTACTACAGACACTGGTCTATGAGATTTAGTGTGCCGCCGATCATTGTAGTAATCCTGAAGCCAATAATCAAATTTGGTTATGGTTACAAAAGGAATCAGACGTAGAATTTTTTTTAATATGTGTTTTTTTTGAAATAATGAAACAAAATAATGTGGAGTTTGCTGGAATGATGTGTGTAAGGATGTAAAATATCTATCATACATATGGCAATCAACAATGTAGTCATCCATTTTATTTAATTTAAATTTTTTGGTATTCTAATAACAATAATTAGAATAAAAATACAAATTTTTTTCAATTAGTTAAAGAGATTTGGAAGAATAATTTATTTTTTTAATAAAATGTGTCAAGAGTTATTGAAAAAAATGTGTTTCTAAAACATGTATTGGAGGATACACTACTCCAGCCGTGTTAAGGATAGACCGATCAATATGGAATTGACATCCAAAACACCATCAGAATCAAGATCATTGGTCTTGGGAAAAGAAGAAAAGAAAAATGTTGTGGAGTAGTTGGAAAAATATTGAACAAATATTTCCAATGAAGTGAAAAAATCTTCAGAAGTTGAGAATATGTTTTTGAAAAAATTAATGCAATTAATGTTTAATAAAGTATAAATAATGTTTATGGTAGAATAGTTTATTGTTTTGGTTAAGAGCATTAGAATGACCATTTTGTCTTTGAGTTGTTACTCAACATTTCAATGCGACACTATCAGTTTTTCCATATAAATAAATTGTTTTAGTGCACCATTTTGAAGAATCTTTTGTTATAAATTTTCCTTCATCGTAATAAAAAAATAGAAATATTAATTACAATTGGACTACAAAATGTTTAGAAACATTAAAACGATATGGACAGTGATTTATTCAATAAGGTTTGAGATGAATCCTGAATATTTTAGATGTAACGAAAATGTTAAATATGTATTCCAAATTAAATAGAATTTGATATTTTAGGAATCTTTTTTATATGAGAATACTTTTCAAAATCATGCCAAAACAATATTCCATTCACCTATAAAAAGAGGAGAGTACTTCTTACATTCTGAAAGTTCAAAACATTTTTCAAATATGGATGAAGAGAGTGATGTTATAATGTTTTGGTGATAAAGAGTTTTCTAAATTAGAAATATCGAGGAAGATATCTAGATAAAAGATGTAAAAGGAGAAAGAGTATAGAATTCAATAATAATCAGAATGGACTGGTTCATCTAACTAGAAAATCGTTCTGGGATTTATGGACTAAAGAAAAGGCAGTTCATAATTCTTTCTGTAGTATTCTTGCAAAAATATATTTCCATATTGATCATTTATGCTGATGAATCAGACCAGGGTGTCAAATTCAGTATGATAATGATATCCTGAGAAGTTATAACTTGTTTCTGTGTATGAAATTGAATATGTTTCTTGAATTATATATTAGTGAAGGTTGTGAAGGAATCACAATAACATTATTCGAAGAAATTAATGTATAATTAGTATCCTCTTATTCAAATTTGTATTACATAATTTCAAGCTACTTGAATCACATTCAATATTGTATTAGAAGATAGTGCTACATAAGTGTAAGGGTATATCCTACATTCTATTTCCATAGAAAAGAATTTTTTCTAGTGGATTATTTGGTATTGGATTTTTTCTAAATCATATTGAAGATGAATCTTCACATCTTGAGTAGTTAACCCTGTATAATCTTGTATTCCTATATATGTTTTTTTTTTGATAAAAGTGATAAATCCTTAACAAAAGGTGAATTTTTAATCAAAAGGATGGAATCTTAAATGAAAAAATATATCACAAATTCACCCCACCAACTCTTATTGATACATTGATCCCATATAAGAAATATCAACTAGTATCAGAGAGATGGATCCATTAATTTACCTTCTGCAATTGTATATGAAGGGATGTTATGATGGAGAATATGAATTTTGTGAATAGTAAAGGTATTCAAGCATTCTGTTGTAAAAAATAAAATATAATTAATGATATAATGATTCCTTATCCTATGTCCTTAGGGTATATATTATTGAAATTACAAAAGATTGATTTCCACATATTGGTGAAATTGATTATATTATATCTATTAGACAATTATCATGAGAATTATGGAAGAGGTAATAATTATATACTCTATTGAATTAATGAACGTGATTTTATATGAGTTAGGGTTTTACTATTGCCAATGGTATTTAGGATAAGTGATAGAATATTTGTAAATGCAATAATATAGTGAATAAGGAAATGTTACAATTTTGAATATTGGATAATGAAGATCTCAAAATGGCTAAGCATGAATCTATTTATGGATTTTTAACTTGGTTGAATGACATTATTTTGAACATTATATGTGTTCGGGAAAAGATTTATTATTATATATTTGTTGAAAATATTTTGAGAATTATTCCAGAAAAGTTTGATTACATATTCCTTTACAGAATGAAAGAGATCCTAAAATGTTATCTCTACATGAATTTCATAGAACACTCATTACATATGAAATGAGAATGTAGAAAATTATGACTGTGAAAAAACCAACATTGATACAGAAATTATTCCTTGGATTCAAAGAAAGAAATGTACGAGTTGATTAATAGAGAAGAAGTTAGAGATTTTGATTTTGAAAATGAGGTATTTAAAAATCATGATGGATGATTGTCCTTGTTTTCTAAAAATGTGAAAATATGTAAAGGTAAATATTATGGAAAACATCTATTGAATTTATTTGAATGTGGATCTATTGGGAACTTTACAACTAATTTTTCTGAGGAAAAAAATTATAATATAGTGATGAGGATGATATAAGATAGAGAATATCGTGCTAGAAAGAGGGTGATGAGGATTTATCTTAGTCCAAAGGTATAGATAAAAAGTTCTCAAAATAAAAAATGAGAGTTTTTTATCCAATTATGATGATGAAGAATATTGTGAAATTTAATCTGAAAATTCTTTTGAGAATGAAAAAGAAAAAAATCATTACAACAATTAACATTAAAGAGTTCTTAACCTGTAGTTATAAAGAAGAATAACATCAATTAAAATTTTATCTGAAAAAATAATTGAAACAATATTTGAGAGAAATTTGAAGGAAAGTGGATGAAAAATAGAAATTCAAAAAATAAAATTCTTCATAAAATAATACATAATGTTTTTCTAATGGGAAAGTTATGTTTTTATAATAGATCAATTATTTTATGAAATCAATTGTGAAATAAAATATTTGGAGTGAACATATTGATGTAATGTAGGAGGAAAATGATGAAGAGTTGGAGATTTTCCAATAATAACATTATAAATTTGGGCAGAGGGATAAATTTTGGATAAATTATATCTATGATATTAGAGAATGATTTGGAAAAGGTATAAATGAGAAGGATAAAAAGTTTCCTTAAATGGTTGAGAAAACATTGAAATTGATTATAAGAAGAAGAAATATAGTAATATTTTTATGTGTTTAAAAAACAAAATTTGAGAAGTTGTAATTTTCTAAAAATTATCAGTCAAAAAAAGATTATATTGCTTCTTGTTCTAATAAAGATGAAAAGAAAACAATCGGAAAAATAAGACTTTGGTTGATTACTAAAATTTTTGTGGTCAACAGTGTTCTAATAATAATGATGATAAGGTTTTAGTGAAACATTCTCACAATAAAAAATATTATAGTTATTATAGAGTAAAATATTAATTATGTGGATAGTAATGATATTTTGGTGGATTTAAACATTAAAAAATATGTGTTGGATTAATAATAATCATTAACAATATTAAAATAATTACTCATGAAAAAATTGGAGTGGGGGGGGGGGGGGGTAATCCTATAAAACAATTTGATAAGGATATTCTAAAAAACTTGAGAAGGATGGTGTAAAATATGAAAATAGATTCCAAACATTGGAATGTATTTGTGAAATATGCGAACAACATGAATATCTTGAAAAAATGTTGTCTTGATTTGTTAATAACATAAAAAATATACTGTTTAAAAATTATAACAAGTCCTGTGTAAATAGAGATAATGGGAATGGAAAAGATCTTGTTGAACAAACTATTCATAATGAAAAATAAGCTGAGTGATTTTGGATATAAGATAGTGGGTGTTCTTCCCATATAAGAAGTGACATAAAATTGTTGAATAATGTGAAATAATTCATAGAAGGACCAATTATATTGGAAAATGATGAATCACTCAGAATCAATGGAGTTAGATCTACTATTATTGAGGAAGAATAGTTGAAATCCAATGATGCATTGTTTGTTGATGGGATGAAAAAAACCATTGATAGAGCGCTGTCGTGGGCGCCCTCAAATGATTAGTGTAATTTGAGTTACATAGGTGCAGCAGAGTGGATGTCCAAGGTCGTCCCTCAAAGAAGAAGTGAATTTAACAACTTATTTGATGTATTCTAAAAAATAAAATAAAATAGAATAGAATAAAAACACTACTTTAAAGGATTGGGGTTTGTTGTAGTTTATGAATCTAGAAGAACTTTGCTGGAAGAATATTGAATAATTTTTTTTAGTTTTGAAATGAATTTTGATTAAAATGATACAACAAGAAGATGTTTTTTTAGAAATCTATTTAAAAGACGTAATCGATCAAACTCTACCTATTCACTTTATTATTAATCATTATCATGTAAATTAACATTCACTTAATTTTGATCCCTTAATTTGTTAAATCCCGATCCCTGCGAGAATTTACTTTACCCCGAAGATGATGTGAATTTAACCCTAGGCTAACTTCGGAACATGCAATCGCAACACCCTGCTTTGATTGATGTTCTAAGATTAGATTCTGGTCAGTGGTAAATTAAGGCTCATATCCATTCTGGAACTGAGAATGAATTGTGTTTAGGTATTATATTTGAACTCTACAAATTTATCCCATGTGGTCTTGTATTACCGATTAAGATCGCGCTCTCACAATTTACACAAAATCCCGACCTCACGTGTTTTTGTGTTAATTGTTCAATTGCATGCTTAGTTTATTACAATTTAAAAACACAATTCATGTATCATATTAAGTGAATTACAGTAGCTCAATGATTCAAAATAATTAAATGAAGAGGTTAGAAGATAGATCGATTACTAAAAGACTACTCTTCCATGGGTGGCGTAATCATGGTAGAAGCGTTTTTCATGTGCAAAGGTTTATAATGGGTATAACCCAATAACGCTTCTACTCAAGAATTCTAGCCCAAAGAGGAAGTTTAATAGAAGAATAAATTTAAACAAAAACATAAGAAAAGATAAGAAATAAAATAAGAAAAAAGAAGTTTATTACACAAATGAAAACATTACAAAATGATGAAGAGAGGGAGACTTCGATGATGGGATCCTTGCTTCAAGAGCTACCCCTCTTACAATGGTTGGATAATTTGGGTGAAACAAATTCTCCTCTGCCTTAAACCTCCTAATTCACGTCCCAACCCCTCCAAATGAGAAAAAATCCAATTTATAGAGGGGAGGGGAGGAGAGGTTACAAGTGGTTTCAAGTGTGAATGTGGAAATTCGGCCAAATATTTTAATGCAAATTGCACCGCCAATTTGACCACAAAACGCGTGAATTGGCCAGCCTTCCAGAAGGATACAATGTGAGGATATGGGTCCTCTAAATCCTCTCCAATGTTGGGCTCAATACAAGTCCATATGTAGGAGTTATGTCCGCAATATAGAAGTTTATCCATTTTGGCGAGTCCAGATCATTTTTGACTTTATGGACCAATTACTCCATTAAAATGCATTCTTTTGATCTAGTTTCCTGAATAAAAGTTGTATATAATTAATTTTGTAACACTTTTAAAAACGTTGAAATTCAAATAATAAATATAAAAATATTTATCTTCGATATACTATAGTGAACTATAAAGGGTAAAACTGGAATTTTCATCAAATATTCAAATGAATGATCTAATCCCAAATATTTTATAAATAAACATATTTAACACAATGTGAGGAAATTATATCATTTATAATCAATAAAATATTCAATAAAAAAGTGTTTTATGAACTCCCCCACACTTATTTTTTTGCACTTCTGGGCAAAACCTCATGTCAAGTAAACATCAATATCAAATCAAAACCAATTTTAAAACACATATCCTTGAGATCAATCAATTTCCCACCAAGAATCAAAATATATCATGCCTCATTAAAAAACATTATTTCAAGTTCTTCATGTTTATCATTCAATATATTTCCACTTCATTTATCCTCCCATGCAAAAAACAGTTACCTCGCTTGAATTTTCTCTCATCACTCAAATATCAATTTTTTTGCAATGTCTTTCTCATCCAAACTCATACAAGGGTCACCATAGGCTTGATAGATTCCTACATAGATACCCGATGTGAGTCAAGGAAATATGTTTATCATGAGGACTTTTCAAGGTTGTTCTATGGCTTTCAGTTGGTAGGATTAAGATGTGAAAAACTCTGAGGCTGAATGAGGAGGGCTTGACTCTTTTGAAGTAAAATGGAATTAATCTAATTTTCACTTAAATATGATCTTCTCTTCGATCCCCATAGTATCAATTCAGATCCATCATCATGAAAAGTCATGAAAGGTTTACACCATTCATCATTTCAGCATAAAAAATTTCAATCTTCTCAAACATGATTTTCTTGAAAGCTCCAGATGGGCACAACTTTCCACCTCAATTAGAAGCTCCAGAAAAGGCACAGCTTCACTTGTCATGAAAGCTCCAGAAAAGGAACAACTTTCAATATAATGACTTTCTTTAGCATCAAACACATCTCTTCAGAATTTAATTTTCCACACAAAGTATCACATAATGTGGTGGCACAATACAAGACAGATTCCCCCACACTTAAACTCAACTAGATTATGCAATTTCACTTCAAGAGTTGATTGGATAGGGAAAATTGGCTTGTAATGTGGCTTAACCTAATAGGCTATGCACGGATTCTAAGGGATACAAGGATAAAATATTCAAGGTAGGCCATTTTAAAAAAAGGATTCTTTGAAATAGGGGCTTTAATACCAAATAAATGCCTCAATCATTTAAACATATGTACCTCAAACCCTCAAGTTTTGACAGGAATAGATCAAATTCTTGTTAAATCTAGCATGGTTTGGTTCTCTCAAGAAGTGAGGTGAATGTAAAGAATATGAAAATAATGGTTCAAAAGCCTCACAGAGAAGTGATTTCAAATATAAAGACAGTGAGATTGGCATGGGATTCAAAATTCTGCGTACTTTTTAGGAAATTACTAAATATTTGAACTTGAAACAAAGTCATTTCAACATTCATTTAAGATTAGTTTCAAGTGTTAAATTGTTTCAATTATTTATATGGATTTAAAAATAGTGATGAGAATAATTTCAGCCTAAAAGTTTCAAAAACACACAGAAAATTTTAAAATAAACACACAGAAATTGTTTTTGGTTTTTTTTAACAGGAAAGCAATTGAAATTACTAAACTAAAAGGTTCCCTCCCCCACACTTAAAATATTTCAATGTCCTCAATGTGAACCTATGAGATGATATATGCACATGTAATTCAGAATTTTTAAATAGGACAAATAATATAAAAGTGAAAGGGTTTGGAACAGCCTGATGTGCTCAAGTGATGATGGGGTCATGCAGTGTGATAAAATCCACTACATCAGTAGGAAGTCCCTAAATGTATCTCTTCAAACACTGCCCATTGACTGTAAAGCTCCTTCCAGTGTCCTCTTGTTTGATCTTCACTGCACCATAAGGAAAAACATTAGTCACAACATAAGGACCTAACAATCTGTAACGCAACTTACCAGGCATCAGCTTCAGTCGTGAACTGTAGAGAAGGACATTCTCTCCAACATGAAACTCCCTTTGTTGGATCAATTTTTCATGAGCTACTTTTGATCTTTCCTTGTAGATCCTTGAGTTATCATATGATGATAATCTAATCTCCTCAAGCTCTTGAATTTGCAGCTTTCTTTGGATTCCAGCTTGGGCCAAATCCATGTTGCATTTCTTTATAGCCCAATAAGCCCGATGCTCAACTTCCACGGGGAGATGACACGCTTTCCCAAAAACAATCCGAAATGGGGACATACCAATGGGGGTCTTGTATGCTGTCCTATAATCCCACAATGCATCATCCAAGTGCTTGCTCCAATCCTTCCTATTTGGTTTCACGGTTTTCTCCAAGATTTGTTTCAACTCACGTTTTGAAACCTCAGCCTGGCCATTTGTTTGGGGGTGGTATGGTGTTGATGTTTTGTGTGTCACCCCATACTTCCGAAGGAGGGAAGAAAAATTCCTATTGCAAAAGTGTGTCCCTTGGTCACTGATGATGGCCATTGGTACTCCAAACCTGCAAAAAATCTGTGATTTGACAAATTCCACAACAACATGAGAATCTTCAGTCCTGGTGGCCTTGGCCTCCACCCATTTACTCACATCATCAACAGAAACCAAAATATACAAGAAACCATATGAACTTGGAAGAGGACCCAAAAAATCAATACCCCACAAATCTAAAATCTCACAGAATAGTATGGGTTGTTGGGGCATCTCATGTCTCCTAGAAATATTCCCAGTGTGTTGGCAACGAGAGAATGACTTACAAAACACATGGGCATCATGGAATAAACTAGGCCAATATAATCTAGAGTCTAAAACTTTCCTAGCTTTCTATTGGGGTCCAAAGTTTCCACCACATGCTAGTGTGGGACAGAATTGCAAAACAGACTCAAACTCATGATCATGAATAAACGTCCTTATAACTTGGTCACTACACAAGCGCCAGAGGTAAGGATCATCCCACACATAAAACCTAGACTCACTTTTTAATTTTTGGACTTGATGCTTCTTCAAATTTGCTGGGATTTCAGAGGAAACAATGTAATTAACTAAATCAGCATACCAAGGATGTGTACCTGAGATGGTATATAGATGTTCATCGGGGAAAGTGTCCCGAAGTGGTACCTGGTCCAAGGTGTCATCCTCTAGTGTGTGAGTAAGCCTAATCATGTGGTCCGCCACCAAATTATCTGATCCCTTCTTGTCCTTTATCTCAATATCAAATTCATGAAGAAGGAGCATCCAACGGACAAGTCGTGGCTTTGCATCTGGCTTCTTTAGGAGGTACCTCAAAGCTGCATTGTCAGAAAAAACATCTACTTTATCGCCCAATAAATATGAACGGAATTTATCTAAAGCAAATATGACAGCAAGAAACTCCTTTTATACGGTTTTTTAATTTGATTGGGCTGAATCCAGTGTCCTTGATGCATAGGCGATCACATGTGAACGCCCCTCCACCCTCTGAGATAAGACAGCTCCAACCGCGAAGTTGGAGGCATCACACATAAGCTCAAAAGGAATATCCCACCTTGGGGGCTGTATGATAGGTGGAGTGGTCAGACGTTGTTTTAGCTCAATGAATGAATTCCTGCAAGAAACATCAAACACAAAATCAGAATCCTTTTGAAGTAATCTTGACATAGGAAGAGCAATCTTACTAAAATCTTTGATGAAGCGCCGATAAAATCCTGCATGACCTTGGAAAGATCTAACATCACACACACATGAAGGATATGGTAAGGATGAAATAATATCTACCTTTGATCTATCAACATCTATCCCATGTTTTGACACTACATGCCCTAAGACAATGCCATGATCTACCATGAAATGACACTTTTCAAAGTTCAGGACCAGATTCTTCTCAATACAACGATTCAACACCTTTCCCAAACTAATTAGACATTCATAAAATGAAGACCCATACACTGTAAAATCATCCATAAATACCTCCATGAAGGTCTCAATAAAATCAGAAAAAATACTCACCATACATCTCTGGAAGGTACATGAGGTATTGGAATGTCCAAATGGAATCCTCCGGTAGGAAAATGTGCCAAAGGGACAGGTGAATGTAGTCTTCTCCTGATCCTATGGAGCTACAGGAACCTGAAAATATCCAGAAAATCCATCCAAGAAATAATATTGTGTCTTCCTAGCTAGTCTCTCAAGCATCTGATCAATAAATGGGAGGGGGAAATGGTCCTTGCGAGTGGACTGGTTTAGTTTCCTATAATAAATACACACACGCCAACTGTTTTTCACCCTCATTGGAACTAAATCATCTTTCTCATTTTTAACAACAGTAAAACCAGTTTTCTTAGGCACAACCTGAATTGGACTTACCCACTGAGAATCTGAAATGGGAAAGATTATACCTACCTCGATCAATTTCTCTACTTCTATTTTAACAAATTCCAGGAGGGTGGGATTGAGTCTCCTATGTGGCTGTCTCACAGGTTTAGCCCCAACCTCCAAGAAAATCCTATGCATGAAATGGAGGGGATAATACCTGATATGTCAGCCAAGGTCCACCCAATCTCCATGATGTTCTACCGCAAAATATTCAAAAGATTTTCTTCATGTTCAAAAGGGAGATTGTTAGCAATGATAACAGGTAATCTCTCACCACTCAATAGGTATGAGTATTTCAGATTTGGTGAAAATGGCTTGAGTTTTAATGAAGGAGGGTGTAGTATGGATGGAGACATTGAAGGAACCGAAATATGTGCACAAAGAGCATCAGTATCAGAATATACATCATCAAAATAAGAGAATAAAGCATCAAATCCATCAGTATACTCTATAGCCATTTCATAATCAGAGTTCACATGAACAAGATCAGAATATGAATCCATTTCAAAATCAAATATTAGAGAGTCTTGTTCATTAGAAACAGGTGTGGAAGTTCTCTTAGACATTAAACCAGAACCAATACTCATAATCTCCCTAAGCATAGGACAATCAAAATCCATGGAGTTTTTACTTGGTGGTTCAAAATGGGAGATAACAATAGCAGAATGGTCCTCAGAGGGGTACTTCATGGAATCTATAACATTAAATATCACAACTTCATCCCCAAATTCCATGGAAAGTGTACCCTCATTGACATTTATGATAGTTTTTTCAGTTTTTAGGAAGCGTCTACCTAAGATAATGGGGGCATGATAACTTACCTGATCGTCCTCCATGTTAAGCACGTAGAAATCTTCTAGGAAGATCATGTCTCTTACCCGGACAAGTACATCCTCAAGGACTCTCGCTGGATATGTCTTAGCTCTATTCGCCAATTGCACCACTACTCTTGTTGGCTTCAACTCACCAACCTGTAAAGAAGAGAATACGGAGTGAGGCATCACATTTATTGAAGCTCCTAAATCACAAAGAGCATCAGAGAAGGGAAACTCCCCTATGGTACATGGGATGGTGAATGTCCCTGGATCCTTGCACTTTGTTGGCATTGCTAGAGTTGGTGTAATGAGTGCTGAGACATTCCTTCCAAGGTTGATCCTCTCATTTCCCTTGAGCCCTCTTCGATTGGTACAAATTTCTTTTATGAATTTCGCATACCTTGGAATTTGCTTAATGGATTCAAGTAGAGGAATGATGATCTCCACACGCTTGAATGTGTCCAAAACCTCCTTTTGCATTGCCTCTTCAGCCATATTCTTGGTTTGAACAACCCTGTTTGGAAAAGGAAGGGGTTTAGGAGGTACATCATCAATCTTTTTCTTACCTTTACCTTTCTCCTTGGATTTCTCATCAATTGGTATGGAATGCGGCTTATCTAGAGTAGAGGTGAATCCCAATGTAATGGTAGGTCCAGATGTATCATTCATTTTCTTCCCTCTTCTCAATATGATGGCACTAACATTCCCCTTTGGATTTGGAGTTGGTTGGGAAAGTAGATTTCCAGAATTCTTACTCACAAGTTCATGGAGGGCGGTGGCAATCTGACTCATTTGAGTCTTCAACTCTCTCCGCTCCGAACATTGACTCTTCAGCTCATTCTGTTGATTAAGAACAATTATTTTCAAAAGATCATCGATGTTAGAGTCTACCTTGTGTTGGATATTCCATTGTTGCTGACTCGTTGATGTTTGAGCTTCGAATCTCCTTTGGGGTTGTTGGAAAACCTATTGGTAAGGTGGAGGCTGCTGGAAGTTTGGTTGAAAAGGGGGCCTTTGTTGTTGTCCAGAGCCATACCTCATGTCTGACTGAACTTTCCACCCTTGGTTGTATACTGTATCAAACTTTTTTTGGGGATATGGTTGTTGTTGTTGATGCTGAAATGGTCTCCCAGGGAACACTGCTGCACAATCTTCTATCTGTTGTAGTTGTGGGCAACAGTCAGTTGGGTGGCTTGTCTCAGTACAAATGCCACATGGCCTTGAAGGAGGGTGTTGGGATGTCTTTTGAGCCAATTCAATCTGCCTCACCATAGTTCTCAATTCTTCTAACTTAGTATCAATCAAATGACTTTCAAGAGAAGAAAGGCTTACTTGATGTACTCCTCGAACATGTGGTGTACCTCTATCACCGAATTGTTGGGAGTTTTGGGTCATTTTGTCGATCAATGCTCGTGCAGCTACTGCTGTCATATCCACCAATGCTCCTCCAACTGAAACATCCACCATTATCCTCTCCATGGGTGTGAGTCCTTCATAGAAGTACAGGATGAGTAGTTGCTCATTGATTTGGTGATGTGGGCAGCTTGCACACAACTTCTTGAATCGCTCCCAGTACTCATACATTGACTCCCCTTGTACTTGCTTGATCCCCGATATCTCCTTTCGAATGGATGTGGTCCTTGATGATGGAAAAAATCATTACAAGAAAAGAGGTTTCAAATCATTCCAACATGTTACATCTTCAGGTTTCAAATAATACATCCAATCTTTTGCAGCTCCATCAAGTGAGAATGGGAATGCTCTTAATTTGATTTGATCTTCAGAAACATTTCTTGGTTTAAGGGTTGAGCAAACCACATTAAATTCTTTCAAATGTTTATTAGGATCCTTACCAGAGAGGCCATGAATCTTTGGAAGTAAGTGAATTAACCCAGATTTTAGTTCAAAGTCCGATACGAGATTTGGGTATGCAATACAATTTGGTTGATAGTTAACATCAGGTGCAACCAATTCTATAATGGTTATATTAAGTTCATTTCCATTGTTTCCAGCCATTGGTTCCTCTTTTATGATTGAATTTGAATTTCTTCCAATTTCAATGTTTCTTGAAGAGAGTAATTCACCAACTGGTCGAATATTGAAACTTCCTGTAGATTGAGAATGTCTGATTCATTCCCTAAGGCTATGTTCAATCTCAGGGCCAAGATCTAAGAGATCTTCAGGATTAGTTCGTGTCATAGATTAAATAAAAATTAAAATAAAGAAAGTGTACCATAGTAAAATAAAAATGAGAAGTTTGAGTTGATGGTCCTAAAAAAAGTAGAAGAAAATAAAAGAAGAGGAAGAAAAATCAAATTGGGTAAAGAAGGAAGAAAGAAGAGAGGAAGAGAATAAAATGTAAAATAAAATAAATACCTCTAATTGGTTGAAATAATTACTTGCCTCCCCGGAAACGGTGCCAATTTAATCGAGCGCTGTCGTGGGCGCCCTCAAATGATTAGTGTAATTTGGGGTACTTAGGTGAAGTAGAGTGGCTGACCAAGGTCATCTCTCAAAGGAGGAAGTGAATTTAACAACTTATTAGAGGTATTCTAAAAAATAAAATAAAATAGAATATAATAAAAACACTACTTTAAAGGATTGGGGTTTTTTGTAGATTATGAATCTAGAATAAGTTTTCTAGAAGAAGATTGTATAATTTTTTTTGTTTTTAGTTTTGAAATGAATTTCGATTAAAATGACACAACAAGAAGATGTTTTTTTAGAAATCTATTTAAAAGGAGTAATCGATCTAACTCTACCTATTCAATGTATTATTAATCATTATCATGTAAATTAACATTCACTTAATTATGATCCCTTAATTTGTTAAATCCCGAACCCTACAAGAATTAACTTTACCATGATGATGATGTGAATTTAACCCTAGTCTAACTTCGGATCATGCAATCGCAGCACCCTGCTTTGATTGATGTTCTAAGATTAGCTTATGGTCAGTGGTAAATTAAGGCTCATATCCATTCTGGAAATGAGGATGAATTGTGTTTAGGGATTATATTCGAACTCTACAAATTTATCCTATGTGGTCCTGTATTACCGATTAAGATCGCGCTCTCACAATTTACACAAAATCCAGACCTCGCGTGTTTTTGTGTTAATTGTTCAATTGCTTGATTATTTTATTACAATTTAAAAACACAATTCATGGATCATATTAAGTGAATTACAGTGGCTCAATGATTCAAAATAATTAAATGCAGAGGGTAGAAGGAAGATCGATTACTAAAAGACTACTCTTCCATGGGTGGCGTAATCATCGTAGAAGCGTTTTTCATGTGCAAAGGTTTATAATGGGTATAACCCAATAACGCTTCTACTCAAGAATTCCATCCCAAAGAGGAAGATTAAGAGAAGAAGAAATTTAAACCAAACAGAAGAAAATAGAAGAAATAAACGAAGAACAAAGAAGTTTATTACACAAATGAAAACATAACAAAATGAAGAAGAGAAGGAGGCTTCGATGAGGGGATCCTTGCTTCAAGAGATACCCCTCTTACAATGGTTGGAGAATTTGGGTGAAACAAATTCTTCTCTGCCTCCAATCTTCTAATGAACATCCCAACCACTCCAAATGAGAAAAACTCCAATTTATTGAGGGGAGGGGAGGAGAGGTTACAAGTGTGAATGTGGAAATTCGGCCAAATATTTTAATGAAAATTACACCACCCATTTGACCACCAAAACGTGGGAATTGTCCAGCCTTCCAGAAGGTTAAAATATGAGGATATGGGTCCTCTATCTCCTCTACAAATCTGGGCTCAACAGAAGCCCATATGTAGTAGTTATGGCCAAAATACAAGATCTTATCCATTCTGGCCAGTCCAGCCCAACTTTGATTTTATAGCCCAATTACTCCATTAAAATGAATTCTTTTGATCTAGTGTCTTGAATAAAAGGTGTAGATAATTAAGTTAGGAACACTTTTAAAAAATTTCAAATTCCAATAATAAATATAAAAAAAATTTATCTTTGAAATACTACAGTGAACTATAAAGGGTAAAACTGGAATTTTCATCAAATATTCAAATGAATTATCTAATCACAAATATTTTATAAATAAACATATTTAACAGAATGTGAGGAAATTATATCTTTTATTATCAATAAAATATTCAATAAAATAGTGTTTTATCAACCATCTATGTATTTCACAAGTTTTTATAGAGAAAAAAAGTTATATTAAAAAAATTATTGGTTTTTTTGAGAATATAAGAATATAGAAAGATAGTTAGAGGGGGACAATGTAGAATAATGATACTTATTCTAAGTTGGTGAGATTCAAACTCTTGTTACATAGGCATGGAGGAAGTGAATCAGTTGTGACATAAAAGTATGGGACACATGTTTTAGAGAAACATGAGGATGTTCTGAAAGAGTTACAGTGTATGTGGTATTCTTAATATGTCAATAAGAATATATTAGTGTCACATAAGTAATAAAAAATGAAAAATTACATACTCTATGCAAAATATAGTTGAACATTATTAAATAAATACATTAGAAAATATTAAATAGATATCTACGGTCAAATAATAAAATAATCAACACATAGAGATAATTACTTAATTACAATAATTTAAAACGTTACTCACAATACTTGTATTCTTTATATGAAACATAATTCATATGATCTAAAAAATATAAAATATTTAGGAGGTAATATGAGAAGGAATGTATGTATTCATTAAATAAGTTGACAACAATCAATGGCGGTCATTAAAAAAACTAAATATTTTGAAAGTTATATTTAGAAACCTGGAAGTCTATATGAGTTCATTACACTATACTCTCCTCAACAAAATGGCGTTATAGAAATAAATTATTGAGGATTGGTCGAAATAGGGTGAAATATTTTTCTTTAATTTTGTTTCTCTCATTACATTTTAAGGAAAACCATGAGCACTACTATTTATATTCAAAACTGATGTTTTTAAAGGCCATGTTCAGATTTAACTCCATATGAAATTTTTTATGACAAAACACCTTGTAATAAACACTTAATTTTTTTTGGAGTCTATGAATTATAATTAATTCAGGTGTAAACCTTTGGAAGATTAAAATGAGATGCGAAGATCATATTTTTATTATATATGATGTTTAATTAAGATGATACATGTATTTCAACAAAAATTCAGGATGATTTTTTGACTCTATTTAGGTGAATGTTATTGAAAAATATGAGGAATACACTAAATACACCCATGAAGATAAGGAATATGAATAATATGATATAATTAATTTTTAAAATATTGATAAGGAATCAAAAAGTTATAATCCTACACATGAATATGATCTATACATATCAATTCCCAACGATGAGGATGAATTTCAAAAATTTCATCCTAGGATAAGGAATCAAGTGCAATCTCAAAACATTATTATTAATTACCATAAAAGGTCAAACAATAATAATAAAAAAATTTATTACTAATCATTTTATACAACGTTGAACCTAAAATTTATATAAAAACATTGAGCATTCATAATGGGGTTATGTTATGAATGAGGAGTTGGATCACAATGGGAAGATTGATACGTAAAAACTCATACATATGGAAAATATCAAAAATATTATTGATTATTTTTTTCTACTAGAAAAAAAGGATGAATTAATATGGTGAGGTGATAAAAAATAAAGAATGATTAGTTTGGAATAGATACTCGCATATTGATGTCATTGATTTTGATTATACATTTACTTCATTAGAAACGTTAGAAACAATTATAATATTTCATGATATTGTTGTACAAATAAATTTATAATTTTTTTCACATGTATATGAAATAATTACTTTTGAATGGTTAACTCTACAATGAATATTGTATTTAAAAACATCATGGCTTTGTTTTTGTGAAGGATGAAGGTTATGTGTGCATGTGGAAGAAAAACATGTATGGGATAAACAAGTCACCGAAAAAATCATGTCACAAGATTGGATATCTATTTAAAATATATAATAATTAACAAATCAGGGATTGATATTTATATTTACCAAACAATATAGCTGTTTTCTAACAAAGTAATTGTTTATGTTGATAACATTGTATTTTCTGGAAATGAAGAAAAAATGATTAAATGATTATCTAACGAGTTGAAAAAATGGTTTGAAATTTCCATTCTAGGTGAAATAAAATAATTTTTTAGTTAAAAATTCTAAAAAAATAAGAAACATATATTTCTTTATCAATAAAATAATTTTATGGATTTTCTTGATAATCTATGAATAAAAAATTTGAAACTAGTTTCATCAATAATTTTAGTGGGAACGAAGTTGACTAAAGATGGAGAAGCCATGGAAGTTGATCCGAAATAATTTCGAAATTTGAATTGGAGATTGTTATATTTAAGATCATCAAGACCCAAAATAATTTATGATGTTACCTTATGTGAAATATTTTATATTATTACAAAATAATTACATATGTTGGACGAAAATATAATTCTGAGTTATATCAATGGCATGAAAAATTTCAGATTCATGTATGATATCTCAAAATGCATTGACTTGTTTGTGTATTAATATGATGTTTCTGTAAGAAATTTTTATGATTGAAGATCCAAATTTGTAATAGATTTCATTTGGGGAAACAATTGTGTTAGTTAGAATACAATTTAAAAAAATTTAGTAAGTCTTAGCATCGATGAAGTTGAGTATGTTGCTTCCCCTGAAGCTGCTACCCAACATATGTGGAAGAAGACTCAGTTTGAAGACATAATTATTGATGTAATGTTGCCCTTTCTCTTGGGATTTTCTTATCAAAGTGCAATACACCTTACAAGAAACTAGGTAAACATTCTCATTTAACACATTTTGAAATCAAATACCACTTTATAAAAGATCACATGGAGAATAACTAATTAAATCTAGATATTTTTCATAGATCAATGAAATTTGCTTCAATTTTCACAAAACCATTACTGAAGGAATATTTTCATAAAATGAGGTCTAACAGGTTCATCGAACCTCTTACTCATCAAGGTTGAGTTTTTTGTTCCCTCTTCCATCTAGTCTTTATATAGGGTTTTAAAGAGTATAATTTTTTCATAGATCTACCCATTGATATTTGATAAAATTTATAAGATTGAATATATGTACAAGGAGTTATAGGTACGTTGTGATATCACTATATAAGTGTGTAAACTAATATAATAGTTTATTTTGATTTTTTTAGGAATTTTTTGTTTACAGTAATTTTTATGAAAGAATATGTGAAGAACAATTTGATGAAAATATAAAGAGGTTTCGTGGGTCCCAATTTTTGGACAATATGATTTTTCTATCAATGATTGTTTTTTGATATGATTAATTATATCAGATAAGCATAAATGTTTTTGGTATTTAATCCATATCTTTGGGCTAAAAAGTTCATTGATTGAAAAAAAATCAAATGGGAGAGATTGTTCGGACCAAGTTGAAGGGAAGATATATTTGGATTCTAAAAGAATTTTGTGTTGAATTTTTTTTATTTTTTTTCAAAGAGAAAAGAAATAAATTCACCTTTTAAGAGATGCAAATTAGAAAAACCATCATATTCAAAAGAAAAGAATCAGAATGATTAAAAAAATTCCATCTATATAAAATGAATTTATTTTATAATAAAACGTTAATTAGACTCACCTTGAACTGGAAATGAATTATTTCGTTATAATGAGGAGATGTAGCAGAGTCTAAATGAATTTAATGAAAATAAAACAATATATCACTTATTTTTATTTCTAAAATATCATAAGTGGTTTTTGAAACTTGGGATGCATGATATATGAATAAAAGAGAGAGAACATGTGCTTCCATGTAGATTTATTCTCAGTTGGGACGAAAGATGTTGTCAAAAGGATGGAAAGTTACATTACATCAAAATATAAATTATATGATTATGTGTGGATAAAAAAATTAACAGTTATGGGGAATTAACAATATAATAATTCTGAAAAATATGATTGATTGTGATGTCAATCATTTCTGGTATCAGATCATCAGATGTATAATTGTTAAAAAGTTGTGATATATTATTTGAAATCTGAGAAGATTAAGATAATAGTTTTTAATCAAACTAATAAACCTCAAGATAAAAAATTCCATAGAAATATGTTGGTACAGAAAAATGTTTCTGCTGATATCATTCTATCAAAAACAATGTTACACTGGTCATTATAATAATCTTGACACCGATCATAAAATTTTGTGATTGTTACAAAAGAGAATCATAAGAATAGTTTTATTTATTAGAATTTTTTTGGACTAAAGAAAAATAAAATTAACTTATTTCTGGGCTGATGTGAGTAAGGAAGTCCGATTCCAATCAACCGGATGATGTTAAAAAATGTAGTCAACCATTTTCATGAGGATGCATTTTTTTCATTTGGGTGAAGACTGAAAGAGGAAAACTATATTATTTTTTTAATTAGGAATAATTATTTCTTATTTTCATAAAATGATTCATGAGTATTCAATAAACTTATGGGGATGACTATAGGATTGGAGGGGACACTGATCTATCAGAGTGAAAAAGTGACCGATTAATCTAATCTTAACACTGATAACTTCATCAGAAAAAAAATCCTCAAAATGTGGAAAGAAATAAAATGTGATTTTTTCTAATTATTTTTAAAAAGTTGAAAATTGTTTTTCTAATGAAGTGCATGAATATTTAAATTTAGTGGCTATAAAAACCCATGAATTTCACACATGGATATTATATAATTTTCACAATAACATATACACACACAGAAACACACCAAAAGTCCTTTTTAGTTTAGAAATATTAGAAACATGGAATAAGAAACAAATGGTTCATAAAATATCTATATCGTCTCCTACCTATTTCATCAAAACTAGAACCCCTTTTGTAATATCATACTTTTTACCTTTGTCATATCAGGGAGAAAACATAATAGAGTGTGATATAAGATTATTAGTAAGGGTAAAAAGTGGGTATACGTAAGTATAACATGAACATATAGGGTATGATAATGTGATCTTATCATTAGAAGATCATATTGTACATGTTAAATATCATAAACAAATAATAGGAGAAATATTATTTATTCATTAGACATGATTCATAATAAATTAAATAAATGTATTCTATGATATTATAATAGTATCATAAGAAATGACATTATGAAATACATATAAGCATTTAAATTTTTTAACATGTATACATAGTAATAGATTCACACATTATATTAAGGACACGAAATCATGCCCTTAATAAACATATGGACATGAAAACAATGTCCACCCATAAAATTGAGGACAAGAAAATTGGGTCTATGGATATAATTATGAACATGAAATCAAAATAATATATAAGATATATACATGATGAGTTATCCCCCATCTTATAACGAAAACCATACATATTAGATCTACATGAACATAAATCATATTAGAACCCATAAAGATACTCACAATTATTCCATTAAAACATAACTCAAGGAAAAGATACATAATTCATAAATATCAATCAATAATAACCAGAAACTACTCTAAGAATAAATATGAATAGTAGTATTGGATCATATCACATGAAAAACATAAGTGGAATCAAATAAAATTATCTTAGATGGAAAATATTTTTAAGATATCACTTTATATAATTCTTTAGGAAAACAACCATTCCATTTTTATTTTTTTAAAACCATAAATATTTTAGCAATAATTTTCGTATTAAATTAACCATGAAAACATATAAAGTAATGTTTGAATCAATTATAAATATATTTGAAATCAAATTTCATAAAAATTCTTAAAATTGTATTTAAATCAATTTTAAAACATATTTAGAAAACATTATATTGAAGGAACATAGATTTTTGAACAAATAGATAATAACATAACATAAAACCTATAATATCTGGAATATAAGTGTATTAATTATATCACATGAGATATTATAGTAGATAAAATTTTAGAATAATATAGTTGCATAACAAAACATATTTCTTAAATAAGGAAAACTAAGAGAAAAATACCTTACAATTTGGTAACTTTTAAACTATAAAACCCATGAAAAAGAGATCATAAAATGAACATGTTAATACCCATTAATTTAATGATATGTCTCATAGATTAAATTAATTGTTAGTATAGACATCGCATAAAAATAATGTACTAGTGAATATGACATATGCCTAATAAAATTAAATGTGAGACTAGAAATCCCCTTCCTTATGTATTGACTCTCATCGTACTCATAAAAAACTCATGTATATTGAATAAAAGATTATTATAATTATAATAAAAACCATAATAATATATATAAAACAACATATATGACTTAATTATTATGTTATATGACCTTTTTATTAAAAAAATTAGATTTATGTTATGTTTCGGGTAATAACTGCTTTGTTTCTCTTAAGTGTTTCAAGTTTTTTATTCTTGGTTCACATATATATATCATGATTTCATTATATCAGGAATGATAAAAATTATATAAATATCATTTATTTATTTTTATATATGTAATTCTGGTTATCTATAAATGATATAAATAGAAAATGAAAAATACCATTCATGGAGACGGTATGTCATTTGTATCAATGAATGCTGCTTCAATTTCATTTCGTATTGAAAGAAACAAAGTAAATTTCATATATGTATATATATAATATAATTACATCCCAATTATTATTTCATATATATATATATGGTATAATTTCACTGAAAAAATACTTAATATACATTCCATGTAAATTGTGCACGATTCACATGGCTTTGAGGAGGCATTAGTCCACCCGTCAACAAATTAAGTTATCGTATATCCAAAAATTTAAAATCAGAAAAGAATGTTTTATATAATATTTAAAGAATAAAAAGGAATAATAAATTGAATATTTGTAACAAATAATAGTATTTTCATCGTAATTACCAACCACGAGAGGTGGTAAGGCAAAAATGAACCACATCATTTAATGAGGCGGTAGTTCACCATACACAAGAATGGTCAGTTCATTACCCATTAGATTAAAGTTTGTGTAATTCTAGGTTGAGGCGTAATTTTTAAAAAAATAATAATATACTCAACATTATTATGATATTTTATAGGCAATGAATATGAATAATTTAGGGTCATCAAGGAATAAATAAAATTAAAACATCTGTTCATGAACATTGCCACTTCTTTGGGAATGTCCAATGGATTTTCACAACAGAACTGATTAGGTTAGATTTATTAGAAATGTAATGATTCTAGGATGAATATATGGATTTTTTTTCAAGTATTGGAATTTTTTTTTCCAAAAAAAATAGGTCCGGATGTTTAAAGAAAATTCAATAAGAGGATCTCATTTATAATAGATGGGAGTGACACTTTTGGAATATCACGGATAATTAATTAATAAAAACATCAATATCAATCAAAATACATGAAAAGAAAATGAATTATCATATAAAATTATATAATGTTGTAATATCCTAAAAAATTACATTTTATATAAGTTTTAGTATTATTTTTCTTCTTATTATTTTAATTAACCCTTAGTGAATCCATTTAATTTTCAAATATGGTAATAATGTTTTTAATGATATGAGGATTTATTTTAAACATAATGTATAAAATTGATCATAAATGTCCAATTTATGATATCTGATTCCATATCTCATACTTATTTTATTATATAATATTTTCATTATTTAAAAATAATTTCATAAATATTATTTTCATAAAATATCATATGTGTCAACTTTGACACTATTCATAAGACTGGTTTTCCGAAAAACATTCCAGCATGATTACTTCGAACCAATTCATTTACTAAACACATAATATATTATATTAACCTATAAAAATAGTGGATAAAATTAATTTAGTAAAATTATCTTTATTTTAATATTTAAATTATCATTTAATTAATTGTTTAATAAATTGAGTAATTTCTACATCATCGTTTTATAATTCTTTAGGGGACTCATTTTTTCTCAATAAATTAAAAATATAATTTTATGATATATATAATAATTTTATCTTCAAGAACAAATTATATAGTGTAGATTATATTATATTTACACCTATAATAAAAATATTATGATTTTTAAATTTTAGAGTGTGGCTTTTTATCTTTGATGAAAAATCCATTTTCAATTAAAATTCATTATTTAGGACTGTTTATTATGACATGAATCTTATTAGAAAAATACTAAATATTCAACCAATGTAAATTTTGATACCCTTACATCAAATAATATATTTTTTTCCTTTTCTTTATAAAAGTTATAAATGTTTCTAAAAGTATATTTAAAATGGGTTTCCTATTAAAATGTAGTAAAATTAACTTTTTGAAAAAAACATATTTTTATTCCTAAAATTAGATTAATTTTTATCTTAATCTTATAAAATCTATTGAATGAGTTTCAAAAAATATGACTTAATATGTAAAAAATATATTTTATTAATAAATTATTAATATTTAGTTTTTAATATATTTAGGTAAATGATGTATGTGCATATAAAAATAGTTGTCTAATAAAAGGAGTTTCATTATTTTCAAATAATATTGCTTTTATTTATAGCAATTGTTAACAAAGTGATTCTATATATATTTATATATGATATTATTATTTTATAGTTAATCATATTTGTAATTTCCCTTCCAATGGATAAGTGTTAATTATAATAATATTTAAATTACAATATTAATACTATATTTTTGTAAAACTCGGTATTGTGTGTAACAGAAGCTATCGAAATAACCCAGTATTTTGAGTAACATAATGCAAACACAGTGTTTCATGTACCACAAAATAATCAATGAGTTGAGTATTGCACAACTTTGACTTCGTATTGCATGAAAAGTAGGAATAAAATATTTGTTAAATATAATAAAATCTATATTATGTGTTATTTGAAATAAAAAATAAAAAAATATTTAATTAATATGAAAAACAAAGTAAAAATAATCTTGAGGTCTTATATTATATTCCATTAAACATAATTTTTCAATTAAACTTCATCTGGGATATCGAAGTTTTAATACATAAAAGTTAATTTCATGGAAACCCACATCATAAAAATTAATATTAAAGCTAACATAAAAATGAAATTTAGAAACAAAAATGTAACACCCTGAACTATTATAAAAAAATTCCCCATTCATTTTTATTAAATGTCATAATATATAATATTGTTATATAATCTTAATGAACTTATTTTAGCTTATTATTACCATTTTAATTAAAATGAAATTATTATTATTACCATTGATAATATATCAATTATATAGTAATCACATGATTACTATAAATATAGAGTATTAAAAAATCCAATTATCATTGATAAATGACATTATGGCCTCAACTTGTAGTATTATACCCAATGAATCCCATTAACTTTAGTTTCTGAGGGAGGTAGCATTTTTGGGATTTTAATTTACCTTTTCCCAACCTAGTATCCAAAAACTAATGAATGAATGAAACTATTTTTTAGGATATGTTCTAGATCATCTAAATCACAGACCTAACCATGTTAATCATAACACCCCATGAAAGTCACAGCATCATGAACCTTTCCCTGAGGGCATTTTCTAGTTTTTAAAAGGATATTTAAGAAGACCCAAATAGTATGAGTTAGTATATTATTTTTTATAGAACAGTTAATATACTTTCATCCAATTATTATATCTTTATAAGTATTTTTTATTTTGGTTTAATAAAACAAAAATGGTATTTTATTAACATTAATCTTCAATTTAGATATCTATTTGGATGAATTACTAGATTTTTTAAATTAATTTTTTTTATAAAATATTGTTATTAAAAAAATTTAGTAAATATAAATGATCAAATAATTAATATGGCATCAAATGAAATTCTCATAAGGGTTTGAAAAACTTATATTGTAAAAAAAATTAGTTTTAATAGAAGTACGTTATTAATTTAATAGTGAAAATTAATATAGTTAGAAAATTATATAGATAAAGAAATATTATTTTTGGAATTAGAACATCACCATTATCCAACAGTGAATTTTTCGTGATTTTCTGAGACATTTGAATTATTAGGAAGAAATTAAATACTGTAAAAATATTCTTTGTGTTATATGACATCATAATAGACCAAATATGATGTAATATGTAATATAAATGGCATCTATGTCCAATATATGTTTTCCATTAAAATAATGTTATTTTTTTATTTTATCTATTTTTTAATGCAATTATGAATCTTCCAGGAATTATAATATATTTAAAGATTTTAGAATAATTTATTTAAGATTATGACTCACAAAAAAACCCCCTAGATTAATATATAAATCTGTTTGACCTTAGTACTACTAAAATAAGAAAATCATCTTTCATTTGAAAGAAATCTTATTTAAAACTAGGGGATAGATTTGGTTTTGGTTGATTATTTATATAGTGTCCAAATATAAAAAAAATTAAAAATTTCCCCTATTATCCAATAAAATACCACCCAAATCCCATTTATCTAACCTAAAAATTGTTTTAGTACTTCATTACTATGACCTCCAATCCCATGAATCCTACGTAGTCACCCACTAGATTTTAAGAATCCTCTCCCAAGACATTGGAGTCACACACTCAAGTAAGGGATCCTCCGCTCTCCTCTTTTGTCAATCACTCCATTTATGTTATGCCTTCAAATTTTCATTTAATTATATTGGTATATGATGTAAAATATTACTATTAATATAAATTTTATTTATATATTATTATTTCTTCTTTTAACTCTCATTTAGCCTCCATTGATCCTTTATGTACACTTGTTACCATGACAAAATATCGAAAGGATTTAGTTCTTTACTTATGTTTTTCGCTACATTATACATTCTATTTACAAATTTCAAATGTTGGTATATAATTTTCCATGACCCTAATAATTTCTATATTATTTTCAAATAATGATAGTTCCATTATTTTCCATCAACAACTTTTTTTGAATTTTTTATTAACGTCATTATGTGGCAGAAATTTCTCCATGAGTTCCCAAGCCAAAACAATTATGTACATGATACCATAACCATTATTATATCATGGTTAGTCAGTTGTATGAACATATAATTATTTATTAGGAACATTACATGATTGTTTAATAAATTATATTGAAGAATGAATCCATGTCATAAGATCTATGTGGCACAATTATGCCTGAGAATGAAATGATTATAAGTGGTACACCCAGATAGTGCTCCAATGAATTGGATAATGATTAGTATCATGATATATCATGTTGGGACAAGGGAGTGCTAGATTATTTTATTGTATTTTTCCACCATGATGTCTTGATGGTTTACCCATAACTTATGTTTGTGATTCAGTGTATTATATTTTTCATGCATTTCACATGCTATGATTATCATGATATATAATTCCATATTATTCATATTCATTTTATTCCTCATTAATATGCCTAAAATCTATAATTTATCACACACACCATATTTATTCACATAATGAGATTTATATCTCACTCATTTGTTATGTATTTACCTGGTTAATCCTATATAGTTTTAATCTTGAAGGAGTATTTTCGGCATGTGGAAGATGTTCTCAATAGAGAAGTGGTATTACCTGTTTCATGTTTTTTTGAAAAGTTATTAATTCCTAAATTAATTATAATAATCTATCATCACAGTTTTATTAAGTGAATTATTAGATAATAAATAAAGTATTAATTTAAAATAAAGTGCATGGGTGTTATAGTTGGTATCAGAAGAGTCACTTAGTTTTTTTGGATTTAGACTAGATAACTCTAGATAATTCCTTATGGATAAGGCTAAGTATAAGAAACCATCCCAAAATTTTTCTATGTATATTATAAGTGTTTTATCAAGAAAATATATCCATATCTAGATACTACATGTGTTCATGGTTTGAAAACAGATGTACCTAAGAGTTACAACTCAAACAATGTATTACAGGCCTGAATTAGGGTATCCTGCTACAAAAAAATGGGCCTTAATATGTAACTAGATGACACTCTTGGGTAATATTCTTTTATAACAACATAATATCATTATGAAACATTATTAGAATAATAGAAATATACCTTAAGAATCTAGGTCATTAAATAGATCATGAATAACATATAATGAATCCTATAAACATATAAGATAAGAAGATAACATCAATTTATAAGCTAACCATTTAATGTCATTGGATTCCAATTAATAAGTTTATTAGTCTAAAAATAATAATCTCTAAGTATATATTTGAAGGATTTGAACTGGAATAAAAAATAGAATGTTTGGTTATCATTCCTTGTTATATGAATTCCCACATATAATGGTAGTTCAGTATAAATATTCAAACACCATTACAAAACATGGAAGTAGAGATGTTAGTGAAAATTAAAATTGGGGAAATTATTAAATATATTGTATATAGGTCCTCACATATAACAATTGTTTGTCAAAAATTCCTAGAGAAACTTTTCATACATCATTGGGTTGAATTTGATGCAATTTTGTTCATTGATAGGGTTTCCCTATATAGAGCCAACATAAATTTCCATGATAAGGATATCACTCTACATATGGAAAATCAACCGCTGATTCTATAAAAGTTTAGGGAGGATTATGAATATTCATTAACAACATAATCTCTAGTATAGATATTATATCCCTATTAGAAAATGTATCTAGATCAAATGAATGAGTATAAGGATATGATCATCCCTTTAGACATTCCTATTGTGAGTGAATACACTAATGTGTTTCGTGAGGAATTTTATGGTCTTACCCCTTATAGGGATAAATAATTTTAAATCAAGCATATACATGGGGGGTTTCCAATATCAAAGACTCTGTATATGATGGCCATTTTGGTACTTTTTTATCTAAAGAAACAACTACATGAGAATCTGGATAAATGGTTTATATCCTTATGTGCTTCACTATGGGGTACACCCTTCCTCTTCATCAAAAACACTATGGGTCAATGCACATTGATTATGATTATCTTAACAATATCATGATAGTGAAAAGGTATCCTCTGCCAAATATTGTTAACTTATTTAATCAAAAATTTCAAGAACAATATTTCATCATGGTGGATCTTAAGTCATGATAATATCAAGTACGGTTGATGAAGGAAGATATCCCAAAGAATTATTTTCATACAATGTAGAGACCCAAAGATTGACATACATGGAAATTACATTAATTTTGCAGAATACTTAATACATAACAAAAATAGACACCAAAGTATCGTAATAGTTTAGTGTCTTTGGAATCTCGGACCATAATCTTCTAATCATGGTGAAATATCTTCAACATCACTCATAAAGATATTCCCTTATTTTTCTTACCTAAAACCTCTCTTTATATCTTGGGGATAAGAAAACATATAAAGGGTGAGCATAAATGCTCATTATTGGTAATCATGGAGAAAAAAACCATATATATTTGAATATAATAACATGAACATAATGATTAAACATCAAAACCTTGAGCAATGACATAAAATATGGATGTACATAAAGCATAGATCATAATGAAACATCAATCCTGATAAAATATCTTGGAAATAAAACTTTCAATTGTGGGAAAACATTAATCACATGATATGATTTCCATAGTAGCCAATGCCTTGCTGCCAAGACCATCTTAGTGGACAAAGTACCTTACTGAATCGAGTTCACTGCTAATTCCAGCCCTGTATCACTGAACTATATTCAATTTTTGTTCCATCCATTTCTATCTCATTAGATATAAATATTTACCCAATGCATTTTAGGGAGATATAGGTCCCACCCATCTCAAAATTAAATCATTCTTACTTATGCCACAAAATAAACATAAATCATTCATCATAACCCAAAGTATAAAATGTGTTACATAAATTTCATCCCATCATAACATAATCCATATAAAAAATGAATATAATTTCATATAAGAAAAGTGAAATCATGTAAATCATAGAGACATTATACAAGTATGAAATAATTTCATCTTAGATGTAAAATAATTTTGACAAAACACTTGAAATGAATTTTTGATGAAAATATCCTTTATTCTTCAAAATCATTTTCATTTCACAAAATGATATGCAATTTTGAAAAGATGATTTTTTTGAAAATAATCATGAAATCTTGTATAGTAATCTTCATGGAAATAAGGTGTTATGAAACCATAAGAATCTGTTCATGCTGTATAAGTAAAAAAACATTTTCCTCACACTTTCTTTGGAAAAGTCAAAAAGTACCTTGTATGGAAAACAAACAAAAGATTCATTCCATACGATGAGGTAAAAGTAATAAAGGGTAAAAAAGAATTTAATTATACGTGGATTAAAAGTAAACTTTTTATGAAAACATTTTGTGAATATATGGACATTTATAACAAAAATAACCATAGTAAATACTTAAGAATAAACAATCTAGGATAAGAATGAGATTGGAATAATTATCCCTTAAATTATGTCCAATTTATTTCGTATGTCTCTGAGACTCATGTATAGTGGGTTTAAGCATATTATTAACTTGTAATAGAACCATAATAATATCTATTATATCATATATGATTCACTAATGACTTTATATTATCCGTTCATTTGTCAATTCAATGTTGAAGTAGCGTTTTGGGTAAAATCGCTTCATTTATCATCAGTGTTTTGACTTGTAATTATTAATATGATAACTTAGATCATGATTAATTAATTATAGAATATAAAACCTGATTTATATACAATATATATTCATAATATACATATATATAATTGATTAATAAATGGAAATAAATACACCATTCATGGGGGCGGTAGGACATACGTACGCATGAATGCTTTTTTCGTTACCTTATTGAATTGAATTGAATTAAGTAGATGATATACATATATATATATATACATAAATCAAGGACCATTATTATGTAATATATTTCATTATTACTTATTATATATACTTTATAATCATTCTTGAATTTTTAACATGGAAAATGAATCTCATCGCATCGTGGAGACGAAAATCCATTTGTACGCACAAGCAATGATATCAATCCCATATTTATTGAATGTAATTGGATTGGATGATATAATATATTAGAATAAGTATGATGTTATAATAATAATAATATATTTTTATTATTTTCACCATTATACCCATCCATGTAAGTTGGTGGTGGAAAAACTAATTACACCACGGCGTGGAGACGGTATTCCGAACGTACGCATGCACGGTGATTTCATTTTATATATGATGGATAGAAGATCAAATAGGGTTGTTTAATATTTATAATAAAAAAACAGTATATAAGTAATAATGATGTTATTACTTTATAATGGAACAACTAATGAAGAAGAAGTAGAAGAAGAAAGAAACTTGAAAGAGTTGGTAGAAGAGATTATCTCTTCCTCGACGCACCTCCTTTAAACTCTTTCTTAGGGCACTAGAGTTGGTCTTCTCAGAAGACCAGAATCTCTATTATAAAACTAGATTGGTTTATAATAGTAATTGGCAAGGTTTGGCCGAGATTCAAGTCTCAGAAGGGTGTGATGAAAAGAGGGAGGAGGTGCCCTTTTATAGTGGAGGAGAGGGGCACCTTTGGAAAGTCTGAAAATATTATTTTATTATAAACTTATATTCGGTTTCAAAAAGTCCAAAAAACATTAAAGATAAAGTTAAGATTACTAATGGTCAAAATAAAATCAACCAATCCTAATTGGACATGTTTTGGATAATATTTGAATCATTATAATCATATTTATTTAAAAAATTTTATTAATGAGGTAACTACTGCATCATTATTGTGTCATAAATAATTTAATTTATTTGATGTCTAAAAATTATAAACAAAACACCACCATGTAGGAAATCTTTTTTTATTTCCAATTATTATTTATATTCTAAAAGATAATTTATATAACCCCTTATAAAAATTAATTACTAAAAGATTTTTTGGTAATGCCAATTTTGTCTTTACATTAAATTAATTAATCCAAATTGTCATTATCACTACCACGTGGCTCAATGGGGTCCCAAAATCGACACAAGGATTCCCATGGTCGGTCACTACTCATCCAATAAGTTTAGGGAAAGTGTTAAGGTATTTTTGAATTATTATAATATTCTTTTAACCTTGAATTTCCCTATTGACCTTTAACCGCAGTAAATAAAATTCAAAAGTTACTATTCACTAAAAATTATTTTCATCTTATTGAAACACATTTTACTTATTGATAGCAACCATGTTTGTAGTATTTTTGAAATTAAATTCACATAAGTGGTAAAATTTCATTTAAATGAAAGAGTCAGTTTTTTATCTACCACTAAGTGGTTTCAATATTCATCAAAAATTAAAGTTTTTTAGAAAAATACCAAAAATTCAGCTTAATTTATATTTGATATTCAGAAATCAAAAATGATGTCAATTTTTTAAAATTCCAAACATGTAAGTGGCATTAATTAATTTTAAAATTAATTCCCGCTATCAAAACAAATAGTGTGTTTTTAAGAAACATTAACTATCAAAAGATCGACACTTGTTTATGTTCAAATTCGATGTGAAATTAATTACAATGACAAAAAAATGGATTAAATGGTAAAAATATTTTCTAATTAAACTTTAACAATAATTCAAAAGTTAATATAACCATATAAATTATTGTGATGAAAAAGTTGTTTTTAATTCAAATATAGCATGCTTTTACTATTCATTAAAATATTAAACTTATCAGAATAGTATGAAATATTTATCCAAATTAAATTTATATATACTTATTCCAAGTAATAATTTTATTTTGTAAAAATTAAATTATAAAATTGTCAATAACTTGATTTAAAGTTGGTGCGCCATCAAAAGGCAGCAAAACTGCATTTTTTAAAATATACTTATTTTAGCCAAAAAATTATTTATTTCTCATACCATGTTCTAGAAATTATGTATGATGAATAATAATGTTATAAAATTAAAAATTTATTTAATACTATTCATAATGCCTAGTCCATAATAATATTACCACAATATATCATTTTGTAGTGATACCCGGTATTGCGTACTACACACGCTATCGAGGAAGGTCGCAATTTCCTGTAATGCAAGCCATGTCAGGGTTGCGTATAGAGCAATACTACTTTGTCGTTGGGTATAACAGAATCCAACCATATTTCATTTATACATTGAATATATATATATATATATATATACTCAAGGTTGTGTAGAATAACTACTATCAAACAAACTTGAAATTGTGTGTAACACAATCCAATAATAGTATTGTGTATACTGCAAGCTAATACAGTGTTTCTTATAACACAAGATAATCATGGTGTAGTGTACAATAGAAGATAGTAAAGAAATTAAAAAGAATATATCTCATCAAATCTCTGGGTGTTACATTCTACCCCCCTTAAAATGAATTTCTCCCTCAAAATTCATCGGGGTTATAAATGGTTTATTACTTGAGAGTTTATTTCATAGAAACCTGCATCATAAAAAGGAATACTAAAACATAATTTTAGAAATGTGTAGAATGAAACAAAATGGTTACCCAAATAAATTCACCACTGGGTTTCCACATAAGAGATCATAGGTGAAAATATGGATATGGAGAAGAAATATAACCATCATGTTCTGGTGGAGAGTGGTAGAGAACACGGCTATGAAAAAGACAAAAATCAAGGAGCCAAAAATTTGTGATGATCTAAGGTGCTATCTGATTCATTTGATATGAGGACACTAGGAAAAAAAATTTGGTTTTCAAGATCATTTTCGTAATTTTAAAGATGTTTTGAATTAAAAGAAATACTTACTAGATTTTGGTACAATCTCATTGTTGTTCATGACATGAACAATTTCCACTTCATATCTTAAAGAAATGAAGTTGAATTTGCCTTCCGTGAATTGTTAGTGGATCATGTGATAGAATGATAGTTTATTCCATCTTTCTCAAACATAATATTTTCAATATTTATATGCATAAGTCCATTTATGGTGATATTAATCATATACAGTTCCAAAAATGGACTTATAATTCATCTATAATAACGATTAATAAAATAAAACTAGTTTCTACTATCCAAGGACATCATTTAGGCTTGTGGTAGGCGATAAAGGCATGTCGCACTTCGGTTGTGGGTTTGATTCCCACATCCTTGTCCGACTGCATGGGTTTTCGTCCGTCCTGTAGGTTTTCAAATTTCTAAAACAACATTATTATAACATCAAATAAAAAATAACAGAAAAAATTCTATCCTTAAACAATACTAACTTATGTCCAACATAACTCATTACAATCTTTAGGCTTATCCATAATATATATGTCCAATCTCATAGTATGAAGAAAATTATTACTTGAAAGGTCACATAACAAGCACGTGAATACCATCATTTATCCCCCATATTTCATAAGATATATCTTGCTGGTCACATTACAAACATGTGAATACCTTAATCATGTATTATTTTGAAACATGAATTACCATAGAACCTTATCGAAAACATGAGTGCTGTCAAAAGTTAACTCTTTCCACATTCCAAAATCCCAAAATTTATATATACTCAAACCATGATATCACTTTGTCCTTATATCAATCATGAGATCATGAATACTATTAAACATTTCACATTCTTTGTATCACACCATCTTCTTTCAAAAATCACGTTTTATGGTTACCAGTACCATAAATTTATTGAAAGGCACTATATACTAATACATAAATATTCCAATATTCCGCTATACAACATTATTTTGGAATCCCATTACATAAAAACATAATAATTTCACCACATCATTGTCATATTCAACATCGCCAATAGTGATCACTAGTGGCTTCCCATTTTCTATTTCCTTAAGAGGTTGTTGATGTTGATCATCATTAACACATGGATTAGGGAAGTGATTAGAATAATGCCCCATTTCCTTTCACTTTAAGCATTGATGTGTTGGTGGAGAATTATCTGTAGTCATTTCATCATTATCTACCTTTTTCCCATTACTTCGACAGTAAAATGCCCGATGACCTTCTTTTCCACACTTAAAACATTTTCTAGTATCTTTTAGGCAATCTCCACCATGATTCATCACACACATTGAGCATAAAGTAACATTCATCTTTACATCACCATTGTTATGAGATTTTACCTTGAACTCCATCTTTCGTTTCTTATCAAAACCATTATATGGATATATATCACCAACTTCTAGTTCTACCTTGATAGCACAACACAAGATTTCTTCATAGCTACTGAAGTCACTTATAGATAATGCCCTTCGAAGACTTGATTTTAATCCACTGAAGAATCAATCAACATTACTTTCAAGTTGAATGATAAAGCCAGATGCATACCTTTCCAGCCTTGTAAAATTCGCCTCATATATACCAACAAATTCATCATCCTTTTTCTTAAGACCAAGGAACTCATTTTCTAACTTTTTTCGAAGAATACGATGGAAGTACTTATTGAAAATAATTTCATGAACTCATTCCATTCCATGGATTCAATTTCATCTCAGGGCCTAGTATTCTTAATTAGAGTCCACCATTGATCTGATTCACCTTCTAAATGGTTAATATCCAGAATGACGTTTTCATTTTATGAACATCGAAGTATGGAAAATATCTTTTCAATGGTACTGATCCATTTTTCAGCAACAAGTGGATTAGAACACCCATTGAAAGAAGGTGGACGTTGCCTCGTGAAGGAATCAATAGAATATTTGTCCCTTCACTATTTATTTGGAAGTCTGGAATAATTCATAGCTTGTGTAAGTATAGAAATAAGATTTTTCACTCCATCTCCCATAACATTGGTCTGTTCATGAGGAAAATCATGTCATTGTCCATTATATTGATCAACACGGTTCCTTCGGGTTCCATCCATCGTCTAAAACCCAAAAAGAATAGTGTGAGAGGGAAAAACATTCTAGGGAAAACCACATAAAAATGGGACTACCTTAAATATCCAAAATCATAGGTTTAATTCTAAAATCGTTACTGTAATTATAGAATTATAATCTATACTTATACATAACCTTAGTTACATCCCTAGACATACCTTAGAAATTTCATTAGGGATTTCACTATAGTTTTTGCATCCATGTTTACAAAGGTTAACTAAACCATTCCTCTGATACCAATGGTAGAGACCCAAATTTTTAAATACATAGACATTACATTACTTTTTCGGAATACTTAATACATAACAAAAACAGACAAAAAAGGATCGTTATAGTTTAGTGTCAATGGAAACTCAGAACATAATCTTCTAATCATGGTGAGAGATCTTCAACATCTCCCGTAAATATCATCCTTTTTTCTTACCTAAAACCTCTCTTTATGTCTTAGGGAAAAGAAAACATATAAAGGGTGAGCTCAAATGCCCAGTATGGGTACGCATGGATAAAATAAAACAAATCATATTCATATGAACATAAAAACATGAACATAATGTTTAAACATCAAAATCTTATGAAATAACATAAAACATGGTAGTATATAAGGAATATATCATAATGGAAAATCAATCATGATAAAATAGCTTGGAAATAAATCTTTTAATTGTGGAAAAACATTAAGAACATTATATGATTTCTATAGTAGCCAAGGCATTGTTGCCAATACCATATTAGTGGAAAAAGTCCCTTACTGAACCGAGTTCACTCCTCATCCTAGTCCTTTATCACTGAACCAGATTAAATTTCCATTCCATCAATGTATATCTAATGAGATATAAATAATTATCCAATGCATTGGAGGGTGATATAGTTCCCACCCATCTCATAATGAAATCATTCCTACTTGTGCCACAAAATACACATAAATAATTCATCATTTCCCAAAGAATAAAATTGGTTTCATAAACATCATCCCATCATAACATACTCCATATAAAGAAAATGAATATACTTTCATCATAAGAAAAGTGAAAACATAAAAATCATAGAGACATTATACACATATGAAATAATTTCATCTTAGATGTAAAATAGTTTTGACAAAACACTTGAAATGAATTTTTTAGGAAAATATCCTTTCTTCTTCAAAATGATATTCTTTTCAAAAAATGATTTGAAATAATTTCAAGAACATTTTTTGTTGAAAATAATAATGAAATATTGTAAAGGAATCTTAATCTAAAGAAGGAATTATGAAACTGTATGAATCCGTTCATGTCGTATAAGTTAAAAAAACATTCCCCTCTTACTTTTGTCGTGAAAGTCAAAAAGTACCTCATATAGAAAACAAAAAATAGATTCCTTCCATACGATGTGGTAAAAGTAATAAAAGTAAAAATGAATTTAAAAATACATGGAATAAAAGTAAACATTTTATGAAAACATTTTGAGAACATATGGACATGGATAATAAACATAAATCTAGTAAATACTTATGAATAAACAATCTCGGATAACAATGAGATTGGAATAATTAACCCTTACCTTATGACCAATTTCTTCCGTAGGTGTCCGAGAATCCGGTATAGTGGGTTTAAAAATATTATAAACTTGTAACAGAACCATAATAATATTTATGATATCATATATTATTCACTTACGACTTTATATTATCCTATCATTTGTAAATTTCATGTTAAATCAGTGTTTTGGGTAAAACCATTTCATTTATCGTCCGTGTTTTGACCTGTAATTATTAATATGATTACATAGATCGTGATTAATTAATTACAGAATATAAAACATGATTGATATACAATATATATTCAGAATATAAATATATATAATAGATCAATAAATGGAATGAAATACATCGTTCATGGACACGGTAGGCCGTACGTACGCATGAACGATGTTTTTCGTTACCTTATTGAATTGAATGGTATTAATTAGATGACATAAATATATATATACATAAATATAGTATCATTATTAGGTAATATATTTCATAATTACTTATTATATATACCTTATAATCCTTCTTAAATTGTTAACATGGAAAATGAATCTCATCGCGTCGTGGAGAGGGTAATCCGTATGTACGGATGAGTGATGATATTGTTCCCATATTTATTGAATAGAATTGGAGTGGATTATATAATATATTAGAATCAATATTATGTTATAATAATCATATATAGTTATTCTTTACACCATTATACCCATCCAAGTAAGGTAGTGGTGGAAAAAATGATTACACCACAATGTGGAGACGGTGTTTCGTACGTACGCATGCACGGTGATTTCATTTTCCGTAGGATGGATAGAAGGTGAAATAGGTTTGTTAAATATTTATAATAACATATCAGTATATATGTAATACTAATGTTATTACTTTATCATGAAACAACTAAATCAGAGGAAGTATAAGAAGAAATAAACTTGAAAAGTCGGTAGAAGAGATTACCTATTCCTTGACGCACCTCCTTTAAACTCCTTCATAGGGCACTATAGTTGGTCTTTTGAGAAGACCAGAACCTTTATGATAAAAATAGAGTGGTTGAGAAGAGGAATTGCCAGGGGTTGGATGAGCTTTAAGGATTAAAAGAGTGTGAAGAGAAGAGGGAGGAGGTTCCCTTTTATAAGGGAGGAGAGGGGCACCTTTGGAAAGTGTGAAAATATTATTTTACTATAAACTTATCTCCGGTTTCAAAAGGTCCAAATATAATTAAAGATAAAGATAAGATGACTCATGGTCGAAATAAAATCATCCAATCATAATTGGATACGTTTTGGATAATATTTTAATCATTATAATCTTATTTATTTAAATCATTTATTAATGAGGTAAATACTGCATCATTATTGTGTCATATATAATTTAATTTATTTGAGGTCTAAATATTATCAAAAAAATAGCACCATGTAGGAAATATTTTAAGATTTCCAATTAATATTTATATTCAAAATTATAATTTATATAACCCCTTATAAAAATTAATTACTAAAAGATTTTTGTTAATGTCAATTTTGTCTTTACTTTAAATTAATTCATCCAAATTGTCATTATCAATACCAAGTGGCTCAATGGGGTCCCAAAATCGACCCTAGGATGTCCATGGTAGTCCAATAATCATCCAATAAGGTTAGGCCAAGTATTATGGTAATCATGAATTATTATAATATTCTTTTAACCTTGAATAACCCTATTTACTTTTAAACACACTAAATAAAAGTCAAAAGATACTATTCACCAAAAATTAATTTCATCTTATTGAACAAAATTTTACATATTTATAACAACCATGTTTGTAGGATTTTTAAAATTCAATTCACATAGGTGGTAACATTTCATATAAATGAATGAGTTTGTTTTTTAACTACCACTAAGTGGTTTCACTATTCATCAAAAATTGATGTTTTTCATGAAAATACAAAAAATTCAGCCTAAGATATATTTGATATTCCTAATTCATAAATGATATCTATTTTTCCAAATTCAAAAAATATATGTGTAATTAATTAATTTTAAAAATAATTCATGTTATCAAAACAAATAGCGTGTTTTTAAAAAACAATAACTATCAAAAGATCGACACTTGTTTATGTCCAAATTCGAAGTGAAATTAATTCCAATGACAAACATTGGATTAAATGGTAAAAAAATATTATAATTACACATTAAAACTAAATAAAAATATAATGTCACCATATAAATTATTGTGATGAAAATAGTTGTTTTTAATTAAAATAGATCATGTTTTTACTATTCTTTAAAATATGATCTTTATCAGAATAATATGAAAAAAATTTCCAATTTAAATTTTTATATCCTGATTCTATGGAATAATTTTATTTTGTAAAATTTAACTTATAAAAATGTCAAAAACTAGATTTAATGTGGGTGTGCCATCAAATGGTGGCAAAACTGCATTTTTTTAAAAATATTTATTTTACACGAAAAAATTATTTAGTTCTCATACCATGTTCTAGAAAATATGTAAGTTGAATAATAATGTTATAAAATTAAAAATGTAGTCAACACTATTCATAACTGCTAGTCCATAATAATATTATAACAATACATCGTTGTTTAGTGAAACCTGGTATTGTGTATTACACACGCTATCGTGGAAGGTCGCGATTGCGTGTAATGCAAGCCAAGTCAAGGTTGCGTGTAGTGAAAGACTAATTTGTCGTTGCGTATAATATACTCCAACCATATTTCATTTATACATTGAATATTTATATATACACACACTCAATGTTGCGCAGAATAACTATAATCAAACAAACTTGAAATTGTGTTTAACACGATCCAAGAATAGTATTGTGTATACTGCAAGCTAATACGATGTTGCGTATAGTGCAAGATAATATTGTTGTAGTGTAGAATAGAAGATATGAATGAAATTAAATAGAATATATCTCATAAAATATCGTGTTGTTACATACAAGGTATGTGAAAAATTAGTTCATAGAGATTCCATTCAGAATAACTAATGCTCTACAAATATTCATGGATGTGATTAAAATATTCTTTTGATATTTCCTTATCAAATATGTGGTAGCCTTTATTTTTTATATCCTAATACACTCTTAAATAAAGGAGGAGAATGTTGATCATTTGAAAACTAGGTTGAAGACCTTACGTAATGAGAAGCATTAGGACAAGTATATCAAATGAGACATCTAGTTGATGGGAGTCCCATTCATGGGAAATACATCACAACCAAATGTGATATTTAGGGATTACTCAAAGAAAAAATAAATAAAAGAATGGGAGAGTCAAGGATTTGTGATAGATTTTCATATATTCCTTGGGATAGCTTGGTATTATCACATATTTGTGTGAAATTTATCACGATTTTCAATCCATTTTACCAAACCAACTCAAAAGGTAGTAATGTTTTCATGGAGAATATTTTGAATTTATTTTTGAATCATAAAATAATGGGATGTGTTGTGTGTTGGTGAAGAATGAAAAATTAATTTCTTACACCTCAAGGTAGTTGAAAATTCATAAGAAAGACTCTCACAAAATTTATCTGGAGTTTGCAACAGTGTTATTATAATTGAATGTTTAGAAAGATTATTTCTTTGGTAAGATGAATGAAATTTACCAAACAAAAAAGAATGAATTATAAATTCACATCGAAAGAGCCTAATATTCACCGATGATGATGGATAGAGATGATTATGGTTTATGACTACTCAATTCACTACCATTCTTGTAAATTAAACAAAGTGGCATATTCTCTGAGTAAAAAGGATCCATCGATATTATCATTGATGATAATTGAGAAGTATCCAATATTCATATAATTTAAGGGGATGGGCCAAGGAATCATAAAAAAGGAACATTAATTATCAATTCACAACTAATGTTTTAGAGGTTTATTCTTGAAAGGTTAATGGATTCTCAAAAAAATGGTGAGGGAATTCTGATGAAATTGGAATCTATAAGAAAAGGTGGATCCTAAAAATTCAATTTTAATGGAGGAATTATGAGATTTTGGTCTAGAAATTTTTTTTCATCAAATCTTATGTTAAATAAGTAACTATTAGAAGATGTGAATAGTTATAATTTCTCCGTTATCCCAAAAAACAAAATGATTCTTTGAGATCTTTGAGAGCACTATTATTGAAACAACATAAATAAGGAGATCGATGAATATAAATCAAATTTCTTGGTATGTTTGAATGTGAAGGCTAAAAGAAATATTTATTAAGGGATGATAGAACCATTACCCATACCAACACGACAATGGAAAACATGACCATTAACGTTGTCACCTAACGTACATACACATCCAAAGGAAACAATTATATCTTGGTTTTTGTGGATTATCTTACAAAGACATCACACTTTATTTCTATTTGATATGATTTCTCTATAGATAAACATTCACGGATATACATCATAGAAGTGGTGAGTATACATGGAGTAAAACTATTGATTGTGTCTGATTGAGATCTAAGATTCACCTCTATGTTTTGGAAAATTATCAACAATTCTCTAAACACTAAGCTGAAATTAATTACGGATAATAACCCTCAAAATGATGGAAATTTAAAGTGGACTATCTATACACTTGAGGAAATGTTGAGATTATTCTCAATTGAAATCAAATAATTATGGGACCAACATCTTCCTCTAGCCAAGTTCTATCACAACAACATTTTCCACTCAAGAAAACAAATGGATCCCTCTAAATCCCTTTATGCGTAGTGGTATAAAACACCTATATATATATGGATGAAGTTGAGGAATAGAAACATATAGGTCATGAAATGGTCTAGTAAATGGTTTAGAATGTTAAAAACATTCAAAACAACATCAAAGATTCTTAGATATTAAAGAAGTTCTATGCCGAAAATCATTGATGTGACTTAGAGTTTGATGATTGAGACATGGGATTCCTCTGTATATCCCCACAAATGAAAATAATGAGACTAGGAAATACGGGAAATCATAGTCTAAGGTATAGCATCCCTCTTGAGATCCTTTATCACATAAGAGTGGTGGCCTATCAAATAACACTACAACTTAACATATCTAAAGATCATGATGTGTTCCATATATACCTCTTGAGAATGAAAATGTCAGACCCCTAACATATACTCAATTTATAGGTGGTACCATTGGAGACCCATCTTTCCTTTGATGATCAGATGATGAAGATCATAGATCATAGAAAAAAAGTTATATTAAATAAGATGATTTCCTTAATCAATGTGAAATAGAGAAAAAAATTGATTGAAAAAATAATGTGGGAATCAATGGAAGTGATGAAGAAGATTTTACCAAATTTATTATATTGTGGGAAAACAAAATTTATAGGGAAAATTTTTTTAATGTTAAAAGATTGTAACAACCCAAACTATTATAAATTAAATTACCCTTTAATTTTTAATAAATGGTTTATTATATAATATAGTAATAGAAAGAACATGTACTTTTTATCTTTATTATGACCATTGAATTTAAAATATAGTTATGTATCCTTACTGTTGATAATATAAATGTTGAATGGTGATCACAACATTTTTATAAATATATCTGTTTAAAAAATTCAATTTTCATAGTCTAAGTAAGTGATGACCTCAATGAGTAGGATCACACCCTATAAAGAACATTTTTTAGAGCATCAAAGGACGATAAAATTTAATGAATATTCCCTTCACCAATCCCATGTTGAGATACAACAATATAATCAAGAGAGAAAAAATTTAGGGGATATGTTCAAGTTCATCGAGATCACAAACCAAACTAGGCTTGCCAAAACGCCCATGTAAAGTACCAAAATCATGCACTAGATCCTTTCTGCGTTTGCGGGTCTATTAAAGGGATATGTAACAAGAAACTAGCAGTAAGAGTATGAACATTATTTTTTATAGAATAATGAATTTATTTCCATCATATTATTATTATATTATATAGGATTTTTATTCAGATTCAATAAAAAACAAATATTATTTTTGGTTAATATTAAAATTCAATTAAGATGTCTGTTTAGAAAAATTAATGAATTTTCTAAATAAATAATATATTAAAAAATATTATTATTAAATGATTTTTATTAAATATAAAATATTATATAAATTTCATGAAGTCAAATTTAATTTTTATAAGGATTTAAAAAATGTATTTTTAAAAAACCATTATTTTCAATAAATAATGGTTATTTTTAATTTTTCATAATTGAAAATTATTCTAAATTATTCAGATAAATTAAATATTATCTTTGGTATCGTAATGTATAAATTATCTGGTTGTGAAAGTTTCATATTCTCTATGAATGTCAAATTTTCAGGTAAAAATTAAATATTGTATGAATATAATTTGTTTTTATGACATCATAATGACCCAAATATAATTTAATAAGTAATATAAATGGGATAAATAAGCAAATATATATTTTTACATTATGATAATATGTTTTTTAGATTATTTTATTCTTTTTAATGCTATTTGAAATCATCCATGACTAATAATATAATTTAATATTTTTAAATCATTTATTTAAGAGTGAATGACCAACATATCACTGGGGGTCATATTTTTACATTTTTTCCCCTGATCTCCTAAAATAATAAAATCCTCTATACATTGGTCAAATCCATTTTCAAAAAACTATGTTATGATTTGTAGTTTTGGTTATTTAATTTTGCATAGTCCAAAACATTCCTCGTCTTTTCCCATATAAACCAATTTAAACTCCAATTTTCCATCACTAAAACAATGTGGAGCACGTACATAATCTTACCTCAACCCCCTATAGTCCTCTCAATGTTCCCACATGTTTACAAGAAGCCCACCCAATCCATTGGAGTTACACACTCAAGGTTAAGATTATCCCACTATCATAATTTAGCAGGACACCATTTATGTAATGCATTTTACTATTTATTTTCATATGTAGTGATATGATATTCCATATTACCCTTACTGTTCATTTTATTTATAAATGATGATATCTTCTGTTAACTATCATTATGATAATCATGATCCTTTATCTAAACTCATTATCATGTCAAAATGTCACAAGCATTCTTTTCCTTATATTTGTTTATTCATTAACTTATACCATTTATTTCCAAAATTTGAATATTGGGTGTTTATTTTCCATGTAAATTATACATAAAATTTAGTTTAAAATTAGTAAGATAACCCTTCCTCTCTCATCAACCATTTTTATGAATTTTTATGTATCATTTTTATGTTTTCAAATTTTCATAGAGATTTTCCATTCCAAAACAATTGTGTAGTGGATACAATACACATTATTCTTTCTTGGGTATTCACATTTATAAAAAAAATAATTGTGGACTTTCATGTATTTATTCTATATTAAATTATAATTGAATAAATAATTAGGATGAATTAATTCATGTTCTATGAACTATGTGTCACCCTAAATCATGAGAATGAAATTATTATATGACGGGGCATGGGTGCACCCGATTTTTTTCTGGGACTTTTCCACCATGATTTCATAGCAGTTTAGACTTGATTTTTTTATTCATTATTTTTTCTTGTTTCCTTATTTTCAATTTTATTATTATAATGTTATATCATGACTTATAATTCATGTTCCCTTTATTCCTCATTTATATGTCTATTTTCTAACATGTATTTCTTAATCAATTTCCATTACCTTACTCAAAGATTTATCTATCACCATTATACTGTTTGTCCCTAAGATATTCCATTAATTTTTATGTTTGATGAAATATTTTGAGTAGGTTAAAGATGTTTTCAATAAAAAATATGTAGTCCCTATTTTATGTTGTTATATAATGTACTTAATTTCCAAAGACACTACACTTCTCGATCATCCATGTTGTATTAAGTGTAGACTTATGTTGTAAATCAAGTATTAATTTTTAATAAGGATAAGAGTTGTTATAACAATGATTACGCAATGAAACTCATAACTATGTTTCCAAATAGTATAGCATATGAATAAAAGGAGAACCAGAACAAAGAAGTGAAATCTAACTATCCACCTCCAATGGAGAGTGATAGAGAACATTGTTTGGGAAATGTTAGTGATCATAAATAAATAACCAAAAAAGTCAATAGAAAGGTCATTGATATTCTCAAAAATTATGATAACAAGGAATAAAAATTAATGAACATTTTCCTAAATTCGAAGAATTTTTATGAGATGATATACCTACATGATTTCAGCCCAATTTCACCTTTTTTTGTTAGTTGATAAATTTACAAATCATATATTATTCCAATAAACGAAGGTGACTTCATCATTCTTGATGTATTAAAAGACCTTGACTTTCATAAATAGAAGGATGTGATATTCCATATATCTTTATCCCAACAAAATGGTTATCAAATGATTATCAATATGCATAAATATTACCATGGTGACATAATACATTAATCTATGAAACCTCCTTTGAGGTTTAACATAAACCAATTAATAAATATTTATCCTTATTAAACATAAAAGATATGAAAGTATAAATATTTAGAAATAGGGTTAGTAAATTTCTCAAAACAATCTTAACATATATCCCCCATATAACATAATTTATCTCTTGTTCTTCACATACAAAACATGTGAATACCATCATCATGTATTATATTGAAACATGATAATAACCATAAATAATTATTTATAAAAGTATTATTTCTTATTCCAATTATTATTAGATATATTCCATTTGTCCAAAAAATTTATAAACTCCATCTATGAAAGAATAAACCAATTTCCCCAAAAATTCTTAATCAGTTCTAGGGTAATGAGTACCATCCAATTTACTTATTCCTATCCAACATATCTTTATCCAAACATCATTATATCAACATTAATGACTTATTAGAGGTTATATATCGAGTATTATTATGTTTTACATGAATATAACCTTTCCTATAAAATAATTTTCAATGTATTCAGCACTATTCAACACATACTTTTAAATCCTTATTGAAAAACTTACACTATAACTATACATATATTTCCTGATTCGTATAACATAAAATTGGAATTACAAAACATATATGCTTTAATTATCCAAATTTAATCCTAAACCAATATTTAGGGTTTATCATCATATTGCTTTCTAGAATATGAAATATGGATCTTGTCATAAGGTTCAACAACCTCAATCTAATCAGGCTTCTTATTTTTAATGTAAATAATATTATTAGAGCATCATATACATTTATCACATTGCTTGTGGCTTTTTTCCTCAATTGTATTGCTAACAAATTTACCACCTTCCAGGTGATATTTTCACTTAGGACATCGATTATAATAATGCCCTCTAACATTAACATCAAATTCAATCAATGTTATCTTTATTCCTTCTTGTTACTTATATTGATGAAGACTAGAAAACAGTTTTTTTAAAAACACATAAAATAGTATAAAAACACATAATCGTAAAAAATTACTTATAGGATGCCTAAATCATGGAGCATAATTTTAAATCTATGAAACCATAGACTAATCATTATAGACATCCCTGGAAACATCCATAGAAATATATCCAAGTATCTCATTTAAGTTTTCACATCATTGTTTCCTAATAAAAACTAATCATTTTCTCTGATACCAACTATAATAATCATGGCCTTTCATATAAGGAGATTAAAAAATTTAGGGAATACACATATACACGCCCAAAAATCATATTGGTATAGATGATTTGGAACCATAGAATCATAATAATTTGGTTTATAAAATAACTACATCTTCTCCATCCCATTTTATAAAAACGATAACCCTTTTTGAAAAATCATACATGATACCATTCCTCATGTCCTGGTGAAAAGAAACATAAGAAAGGGTGAAATAATATTATCAATAAGGTGTTAAAAAGGGAGATACATAAGAATAAAATGAAGATAAAGGGTTTTACAACATGATCATATCATTATAATGTCACACCCTATATATCAAATACAAGAATCGTGGAATAAATATTTGTATTTCATTAGACATGAATTATAAGGGAATCAAAGAATATAATTAATTATATAATAAAAATATCATAAAACATTAAATTATGTAATACACATAAAATTTAAACTATGTTAACATGTATTAATAGTAACAGATTCAGTTATTAAATTAAGGACATGAAATCCATCCCTTACATAAACATATGGACATGAAAACTAAGTCAATGTATAAATATATTTACTTGAAAACTACGTCAATGAATATAATTGTGTACCTAAATTCAGGTTAAAGGATAACATATATACATCATGATGTATCCCACTTTACCTAATTCGTTGTAAAAGATATTGGACACACAATTTATATAATGAATAGCATACATATGTGTGCCATAAGAACATAAATCATATCAGAACACATAAATTGTTTAATAAATTTTGTAAAATAGACATAACTCTTAGAAGAGAAACATAATTCATAAACACCAGTCCATCATAAATATAAAATATTATAATAACAAATAGTAATAGGATCATCATATCTTGTCCCCATTAATACAAAAGTAACATAAAAAACTTCTTCATAGACAGAAAATATTTTTGAGAGATAACTTGAAACAATTATAGAGGAATATATCCTTTACATTTTGAAATGTTATTTCTAAAAAATGAAAAATATAGATAATATTTATCATTTAATGTACCATTTTAAATATTTTAATTAAACTTTAATCACATTTTAAAAATACCAGAATTCAATTTTTTTTTAAAAATCATATAAATTCATTTTAATCCGCTTTAATTTTTTTGTAGAAAACATTGTTTTAAAATAAAATTGATTTATTAATAAATATTGAATAAAATTACACAAAACATATAATATCAGAAAGGATATTTAGGATAAAATATGTAAAATGGTGGTATATACACCTTGTTATAGAATATGGGTGCAAAATGTAATCTGCGTCTCCAAGAAGGAAAATTTAGAAAAAAACTCCTTATTAATTTGGTGACTTTTGAAAGATAAAACCCATGAATTATAGATCTTTGAATTTATATGTAAATACCATTAAATATAATTAAATGGATCATAGATTATATTAATGAAAATTATATACAAGGTACAAAATAAATTAGTGGTGAACATGATATAAGTCTCACAGAAATAAATGTGAAAATAGAAATCCTCTTACCTTGTAATGCCCCGACCCCAATATCCCTGAGTTGATGCATTACTTCATTACATTGGAATGATCACAAGAGATCATGTCTCAAAATAATAATTAGTTTAGTATCCATGGATGTAATAGATACATAAATTAGTTTTACATTACATCAATAAAACAAAAACAATGTATCCCCTTTAAACACACTCATATCCATTAACCTATCCCTATAGCTCAGGAATAATATACTTCTTAAAATAATGGAAAAAACATAAGAAATGGGTGTTCTCAAATGCTTAATAAGGATAACAATATAGAAAATACTATCCCAAATAATCATAAACATTTAAGACAATGCATAAGGCTAAAATACACTCCTTTTAAACATAATCTTTGTAATAACATGGGAATGATAAATAAAATAGTGGTATTTATTTATTCACATAGATATTATACTAGTCGGATAATCATAAGTAATATTAATACCTAATTTTATAATGATGTAATGCATAATTCTAGACATCATAACCACATATTCAATGCCTCGTGTCAATACTACAAATAAGTTTTTCTCAAGGCCTTCTGCCAAGACATAGTTTGTCTCATGAGACATACCGATATATCAATGAGATATAGCGGAATCCCCCCAACACATAATATGTCCAATGCATTCTTCAGTGATGGTGGTGTCAATCACGAGGATCCCTCCCCCTCCATCAGGGGAGGGATATTTCCTCAAAAATGGAATGCAACCATTCCGGCCTTTCTCAAACCCTGATCTCGTTCCTTATTTTCTGAAAATCAATCTATGCCCGAAGGTCCCAGAACTCATCGAGGGTTGCCAGAATCTACAAATTTAGAATTCAGAGTTCACTGAATATTCTATGCTCTAAAGCTCACTCTGGTCGCACGTTTTATGCATAGAAGGTCGTCTGTTGATTCCTTCGATAGGTTCGTCTTTGACACATGGGATCCCAAGGAGAAGGATACGATAGGCTTGCTCGATAACAAGAATATCATCATCCTTTTTTCTTTAGAGGAGGATCTCACCGTCTCCTGGTCAAGGGAGCTCCGAAGCTGCAATGGTTGCCACTTCTTCATGTTACACTAGTAGTTTGAATTCCACATGAACCACTACCCACCAAATGTAGTGATTTGGGTTAGTTATCCAAATCTTCTATTACAATTTCAAAACCCCTCAATCATCAAGATGCTCAGTAAAATCATCGAAAAATACCTCTTTTCAGATAGCCGAACGGAATCGGTTTTCTATCCTGTTAATCCGAGAATACGTGTTGAGGTGGATTTGTCGAAGTTCCCCTTCGATTATATCTGGATTACGATTGGTGATGAATATAGGTGTAAAAATTGAGTTGTCTATGAGGATTAGACATAATTTTTTTCTTCATAGAGGAGGCTGGGGCATGTCTCGGTTAGGGGCAGTTAGGGGTCTTCATCGATGTAGGGTAAGAGTGTTGGCCTCCAATAAAGGGAATCTTGGTTCAAGGATGGCCAGGTTGAGAATCAGATGGTGGAAAATGGAACGGGAAAGGAACCAGGGGTTTGTGAGGTTACGAACTCCCGACAATAGATCATTCCTCTGTCGTGATGGCTGGTTGGGGGAGAACGACATGCGAGAGAGGTAGTGGACTTCATTTTGGTGGAAGAAGTTTTCAATAGACTGATGGGGGACCTCTTGGGTCCTTCAATAGGTAGGGTGAAGGATGATGATGGGAAAGCCCAACATGTGGAGGTTCAGGTGGAAGTCGAGGGGAATAAGGGAACCCAGGTCTTGGATTGCTCGTCAGGAAGTGAGGTAGTGGACTTGGCTGGATTGGCTACTGATAAGGAATGTAAGGCTAGTGCTGATGGCAGTAAGGGGATCCAATGGGATGATTGGGATACGCTTTTTACAACCAGAGGTGGGGAGAAGGGGTACAATGGTTCGTTTCAGATGATAGTCCCTTTGTGCAACATGTTTGAAGGCCTTCGAGAGGCCGATTTGAGTTCTGATTCCACCTTTACAGGTGAGGATGTTAGGGTCAATGTGTTGTTGAACAGATTTCTTGAACATGCTCACTCACCAGATGGGAACTCATGTCAAAAATGTGATAGGAACTCAAGGAGAAGGAAGGGGAGGAAGGACTACTCCTCACTACCTCCTCCTATGGAGACCCGCTTTGAAAAAAAATGAGCAACCATATGATGGACACGGAGGCTCTGAGACACCAAAAGTGTGAGGTATAGGAAGATCACCCCCTGGTACTGCTGTTATGTTCTGAAGACCAAGTGATAGAGTAGACATTATTGGTCAACGCTACCTAGGAGGAGGCATCTAAAATGATGGGGCGGTCTCTTGGGGTAACCCTAAATGAGGTGAAATATACATGGATTGACAAACATGATTCAATTTTGGTTGGAGGCTTCAATCAAGTCAAGAACAGTGTCGAGGAGTACATTCAATCTTGGGACCAGTTCGCTTTAGCGTTTGAGATGCTGTTATTAGAAGGAGATGATTTTCATATGGCTTCCTTATCTTGGGAATTATTTATAGATACTGAATCGAGTAACATCAGGTTCATCTTTAAATCTTTTGTTTATGTTTTTTGGTCTCAGGTGGTTGGCTCAGCAGTCTTCTTGGACCAACTCTAGAAGAGGATCAGAGCATGAAGACTTCATCAGTGCAAGCCTTTTGGATGGGGATGTTGAGAGGGTATGAAGTTTCCATCGGTTCTGTGCTCGTGCATATTTGCACGAGACTTTCTACTAAGGGGTCCTGGATCGATGAAGGCTTCTCATCATGACATAGGTGCTAGGGTGGGGCAGGGCCGATTGATTTTTCTGGGGATTATTTGTCTGGTTAACTTTTTTGGTTTCTTACTTTGTCCTCAAAAGTGTTTTCTTTATAATAAAACGGTAATTTTAATGTAAGGTTACAACAATCCTTGAATCATATTAAAAGAGAACATCCATAGTCAAACACAACCCATTAAATACAATATTGATGATTATATTATAATAATTCAACCTCAATCAAAAATATTGAAGGATATTGACGATGATGATAATAATCTGTTAAACTATGTGAGGGAAATATCCTCTTTTTCATTAAATCATTTAAATCTCTCACTATTTATTAATAATCTGTTAAAATTTAGATATTTGAATCGAAGTGTCTCATACCACGTTGATACTTTTAAAAGGAATTTTAGTATTAAAAAATTCAAATCCATATAAATAAATACATAACACCATTTTTAAAACATGGACATTAATGAGAACGATTTAGAAGAATAAATCTTTAAAACATTTAAAAGGATAATTTAGTTAGAGTTCCTAACGAAATGGAAACCACATGAATAAAAATAATCTAGGTAATAAAAAATTATAATAACATCATTATAATGGGATTCATGATATACTATTTCAATGTACAGTATGTATAACATATAAAAGTGAATTGGTGCATGACAATAATGAAATCTCAATAGAATGTAAATTGAGAAGAAATATCTTATAAATACCATATCCTTATGTTAAGGATAAATCATTGATGTAATTATGTGTAAAAAATATAAATACACTCAATATGATTGGATATTCAGTGTAAATCAATCTGATTACATTCACACATATTCTTTTAAAAACAACACCAATTACTTGGATGTTTAACTCAATTAATGGAAATTATGTTAAGGTTACTCTAATAAAGTTCATATCGATGAGAGGAGTAATTTTTAAATGGATGGATAATGTGAATAAAAATTATATCCACACAAAGGAGTGTAGAAATTACAACACAAATAAATAAATAGGGATTTCACACATAATCTTGGAGTAAAATAATCAATGAAGTTTGCGTAAATCACAATGAGTGGAAATTCAGATTAGAAATTCCCTTAATAATTTGGTAATATACGAAACACACACCCTATAAAAGAAGTATCATAAAATGATGTATTAAATACACATAAATTATATTATTTCACACAAGGAATAAAATCATGGGAAGTATACAAACCACACAAAAGGAAATAGTTGCAATATAGCATGAATATCACAGGAATAAGAAGTGAGATGAAAACCCATTACCTTGAACTTTTACATAATAGAGGGTAGGTTAACCTCTTGTATTATGGTGAAATAATTGTTATTAAATTACAGTTGACCCACATAAAAAGTATTATATCATATATAATCTTCAAATATTGCTTCGATAATAACATATCAGTAGTATCATTGTTTCCTGTGTTTACTGATTTGTTTTCCTTTAAATGTTTTGTTACATAATTCATGTTTGATATGGTAAAGATATATTTTTTTCAAATACAAAATGAGTTTATGTTCCTAAAAATTATTTTTAATCATAAAATGAAAATTATTCTTGAATGGTTATGATGGGGAATGAATGTCATCGCGTTCGTGGAGACCGTAATCCGTACGTACGCACGAGCGATAATACAATTAAATTTATGGTGAAATAGAATGTAATTTGATGGTATATCACATATATAAATAAAAATTACCATTTTATATTTATCATTTACATAAATTATACACATTACTATACCCATCCAAAAGATGAAGTGTTGAATAACAAACTAAACCATGACGTGGAGATGGTAAGTCATACGTACGCACGTATGGTGCCTTTGCCTTTCATATAATGGATAGAATAATGAATATGGTTTTACCATATATATAGTAACATCACAATATGTATATGGTACTATATTTATTATTTTGGTTAGGAAAAAAAAAGATAAAGAGGATGTGGAAAAAATAAAAGAACTTTGAAATTGGTGATGAAATTATTACCTCTTCTTCATGTGCTTCCTTTTTATTTGATCAAAAGGGCTTCCCAGGATGGATTTTGATCAATGTAAAGACAGTATGTTGAAGTAAGGGTAGACGGGAGGATATTTTATCTGGGGTTGGATGAGCGAAATTGCATTGGAGGGAGGTAAGGTCCATGTTTTGAAAAGCTTGAAATATTATTTTATTGTACATTAATCTTAAATTTATAGTGGCTCAAAAAGTATATATTATGAGGATAAGGTGGTATTGGGTTGAAACACATTCACCAAATAGGTTTTAGATATGTTTAGGTAACCATATTAACATTTTATTTTAGATTTAACTCTTAGTTAAATAGTTTATCTTTCACCATGTATTATTATATTATTATATTAAATGGTTAATAAACATACTATAAAAATGAAATAGAACTCAAATTGGTTCATTATTGATATAAAAAACCATATCTATGTCCTTTTGCGGATACTTAGAATTTTAGAAATATTATACCAATTAATAATACAGTATTTGTTTTCAAAACTCATTTATGTCAATTTTGACAGTATTTAGTATTTGGTTGTTTTGAAAGTCATAAAAACATTATTATTTCAAAAAAAATTATTTAATCAACCCTAAAATTTCATATTAACCTTGAAATTTTTTGGAATACAACATATGTCTCAATTTACTGTTATATTACTATTTATAATATAAATTATTACGATCATTCATTAATAAGGTAATTATTACAACATCATTGTGTCATAAATAAATTTAATTTTTTAATTTAAAAGTATTATAAATAAAATACCATTATGTAGGGAATATTTTTATATTTCTAGTTAATATTCATAGTATAATTATTCTTATGTATAACCCTATATTAAAAAAATTAGTTATGAAAATTTGAATTTAAAACTTTTAACTCTTAATTAAATAAAATAATAATAAATTTCATAATATAATACAAGTGGGTAAAATAGGATCATATTGTATTCATATGGTTTATTTGGGTCGGAAATACACTTATACAACAGAATCAGGAAATTTGTTATGGTAATTATAATATCATTTTTACCTTTAATTACCCTATTAGCTATTAACCGTGGTAAATAAAATTCAAAAGATACTATTCATCAAAAAATATTTTCATCCTATTGAATCACATTTTACTTATTTATATCTACCATGCCTCTTGTGTTTTCGAAATTCAATTCACAGATGCGGTAAGATTATGTTTTATGCAAATTTGAAAATGGGCCTAGATGGTGTGTAAAAGAAGATAAAATGTTCAATAAAATTTTATACATGTAATTTTACTATAAAATGAATCAATGAATTAAATTGAACTTATATAGGTATTATGTATCTATTTTGACCTAAAATAAATTTATATAAAATAAAAAATTCTTTAAACAAAATGTAGGTTTTAACAAATAACAGTGTTTTTCACTACTCAACAAAAAATGGAATGTTTTCAAAAAAATTCCTAAATGTAACTCTATGATAATTTTTATATTACAAATTTAAAAAAATATGTCTTTTATCATGTTCAAAAAATATATGTTGTATTAATTAATTTGAAAAGGTATTCCCATTTTCAAAAACATAAAAGTGGGTTTTTGAGAAGTAAAAACTACCAAAAGATTGATTTGTGATTATGTCAAATTGAAATGTAAACATAATTCCAAAAAAAACATTGTATTAAATGATAAAAATATAATTAAATTATAATTCCATACTATTTAAATCTATAATTTAACATAATAAGTTATTTTTATTAAAAAAGTTGTTTTTAATTATAATAAATCTTTTTTCACTGTTCTTTAAAATATGAAAGTTATCAGAAAAGCATTAAATATTTTTACAAACTAAATTTATATGTCATGATTCAAAAGTAGAATGTTATTTTATCAAATTTTATATATTAAAGAGTCAAATTTTGGATTTAAAATGGGTTCCCCATTAAAAGCCTTTAAAATTGCATTTCTTTTTGAAAAATAATTCTTGTATCTAAAAAATTTAATTTTTTCTTATATGATTTCTTAGAGACACATAATATGTAATTTAAAATAATATGGAGTATATAAAATAAAAATTTTTGTTATTACTTTTTATAACATCTTTCTAAATGGATTGTTTGATAGGCCGTGTTGTGCTTGAACTCGGTGTTGCATACTTCACATGCTATCTTATTATTCAAAGAGACATGTACTGTGGAAGTTTGGGGTGTTACATTCTTATCTATTTAAATAAATTTCATCCTCAAAATTTGAAATTGTACATCGGAAATAAAGGGTTTAAAATAGAAGATATTTTTTTGGAAAACTCGCATCAAAAGTAGTGTTAATAAAATCTAGTCTCAATAAGAGGGAATGTGAAATGAAGATGTAACCACCAAATTTGGATTTCGAATTGAATAAAAATGGTGGAAATTATAATTGGAGGAAAAATGTAAATATTTACAGGGATTGATTGAGTTCATCAAACACAAACAAGTTAATAGAAAATTGAGTGTCTCAAAGACAAAAAATCTATGATGAATTAAAATATTGTCAGTTCGACAAAACATAAGCTTTTAATATAACACATTTTTGGTTTTAAGATCCTTTCCCAAAATATTATGAATTAATTTATTCATAGCAGAAGAGAAATAATACTTGAAATGTAGAGTTACATCCATTAACTTGTTTCTATCATAAAATCAAGTTTCATTGCAAAAGATAAGTATTCAAGATGACTTGGTAACACTTGGAGTGCTATAATAATAAATTATAGAATCACATAATTCAAAAAATATGAACCATATATTTCCCTTTTTTAATACATTAAATAGATTCAAAATGTTTACTACAAGATAGGATTATCTCCAAAAAAATTAATCCTTTGTAGAAGGATATATTACTCTTAATCTCAAAAATTAAATAAGCAATAACCAAAGATCAAAAAATACAATTAAAAAATAGTTTTCCTTAAAATAATTCAATGTAATCAAAATTATGTTTGAAACCTAAAATTCATAAGGATTTTATCACATAGTCTTCCATGATAAATCGTAACATTTCTCTCCAAATAACATCGACTACCCATAAAGTCACTTACTTTAAAGTAATTAACCTAATAAAATATTCTCTATTTTAGGTTAATCATTTTTCATAAATTATTCTAATCTCTATATGTCCACAAAAACATACATTCTTCAAAAATAAAAATCCACCATTACTCCTCAAATGAAATCCCATAGTATTCTATTTTACTTAGGCATGTTGTGTTCCCAAAATAGATAAAATCTTCCAAAATAACATTTATCAGTTAATTAAAAAATCAATTTACCATGGTAAAGAATAAATAATATGTTCCTAAAACAACATATTATCGATCCATAAAATCATTTAACTAAAAATAATTATCCATAATAACCAGGGACTTCACGTAGTCTAGTGGTAGGCAATAAATCCCATTGGCATGTTGGTTGTGGGTATGATTCCCACAGCTTTTCCGAAGTGACGTGTTGTCAAATGGATTGCATGTTGTACTTTTTCAAAAAATATTTAATTTTATGAAATTCCAAAAAATGAGATAAATTCCTCAAAAATAACAATTAGATATTTTAACCGAAAATGTTATCTGATACATTGAATTTAATTTGCAAAAATTAAAAACCTGTAATTGACTCAAATTCAAGGATTATATACCAAAATGGATCATTAAAACTATATCCACAAATGAAAAGATAATTCTTCCCCAAATAGAATTTTCACATAACAAACTTTAGGGTTACACATACAAGAGAAAAGATATCCAAAATAATCCCATCAACAAAGAGAATTAATAATTTAAAACATTTCACAATCAATTTATTTACACATAGGTTCTTCCTTGACATAGAGGTTATCCTATAAAATATAAAATTTACTTAGGTAAGTCACAAGTCCCCTATATTTACGGAAAATGAATATAAATGGGTTATAGGAACATTTTTTTTATCTTTTATAGTACTCATAATTTTCCCTCAAAAATTCATTATATTATGTACTTCTTCCCCAATCATAAAACATTTATTTCTTTCATCAAGACACTTTCCTAGGTGTCTACTTTCCCATTTCCTACATGATAGAAAACAATCCTTCTTTTCTCAATGGTCTCCACTACTAGTGCTCTTATAATTTTATGCCTTCCCATTATTTGTTGAGATCAGGATTTGGTTAATGTATACTTTTTTGATCATATTTTTTGAAAATTGAATCGGTATGAATATGATATCTTTTATTACAATCAACATTCCATTTCATTTCTCATTTCCACCACTATTACAACCTAGTATCTCATGTTAAATGTTTCTATAACATCCTTGGAATCTAGCAATTGACTAAAACTAAAAAGATCAGTGTGAGTAACTATAGTCAAAAAATAATTTAAAGAATATCAAGACATGTTATATTCAATCTAGAAGACCATATGATTAATCAAGGTTATATATTCTGATTTAAAATTAAAAATATTCAAATTAGTTTGAAATGAAAATGTTAATTATCCTAAGCATATACCCAAGGAGTGTCGTAACCAAGAGTGCAACAAGGCCTGTTGTCGTTTACCTCGATACCCTGAGTCAAGCATGAATCTCCTTGTCTGAGTATTCACACAAAGGTACATATGTCCCAGAGCATCCTCTACATGATCATATATAGACAATTATTTTTTATTTATAAAAAAGAAAAAATATCTACATTACAAAAATTCTAGGAAGTTCTTCTATACCAATCCTCAATGTTTATAATAGGGTGATGTTCCCTAATTAGTTTTTTCAGAATATAACTTCCAATGAGTGTACTAAATATCCTCTAAAACCAACTGTAATGCTCCAAACCCAATTACCTAGAGTCAATGAATTGTTATATAACATTTGAATGATCAAAGAGATCACACCTCGAATGACCGATTAGTTTAGTAGCCTTGGTAGGACTAGATACAAACATAATTTATACATTACATAAAAAAACATAAGTTTGTCCTCATTTAGAAAAATCATTTCCCTTCACCTATCCCTTCAAGTCATGAATAATATAGTTCTTTTCATCCAAAAAAACATATGATATGGCTGAGCTCTGATGACCAGTAAGAATAACAATATAGGAAAAACTATCCTAAAGAATCAAAAAAAATTAAGGAAATGAATAAGACTAAATCATAAGAATTTTAAACTTAAACATCTGCATAAAATTGCAATGATAAATCAAATAGTTCAATTTAATTATTCACATGGATATTCTACTAGTTAAATAATCACATGTAATATCAATTGCTAATTTCATAATGATGGATTTCTTAATGTCAGACATCATAACCACATAGTCAAGGCCTTGTGACAAGATTAAAAATAAGATTTTTTCAAGGCCTTGTTCCAAGACTCTAGTTTTTCTCATGAGACCTTCAGATTTATCAAGGAGAAATAGTGGGCTCCTCCTATTACATACAATATACAATGAAATACTCATATGAAAAGGTAGAAACATAATCTAAACATTCTTATTAAATCTAGAATACGAAATTTCAATATTTTAACCATAAATCATGAATTGTATAAAAATAGCACATCCATAGTCAAATATAACTAATTAAATGCTGTATTGAAGATTTTATTATAAGAAACCAACCTCATTCGAGAATATTGAATGATATTGACATAGATTAAAATAGTCTGTAAAACTATTTGAGAGAAATATATCCTTTTTCTTGAAAACATTTAAAATTCCCACTATTTATCAAGAAGATGTTAAAAATTAGTTTTTTAAATCAATGTGTCCCGTACCACATTGAGAATTTTTAAATGAATTTTTAATTTTAGAACAATCATGTCCATATAAATAAATCTTAATCATCATTTTGAAAACATGTACATTAATGATATTGATTTTGAAGAATGAATCATTAAAACATTTAAAATGATATTTAAGTTAGAGATCCTAAGCAAATGTGAAATGCCTAATTACAAATAATTGAGGTAATAAAAACTTTATAATATCATGATAATTAAGTGATTCATGAAATACTTTGTCAACATATAGTATGTACACTATATAAAAGTTAATTGGTGCATAACAATAAAGAAGTTTCAATAGAATGTAAATTGTGCTGAAATCCCTTATAGAGACCACATCCTTACATTAAGGATAAATATATGTTTTAATTAGGTGTGAAAAATATAAATAAAAAAATATAATTGGATATTTATTTTAAATAAATTAGAGTACATTCACCCATATTCTTGTAAAAACAACACCAATGGCATGGATGTTTATCCTAATGAACGGAAACTGAGTTAATATTACTGTTATCAAGTTCATATGGATGACTTGGGAATTTTTCAATGGATAGATTATGTGTATCAAATGTATATACACATAAAGGGGATTCTAAATTACTAAATAAATAAATATATAGTTATTTCACACATAATACTGTATTATAATAATAAATGAGGTTTCAGTAAAACTCAATGAGTGAAAATTGAAACTAGAAATTACCTTATCAATTTGGTATCTTATGAAACACACACCCCATAAAAGATGGATCATAAAATTAATCTGTAAATACACATAAATTAATATATATTACACAAGAAATACAATCATGGGTAGTACATACACCACACAAAAGGAAATAGTGTCAACATAGAAAAATTCTCACAGGAATAATAAGTGAGATAAAAACCCTTTACCTTGTACTTTTCCTTAGTAGAGAGTTGGTTAACCTATTGTATCATGGATAAATCATTCTTATTAAACTATATATGAACCAGATACATAAATATTATATCATATAATATCTTATAACATTTCATTGTTAATAATATTTCAGTTCTATCATTGTTTTCAGTTTTAACTATTTTGTTTTCCTGAATAAGTTTTGTTACATAGTCATGTTTGATATGGAAAAGATGTATTTGATTCATATATAGAATTATATTAAGTTAATTAACATTATTTTTAATCATAAAAATAATATTATTCTTGAATGGTTATGATGGCGAATGAACCTTATCGCGTTCGTGGAGACGGTAATCCGTACGTACACACGAGTAACAATACCTTTCTATTGATAGTGAAATCGAATGTAATTGGATGGTATGAAATATATATACAGATTTATTAACATGTTATATTTATAATTTACAAAAATTATAATAATTATTATATCTATCCAAATGATGGAGTGTGGAATAAAAAACTACCCTATGACGTGTTGATGGTAAGTCATACGTACACACATATAGGAACATTGTCATTCATTGGATGGATAAAATAATGAATATGGTTATACCGTATTTATAATAACATAAAAGCATGTATAAGGTACTGGAGATAATATTTTTTTATTTAAACAACAATTAATGTTGAAGTGGAAAAATGAAAATAACGTTAAAAGAGGTGATGCAATTTTTACCTCTTCTTCGGGTGCATCCATTTGATTTGATCAAAATGGATCCTTAGGGTTGCTTCTGATCATTTTAAGGACTCTGGGTAGAATTGAGGGTAATTGGTAGGTTATATGCTCCATGTTTTGCTAAGTCAAATGGATTTGGTGGTGTGACTATGAGAGAAGGGGAAGTAGCCTTTTATAAGTTAGGTGAAGTTCAATTTAGAAAAATATTGAAATATTATTTTATTATACAATCATATTCCATTTATAATGGCTCCAAAAATATTTATTTGGAGGATATGGTGGGGAGCGGTCGTAAACCTCTCACCCAATAGGTTTTAAACTGGTTTTGGCCACCATATTAAACTTATATTCTGGATTTCACTCTAAGTTAAATGGTTTAACTTTTAACATGTATTCTTGTATTATTATATTAAATGGTTAATAAACACTCTATAAAAAGACAAACAAACGTGATATGGTTAATTGTTGATATATCTATCCTTATTTATTTCCTTTTCCCTTACCTTATATTTTTAAGAATATTTAATCAATGAATAATATAGTATTTATTTTTAAACATCATTTATGTCAAATTTGACACGATTTAGTATTTGGTTTATACTAAAAGTCATAACAACTTTATCACTTCAAACAAATTTTTTTAGTGAACCCTAAAATATCAAATTATCCTAGATAATTCATTAAATACATAAAATGATTGAATTTATAATTATATTAATATTTTTAAAATCAATTAATTTAATCTTTCATTAATAAGGTAATTACTACATCATCATTGTGTCATAAATAAATTTAATTATGTAATATACAAAAAATATAAATAAAAAAAATTATGTAGGATTTAGTTTTATCTTTATAATGAATATTTATAGTCTAGTCTATCTTATGTATAAACTTATATTAAAAAAATTAATTAAAAAAATTTGAATTTAGCAATTTTAACTCGTCTTTAAATAAAATAATAATAAATGTCCTAATCTAAACTAAGTGGGTAAAATAGGTTCATATTTTATTCCTAAGGATTATTTTGTTTTAAAAACAATTATCCAATATAATTAAGACATTTTTTAGTGTAATTATAATATTTTTTTACCGTTTATTACATTATTTACTTTTCAATGTGGTAAATAAAACTCAAAAGTTACAATTTACCAAAAAAAAGTCATCATATTGAAAAAAAATTTACTTAATGATATCAGCTTTTTTTTTGGATTTTTTAATTAAATTCATAGTAGTGGTAAAATTACTTTTTATGAAAATTTCAAAATGCGCCAAGAAAGAGGGTAAAAGTCGTTTAAATGATCAATAAAACGTTATACAACTAATTTTATTATAAAATGACTCCAATGAATTACATTAAACTTATATATGTATTATTTATATATTTTGAGCTTAAAAAATTGAAATAAATTAAATAATAATTTTAATAGAAGGGAGGTTCTAAACAATAACGTAGTGTTTTTCACTATCCATCAAAAATTGAATCTTTTCAGAAAAATACAAACAATTCACTCAAATAAAATTTCGATATACCAAATTAAAAAATTATTTCCTAATTAACAATTTAAAAACATATAGGTTGTATTAATTAATGTTAATAAAATTATTCTCATTGTCAAAACCAAAAGATAGGTCTTTGAGAAGTAAATAAAATCAAAAGATTGATATATGTTTTTTCCAATTTAGAAGTAAAATTACTTCCAATCACCAAAATTGGAATAAATGATAAAATTATAATCTAAATATACTTTAAAAATATTCAAATTTATAATTTAAAACTATATATTATTTTTTATTTAAAAATTTGTTTTCAATTAAAATTTATTATTTTTCACTATTAATCAAAATATAAAATTTATCCAAAAAACAAAAAATTTATCCAAACTAAATTTTTATGTCCCGCTTCTAAATAAGAAGATTATTTTTTCAAATAGAATATATAAATATTTTAAATTTTGTATTTAAATATGGTTCCCCAATAAATGGCGTAAAACTAGCATTTTTTGAGAACTATTTATTTCTTCTAAAAAATTGAATTTTTGTTATATTATGTCTACGAAACACATAATATGGATTAAAAAATTATATAAAGTATATAAAATTAAAAATTTGGTTATTACTATTTATAACTTCCTTCTTAAATGGCTAGTCTGATATGTCGTGGTGCGCTTGAACTTCATGTTACGTACAACGCACGCTATCGTATTATTCAAATTGAAACGTAACGTGGAAGCTTGGGGTGTTACATTACTTATGTCCTAACACTCATTGTACTCAAGAAAACCTACTATATAATGAATATAAGTTTAATATACATATATATTTAAGAACCATATTCATATATATATAATACTTATATAAGACTTATTTAGGACATTATATTACCGTTTTATTAATAATTCCATGTTCAAGCTATGTTTTGGTAAAAACTGATTTGTTTCTTATACGTGTTTTGACATGCTATTCTTGGTCCTCGTACTCAGATCCTGATTTCATATTCTCCAAAATGATAAAAAAAAATATAAATATAAAATATATTCATAATATATATATTTATGGTTTTATATGAAACATATAAATAGAAAATGAAATACAATATTCATGGATACGGTAAACCATACATACCTATGAACACTGCTTCCATTTCATGACGTATTAAAAGAATATTATAAATGAAATATATTTATATACATATTTTACGTATATTATAATTATTATTTCATATATATCATATAATTTCACTTATAATGTCCTTATTACAATACATGTAAAGAGTGAAAGAGTCACATTTCTTTTGAGGAGGCCTTAGTCCACACGCCCTTAAACGATGTTATCATATTTCCATAAAATGTTAAAAATTTATGTTTTATATGATATTTAATTAACTATAAATAAATCATAAAAACCATATATATTATATATAAATATATTTCCCATCATAATTCCCAACCATGAGAGGAGGAAAATGGAAAACAAACAACCTCATTTCGTGAGGTAGTAGTTCACCGTATACAAGAATGATAATTTTGTTTCCCATTAGATGGAAGTGTTTTTTAGTGTAGGTATAATCCACATAATAAATTTTTATAGTATATTTATGATACTTATTTTATTATATAATAATAGAATTAATAAAATGTGAGATTTTAAGGAATAAATAAAATGAAAACGTTTGTTGATGAATATAACCTCTTCTTTGGGTATCTCTTTTTGATATTCACTAAGAGACTTCATTGGTTGGATTTATTCCCAAATAAATTATTATTTTATTATTATAGGGATGTTGGGAAGATATTTCGATTGGTTTTCTATGATCTAACAAGGTTCTAATGTCTGAATGAAATAGATGAAGAGGTTCCCTTTTATATGATAGGGGAGGTGATATTTTGGAAATCTTAAAATATTAATTTGAGACCAATTAAATATAAATATTAATTCCTAAAATCGACATTTATTTTAATATAATAAGATATTTTGTTTTAACATAATCATAAAATATATTTTATACAGGTTATGGTATTATTTTAACCTTTAAAATTTTGAATAACCCTCAATTATGCCATTTTTTGTTTAACTATGGTAACATTTTTTTTAAATTTTAAGAGGATTATATTTTTAAATATAAAGTATCAAATGAAAAAAATGTATAATTTCATATATTTTAGACCATATATAATCCCTTTATATTTATGAATTTTTTTTATTATTTTAAATAATTTATTATACCTTTTTTTTGTAAAATATCGTAATTGTCCCTTTTGAAGCTATTTGTAATATTCAAATCAAGAAAATAAATCATGTGAGTTTACATAGAAAAAATTAATTTAATACCCCTAAAAATGTCATATTGACCTATAAAATTCTTTTATCCCTTTAATGAAGTCAAATAATATTTCATTTCATATTTATAATATCATTTAATTAATCGATTCATTAATTGAGTAATTACTACATCATTTTTTTATTATTTTTCATAATTATTTCCTCACTAGAAATTAAAATAAATTATTATGATATATATAATGATCATAGATTTTTTATTAATATATATTGTGTAGAATATCTTATATTTATTCCCATATTAAAAATATTATACATATAAAAAATATTAGTGTTAAATTTGGTCTCTCCAATTGAGTTTAATAATATTAATGTAATTTTCATGGAAGAGTGTCCATTAAATTATTCAATTTAGATATTTATTTGTTAGTGGTCGAATTATATTTCATTAATAACACAATTTCAAGTGTTAGGGTCATTTTATTTTCTTCATAATATTATTTATACCCTTAATTACACTATTAATCATTAATCGTGGCAATAAAAAATATTAATGTTACTACAAACATGGTATTAATATAAAAGAGAAATATTTAATAAATTTTTATCTTATGACTCCAAATATGGAATTAAATTTTCATAATTAAGAACAAATAATTTTATTAAATTTATTTAAAATTAATTCCCTGGACAGAATTTGAAAACATGGTTTTAAATTGAAAACGTCCAAAAAAATGAAATGTTTTTATATCCAAATTCAATGTGAAATTGATTCCAATAACCTAAATTGGATTAAATGATCAAAATTTTATACAATTAAACATTTAAACACATAAAATATACAATTAAAAACTATAAATTATTTAAACTATACAAATGTTTTTATTTAAAATTTAGTATTTTTAATTATTCATCAAATCATGAAAGTTATCATAAAAATAAGAAAAATTCAACCAAATTAAATTTTAATATTATTATTTAAAATATTTGGTTTATTGTGATGTATTAAAATTAAAAAAGGGTATAAAATTATATTTAAACTGGGATCTCCATTAAATGATATTAAAATTATGTTTTAGAAATATATATCTTTTAATTCATAAAATTATATTTATTCTTACATTATTCATATCAAATATATTTAATGAGAGAAAAAAATAAATTCAGTATGTAATAAATATATTTTTTTAAAATCCTTCAATAATAGTGTTTTTTAAATTTATAGAGTTATAATTGATTTTGTACATATAATAATATTTTTAATAGAAATGGTATTTACTTATTTTTCAGATAGTTATTTCATTTATTTCTAGTTAACTAATAACGAAGGAATTCAATTTTCATAAATTCTTAAACCATATTTTCATAATTTAGTTAATAATATTTGTAATTTCCATTCCATCAGTTATGAGTTAAATATAAAAATACGTTAATTAAAATATTAATAGTGTAGTATTTGGGAAAAACAGTATCTTGCATGTAAAAAATCTATCAAAAGACTCATCATTGAATGTAAAAAAAGAAAACCATACCATTGAATATACCGAAATGTTGTATAAGTGTATCATGTAGTAAAATCTTGACTTGGTGTTGCATAAAAAACAAGAATAACAATGTTCTTTAAAAAACATGTTATATTCTATCTTGGGTGAAATGAAAAATTTAAAAAGATCAAATTAATTGGAAAGAAAATATTTCACAAAATCATTGGGTGTTAGAGAGAATATGTTTGTGGAAAAATATTGGTGACTAAATTATAATGATGTAATAATAATGAATATGGATGAATGGTTTCAATGTTTATATCCATCAGTTGGGTTTGAGAATAATAATGGGTAGTTTGTCTTTTAGTTGGTAGTGAAATTCATAATTAGAAGTAATCTATTTTTTATATTTTTCAATTGGTGCATATAATTGTAGTGATGAATAACCTATTTTACATATTCCTTCATCTTATTTAGAAAATCAGAATGTCAATCTAAATCAGACTGATGAATATTTTAAAAGTCATAATCAAGCTGAAGACGTGAGAAGATTTGAGAAGGTTTGAGAAGTATCAATAAGAATAAAGAAACATGGAAGAATTAAAATATGTATAATAAATTAATGGGGATATGTTGTTTTAGGAAATTTTTATATGGATGAAAAAAATTTATATTCCCTTTTAATCCATTTTTAGAGAACCTATTAAAGTTTTAGTGTACTTTTAACATTCTAGCAGATCTGAACACTATTCACATGTGGATAAAGAGAGAGATGCTCTGATATTTTAGGGAGATGGAGTTTCCAGATTGGGAATTTCTGAGGATGTTCTCCAGATAGATAAAGAAGATGAAGAAGAAGAATGAAGATCATATTCAGTGATTGTAAACTAGACTAGGTCATCAAAATATGAAATCATACTTTGATTTTCATACTTAGTCATAATTAGTTTAGACAGGTATCATTGATATTATAGAAAAATTATATTTCTATACTGACCAATTAGTCTAATTAATTAGAATAGGGTTTTAGAATGAGTATCATAATGATGTCCAGATAATATCTTACTTGTTTCTTGGTAAGATAGTGTATAATGTTTTTTAAATTTCATATCTTTATAAGTTAATAAGGTTGCACAATAACATGCTCTGATGAAATTAGATAATGTTTGTTAACATTATACAAAAATTTTTATTTCATCATTTCATGATACTTGAATCACATGCACTGTGGTATATAACATATTATTTCATAAATTCAATGGTATATCCTACTTGTTGTATCTATATAGAAGGATTGTTTTCTAGTAGATTGTTTGGTATTATATTATTTTCCAACCATAACATGGATGTAACTACACTTGTTGAGTATTGAACCTAGTAAATGTTTATGTCTATGTGAATTTTTGATAATTATTTTTAATAAAAGTGATAAATTTAACTATCAAAATTTTTTAATAATATTTATTTCCCAAATCTCTATGTTATTTTTTTTATACTCAACGAAACTATATAATTTAACTAATGAAGTGAGTATAATTAAATGAGACTACTGGGTTTCGACTATTTTATGGCCATTGGTCAATATAACCATTGGAAGCTAAATTATTAACGTTACAATTTTTTTTATAAATTAAAATGATATTGGAAATATAATATTGAAGGAAGAGTCGATGGAATCATCTAATAGTCTCAAGGCATATGAAGCCCATCTATTAGAGCATGGGAAGGAGGTAACATCACTTTTCTTTTTACTGGACCTAGCCCAAGTCAAACTTCAACACCTGAAGCTTGAATGAAATCACATAAGGGAGAAGTTCAAGCTGATAGAAATCACAACTTGGAAAAATATTTCCGAGCCGCCCCAAGATTCTATCACCATAGCACACATTACACTTAAGTCTTTTGTAGGTGTTATAATGGTCTATGTAACGCGGCTATAACTACTTTGTTTAATACTTTAATATAAATAATATTTTTATTTTTTCTTATGGTAATGTTTTCGAATTTCAAATATCCAGATAAATGTAGGATTAATTTATAGTTCTACATTACAAAGGAATTTTGAAAAAAAATCCTTATTTAAAATATTTAGGTAAAACTATAATAATTAATATTGTGAAATTATTTTAATAAATTGGTCATTTACATTTGTGTTCAGCAAGAAAGATATAGTCTAATAAGATCAAATTAATTTTTATTGAATTGTAATGTATGAATAATAGCATACCCATATGAATAGTGAAGTATTGTAATGAATAGTATACTGACCAAAAATATTTATACATCACCCATGAATGTATAAATACATTTTAGACATCATTAAATTGAAAACATGATCGTAGATTATGTTTTGGTATTTTTGCATGTCATAAATTTCTTATTTACAATTTAATAATTTAAAATAGAAATTTATTTTCATAAAATTTTATCATAAATTGTTACTTTATTTTTTTATGGTTATACTATAATTTTATGTGACTTTGATTACATTCTTAAGGTGTTATAAAAATAGTTATAGTTTTCATGTTGTATTTTTGGAATAAATAATGATTTTATTTAAAAATTAAATTAAAAATATTTAGAAATTTATTTTTATAAAATGAAGTTCATTTATGGATTCAGAGAATCTATATTAGGTTTGAGTGAATTTTTCACATTTGTCAGATACAGTTGAATTTTTAGTGAATATTAAAAATACAATTTGGAGTTTCGAGTGTTTAATGACATCATTAATGATGTAGTAAGGATGTAAGATTTTTGCTTGACTTATTAATAGTGAAATATTCTATGAGGTGTTCCAAGTGGCCAATACCATGGGAAAATACTATGGGAAAGCCTTTGGTATTGCAAATACCATCGATGAGGTGTCCCTTGGAAATTAATAAATTATTCCCTAACTTTCATTATAATTAACAATCTATTTCCTCATTAATTTCTTTTCAAAATATACTTCAATGATGTCCTGGTCCCCTTACCTCCAAATGTGTCTTCAGGCCTCCCAAGGTCATGACCTTCAAGATTTAGAAGTTACTCTTCAAGGTAAGGGAATCTTTCACCCTCCTCTTTTAATTCACGACTTCCTTTATGTTATGTCTTCTAGTTTGCATCTTATTATTTTGTTTTATTTTATGAAATATCCTTATTACTATCCAATTCATTTCAAAATGATGAGATAACCTTTCCACTCACATCATTTTATTTTTTGAATTTTTAGGTGACATCATTAGGTTGCCGAATGTTTTGTCAAAGAAATCACATTTTCTATTTTCATTCAAGTTTTATTTTTCATGTGGTCTTTCATTCAAGTAATAACACCATGATATTATATCTTTATATTATGTTCCTTTACTAAAAATTGTTCATTTATTGATGGTTTACCCTTGTCCCATATCTTTTTATTATTTTCTAAAAAACCATATTATATAGTCGTAATGCTGTTGAAATTGCGTCTCAAAATTTCTCTCTCTTTATCTCATGAAATTCTAATGTTTTATATTTGTGAATAACTAGATGTATTTGATTTATATTTTTGTTCATAAATACACAAAAATGATATATTTGACTCTTGAATTGACATACATTTATCTATCACTCCCTTTCCTTGGGTTATAATTGACATAATGATCTTTTTTTATGAATGTTTAAAAAGTAACAATTTTGAAAAGAAACCCATTTATTTTATTTTATATGGGTTATTTATGAAATATTTGATTATGATATATGTGGATCACATGAAATTAAAGAAATATTATGGTTGTGACTTAAATATTCTTCAATGATTGGTTAATAACCATGGTAATTTTTATGACACCTCAGGGATAAACCATGGTAATATGTTCATGAATGTCAAAATTAAATGTTACAACAACATATTCATGTTATAATTCATGTTATTTTTATTATGATATTAATATCATTCCATTTCTCATGCCTTTGTGATTTTTATCATGTTCTTATTAATATTGTTCAAGATCACATGTAAACTATTTCACTTGTTTTCTTTACTGATCATTCTACTCACCCTTTCCTTTGATGTATGTCTCCAGGTTATGAGATGTAGTAATTTTACATAGTATGAACCTATTATGAAGCATTACAAGGGTATTATAAGGATTTATTATTTTGTTTTCCTATATTATGTCCCTAATTTCCAAGACACTAGACATTAAAGATCCTCTCTATGTAAAATGTAATGAAACGTTATGTAATAAAAAAGAAGGATTTTATAGTTGGTATCAAAGTAGAGTTTAGTAATTTATGGAAATTAGGTTATGAAAACTTTAGGAAGAACCATATAGGAATGTATAAATATATTAAAATTTCCTGTTATTTTTTTGAGTATTGATTATGTTGTTTATGAAGCATATACATCTCTATCTGGATACGAGTAGGTAGTGGAGGCACTGGAACAGGTGTACATAGGGGTAAAACCCGAAAATATAGCTTTCAGCTAGACTCTAATGGGAACTGGTACACAACAACGAAACTTGTTTTACTCCTGGTTACGATACTCTTGGATTATATGTTTGGTTAATCAAATGATTTTTAGAAATCATTATTACAGAATTATAGAGAAATGTAACCATTTAAGCCTGACATTTTAAGACATAAAATCCCATATAGTTAGAAGATTCATAAATGAAATAATCTTCTCACTATGGTTTTATTAATTTAAAAATGTAATCCAATAGGAGAAACCATGAAAATGGTGACTACAATGGGCCATGCACTGATGACCCTCCGATGGAAGCCGGAACGGAAGCTTTCATGCAAATGATGAACCAAATGACTCAAGTTATGGGAAGTAAAATGAATCAAGCTAAGAGACTGATCACACCACAAAGGGATTTTTTTGTTGAATCCTTTATGTTTCAACGACTAACAACCTTAAGTGGATCTACTGACCCATTGATTGCTGACGAGTGGATCAACTCTATAGAGAAGACCTTTTTTGTGCTCCGCTATTCAGAGTAAGTGAAGGTCACCATTTCTATATATCCCATAGAGGGAGAAGCTGATCAGTGGTTGAAAATGATTAAAATAATGAGGCCATGAGTGTACGTTGAATAAATAGAGTGGGAAAAGTTAATAGAGATCTTATTCAGTAAGTATTTCCCTCATTCCATGAGAAAAAGAATGGATAAAGAGTTTCTAGTGCTAATGCAGATGGAAAATGAATTTGTGGGAAGCGACGAGATGAACTTCATAAGTCTTTCACATTACACCTCTATTTCATGGATCTAAGTGGTATGGTTGATAGATTATTTAGTGGACAGAGACATCATCTATGGAAGAATATATCCAACCGAGACTATGATAGTTATGAGGAGATCTTACGAAGTGAGATAAAATTCATGCTTATTTTTGGTGAGCTGCAATGGTCTCATATATCCAGCAACAAGAAGAGATATATGGAGCCCATATTAGGGGGGAATTTTGATCAGGGAAGAGGAGGCAAGAAAGTGCAACTCCATACGTGTAATAAATGTCGAAATAAGCATTCGGGGAACAGCCATCTCGGTATCGGGAAATGCTACAAGTGAGGAAGAGATTGCAATATTGCGATGAATTTTCATAGTGAGGTGAAACCTCAACTTACAAACACTAACGACAAGGGGAAGATGGCGTAGACCCTACCTGATGTCTATTTCTTTATGTGTGGACAATAAGGGCACATTCCCAATCAGTATCCAAATATGAGGGTAGTAGAGGTGAACCACCATCATCTACAACAATGGACAAGGGAGAAAGGTTGTTCTTTTGCTATCACGAAAACTAAATTTGAAGCTCTAAATGATGTGGTAGAAGGTACTCTTGTTGTTCTATGATATCTAGAATGTAATTTTTTTGATACTGGTTCTAAAAATTCAATTATTTTCTCCATGTTTTCAATGAATTTAGAATGAACACCCTTTTTTCTAAAAGTACAGTTATCGGTAAAGAATCCTGGTTGGAATATCCAAGCATCATCATTGTTTAAAAACTATAGTATTTAATTTAATGAGAAACATTTTATTGCAAATATTTTAGTCATTCTTATGCTAGAATTAAACAATATACTATGGATGGACTGTCTCTCAATGTATAATGCAATGATCAAATGCTGACGTAAAGAAATCTCAGTAGTCTCGAATGGAAATCCAACAGTTATCTTCCAATGAGAGATATCTCAGCCAGATCTTTTTCTAGAAGAACCCCTATATCATTTTTATAGAGTTTATTAGTGAAGAAGAAGAAGGAGATGAGAGTTTGAGGATATAAAATGTCCCCATTGTCTAGAAAATATGTTGACGCTTTTACTGTGGAGTTACCCGAACATCCCCTAGAAAGAGAGTTAGAGTTCTCTATTGAACTCGTACCTAGATCCCCTCCGATATCAAATTCCATGCATAAGATGGAAAATGTGTAGCTAAAAAAATTAAGGAATGAAATCCAATATCATTTGGAGAAGGAGTTTTTCTAACCGAGTGTGTCTACTTGGGAGAACCCGTTGTACTTGTGAAGAAGAAGGATGGAACGATGCAGATATGCATTGACTATAGAGAACTGAACATGATCAAAGTGAAGAAAAAATACCGTCTTAAAAAAATTGATGACATATTTGACCAACTTCATGGGGCTCAATTATTCTCTAAGATTTATTATCGATCTAATTAACAACAATTGAGGGTGAAGTAAAATGTTATTCCAAGAAATACCTTCCGATCAAGATATGGGCATTATGAGTTTATTGTTATGCCTTTTGGTCTGACTAATGCACCTTCTATTTTTAGGGATATGATGAATAGAGTCTTTAAGTATTACCTTGATAACATTGTGGTAGTTTTTTGTAGATGATATTCTAATATATTTCAAAAGTCACGGAGAGAATAAAGATCATCTAATGGTTATTTTACAAACTATATTGATGGAGAGGTTTTTTAGGAAGTTCAGTAAATGTGAATTCTGGTTTCAACATGTTTCCTTTTTGGGGAACATTATAACCAATGATGGAATCATAGTTATACCTTCAAGGAAAGAATTTGTAAAGGAGTGGCCTCAACCTACAACAATAACAGTGACTCATAGTTCACGTGGATTATCAGGATATAATAAGAGTTTTGTGAAAAACATTTCATGACATTCTAATCAACTAACCAATTTAACTCGGAAAGGGGACAAGTTCATCTAGAAAAAGGAGTGTGAGGAATATATCCAAGAGCTAAAGAAGATATTGGTTACTTCACCCATGTTAACTATGCCCTCATGTGGAAAAGTATTCATTATTTTTAGTGATGCATATCTAAAATGGATTGGGGGAATCATCATGAAAATTTAAATGGTAATTGCTTGTGAATCTCGACAGTTAAAGACTCGTGAGAAAAAATATCCTATGCATGATATGGAGTTGGTTGTAGTCATTTTTTCTCTGAAGATACTGAGGCACTATCTTTATGTTGAGAAATGTGATATATATACATACCATCAGAGTTTGAAGTATATTTTCACACCAAAGGAATTGAACATGAGATAGAAGAGATGGTTCAAACTTCTTAAATAATATGATTGTTCAATTAATTATCGTCTTGGAAGTGCAAACAATGTCGTTGATTCATTATGAAGGAAATATCTAGTTGTTCGTTCCATGATAAGGATTCAATGGGATCCTTTGATCGATGACCAAGTGAATATGGACATGGGAATTATAAGGGTAGGGAAATCATAAAACATATCCCAAATGGTTTCTCGACTGTCATTACTATAGAATATCAAGAAATCATAGAAATAATATACTTTGTTACAGAAGAAGTATGAGGCTTTGAAGGGTGGGAAGTTTCCAGATTTCAATTTTGATCAAGAATGTGTATTGAAATTTCTTACAAGACTATGTGTTCTACTGACTCTGGAAATAAAGAAGGAGATAATAGATGAAGCTTATAGCTCTATATTCTATATATATCCTAGAAGCATAAAAAATATATTGGGACCTTTGTTATCATTATTGGTAGGATAATATGAAAAAATTTATTGCTGAATTCAATTATTGGTGCCTGGTATGTCATCAATTGAAGGAAGAGCGTCAACTTTTTAAAGGGGTATTGCAACCCCTACCCATACTAACATGGAAGTTGGACAATATCACTATAGATTTTTTCACTGATATCTCAGAAACTTCCATAGTAAACAATGAGATATGTGTTGTTGTGGACTGTTTCAACAATACTGCCCACTTTATCTCCATCCAGGAATATTTTTATCCTGATCAACATTCCAGGATTTACAAGAAGGAAGTGGTAATGTAGCATAGAGTTCCATATTCTATCTTATATATTCATGATCCAAGGTTCAAATCAAAATTCTGAGGAAGTCATCGACATGCTTTGAGCACTGAATTTAATTTTAGTACGGTCTATCACCCCCAAAATGATTGCCAATGTAAAGAACTATTAAAACACTCGAGGACAAGTTGAGAACTTACTTAATGGAATTTAATGGAAGATGGGATCAACAAATCCCTTTAGATGAGTTCTCTTACAACAACATCTTCCACTAGAGCGTTCAAATGGCACCCTATGATGCTCTACCTAGGAAGCGATGTAGAAATCCTACTTGTTGGGATGAAGCTAGTGAGAGAAAGCTTCGTGGGCCTGATCTTGTGCAAGGGATGAAAAAGAAGACCATTCCATCTAGCAACACATTAAGGCTGCTCAGAGTCAGAAAAAGAGCAATGCTGACAACCGTCTAAGGGAATTGGAGATTGATGTTGGTGATAAATTCTTTCTTCAAATTTTAGTATAGAAGAGATTCATAAGGTTTGGGAAGAAAATGAAGCTATGACCTAGTTACATTGGCCCCTATAAAATCCTTGATCGCATGGGAAAAATGGCTTATCACATTGAAATGCCTCCAAATCTATCACATGTTCATGATGTATTCCATGTAACCCTCTTGAAGAGTACATACATGACCCTTAACATTTATTAAACCTAGAGGTGGTACCACTTAAACATGACCTCTCTTATGAGGATAATCTGGTGGAGATCTTGGATCGTAGGGACAATGTTCTATGAAAACCAGACTACTCACCATTTAAATGTGTTTTGGAGGAACTGCAAATGTTAGGAAGCCACATGGGAACTAGAGGAGTATATGAGGCAGAAGTACCCACACCTTTTCTCTTCTTTGGGTCAGAGTTAAAATTTAGGTGATGAAATTTGTTAAGGGAAGAAGAATGTAATGGCCCATATTTTTTAATAATATATATTTCTTAAATTTGTGCATTATTTTATTTTATACTCAACAAAACTATATCATTTAATTAATGAAGTGGGTATAATTAAATGAGACTATTGGGTTTCAACTGTTATATGTTCATTGGTCAATATGACTGTTGGATACAAAATTCATAACGTTACAATTATTGTTTATAAAATCAAATGATCTTGGATAATTAATATAGCAAGAAGAGTTGATGTCATCATTCAGTAGACTCGGGCCATATGAAGCCCATCTGTCAGAGCTTGGGAAGGAGGTAGCATCACTAAGATTTTTTCTAGGCCAAGCCCAAGATAAACTTTAAAATGTAAAGTTGGAATGAAATCGCCTAAGGGAGAAGTTCAAGTTGCTAGAAATCACTACTCAGGAAATGTTTTCCGAGCTGGCCCATGATTCTATCACAATAACACATGTTACACTTAGGTCTTATGAAGGTGTTATAAGGTTTTATGTAACACAACCTTAGATACGTTGTGATAACCTTTTATATAAATAAATTTTTTATTTCTTATTATGATAAGTTTGTAAATTTCAAATATCCGGATAAATATAGGATGAATTTATAGGTCTATATTACTAATGAACATTGAAGAGAGGGTATTTTAAAATATATAGGTAATCATTAAATAATTAATAATGTGAAATGATTTAAAAAAATGGTCTTTTATAGTTGTATTCAGTAGGAAATTTACAGTCTAATAAGATCAACATAATTTTTAGTTAATAGTAATGTATGAATAGTAACATACCCGTATGAATAGTAAAGAATAGTAATAAATATTATATCGACCAAAAAGATATAAAATTCACCAATGAATGTATAAATACATTTTAGACATCTTAAAAGTGAAAAAACAATCATAGTTTAGGTTTTAAAATATTTGTATGCCATAAATTTTTTATTTACAATTTTATATTTAAATTAGTGATTTTATATGGGAATTTATTTTCAAAAATTTTAATCATAAATTTTTACATTATTGTCTAATGGTCATATGATAACTTTATGGGACATTGATTTCCTCTTTAAGGTGTTACAAAATGAGTTATATTTTTGAAGTCATATTTTTGGAATAAATAATGATTTTATATAAAAATAGAATTAAAAATTTTAGAAATTTATTTTTATAAAATGGATTTTATTTTTGATTTCAGATCATCTATATTAGGTTATAGTGAATTTTTGGGATTTTTCTGAAACAGACGATTTTTTTTGTGAATAGTAAAAATACTGTTTTGAGTTTTGGGTGTTTAATGATATCATTAATGATGTAATAATGATGTATTCTTTCTGGTCAACCTATGAATAGTTTTATTTTCCATGAGGTGTCCCATGTGGATAATACCATGGGAAAATAGTATTGGAATGCCCCTGTTTTTTCAAATACCACCGATGAGGTGTCCCTTCGAAATTGATAATTTATTCGCTCACTTTTCATATAAATACAAGGACATTTCCTCATTATTCTCATTCTAAAATCCTCGTCAATGATTTTTAGGCCTCCTTACCTTTCATGAAGTCCGCCCACAATTTCATCAAGCCTCTCATGGTCTCAAACTTCATGATTTCGTTGATACATATCAAGGTAAGGGAATCTTTCACCCTCCCTTTTTAAGTCATGACTTCCTTTATGTTATGTCCTCTAGTTTCCATATTATTATTTTGGGGTATGTTCTTGAATATCCTTATTAATTTCCAATTTATGAAAAAAATTTGAGATACCATTTCCACTATCATCAATTGGTTTTCTGAATTTTCAAGTGATGCCGTTATGTTGCCGAATTTTTCGTCGAAGAAATCACATTTTATATTTTCTTTCTGGTTTCCTTTTCATGTGGTATTTCATTAAAATATCCACCAAATGATCTAATTTAATTTTATTCCATACCTTTGATGAAAATTATTCTTTTATTTATGGTATTCCATTTTCACCTCTCTTTTTATTATTTTCTAAAAACCATGTTATATAGAAGTTATGTAGTAGAAATTTCGTCTCAAAATTTCTCTCTCTTTCTCTCTTGAAATTATATTGTTTAATTTCTGTGCATACCCAGAACCATTTAGTTTATATGGGTTTTCATAAATACAAAAATAATTATATGACTAATTCTAGAATTGACAAACATATAACCCCCTCTACCTTTCCAGGGGTTATAATTGACATTATGATCTTGTTTTTAAGAACTTTTAAAACGTCACGATTTGGAAATGAAACCCATTTCATTAATTCACTGTGTCATTATAATGAAATTTTTTATTATAAAATTTGTGAATCACATGAAAACAAACACATATTAAGGGTGCGACCTAACAGTGATCCAATGCATTGGGTAAAGAATTAATCTCTAGATATGACAAGTTTCATGATACCTTGATGAATAACCTTGGTAATTTTTATGACACCTCGGGGATATACCTTGGTGATTTGATAATGAATGTCTAAATGAAATTTTGTAGCAATGTATTAAAGTTATTATTAATGTTTTTTTTATAAAATTCATATTCTTCTATTACTAATTCCTTTATGATATTTATCATGTTATTATTAATATTGCTCAAGATCACATGTCAACAGTTTCACTAGTTTTCCTTACTAAGCCTTCTGCTCACCCTTTCCTTGGATATATGTCTCTAGGTTATGAGACGTAGTAATTGTAATTAGTATGAACCTATGATGAAGCCTTAAATGTGTATTATAAGCAATTTTGATGTCATTTTTGTCTATTATGTCCCTGATTTCCAAGACAGTAGACTTTATAGATCCTCTATATGTAAAATCCAATGAAAAGTTATGTAATAAAAAGGTAGGATTCCATAATAAATATTTATCAAGATGTTATTTTAGTTTCAAAAGGATGTGAACATAATATAATAACAAATCCACGATTCACCACCCTCTCATTGATACGTTAATCATGGAACGAAAATATAACAATTGAAGCAATAATTAGTCGTAACAAAGGATGAAATATTAAATTAATAACCAGAAACAGTTATGTAAAGATATATCTTAATTTGAAATATTTAGATCAAATTTGAACAGATGAATTCATGTCTCAATCAGTTTCCATAGATAATGCTAATCGATAACATCATTGTGCGACCCTCTTCTTATACAAATTATTAAATGTATTTATATAGGTATCATTATATGAGACCTCACAAGTAGGGAACCTATTCGACTGCATAATGTTAATAGATATGTGGAAAATTTTCACTAAATCTATAATAATGTCATATATATGAAAATTCATTATGTACATTAAGTGGTATAATCAATATATATGTTCACCAACTTATATCGTTCATGTGATCAGCTGTATCTCTATAAATTTGATCATACGTATATTGATCATAACATACCATATATTATGGGTTATAGGAGATCATAAAAGGACCTTTATAGTGAAATAAAACCCATGTATAGTTGATCTATATTCAAAAGTTCAACATTTAGAAAAAATATCACAATAGAACATTAAAATTTAGTAATACATATTTAAATCATTATTGAATGTACAATTGATATCACTAAGACAATAAATGATTTTTTCCAACCTTTTTGGAGGAACATGATCATTTTGATCAATGATCATATCATAAGGATTATTATTCAATAAGAGGTGTTTTAGGGCCTTCACTGATCATTATGAGTGATGTTACATGAAGAAAGCGATAATTAGAAACATTTTCATAAAACTGATGATTATAAAAATATTATGGCTCAAATTCCATTATATATCCATCATCTATGCACTTAATTTAATTAAGAGCATCAACATTATTTAACTTCATAGGTACCATCTCATGTCTCCCATTAATTACATTGCATTATAAAACCAATTAACCACATTCAATGAATATATAATCCACATATAATCCATTAATAATATATTATAACTAATGAACCCTAAATTATATGATATGGTAGAAGTTCCCATTGAATTGCACACTACATTAGGTGTAATGTAATATCAGGTTGTACCTTATGATTAGTAGACTACATTATCACCTATGTATCATTAGATAGAGGATTAAAGAAACATGATAATCAATGTATCCTTAATTGATATGCATCATATGCATATTATTTTAGTGCACACCTCACAATCCCCCACTTTCATGTAAATAAATAAAGACATCATAAAAAACATTAAATCAATTTATGAATCCATCCGAAACTCTTTCTTGATATGGATTTATCAAAATATCTTCATTTTGGAATAAAAATTTTACACAAAACTTATTCCTTTTACAAATTTATAGTTCATGTGACCATGATGTCTTCAATAGAATTAAAATAAATATTAAATCCCTATTTCATAGAAGTATGTAAAGATATTCTTCTAGAAAATTATAAATGCTACTTATGATACTAAGGGGTTTGGTGTGATCTCAAAAATTAATAATCATGCCTTTATAATAACAGGATTACCAAAAAAGGTATCATAAACATCATGTGTATGCCTAATTATATCTTTTCCTAGAAATCTAGTGACAAATAAACATGTACCATTCCAATAGAGTATAGGATAACTAATTTATTTATCATTCTTTAAAATAAAGAGATCATGTTTGATGAATACATCCCACATAATTCATCTAATAGATAAGTACAACACATGTCCCTCATGGAAGTAGTTGTAGAAAACATGTGTGATTCATTTAATCTTAGTCATGTGTGTCCTCGTTCTAATTCAATCATGTGATAAAATATCTTTCTCATCATATGAGTAGAAACATCCCATTTCAGACATGTTTTATCCGAATATTCCATTAATTACATTCCCAAAAAACCCCTTATTAGATATGTTACAATGAATTTCATATAAAAGGTATCAAATTATGAATGTATTAATTCTATGTATCATTTATGACCTTAGGATAGAAGTGTTTTTTATAATCATACGTCACTAAGTACATTGATGAATATATGACATTTCATGGGATATACATGATCGGTAAATCTAAATAATAAATACTAACTTATTGTCTAATGATTCCGCAATTTATTATATAATAGAAATATTATCATGACACATAGAACATAGTTATGATAATTTATTAGAGACAAATAAATGTTACATATTGAGGTAATTTTATAATTCCATAATTTTTTAAAGATAATTGAATCACATTTGAATTAATGATAAATGAAGGTTGATTTATTTTATAATAACATTATACATTATGAAGTCATCACATCAATATATTCAATATTGTATACCATGAGACTATACATGTCCTTAATTATTCTGATATTCCAATTTCTTTCACTAATTAATCCACTACAATTTTGTTCATTGCCAACTAAAGATCTAAATATTTCCTCATTCAATTATTTCTCATTTGTGATAGTATATTCAATGGATATATTTATTACATTGGTGAGAAAATTGTTAATTATCATGAAAAATAACTATATTATTTTAATTTTTAAGATCAATTTCTCCAAAGATTCATGGAACCACTCCTAATTTAACAATGAACATCTAAATAAAAATAGATTCATTATTTACATTTGATACAACAACGTACTATAACTCTATTATTGATTCAACCATAGTTTTTTCATTGGAAATATTTCAAGTGATATATATACCATTAAATCCAAACAAAAAACCATATTAAAATATCATATTGTCCCTATTAAATTGGAATCTATAAATAGTGTAACAATTTATACAAAGATTATCCTCTCCTCCAGAGACCAAAAACATATACATAGTTATTATAATGTTCTTCAAAATATTTATTATATCAATCTCGTACCTCTAACTATGAATGGATATGTATTTACTAGTCATAGTTAGATCACTAGTGATATTAGCTTGAGTAGAAAAGTGTCTTACATGATAAATCCTATAGTAAATGCTTTAAAAAATATATACATCCTTTGCAACTCTTTAGAAACATCCATAATCGTATAAATATTTTTTTCATACAACATTGATAAATACCCCTTATTGGATTTGTCCATGCTAAACTAATTTATCACTTACCAATATTTGTGTCTCGATAAAATCAATGTATCCTGTTAGATCTGTCGCTATATATATTTTAACCCAAAATGAATGGAACTTCACTCATGTCTTTCATTAAGAAGCATTTACCTGACCAAAAATTTATAGTTTAATGAGTCAATATATTATTTATAATAAGTATTATGACTTCAAAATATAACATATGAAACACTATTATGATCCAAATAATCATTATGTATACACACGAATCATACATGTTTATTATGAAACCAAACTCTTTAATTGCAAAATCAAACCAGAAATTCCAACTCCATGAAGTCATCTTCAATGTATAAATGCGCCATTTCATATTGTGAACCACAATAGTCATATTTTAAATTTCAAACTCTTAGGGATACATTATATGAATATCCTAGACATAATTATGATTAAGGAATGTGGTTTTGACAACCATTTTATGTATATCGTAATTAATGTAAGCAGCTATGGTGATCAATATCTCAACAGAATTCATCCTCACTAAAAGTGAAAAGGTTTCTTCATAGGTATTAACTTGAATTATCTTATAATCTCTTATAAAAAGGAATTATTTATAGGTAGAAACTGAACCATCCATTTTATTTTTCTAATGGAAAATCTATTTTCCACTTTTGTGCCTCTCCCCTTTTGGTGCATCCACAAAGTTCCAAACTCGGTTGATATACATCAGATCTATTTCATATTTCATATCCTTTAACTATTTCATTTAATTATAACCCTCTATGGACTTCTAATTGGTTGTTGGTTCATCTCCTATGAATCTCACCTCAATATCATTAGCTATGATAAATCTATATTTATGAGCTCTTGATTAATCCCACTAGTCTTTTGAGGTTATCATATTAATTGAGTTTGTTCTTCATTCATAACTATATGTGGAATAGTTTTAACCTATATATCTGTAATAATTCATTTTTCCCTTGTAATTATACATGATCAACTTTCCACCTAATAACACCACAACTTTCATGTTCATTCTAATGAAAAACCCTACATTGGGATACACACACATTGTGTTTAGTAGGATTATAGAAGTAATATCATATTTTTTTTTGGAAAAAACCAAAAAATAAGTACATATTAGATTTAAGAGTCAAGTTCAAGTGAATTCCATCACTATTAAAATTATTAAAATATCTAAATATTCATATATAAAATAATTTATAATTTCCTAGTCTATATGTAATATGGTGTATTTTGGAATAATTTTTATGAAACAATGTTTAGTAAAAATGTTGTATACTCTTGAGCATAACCTCATAAAGAAATATAATGGTCACACTAACTTATCAATGAGCTAAACATGTCTAATAAGGTTTTATTCATCATATTAGAAACATCATTCCATTATTGTTTTCTTAGATGAATGAGCTTTGAAATAACATTAAAATCCTTTAGAGGATAAATGAATTCATAAATAAAGTATTCACCGATCCAATCTGATCAAAGAATATTAATATTTTTTCATTTTTGGTATTCCAACATTTTAAACAAACAACGTGAACATAAAAATAATTTATACTCATATCTCATTATAAACAATTATCCTTACTGACTAAAATCATAGGTAAAAGAAAAAATTATCTAAAACCATCACATTTTTGAGTAATCAATGGTCTATATACATCACTATGTATAATATATACTATTTGACTAGACCATTCAACATTTTTATTAAAAAATTCTAAACATGATACACAATAAACTAGATTCACAATTTTTAAGTTATTCATAATCAAATAAGTCTATCAATCCATCTCTATAGAGTTTTTTCAGCATTCTAGGAATTTATATGTCAGGTGATAATGTTGAAGTAATGTTGCATTGGAATTAATCATATCCTTATTATTTTGAATTTTATAAACAATATTAGCCTTATTTGTAATATATAAAACATTTAACCTATTCCCAATTCCATAAAAAATAAATTCTTATACGTAAGAATCTCATGTTAAAAATACAGAATGAAAATCCCATCTCTTGCAAAACAAGTTACAAAAATTACAATTCTATTTATGGTGGGAACATAATAACAATTTATCAATTCTAGGCGTAATCCAGTGGGTGGACATAGATCATAAGTTATTTTTTTCTAGTGCAGATAATCATTCCATATTACCCAAACAAATATCTACCTCTCCCTCCATCAATTTCACCATATCTCATTATCTATGTTTTTTAGCACATGTGTGTGAGTTAAACCAAATATTTAATAACCAATTATCATATATGGAGAAATCGATCTCAATAAAAATCACACTCAGATGGACTACATGATTATTAAAGAGAGAAATTAAAAAACATACATACTAATATTGAACTATTTTATAGGATATACCTATGAGGGATCTCAATATGACTATCATAGTATAAACCATAACATATAACCCATATATATCTATGGGTGAGTATCACATATAATAAATTTTCATCATGTAATTTTTAATCAATGTACTCCAACTAAAAATGATGAAACCATTAATCATCTCTATTTAGTGATCCATAATTTAAATTTCATTACGACTTACACTAGCTTGATCACATCAATATGTCATGACTATATCTAGAATAAAATAATATTATCAATAATGTTATATTTGATTCTTGTAAAGCTTAATAGATAAAATCCATATCCAAATATGATAAATGGTTTCACTTAACACTATTAATACGGTATATTAACCATTAGGGCTTCCTAGCTAGTGTATACCAATGAAAATTCGATGAACAAGGAAATTAAAAATTTGGGTAACCATATTACATGATTTATTTCATAAGATATTTCATGGGAACCTAAACATTATGGATTTTCAAACTAAATTATCGATGTCTCTACAGGTTCCATTATATATGTATTCTCACACATAGTATTTTAAAGGGTATTATTAAAAGTGTCACAAGTTTAATATACATCCAATATGTATTAAACCCATTATACCATGTTTTATTGATTTGGGTATGCATGCTTCTAATGATTTAGTTTTGGAATATTATTCTATCTACTAGATCAATGTGTCCAATATCATTAATGTGTAACTCTTTATATAGAACACGTGTTTAATTACATACCCAAAAATATAAACAAAACATTTTTATATATATCTGAATTTATATCATTCATAGGATATCTAAAACATTTCTTATAAATTCTTATAGTTTTATGATACTGACAATCTACACATGAGTAAGCACAAAGGAAAAAATACCCATCCCTTCACCTTTATTGAACAAGGAATAATCTTCCATGTTGGTGGGTAGTCCAATCCCATGTTTCTATCCTTATAGAGAAAGTATTCAATTATAAAATTCAATTTATGACATCTATATCATCCAATATATAAAAATTGAATTAAAATATGTCCATCAAGATCCAAACTCCAAAATAACCAAGGTCATGTTAAATGAAGAAGAAATAATATAATATTTCACCTAGCATGTAATATAATTTTTTTTCTCATAGAAATAATATATCACATAAATAAAAAATAAAAAATCTCCCAAAATCATGAAAAAATTTATTATCATGAGAATTCAAGAAATTATAAAAGTAATTAAACATTTTATTTATCTTCAAAAACTTGACATACAATCTCTGAGAATAATTTACTAAATAATTAAATCAAATAAAAACCTAGTATTCATGATCTATCTTCAATGATTCAATGTATATGAAAATTGAATAATAGAATTTACAATTAGAGTTGAGTAACATATATTTTTCTCTAAATTTTAAACTTGACAGAGATCAACTATGTAAAAAAAATGCATCCATCCACTGAGGTGGTATTCCAGTCTATAGATCCATGATCATATCATGAAAAATCATAAAACCCATAGGGTTATTCGTTACCTTGCTGTTCATGATGAATGCTACTACATGAGGGAAAAAAGATTAAAAAATATTTAAATAGATTATATGACCATAAAAATAGGAGGAATCAAATATATTTATATGTATATCATTTATAGTTTTCATTTAATAAAGAGCATCCTCCATATGTAATGTTTCAGATGACATTACATAGATCCCATTCATACATTTCCATTAGATAATCCCTAGATATATCTCAATGAATATGGAATCCTTATTTAATTCATCGATAAGGGATTATAACTGATGAACGATACAAGAGAAAATGTTTACTTAGTGCTAAAAAATGACTAAACTATGTTAGGTGTAAGGAATTAAAGAGTTGTATCACATTCTCACCATACTATATTAGAAAAAAATGTATTCTTAGTCTTAGGATTAATGATATATTGAAACCAACATATCCTTAATTCATATGCATTATTTGAATATTATTTTAGTGAAAATACAACTACAACAAACCAATATGATGACCATCGATCCATGATAATTTGGTAATATAAATATTCTAGAGGATTTCATCATACCATCTCTGATATTCTAAATAACAAATATAAATTAATGATATTGTATTTAAATTAATATACATTACATGATATAATATTTATATATGATAATGAATCATTATTGACTTTAGTTTAGACACACTAACATGAAATACCTAGTTGATATAATTAATTTATTTCCTTTTTCCCAAAAGTTAACAACACCATGGCTCCCATTTTTAAATTTATCATTTTATATCATTATTTTGTTATAATTATACACTAATATTTACATAACTAACATACCAAATTCAAATATTTAATTAATTACACTATTCATTATTTTACATCATCTCACTCTAACTTACCCATTATTTCTCAAAGTAGGAATGATATGGAAACCCAAGGTACTCCTTTAGAAATAAAATGATGCTCATAAAATAGAATTCTCAAATTTTATTTATTAATTAATTTTTTTATTTAATTTGATACAATTCCATCAAAAAAATTTGTTCCTCTTTTTTTCATGTTTTTAGAACATTGAGGCAAAACTGATAAAAACTTTTCCGATTGGATCGATAGTTTTAGATGACCTTATCCAATATAGATATAATGATTTGGTTTTGTCATAGTATCTGATTTCAGTTTCATTATTTCAAAAATTTCTACATTAATGTAATATTATAAAGAATGATTACATTGAAAAAATATGTGAATTGGGTTATATTACTTTTGGTAAAATCAATCATGAAAAATAGAGGTATACTTATGTTTTTATATATTACATAAATGCTCATATATATTCGGTATATTTGGCCATATAAAATTAAATTATATTAAAAGTTTATGAGATATAACATTCATGTATAAAATTCAAATGGTAATCCTAGAATATGGTTTATTGTAAAGAATTTTATATATGAAAATATTATATTGAATAAGGTAGATGAAAAATACGTTTTATCATTCGAATCATCCAATGTTGGATATCATTATTTTAACTATTTTATACGATGACATTCATGGAAGAAGTGATGCATTCATGCAATGAATATAGTTCGGTAGTAAATGAAACAAACTAACCTAAAATACCATCATTAACTCGATCCCAACTCGATTCTATATATAACCAAAGGGAGTTCCCAATCCCTATAGGATGGAGAATAGCACCTGGACATCAAAATAAAAATGAGGTAATTATTTCACCACACCTAATGTAGTTGACATGGAATATATATAAAAAGAAGAAAGAAATTGCAGAATAACAACTAGTATAAATATATTTGACAACTGAAAGGAAATATATGAAGTGATACAAATAAAAAAAATCAAACGAAACTCCAGGGTACATGTCCAAAAACTAAGGAAAACCAATATAGAAACTAGACATTACTTGTGATATGTGGGTAACATATGACCATATCACCACCAGAAGCCCATACATAGACTAAAAAACCATTACACATCACTATGGTGCCATGAATTTCCTTGTATATAATGACATAACTCGGTCTAAACACCATCAAAGGGGTATTCCATGTGTGTGATAAACAGTCTCATTAGGACCCTTATGGGTGTTTCATATCAATTCTCTATACAAGAAATAAAAATATGCACATTTTAAAGAAAACATGGATTTATATTTAGTGTGGTTGTTTGTATCAAAATTAGGTTAAATATTTCCCATTTTCTAAAGTTCAAAAATAATCCTAGTAAAATCATTTTAAATAATAATTTCTATAAATATAGTTAAATTAAAAACATTTATATCAACTACAAAATAGTATAATTCTAGGCATATGTAAATCACTCTAGTGAACATAACATACCAGGCTAGAAGAATACTAGTACCAAAATCAATGAATCATGCACACTCAAGTCCTTATAACTTATTCCCAAATATCATCAAAGCACCCCACGAGTGAACCCATTAATAATGTAATGATTAAGTCCCTATAACTTTGTCCTAGGTAGCAGAGAAACACCCCATGAGTTAACCCCCCCCCCCCAAATAATAAAATGGATGGTATCCATATTCTACACCATCTTCCTATGTTCCCAAGTATTCCCATGTTCTGTGTTTCACAAACAATTACAACGTTTTTTTCACAAAATATTTCAAACAACCATTTTTTTCAACATAAACTGAAAACCCATTTCAAAATGCTTTGAAAATATCACTTCCCATTACACAAAACCTATAGAAAACACATATCTCATAGAAATTCTATTTACACACCAAAATATATCATAGAATGTTATTTATAAATCAATATATAAACATTTGATCAACCAGGGTTCATTTAAAAAATTCTTGTGATGAGACCATCTACATCAATATTGGGTCGCACATTCCATCAATGGCATACGCTAATAATAGAAATAATGAGAAGACACAAATAAAGGTTCAGGAATTTATTCCCATAAATTAAAATTGCATTATTAAATCAAATCATACTTTTTAGAGGGTAAATCACAACATTCCTCAATGAAATTTTACCCACCACACAAAAAACAACAAAAGACATTCCCTCAAAATAATTTTGTTCAATAATAAGAGAGATGCAGCCTAATCACAATAGTGATAAAATAAAAAAACAATATTAAAGGAGTGGAGACACCCAAAAATCACTTAGAAGGGTACATAGGGTTCAAGGGAGGAGTGACATGATGAATGAAGAAACATTAGATGTACAATGAGACCAAAAACTAATAGTTCAATGGATTTATTGTGTAAATATGATACTTATGATGCAAAAACCTAAAAACATGTTTACACTTAAATACACATTGCTTTGTAGTGAATTATCAAGATAGATTATTTTATGGAAAAAATGGGTCTTATAGTGTAAAATAAATTTTTTAAATTAAAATAATATAATATTTTTCAAGATTCTTTTGTTTTATAATAGCTTAAAGGATGTTTTGAATGAATGAATTATTCCTTAAACTATAACATATGAAGTAAAAGTATCTAAAATATAGTATATACCCCAGGCTCTGTAGAAACGCTGAAAAAATAGATCATAATATCTCAAACCATTAAAAAAGTTCTCCTCTAAATATAATGGTCATTCATTAAAATCCATGATGTTACAGTATACCATCCATAATACTTTACATCCCTCATAAGTCTTGGGGAAGAAAGGTGCTCCAAAAAGAGGTATGTCCACCTCTCCCCCACCCATGTTCCAGGATCCCAAGACTTGTGGTAATCTAATCTATGTCACCATAAATATTTGAACAAAAAATGTAGACTTATAATGTAATACTTTCACCTATGTATCAATGATCTCTACTAAATTCACTACAAATGAAATTTATGGCTCCAACTCGATTTCTTATCAACTCAAAACATGAGAGTGATGGGGATGATGCATCCATATATGAGAAATGTGCAGAACATCATGAATACAAACCAAAAAAGAAATTAATTACAAATTATATGAAATGTTCCCAAATTTCTCAGGGACATAAAATGGTCCAACATATTTCAAAACCAAATTTCCTATTTTTCCAAGAAGATGGTGCCCCATTCAAGGAGAAACATTCATGAAAACAGGGCCACCAATGGAAAACTATAAAGCTAAACATCGAAGAGCAACATATAATTTTCAAATATGGGATAGAAGTAAATTACATCATATAACATGAATCCTCATCAGTGCATCCTAAATAAAACTCAATCACCCAAGGGAGGCATCTCCCTCGTCTTCCCTACAAATAGGTGATATTAATTTGTGACCATACAAAGACATGAAGGGATATATTTTGATCTAATATTAATAACTAATGTTATATAAAAACTAAAATAGTCTTAGATGGATATCCCATTATCCGCCGAAATCCAAGATGCTTGCATAGAGCATATCCTTAAAGATATGAATAACTTGATTCATTTAACAATCCATATTTTGTTGAGAAGCTATAATCATGATGAATAAATTCACCCTCACCTCCCAATGAATCTTATAAAATTCAGTGGAAAACCTGGTATCCATATCTGATACAAAGGTATAGGGAACCCCATGTATCCTCACAACCTCCTCGACATAAAACATACCTTATTTTTCATCCTTAGTGGTTCCATTAAATAGAATAGAATGGGTGATTTCATCAATAGATCAAACTCTAACAATATATAATTATTCCCTTATGATAATGGTCAAAGGATAAAAACCACCATCATTTAGAATTTTTCAAAAAACACACCTATGATACCCTCAGAAGATGGAACCCAAACTGATTTTCTATATACATGAATGGATTTCCTAATCTTTATTGGATGGCGAAAAGAACCTGGGAATCAAAAATAACCAGAGTGATTGATTTCACCAAACATAACGAAGATGAAATAAAATATATATACATAGTGGAAAGAAATAGTGGATGAAAAAATAGAAGAGATATATAACGTAACTGAAATGGAACAACCGAAGTGATACAACTTAAAACAACTAAACCAAACTCCAAGGTATAGGTTCAAAAACATATGACAACCAAACCTGAAAAAAGATACTCTATGACATATATGGTAAACGTCCCACCATATCACCCCCAACTACCGATGCATAGATCATAGGAACCTCATTAACCCACTATGGGGTGTTTCCTTTCCCAACATAAAAAATACATAACCAGGTATAAACACCAGCAAAAGGGTGTGTAGAGTGTAAGATAAACAAGCTTAGTAGGATCCAACACAAGTTATCAATACCAAGTATCTATACGAACAATCCAAATATTATCATTTTAAATAAATAATAATATGATACATATTAAGGAAGTTTATATCAGAATAATGGTAAATATTTTTTGTTCCAAAATTCCTAATCAATCTAGGTAAAACATTTATTAATAATATATTCCATAAATATATTTTCAGACACAACATCTATATCAAATCCAAAAAAGTAAAAAACCAAGCATAGGAAAATCACTATAGGGATAAGAATTGTCCAGGATATAAGACTAATAATAACCAAATCAATGACTAGTCAAAACTCAAGTCCTTAAAACACATTCATATGACGCATATGAACACCCCTGGTTTAAACCCTATAACAATGTCAATATTAATTCCCTTAAACACAGGATTGGGGATCATAGGAACACCCTATTAGTAACCCTATTATAATAAAATGTATTATGTCCCTATGATACACCCTCTACCTAAGTACCCATGGATTCCCATGTACTGCATTTCCCATATAATTTCAAATGTATTTTGATTATCAATTTTAAACAACCATTTTTATTGATGTTCTTTTTAAAAACCATTTCACAATTATATTAAAAAATCCATTATAGTTTTCCTAAAACTAATGGGTATCTCATATTTTATAGAATATCCATTTATTGAAATAAATTAATCATGAAAATTTATTAATAAATAAATCTACTAAACCCTCAACAATCAAGGTTCTTTTAAAAAGGATAGGTATAAAACAACCTACCTCAAACATGGGTCACACAAAATAGTGATAGGATCCATCAACATATGAAGGAACACAAGGAAAATATTATGGGTCCTTTCATTTATTTATTAATCATAAAATCACATTCATCAAACAAAATAAATGATAGAGATATATGATCACAATATACCATAGGAATTTGCTCCTACTCCACTAAAAACAATAATAGATATGCCACTATAAGGAGATCACATAATGGATTAAGGAGAACCATGGTGATACACGTATAATCAACCAATTAAAAAGGATTGGAGATAGAAAAAACCACATGAAAGGTTACATGGTTTGGATAGATGAGAGGCCTACTGAATTAAGAAACCTCATATGTATAGGGTGATAAAAGGTGACTCTGTGAAATGAATTAATATCATAAATACGATAATTATGGTGAAAACTCATCATAATGTATTTAGGTTGAAAAACATGTCACCTATGATTTAATTTTCTTGATCGATGATTTTATGATGTAAACATGGGTCTTATAAAACTACATTAATTTATAGTGTTAAAAAGAGTTTACAACATGATAGATTATTATGTATTAAACCATCTTATGGTTGATTACACATTATAAACTTATGTTGTAATCTATTACTTAGGATATGAAATTATCTAACAATAAATCTACACCCCATATTCTATAGAAACTCCCAAAATATACCATATACCTATGAACATAAAAAAAACATTCTTAAACATCAAAAGAGTTTACCTTAAAGTATATGATTTAACAATTTATCCAATATAAGACATTCTATCCTTAGGATGTCACATGAAATAAGGGTTATTTGGAAATAGATGATTCCATTGATCCCTCACTAATGATTCAATCTCCCAATCCTTGTGAAAATATGATCTGCTACACCATAAACATCTTAATGGTGAGATAGACTTCATATTACAGATATTCACCTAATAATCAAGTATCTCAACAGGATACTATACAACAAATATTTAATGACCCAAGATTAACTCTTATAAAATTTGAACGCGATAGGGATCGTGATTTTACTTACTAAAATGAGATATGTAGACAAAAATCATGAATAATTGTCAAAAAAATTTGGTAATTCCAACTGATATAAAACATTACTATGCTTCCCGGTGACCTAAAACACTCCAATATTTACAAAAGAAAATTTTACATTTTTCAAAAACCCAACCAAAGAGAAACTTTCAATAAAACATTGTCACCAATGGAAAAATCCAAGGGATGGAGTTGAAAATATACATATTATGTCAGTCGTCTCTACACATTAACATAACACTGATGTATATCCTTAATACATGATATCAACTCTAAAATGAGACAATGTCCCCTAAGAGAGGCCTCACCAACATATTCCCAAATGAATTATGATCTAAATGAGTGATTATATAAATACTTGAAGGTATGTATTCTAAATGAAAAATGATAACTATTTTAATATGAAAAATCATCAAATCCAAGATGGTTATCCCATGATCCATTGAAATTCAAGAAATAGCCATGAAGTATATCCTCCTAGATTTTTATAGAATGATATTTATGACCATCCATCTATTGAAGATTTGATGTACTCAACATTACCTATGTCACCATTCCCTCTTGAATAATATTATATACTAAAGAGGTATACCTAGGATCCCCATCCAAAATAATGGCATAGGGAACTCCATGTAACCTCACAACCATAAGTAAAAATAATATACCTAGATCATCAAGTTTTGTGGTGTCCCTAATTGGAATAATATTAACTTATTTAATCAACCAATAAATCACCACCGAGATATAATTATTCCCTTAGGGACATGGTTTAAAAGATCAGACCCACATCTTATAAAATTTTATAAAAAACTGACCCAGGATACCCTCAAAAACTACCACACAAATCAATTCTCCACATAATCTAATGGTTATCCTAATCCCAACGTCCAGGATACTAGTACCCGAGTATCAAAAATTACTAGTTCTAATAAATATTCCAAACCAAGAAGATGAAATTCAATATATTTACATATGATGGTGAAAAAATGTAAGAAAACATGAATAAAGATACTCAATCACTAAAAGGAATCAACGTAAGAGATAAAACTCAAAAAAATCTAAACCAAAATTTATGGTACATGTTTGAAAAAGGATAACCAAAATAAAAATGAGATAATCCATGTGATATGTGGGAATTGTTTGACCATCACAACATCAACTGTCCATAGCCATATAAAAGAAACCATAATTCATTAATATTTCTCTTGGATAATCCCTATATTAAAATTTATAACTAGGATTACACATTGTCTAATGGGTGTTCATGGAGTGAGATAATAAATTTTGGTAGGATCCCACCCAGGTGATCCATATCAATTATTTATAAAAATGATCTAAATATAGACATTTTAAGCCAAACATGACATGATAAGTTGTAATGAATTTTCTATCATATTCATGGAAAAAGTTTACTTTATCCATAGTTCTAAAACTGGTCTAGTAAAACCATATCAAAGAACAATTTTGGTACACATATCCCAAATAAAATTATATTAATATAATTCAAAATAGTTAAAATCCATTAATAGGAAAATTCTTCAAAAGATCACAACAGTTCTGGAAAATAAACTACTCATACCATAATAAATTAATTGTTCACTCTCAAATCCTTAGAACACAGGCCTAAAAAGCAGAGGAAAACCCCCTGATGAACTCCCCACCAATTTTGATATTGATTCCATAGAAAATAGGCCAAGGGAGAATACTATTGCCCCATGAGTGAATTTGTTAACAATAAATTGAATGATTTCCCTAATATACACATTCCACCAAAATACACAAGGCTATCCATGTACGGAATTTCCCAAATCATTTCAAAGGGTTTTTCACAATCAAATTTAGACAATTATTTTAATCAAGTCTTATTTGAAAACAAAATTTTATGTTATTTTAATCACCCAATTTCCTTTATCCAAAAAACGGGGAACCCCTATTTATAGAGAATCGATTTATTAGTATAAATAAATAATGATAATTTATTTATAAATAAATTTATAAAAATAGAATCAATCAAGGATCATTAAAAATATATAGATATTAAAACACCTACATAAAACTCATGTCACACACACCCACAATGATAAAAACTAAATAGGAATTAATGGAAAGAAAAAAGGTCCCAAAATCGATTCCCATATATTAGAATCATATCCCAGTAACAAAATTAATGAAATAGTGTGTATATCACAACTTACTCAAGGAACATGCACTCACCGCACTACAACCAACAAAGAAAAATCCCATAATGAATATTAAACATAAAATATTTGAGAAGTGAAAAACCCACCATAGACATCAATCATTAAATGAAGTGATTCGGAAGGAGGGAATACACTTGAAATTTCTTGGACAGATACCTTGTGATTGAGAGAGGAGCATCATTTCTAATGAAGAAACATCATATATGCAACATACCTACAGAGGGATTTATAATGTAAAATGATAATTACTTAATACACTCACCACAACATGTTTAATTAAAAATATGTTTCCTTAGATTGATTTATCCTTACTGATAACATTAGGTTGTAAAAGATAGTCTTACAATATGAAAGTAATTTGAGGTGTAAAAATAATTTTAGGGACTAAAAAATTATTTTGTTGTAAACCATCATATGGATGGTTACAAACAATTTATTTACACCATTATATATATATTATGTTGAAAAAGTGTATAGTGTGTACTATGGACCATTAATTATATAAAAAATCCCAAAAAAATATCCCAATACCTCTGAACACAAAAACATACTATTAAATAGTGAAAGAGAATTCCTTTATATATAGGATGTTACAGTAACATTGACTAACATATTATAAATGTATGATAAAATGGATATAAGTTGGATGAGGGAATATAAACTGAGGTTCTTCCATGAGATGGTGTGTTCTTGAACTCATCTATTTGTCTACTGATTCTCCCTCTCTTTGTATCACATTCTCTTATGTCTTTTCTACTATGAGATACTAGCATGTCATGTGAGGAAAAATAATTGATCTCAAATGTATATTTATTTGGTATATATAATGGATAAACCTGGAAGGAGGGATTAATATTGGATACATATTTTGTGGTATTTATTAAGAATGGATGAAGAACACATCATCTTGACTAGTGTAAGGTTTTCACAATTCAATATTTTAGAGTATACATGGTTTCGATTTTCATACACAAATATCATGGTTTTTTATTTATTAAGAACATTAACTCCATATATTAAACATTAAAATATCATAATAATCCTATAAATGGAATCATATCCTTATCATTTGAATTGAATTTAAAAATCATGTGTTTAAAATGAAGTAATTAATAAATCATTCAATATACTGAAAATAGAGTACTATATTTTCATTATAATATAACCAATACCATTAGGTGAAATTGGATTTAAAACTAGGTAGGCCTATAATGATTGATGAAACATTGATAAATTAATACTTTATAGATTAGATCATCATGTGATTAATCGCATGTAGCTTCAGTTTAATATTATATAGGCTCTAAGTTTAATCCTTTGTTGGCATTCCATTATTTCCATGTACATTTTCACATTATTGGTTATTCATATATAGTTCTAGTTTCTGTGGTATGTGAACCACTTAGAATAGTTTTAACATTACATAGGTCCTTTTATGTTGAATTATTCTAAACAAATAAGGATTAATATTGAATATCATGATGAATTATTCATGTTCATGGTTTTTGTTAATACCACATAGAAGAATATGTGATGAGTTAATCTTACATGAGGCCCTTTTCCATGACTTATAATTGGATAAAAATGATTAAATATATATTAATACCACACATTACTTTTCATAAGGTATATCTGTATGTGTTGTTGAGATTATCCAATGAATATCTTATAATGAATTTTAATCCTATGAAGTGTTCTATAATGAATATTTTTTTATGATTTTAGAAAAATTAAAATATTTATTGATTAAAATATAATATGAAATGTTCATTTTTTTATAAGGTGGAGGTGCAAGGGCCCATTTTTATTAAAAAACACAAAAAATATTATAGAGGATGATATAAAAACCATACCAATAGTTCCCAAAAACACAAGGGAAGAAAAATAAACGTCATCGACCTTGAGAATGAGTGTGCATGATATGAAAAGAGGAGCATCAATCCCTACCACGAAGATGATGACCCATCTTTCCAGTGGGTACTAGCATTCATGGACCATCTTCTTCATCTGGAAGCCCAATGTCAACATCTTCTTATATATCAATGGATTCAGGCGTGGAATCTCTATGTTGTATCTCATCATCATTAACTATAGATGAAAGAAGTGGAAACAAATTTTGTGTATTTAAATTTTGTTCAGCTCTCTCATTGACAACTTGAGCTGGCACCTGAGGATTAGGGGCGAAAAATTTCAGAATGTCATCCCCCTTTCCTATAGGATTTGGGGTAAAATGATTTGTAAAACATTACATTGGGATGGAAACATTATACCTTTTTCGCAAAAGTTTTATCATATAAATCATCATAAACCTAGATGAATGAATCATGAATAAATCCAGGATTTCTAGCCCTGCTCAATATTTAATAAGAACCCTCAATAGGGGGATGGAAAGTTTCCCCCACATGCAGTTTAGATCCACCATACTCTTCAAATTGAATCACATGTTTACCCGATTTTAATGATGGAGTTGAATAATTTTATAAAGCATTAGTGATCAGCAATCCTGAATCCTACATTGGTTTTGCATGCAAGTTTCTCTTCAGTAAATTCACTGGTCTAGAGGGAGGAACAACCACATTTTAGTTATCTAGTTCATGCATACCATTGGCTTCACATCCTTCCTTTTTTAACATACCCTATTCTTGTTGGGGAACATATTTTGTCGACATTAACTCCATGGAGGGGCCACTAGCATCCTTGATTACAATATGATCATTTGTCTTCGCATGGCAGGGGGGATGTTTCCCAGGTCCATTAACAGAAGTATTTCTTTGGCCCTCACCTAAGTGACGATTTTTTTCCTTCTATCCTATGGGATAGCAACTTATAACATGTTCTTTCCTTTTCTAAAATTTATTGTATAAACTTATTGCATGTATCTGTAATCTGCATATCCTTGTGCATAGTATTCTTTTTATACTTGGATCTCATCTGAATCTATCTCATAATGACATTCCTCCATGTGCATAGTTAGTGCATCCTTAAAAGTAGGTTGTACATAAGTTGCATCTCCCTCTTCAGCTAAATCAGACCAATTATAATTTTTCTTGGCATTCTGTTGAAGTGTGTTTTGGAAGTCCTCTTCCTTTAGTGATTCATGAGTAATATCATGCCTGAGGTTTTTACTAAAAACCTTGGTTTTCACATCATTTTCTTCCTGTATAGAATAATGAGGAACAATCCCTTGCAAGGCTCTATATCCTTCTTTCCTCCAATAATAAGTCTCATCATTACCCTTTAACTTTCATCTAGCACATATGATGTTTGTGAAATAGTTGGACATGGTGTGTACAATAATATATAACATATCTCAATACAAAGGCAATTTTTCATTTACAATTCTAATGATGATTTCATCTTGAGGGGTGGAAAGTATCACCTTGTCAATTAGAGCTGATCCTAAATCAATTTACACTAGGATTCTGGATAAGTGTCCAAAATAAGTTTTTTTAGTAGCCAAATCCATCTACATTGATATACCTATCACAGATGCAATGTCATATAGAATTTTAGAATTCCACAATACTCAGTTTAAACAGTATACCTTAATTCATAGTTGTGAAAAATACTTATATTGAAATTAAAATTATTTTTTATATGATGTTTATAAATTTCAAAAAAAATTGAAAATATAAATAGGTATATATTTTGACTAAGAATTATTCACAATTACTTAAAATGATATTTTCTTGTAATTGGACTTTTTTAAAAAATAATTTAGACAACATGAAAATATATTTTGATAATTTATTTGATCAAGGATTAAATATTAAAAGTAGGTGACATTTTAATTATAAAATTAATTTATAAAAGAATTGAAATTTATGATGTTTATATTTCATGTAATTATATATATATATATATCAATTAAATTATAAATAATGAATTATATGAAATATTTAATGTTTTGAAATGAATATAACGTTTATATATTAAAAATTACTGAATTTTCAAATGTTAACTAAAACTATAAACTGTTTATATTTTTTATGTTTTGTTTCATAGATTGAGTATATCCTATTTCGTTATACATACATATATGTAGTAATATGTTGTATATAAAATTTGATTTAGTTTTCTTCTAACATGAATTTGTTTTGAATTAATCTATGTGAATTAATTAAATAGTTAATTCCATTTAATATATATTTCATGTTAGAACGATTATGTTTTATAATTCTCTCTATATAAATGTATCTATAGTTAGTGGGAATTTTGGTTGAACTACTCATTATCTTGGAGGCATGTGCCTTGTCCAGAAAACTAAGGGGTGTGTATCTATAGCTCCAAACATACTCATTTGTGGATTTTTATAATATATAACTCTAATTATTTAATGAATGTTTTGCACATAGATTATGAATGTGATTTATTTTTGAATGTATACATATATTGGTATTTTAAAATGGGTTTTTAAAATAATCTATGAACTGTGTGAAAAGTTACACATCAATATTACTTGACTATATTATTTTTATTGATAGAATATGATTACAAACTAAATCATCAGCAGTGAACATGCTCTTAAATAGAATACATGAGATATGATCATGAGATTAAATTCAATTTACAAACATTATGTTTCATATTCCATCGAAATATGTTACTTTTCGAGACCATGATCTTCAAACCTAGTAGGTCATGCTAATAATGGGTTCAAATGTATTATATAATGATAATAAAGGATGTAATGGCTTACCATAATAGTGTATGGATTCCATTCCTATAATTTTCTATCGGTTATACACAACTATAAAACGATAATAATATTAGGTTACTATAGGAATAATTTGTAATGAATAAATATGATGAAATATGATAGAGTTACTCACTTAACTATAAGTGAGTCATATATGATATGTGTAACACACATGACTCCAATAACACAAAGACTACCATTATTTTATAAAATTGTTAAAAAAAATAAATCATTGGATCCAACGGTTCATTAGAATCATGAAACAAGATAAAAAAATTAAATTTATATTAAATTTAAATGAAATAGAAATCATATAAAAGAAATAAATTACTATTTCTCCTAGAAAATACATATTTTATTCCTATTAATTCCCTTATATTTATAAGGAAATAAAAAAAATATAAACGGTTGAGGTCAAATGCTCAATAAGTGGTTGCGTATAAAAGAATCTATCATATAAATGCATGGAACAAATAACATGTCGTGAATAAATAAATTCCACAACAAATGGATCTGTGAGAATAATTTATTCATGGATTATTTAACAATAAATAAATAAATGTATAAGAATAATTGATCTCATAGTGAAAAATACATAATTCATGATGTTATAAACCTTCATTTTAATCCATGCACTAATGAATCGTACATAAATCAGTAAGGGTTATATAAAGAAAAAAACAATTTTTTTCAAGAGACAGGCCAACATATCAAGGGGGTATATATTTTTGTTGTCCAACAATCACATAACAAGTCCCATGTATCTATCATATTAATATAATGGAAAGATGTTGATATAAATTTTTTTACTAATCAAAATCAAACATAATCATGGATATGTAATAAATTATTTCAATATTAAAATATAGAAATTAATAATATCAATATTTGTCAATTTAATTGAATAATATTTCTATCTAGGTGATTATCCAAAAATGATCTTATAAAAAATTGGATATTAATAATTTAATGGAAACTACCCTTATAAAATTAATAATATAAATGTAATAATGATGTGTATTTTAATGTTTTTTGGATAACAAAAGGAAATAATCCTTTATTATAGTGTGTAAAGAGTACATGAATCATCTAAATGCATATACCATGGTAGTTTTAAACAAGATATGTAATAAGGCCCATTAGTTGTGCACTGAGTGAAGGTTGAGTTAATACCAAAATAACATGTTTATTGTATATTTCCCCCAAGTGGATCTAATCTAGAGGTTATTACCACTTATTTGTTTTCAAACAAGGATTTTATTACTAGTTAACAATAAACTCTTTACATTAAAATAACTCTATGTTTTTTATGGATACAATAATATTTAAACATTATAACAACTTATAAAGGTATTATAATTAGAGATAACAGTGACATACCATTAATAATGTAATAATATAATTTAAAACATTGGATCATAATAAAAAATTTCATCGAAATAACAAGAAAGATAATGAATAAAAAATAAATCTATCTAAGTGGTCAGGAACCCTTAGCCTACAATGTAGTTTCTTAATGATTTAGAGTAACAAATTGTCAACTTAAAAATATTAGAAATATTATTTAGTGTAAAATGTAATGAAATTCAGGATTAATGTTTTTTGATTATAGAGGAATGATAGAATTGGTGGGTATTTATAATTGAGGAATGAATAATTTTGGATAAAAATATTGATAATTTTTTTATTTAGGCTGACTACTTATGTTTTACATTGATTTAGGTGAAATTGGTGTTCTTATTATTTTAAAATTATGGTTAATTTATATTTAAATCAATACTAATCTATATTAAACCATCCAACCACACCCTGAAATTCAAAGAACCAAAAATTGAATTATCATGATAAAATGTAATTTTGTTTCCAAAAAAAATGTTTCTAAAATTAAATTACAAATTATAAAATAAATATTTTTCTCCATAGTTATATTATTGATTAATTTTTTTTTCATAAATTATTAGGCCATGCTAACATTATAATGATTTTATAAATGTTTCAATATTCATAAAGACTATAATTTTTACTATTCAAAAAAATACTAGCATCATTGAACGAATCCAAAAAAACACCAACATTAGATAATATCACTATTTTGATCCCAAATATAAATTCCTTTCTATGAAAATAATTCTATATCCATGTAAATTTAACTTATTAAATAAGAAAATATTTTTAAAAAAACTAGGCATTTGGGGTCAAAAATTTGAAAACTCTTTATATTAGAAATATAATTTTTTATTCTGATACATATATGTGTAATTAATATTGATTAATTAATAAATATTTTTATTTATATTAATATATAAAAATTTTATGTATATGATTTGGAACATAAATAAATAATGGTTACATTATAATGAATGAATCTCATGTCTCACATTCTCTGCCTAAATAATTTCATCCTAAAAATTTGGGCTGTACATAAATACATATAATCATTATTTGAATTTTTCTTCATTGATAACATTGGCTACCATTCTTCCTATAACATGGTATTACTAAAAATAACTATCATGAGTATAATTTTATGATTCAATAATAGATTATCTCATGTGTCAAGAATCAGGATAGACTCTTCATTATATGACAAGTCAGGTTCGAGCTCTACTTCATTAGTGGTAAATATATAAGTTGTGTATGGAATGTAATTTCTTAAAATTAGGAAATGGAAGACATAATGAAATTTATTTTGGATGTGTGTAAAATGAAAATTATAATTGACATATTTGATTCCATGCAAAATATCATGTACTTTAGTCATAGACATTCCTTCTTAAAAAATGTTATAAATCACTTCCATGGTGATACATTCAAGATGACATGATCCACTAAATAGAATATTAACACATTAATTTTTTTATTAGCATATTTTTCCCTTATGGTATGAGCTATCTAAAATTGATTTTGGATATATCAAAAATTCACTATTATTTCATTAACATGTTCTTGAACAAATAGTCCCTATTTCCCCCATATCATCCCAGAAGGTTATAGTATGAAATATTTTCCAACACGAGGCCTCATAAAGTGACATCTGTATACTTGAATGGGATTTATTATGTTACACAAATTCCAAAAGTGGTAGTTACTTGTCCCAAGTTCCATTATTTTCATGTGAGCATGAAGTCAAAATTTCTTATAAGGTTTATACTATCCTTTCAAACATCCCATCTATTTGGGGATGTTAATAAGAAATCAAGTGTATATCAATAACCCATGAATATTGATTTCTACTAAAAAAAATTTATGTGAAACAAGGATATTTAACAAATAAAATTGAAAAAGGTGAACTATAAATTATCACAATTTCATTGATATATAACTGTACAAGATTTTCATGGAGTATATCCTCTCTTACTACTAAGAAATGTACATACATGGTAAGGTTATCAAATGGACCAAATAAAATCATTCTTATTATATTTCATCGTAATTATTATAATAACATATACATTGATATCTCACAACTCCCAAATTTGTTTTGTATTATGTGTAATGACAGCCTTTGGGATTTATATTTCGTCTTTTACTTGATTCAATATAAATTATTTGGACAGAAAGTGAAAAATTATCTGCTTTATATTTTTTTTACCATTTGTGCTCCCATAGATACAATCACATCATGGTGATACGATATAATATAAAATATTTTATCTATGATCTTAATTAAAAAAATTCCCTCTCCATATTTGGTACTGATGTTACTCATTGACACTTTAAAAACATCAACACATGATCTTCATAGATGAAGTCTATCAATATATAATATTCTATATCGTAAATATTATTTTTTTAACCCTTGTAATCATATTAAGACAACTTTAACTTCTATTGTAAAAATGGATAGATAATTTCATGAAAAAATATTGAGGTTTCCCATTGTGAATTTTTATATCCAACTTTTCTAAATCCATGAATATTGGATCTGTGAATATACTCCTTAAAGAAAAACTCTATGATCCTTCATATTCAATGCATCCAGCTCCTTTTTTTCTTTCCCAAGATTATATTTTATTACATATTCATATTCCTTGGTTTGATATAATAATCTCCATCGTCACAATTTTATCTGTTCTTTAGTAAATATATACTTTAAACCATTGTGGTTGATATATATGACATATGTTTCCCCATTGAGACACTGATATTATACTTGCCAACAAAACATTACAACTTTCATCTAAAGATCATGAGTAATATAGGTTTGCTCATAGGTCATCAATTACCTTGATAACTAATCAGTTAATATATCATTTTACATAAGGAAAATAACTATTCCTTTATTTTTGGCATTAATATATATAAAAATAATTCTATTAATGATGGAAAGGTGAATACCAATTCACTAACCAATCACATTTTCTAAATACTCAAAAACAAATTCTCATTTCTTTGATCATGTTAAATTGACCCTTCACATGTCAACATATTTACTAGTACATGAAACGATTTATCATTGTTTTAAAAAGATAAACCAAATAAATTGTGTATCTGAGATGTACTGATTGTAAAGGTCCATTTATAACCAACATTGTCTTTTATAAGTGAACTAATATTCCATCCTTGGTGAAAATATGGCCATGAATGAAACTCGATAAAAAATAAAAATTATGGAATGTCAAAACTATCTCTTTATCCATTAGAGTTTTAGGGATGATTTGTAAATGGTCTATATAATCTTTCTAGAACATGGAGTTTATGAATATATAATTAATAAAACTATAAAAATGTTATCAATATAATCCTTAGATACTCAATTAATTTTATCTATAAGCATTGAGAGTGTATTTTCTTACCTAAAGGGAATTACTGTGAACATATTATACCTATATATTATATGAAATAAAATCTTTGGTATATCATGCCTCTTGAGTTTTATTTGATGATATCAGAAAAAAGATCATTATTTGAGAAGTATTGATCCCCTTAAAGATAATATAATAGAATATAAATGCATTAAATGATATATGTTCCTAAATTTAATGGAACTGATTTAGCTATTTTTATTGCATAACATCATATACCTATCCTTCTTATTTAAAAATTAAATATGGTCTCATTAATATGATATACACGGAAATGTAAATATATTATCATAATAAAATTTTAATTATTTATTTAATTCAATTAATTCCACTGTATTCATCATAGAGGGAGTCTTATATATAAGATTTCAATCATGTATAAAACCAATAAATAATTAAACATCATGATTATGTGGATATATGGGTAAATACTTTGGGAATGAAATACTATAATCCCACAAAACAAATATATCATTTATTTTAAATATACCCTTTTTATTATTTGATTAAAAATATCCATGAATTTCATTAAGATGGGCCATTGAAGGTGGTTCCAAACATCAATCATGTAATAATGTCTCTCCTCTAAAAACAGGGTATTCAATTATATTATCAAAAATTATAATCTCCATAAAAAAAAATAAATTCTTACATTATACATTTAGATCCAATACATACTAAAGATTATATAAAAGTAAACCATTAGTATTAAAACAATATTTTTAGTTAAGGAACCTATATTCATTTTAATAGAGATAATGTAAAATTATTTCATTAATAAAATAGTTAAACATGTATTTTTAATAGAAAACTAAATCCATAGTGAATCCATGAATGTTTAAATGTTATGATAAAAAATGTATGATATAAAAGAGTGTTTAGATATAGAATCAAATAATGATCTTGATGACCTTAATTTTATGATGAAAGTACCTCCTATAACATCATTTAGAACCTTGACTTATGTTTTTTTATATAATGGGTCTGACCATGCTCCCTTAGTCTCTTCTAGGTTAGTTTTCCATGATTCATGGGGAATTAATTTCAAAAGTGTCCCATATCAGTAAATGTTAATAATTAGAAATTTATTAAATATTTAATTCCCTTTCAATAATAAGATTATCTAACCTTATCTACAGACTACAGAAAAAATCTATTACCTTCATGAATTCCCTATAGTGATTCTTCCAATAGTTATTTCATAAATGAAAATATTCCCTTCCATTATTTTTTAGAAAAATTATTTTAAATATTGTATTAATCCTCTGTATCCATCTCTTTAATAAATTTGAAATTATAATACATTGATAAATCCAAATTAATATTGATATAACATTTCACTATATTATCATAAGGTGAAAATTTTTGAGAGACTAACTCCCTTTCAAAATTATGATTTATCTCATCAATTAAGGAATCAATATTTCTTTCTGGATTGCATATATTTCCTACAACATGTCTTTGAATCCTTATAAATCTACCCAAAAAATCAATAATTACATTCTCTTAATTTGTTTCATAATTTAATATATTTACTTTCTATGTTTTATTAGTTGTCATGAGGAAATTAGTTTTCATATAATATAATAATAAAATACGTCAATTTTGTATTTTATATATCTTCTTCCATCATAGTTTTCTGAATCTAATACCACTATAAATTAATATTTAACATTAGGAAATATATTACCAAGATAACCTTATTCCCTTCACTATAATCGAAATAATGAAATACTTTTCAGAAGGGATTTCATCCACTAGACATGTACTAATAGAATCTTGGTTCCACTAAATAAGATGGAATTCTTCCTTATAAAGTATTATATAATTTTTAGACCATGTTGTGGAGTAACATGTTGTTTCATATGAAAAATTTTATTAGACATTACCTAGTTCAGATTCTAGAATATATTTATAAACTACTATTATCCAACACTAGCTTCAATGAATTTTTCATGAGGTAAATACCTACATTGAATACATGAATTCACAAAGTCTTAGTTCCTATCATTAGAATCCATTTGTAAATAAGTTAATGTATAAAAATATGAGTTATATATCATAATATTTAATTAATATAAATTTATTAAAAACTAATGTAATTTAATAAAAAATATTTCTAGAATATGATAAGGGTTTATGACAGGGTCATGTTCTCTAACTATGTTCTTATTTATCTAGTTCCAATGGTTTTTACTAAACCAATTTTGATACCAACTGTTACAACCTGACCATAATAACAATGAGTCGATAGTATTTTTTTACCTTAAAACTTATAAAAACATCACTAGATCCAAAAGTAGTGTTCATGAAATAAATAAATTAATTAAAATTTAATAAAATTTAAAACTAAAGTTAAATCCTAATAAAACATGAAAAAATTATTATTTCTCAATGAAATGGAATGTTTCATAAGTTTTAATCATCGTGGATTCCTATATAAATAGAAAAAAAACATTAAGAGGTGAAATCATTTGTTCGGTAAGGGTAACGATATTGTGAAATATATAATTGATATTAATAGAATAAATAAAATTAAATAATTAAATTAATTACAGAAAAAATAGATTTAGAAGTATAATAGAAAGATCTATTTATTTAAAAAATGGATGGATAAGAATAAACAATCTCAATTTGATGGAATTTAGTATTATGAACAGTATAAACACATCATCATGTCTACATGTTTGGATATCCTATATAAACATATAAGGATTACACTAGATGCACAACTAGTTTGTCTAATGTGAGCCAGTGAGGGGATATATAATTTTCGACCCCACCTGTCAAATAAAAATTCCAATAAATCCATAATGTGAATAGAATGGATAAAGAATATATATTTATATATACATTCCCCATGTAACCAAATACATAATTTTTCATATATAATCAACTGTTTTCAATACATGTTTTTAGAAATATGGAATATTAATATTTCCCTATTCATTAGAGTAGTATAACCATCAAGGTGATTATTCCACAATCAAATTATAATAAAACCGGAAATTAAAAATATAATGGAATGTAACATTATAAAATTAATGATAAAAAGGTTGTATCTATGTATAATTTCACGGTATATGTATATGAGTAGCAAACAATCCTTCATTATGGTTCGTAAAGTGCTCTTGAACAATCCAATGCATATTGCATTGAAATGTCAAACTAGGTGTCCAATTAGGACCATTAAAAGGGAATAAAGTGAATGTATAGTTAATACCTGACCAAAACTTTTAGGTTTATTACCCTTACATTCATCGTATCTAGGCCCCACATTTACTTATTTATATCCATATTGTGATGTTATTTTATTGAAACAACACACTGTACTTTACCTATAATTTGGTATGTTTTATGGATACAAGAACACTTTAGGATTATAATGGATTATGAGTATTGAATAATTATAGGTAATAGTGATATATTATTCATAATATAATTAATTTTTCAAAAAAATATATCGTTATAACATTTCTCAATGAAAATAAAAGTAATAGGAAGGATCACTAAATTAAATGTAGAGAAGTAGTTAGGAATCTTCACATTGTAATATAGCATCTTACTTCTTGAGAGGAAAACAATATAAGTATATAAAATATTTGGAGAGAGTTTTGAGAGGTAAATTTATAGAAAGATAATTCTCAAGGGATTTATAATGGAGAGGAATGGCAGAATGGATGGGTAATTATACATAAGGATATAGGTAAATTTGGTCTGAAGATTTTTTATTTTGTTATTTGATAAAAATATTATTGGGTAGCATATATTTCCAGGAAATATGTTGGATTATAGTTAAAAGGAGGGTTATATTAAAATTAATAAATTCAAGATTAAATATCGACTTCCAAACACTCTATTAAATGCAATGAACCAAAAGTTGTTTTTATTATGATAAAATGTAATTTTGGTTCCAAAATAAAAAATATTATTTTCTAAACTCAACCTAATATTTATAAAATATTTATTTTACTCTATTAATGAATTATTGTAAGAATGTTTTTTATAAATGTTTAATTTATTCTTACGTCATAATTATTTCATAGAATTTGCAGTATTCGAAAACAATATAATTTAAAATTATTAACGACAATATAAAATTCATCAAAATAATACAAAATTAATCATTGAATATTTTTAATATGATGTTCCCAAATTGAGATTCCGTTTTATAAATATAATTTTATAATTATGTGAATTTGAATTACTAAATAAAAACACTTGATTAAAAAATGTATTTGGAACCAAAATATTTTAAACTTATCATCTAGTATTTCTATATTTGTATTATGGGAAATATATATATTTTTAGTTTATATTAATTATTTAATATATATATTAAATTATATTACTATCAAATTATTTTTTGTATTTTAATGGGCACATGAACAAATTAATGTTACATTATTGTAGTATAATCTCAGGTCTTACAATATGACTTCCATGATCGTATAATGAAATATCATAGCAATGGGATAAATGGTAATTCAAAATATTGAATAGTGAAATATGGATATTAGACTAATAATGGATATTATGATTTCATTAAGGGTTCATTTTTTAGTGGGATCAAATGTAATAAGAGTCATTACTGAATTTATTTAAAACCAAATAATCATATAATAAAATATTCTGTTATTGGTGAATGACATTTTTATCATCAAAGGATACATTGAGATTAATGAATTGGAAATAATAAACATAATTTAAGTAGGTTTTATAATTGATAACATTAGAAATGTTATTAATTAAGATAAATTATATGTGTTATAGAAATCCATTAACAAGAGATTAAATATTAAATTTGTCAAATGAGTTGATATAGATACTTATGATTTGTATAAATTATTTTCTCAAAGCATTTAATGTATTGAGGAACATTAGTATCCACTCATATATTTATTAGGGTTGGATATATTTTAATGACATAGTGAAACTGAATAAATCCTCCTTGGCTTGAAGTGGAAATATATATCATTTATGGTCATTAATAGAAATCTTTCGACTATGTGAATGATATGATTAATTGTTAGTCAAAATTAATAATTTTTAGGGGATAGAAGAAATGGTAATATGATATCCAGGTTGTAATACAAGTGGGTAAAATATCAAACTGGTAGATGAAAATCTAATTTACATTTATAACAATGTTTATTCAAGTATCTAATCACGTTTATTTAAATCTATATTTATCGGGGGTGGGGGAGTACTTTTTACATATGATGGAAATTTATGATATTCCTATATGGGTTTGGTAAAATCTAATGAATGTTCATTTTATTTACCAATGATATCTATATTAATTCTTCAGTTTTATAGGGAATAAGATACGAAATGTTTATTTTATAAATGTGTTAAATACATACGAATTAAATATCAAGGGAAGAATTGATAGATTATTTTGGTTTTATTGGAATTTTGAGGAAAGGTGTAGCTAAATCATGGAATATATTTCATAGGAATATATAAATTTTCCCTGGGTCATAGTAAAGTATGTGTATAGTTATCACATTTTTATTATATAAAGAGAATTTTTTGTATACATTGTGTTGGTTTGAACAATACAAGATAATGGATTCCATATATATGGTTTATTATTAATCAAGTTATATAACCTATTTTAAAAAAGAAAAAATTGATAAAATATGTTACCTATATTTTTATTAAAATATTAGGAATTGAGATTCAACCACCCGTAGTGGAATATTTTATTTAATAAATTCATTTTTTAGAATTTTCTCTAAACACATAAAATATAATATAATATATGGATGGAATAGTTTATTTTTAAAATATTCATAATAAGATTAAATAAGTTCTATTTCATTAATTGATTATATTTTATGTATTATTGAAAGATTAATGTTAATATAATATAGTGTATATGTGCTAATTAAGTATATATTTTTACTTAGAGAAGTATAGTGTGAATAAACAAATATTATGCATGACATAATTCAAATTGAATTCCACTTAATATATTAAAAGATTTTAGGATGTGATAGTAAGGTAATAACATAAGTATTTATATTAGTTACATATATTTAAAGAATGATTTTGATGTAGATGGTTAAAATAATAATATAATGTAATTATAAATATCTTTATGTAGACAACATAAGTTATCAATAATGTAATATTTAATATTTTTTTGTTAAGACGTTCTTATATTATCAAAAAGTTAATCATAAGAAATTTGATTAATAAATCTAACTATTTATAAAACATTTTTTCATCATATATGTTACTCACTAAATAATTAAGTGGGAGGATCCTATTAAAAGACTACCCAGATATTTGGTTGGAATTACATAGAGATGTAATAAGTTTAATAAACCCCCTAAAATTGAAGCAAACATAATGGTGATCTATTATTCGATTATATATGATATATTTGATATGTTTTTATATATGATTTTTTATTTTTTATTAATGGAGTATAAATATATAAAATTTATCATGTTGTATAATTGGAAATATATGTTTTATCATTCATTCATATTGGATGCATATATGTATAAATTGATATACATGTTATGATGTGAAATGATAATTGACCATTAAATGTATTATGTTGATTTTTCCCTAAGAGATGTCCCTCATGAAGAATTAAAGGTTATGAAGAAATTGTAATTTTATCATATGAAATATATATAAATATATATTGATTTAGAGAACAAGATTTTGAGACATAAAATACTTTTTTGTACTGGATGACCAACAAAGAATATACACATGGAGTGTAACTAACACTTTATTTGGAACACTAAGAGTAAATGGTTCATATTTGGAGACCATAGTACATTATGTTGGTGAGATATGTAACATGATAATATTTATAATTTGATATATTTCTTATGTAGTTTTCGGTAAATATAAAATCAGGGTTGGATGTGTATATTATTGCTCATGTCATTGATTGGATAACAACCATGATGAAATATGTCATCTTAGATGAAGTGTATGAAATTTGGGATCTTTATTTAGATTGAATGAGGAAGTATAAAACCATACATATATATTAATAATGAACTTATTATTTATTTTAGTGAGGGGAAGGTGATGTTCTCATATATAAGGGACAATAACATTTGATGTATTTATTGAATTGGTTAGTCTATACTTAGAGAATCGGGAACATGTGAGTTGTTTATATTGGATCAACATAAACTCTATCCAATGTACTATATGTATACAATAAAGGGAACATATTAAAATTTATACTCATATATGATTCAACTAGTGGACATATGTACATAATTTCACGTTTTTTACAGAGGCAACACCAAATGCATTTTTTTGATTCTGTTGCACTGATGGTTTTTTAGAGGCTATTCATTACTCACATTTATAGATATAATAATCCATATATATTTAAAATGATATAAAGTATAATGGGGTCACAATATGTGGTTTATTGAACAAATATAGAGTTTTAATTAAAGATATCTTTAGAATTTTTTTTAATTTACCCAAAATGAGTTTTTGGTGGGTATTTAGATGGTGATACATGTTGTGTTATAAAATTCTGTGTTAATGATATATTTCCAAAAGTGTTTTAGTTGATATATAAAAGTAGTTCTGTGTATTTTTATCAAGAAAAAATTTATGTAATATAATATATTGTTAAATGACACAAAGCTTGTGTGGATTTATTGAAATTGGGAGATTTTTTTAGACATACCGTGAATATTTGTACATATAATGCAAGGGGTTCCATATATTATTATACAATATAATAATTTTTTATTATAAAACATGAATAGATGAATGTAATATCATATTTCTATCCTAAGGGATATCATAAAGAACATTATAAGTGATGATATTTTACTACATAAGGTAAATTAATTATACATGTTATTATTCAAATTATTCATTATTGGTTGTCATTATTTGAGCATTAGAAAAAACACATGGGATATCTGGTGGATAACTACGATGCATGAATCGTATGATGTAAAATTAAGGGATACGTTATTATCATATGAATTAAGGGATTCATGTTGGGTAATGTCTAATATAAGGAGGTTGTTCTTTGGGTAACATGTTCTAAACATTCTCATACTCCTATCAATTTTCCCTCTCCCCATAGCTCTATCTCATCCTTCCTTTTTCACTATGAAAAACTATCAGGACATAGAATCTATTAAAATCTAACATGAAGATATAGTGATTTGGTATGGCATTTGTATACAGAATGTATAAGGGATTTATTTGGTTATCCTATTTTATGATTTCTATCAAGCATGGATAATGTCAAAAACAAATTGACTAATGTATATTATTCATAGTTTATAATTTTATATTATACATAGTTTAATGTTTCATTATTTTAGAACATGTTTTATGGTTTCTTAATCACTTCCATATTTTAATTTAAACATTAAACGGTACTAGTAAAGCCCTCATCCATCAATCATACCAATGATTTATGTACTATACAGAAATATTTCAAATAAAAAAAATAGTTTGTTTCATTTTTTCATCTATTTTGTCACTGCATTATTTTCTAATACCTTTTATATTTAGATTAACTATTCTTTGTTGGATTTTACCAAATATGTGACTTAGAATTTCGCTATCATGCTTATTGAGCTACACTATTTAAATGTTTAGTAATTATATATTGTGGTACTTGCTAATATTATAGGAGCAATAGAAATTGAAACTAAATATGTTAAAAAAGATTACCTAAGAAATTAATTACATAAAAATGTGATTTATAATGGTTTCTAAAGTAAATATTAGTTTTACAACCTATTATTTTTTACTAATTTGGTTTATTTTAATTTAATATAGAATTTCAAACATTAAAATTTCAATTTTTCAATCAGTAATCTTGATAATAAGAAGTTGATATTGATAGCCAAATAAAACTAATGATATGATCTTATATTTTTAGATATTATTTACTACATTTACATTATCTTTCAACTATAACATTATAGTTCATTCATGTATTAATAATAATCATTTATTAACTGAGGATTATGAAACAATGAGGATTCATGTACTTCATCTATTTGGATTAAAAATTTAGTTTTATGAATTAATACTAATATTATAATATAGTTTTTTTAAATCACTATATATTAATAAATTTTTCATATAATCTATTCTATAATTGTAAAAATCATTATCATTTTATCCACTATAAATATGTTTTTTAATTTATATAAAATTACATTATTAGCAATTTTCCCCTCTTTAAAAAATGTATTCTTAACATTTTTTAAATATTACAGATTTGGTTCATATAGTTTGTATTTCTTTATTTAATAAATAGTATAATATTAGTTGATTAGGTGGCTGTGTGATTTTAATAAATATATTAGTTAAATTATAATACATCATTGGATATAATTTTCGAGTTTTTCAGTTTAGTTCATATTGTTTTATGTTTACAATTTTTTTAATTGATGGTTAGTAAAATTTACACACTATAGTTAGAAACTAGAGATAGTTACTATAGTTATCTAGAATAGTTATAAGCCACTAATGTTTTTCCATGTGTAAGAAATATTTTTATAATTTAAATTAAAATATTGAGAAATAATGATTGTGAATAATTCATTAGATAGGGGTCTATAAAACCACACAGCCATAGTTCTGGAAATATTTATTTTGATTTTCTCCTCATTAACTTTCATATAATTTTGAAAATAGGTCTATGAAGAAACCTTATTAATAAGGCCACTATAATGAACCTGACATGTATCAATACACACCTCACAATTTAATTTTTTAGATATGTTAATTAATTTTAATCTCTATGTTATTTTATTTTACACTATAAAAAACATGTTATACCTTATAAAGACATTCATGGGCTATCCACATTATTTTCTCTTTCCTTCTAGTAAATTTGGTACATACTCTATAAATGTTGTATAAACTTATAACCACTAAAAAGTTCAAATAAAAAATAATTACAAGTTTATGTTATATTATTGTCTTTGATATGGATTATCTTTTTGCAAATCACTAAGGCTAAATTGTAAAACCTAAAAAAACACCTTATCACGAATGAAATTTGAAATCCCCATAAAATACCATGTTAAAAATAATATAGTTTATGTACATAACACACATTATTATTCTTATACAATTATACATTTTCCATATTAATTTTTTGAAATCCAAATCTCCCATAAACATATACATTTTATTTAGTTTTAGTACACCTTAAACAATTTCTATACGTGAAAGTTTCAATTTTTAATGGAATAAAATATTTAAATCAAAACCATTATCAGAATTATTGGCTAGATTTATATCATACTTTTTAAAAAAAATTATAATAGAGATACTATTTCAAAAAATATATATATTTTTTAGACCATCAATATTCTATCATAATTTGTATACACTATTTGGGGTGATCAATCAAATAGGACAACTCAATGTATTCATGAGTATTTTGAATATTAAAATCCTTGATATGTGGAATTGGGTATAAAAAATTAATAAATAGGTCATAACATGTTGTTATATTAATTTTAATCCATATTAGAGGAATGGACAACATTCATGATTGATATCCACTGATCTATAATGTAAAAATTATAAAATGTCTATGAAATATTTTTTTCACATATGATGAATAAATTTTATGAAATTATTCCAACTCACTAATTTATTTAGAATTTGAAACCTCAGTGATAAATTATATGTGGTTTTTTTTATTAAAATCTTATATCAATTATTTGTAACCCTTCACCATTTAACTCTTAGAAATAATATGACACTAGTATTTTTTTGTAAATATTCATACAAATAGTAGAATAAATGAATGAATCCCAATAGTATGGAATTTTCCTACCTATCAAACCTTAAAACCGCCAACTCAGTTCAAATTTTGTATATTAATAATAAAACAAAAGAAACGTAGTTGAAAGGTAATTCAAGATCAAAACTGTGAATTTTTTTAATTAATCATAATTATCATAATATTGAATGAAATTACTAAAAATAAACATTAAAACCTTATTTATTTTCTAAAAAACATGGCTAAATGTTTTCATGAGAGGGTAGTATATGGATTTCCATCCTTATACACAAATCTAAAATTGACAATCCTAAAATAAAATTCCCAACATATCATTATCTTCTAAAAATTTTTAAAAGTAAAAGGCTCTGTGATCTTTAAAATTCAATTCATCAATCTCTATTGGCATATTTATTGTGGTATAATTGAGGTAGTGAGTGGATTTTTTCAACAAATACAACTCAAATATTTATTCCAACCACTTTATATAGTGTAATTAGTAGTAGAAACACACTAAAATGATTTTGTTGAGTTGTATGATATATCCCAAGTCATGTCTATGATATGGAATATGGATGTTTCTATTGAATCATATTATGGTTATATATTATAGTTTATGATATATAATTGGTTTGTGATATCAAGTGCATTTTGTAATTTACCCACCCTTGGGCCACTCAAAAGTTCTTGTGTTATGGACTTTACAAGGAACCTATAATGCCTTCTTATATAGAAGATGCTTCCAACTAGTGGTGATGGATTAATAAAGTCATTGGTGATAATATCCCTTCGATGTCACAACAATGAAATTAAATAAATAACAAAACAACATTCATATTTGAGTACATATAATAAATAAACATTTAATCACATATATGATGCTGTTATAAATAACATACAACTGATCACCACTTGGTCTATCCAAAATAAAATATAAAATTCATGCACACAATCCTTATTAAAATCCTTGTTCTTCATCCTATTCACCTGATACCCTCATGCTCCCCATACATAATCCTATATGGAAACTCTATTTTGACCAGAAATATTGATATATGGTCTACTCACACTCCTTGGGACCATGTAGGATGTGAGCATCAAACGTGAAGTGGATTCCAAAAACAAAAAAAAAATATTTCATAGTATTCATGTTCATTTATGAGTTGAAGAAATAAAATAAATAAAAAATATCATTGGGTCATCATATGATAACTAGATGGCCCTGATACTTGAAAGGGAATACATTACTATCTTGTTTTTTGGAATGGACCAGGTGACTTCTAACCTTAAACATACCTAAATTAGATCCATTCTAGAATGAACATGTGGCATCATTCCATCATACCAATATTGAGCTAAAAACATAATATTTAGGGTAGTGAAACATCAAAAACCATAACCTTATACTCACGAATATAGTGCACAATCATACATCAACATGCCCCGACATATTCCTTCTCACTCAAGGTATATCCATTGGTCATGACTCATAGAATTCAATAACATAATACAAAGAGAAGTAATTGACCAAATACTCATCATGGGAAGGTCCAATTTATGCACATTGACCCAACTATGCCTAACATGATCTTCGACCTAATACTCTCATTATTTATTGCTCATCACATTGCACCAATCCACACATGGCATGGTCTTAGACCCAGTACCCAATATAACTTGGCATAATAATTTTAATGACCCACCATTATAGACTATGGGGAGGCCACTATTATATCGAATCTTGGTAGGTCACAACCACACCAACACATTCTTACAGACTCTAGGGTGGTCTAATATGCGTGTATAATAAAGGTAGGTCGCATTGGACAATGAAAAATCACTACCTTATATCATGCTAACAGTTCATTGAGTCCTATACCCTCATCAAAACTTATCATAACACTCCTGAAAGATTATCCACTGGGTCCTCTACAGTCTTCATCTTCACTATATACCAATACCCTCAAATTTATTTCATCCACCAACAACATTGATTCTCGAATTCTCATGCCACTATCCTCGATCACAAGGTCAAGTGCAACCTCCCCAAATCCCCAAACACTCTTTGTCCCACAATATATTGGCCAATCCAAGAAACCGCACTCTAAACCCCAACAAATATGATGATAAATCATACATGATTACCATGACTTACACATAGGCACCAAATTCTATCATCTAATAGAGACCCATTGATGTATCACACATAAAAAACATATCTCCATTCCATACTCTATTTTTTTAATGTATCCTCTAACTCTATGAACAAGTTATGACTCTCTTCAAAAATGAGGTTGTATTTTCTATAATCTATTAAAATATGCACCTATCTCTCTATTCATTAATCATATCATTATTTATCATCCCTACCCACAATCCATAAGATGTATACATAGGTTATGAAGTGTCTCATATCACATCCCAATACCAATCAAAGGCCTCTAATCAGTTCAAAAAAGACCCTCACATCTTAGAGGCATTATCATTGGGTGATCATATTCATTTGAGTTCTATGGATCACTATGACTCAACCTAGGTGGCTCAAGCCATCCTTTCATGTAACCTAAGGGATTCACTATTGATTCTTCCCTATTCTCTAACCACATAAAACTATGTATAAATACAAACACATAAATAATAACGAATATGGTTTTGTATCATAGGGTCCAACTACCTATAATATGAATTTAACCCCTTATAATGCCCCGTTGAGCCTCATCCAAATTAACCAAGGCACTCATGCACCCTTGGGATCCAACAACAAGCTACATAATATCTATAATTAATCAAAATAATTTATTGCTATTTAAAAAATTACATTAAAATTGGTATAAATCCATAAATACTCATTAGGAACCAACTACATGATAAGTTCACGAGAAATAGGTATGGTTCCATCAGGACACAACTCTGGGCATAGGTTATACAAAATCCCCAAAATTTAATTCATATTTCATGGTTGATTTTAAAACAAATCATCGAAACCCTAAGAAAATGTCACCAGGTGACATACCTTCATCAAAATAGATTCTAAATATATATGGACATCATCTTAGTTAATCCTTTATTTAGTCTAAGAAAAATACCCTTAGATTTCAGTTGATTTGACAGTGCTTCAATGTAATAAAAAAACTATTGGAAATGTATGGAATTAGAGATTAGTTAGTGGATGTATGAAAAAAATGATGAAATGGATGTTGTACCATGGAATTACTATGGGAACATATAAAAACCACTACTCATGGAGGTGGGTCAATGGAGAGGAATGAGAGAAGAGATGTTATCCAAAATGTTTTCTTCCAAGGACCCAACCCCTTAAAATACAAAACCCCACAACCTAAAAAGACCAATATTGCTTTACTAGAAAAACTAAATTAGATCCCACCACATTGATTCTGATCCATGGTAGGGTGTTATTCCATGGGCTAGCCCGTCGACCACTTGACTCTATTATTGAAATTATATCTCCTGGTCACCCTAAAACTTCTCTGACTTACTCTAAAACACCAAAAAATCCTAAAAGGCCTTGAACTCCATATAAAAACATCTTTTTTAGGATGTTTGAACTCTTAAAATCTCAATATGATTCTTGGGTCTCTAAAATGAACCATCCAACAACTAAATATTCAAATTGAATCTCAAAAAATAAATACCCAAAAATCCAATATTTGTTACACATGTGATTAGAAAATAAAAACACATTTTATAATTACATTTTATTGGGATTAAAAGTTCATTTTTGATCATATGGGCCTGAGTTAGTACATTTTAATTTTAAACATCCACTCTCAACAATTGTGCACTTCATGCCTAATGTACACCAATTTAGGCCCAATGACTCATATGATTTTATTGAATTTAATTATTCATTTTTTAATATTATATTTCTGTAAATGTATCTTCAATTCAAATTTAAATGATTCTCATTCAGGGAGCAAGGAATGATTAATAAAGGATGATGAAGATATTTGGTGATGAAAGGAGACAATTCTGGTGAAGGCAGATTGGACATCAACCCACTGTTGAGGATGTGGGTCCCACAATACTGGACCAATGAAGCCCAAAATTCTTGTGATGATAGAAGACATACAGGGGAACAAATCATTATGCAGGCCAAAGTGCTAATTCGGTCTCCATGATGGCGATCAAGGCAGCCCAAATGGAAGATCAGAATCTGGGCCAGAATCTGCGGCCCAGAATTTCAGCCCAATGAATCTTCCATATCTCCCGAACCACATATTAAATTGGGCTTATATTTTATAGGAGGTTATAAGACATCCGTGGATTTATTTTTGTCTTGTATGGCCCACTCAAAATCGGCAATCTAGAAGGACTGTGAAGCGGATCTGTCAAGTGGATGCAAGCTGGATGCCATCTCGGGTCAAGGGTGGAGAAGTCTCCTCTCCACCTACTTTCCACCACCTATGCCTACCCTCATTGATTGGGATGACTTGGACTGTTGTAGCTCGGCCTAAGGATCCAAATTTTTCTATTTATGGAAGTGGTGGTGAGGAGGAACTCATACCTTCTTTCATGTAATGTTATTATGCTCAATTTTCGTTGTAATGCTTTCATTTTCCCCATGTAAGTTTCTTTTTTGTATTTCTATGTTCTATATCCAATTCCTTCTCTTCTCTTCTTCCGATTTCTATACATAAATCTCTAAAATCACAAAATCACAGTGATAACTCTGTGTGTTGGTGATATAGTTCACACATAGGTGTGAATTCCATTCACACACACGGAGGAGTGCTCGTTATTTCCGCGGTTTTAATCTCTTCAATTCAATTCTTGTAAGCCGTATTCCGCCCACCATTGATAGTCTATCATAAATGGAGGGCTAACCATTTAATGGGTTGATCTTAGGAAGATGAAAAGTCTGGATTTATTGATATTTAATGCACTAATTATTGTTAATTGGTTAAATAATTCAATACTTCCATTCTTCAATTATTTTCGCTCCTCATCTTCACTGTGTTTGAAAAGGCTAATTCCAATTACTAAATTAACCATATACCTTGGAGAGATCATGAATCTGGTTCTCTAAGTGTTTTGGTGACTGGTAATTGAGTTTAGTTAGTATCTAACCAGAAAATGATGAAGGTAGTGTTATTTTGAAGAATAGTTTCATCAAGAATTAATAAAACCAAAAATTTGTCTAAAGAAATAAAATGCATTCAATCCACCCTAGCGTAACCCTAAGATCAACCCATTTTATTAAAATTGAACTCAACTAAGCTTATTAGTCTTCTCCCAAAACACTTAAAAAAAACCCAAGTTGGCCACTTCATAGCCAAAAATCCATCCCTTAGGTTGTGTATCCTAGGTATCTTCTTAGGTCTCTGTGGAATCGACAACCCAAGCTACACTATAAGGACCGTTCTACCCTTCTTCTATTGGGTAAATTTGGGCGTGAACCAAATTTTGGCGCCATTTCTGGGGACCAATTATGTACCTTAGATCCAAAAAAAACTTCTTTCCTCACCTCCATTCTTCTACTCTCACCCAAGATCTCTTATCTTGTCCCTTTCTCGTTTTTTTTGGGCGCATGTCCGCCTACACCCGCGATTTCTCAAACAGACTAGTTAGGGTGGAAAGTCCTAGGATAGGGGAGTCAAGTGCACCTAATGGATTGTTTAAATAAGATCCAAATATTCTTGAAACCCCAAAGTCAGAACTTGAAACAAGTCCAATGGAGGGTCATCCACAAAATCAAATTGTAAACCCTGGGGGGAATCAAATGGGAAACCAAAACCAAGAAGCTCCAAACTTAGGGAATGTAGTTGATCAAACCATGAACGACTACCTCACTCCAGCTTGGACCAATGCCCCCTCATGCATTAGACACAATTCTATAGGAGACACCAACTACATATTCAAACCCCATGTCCTAAACCACCTTCCAACCTTTCATGGGATGGAGTCAGAAATACCATACCTTCATGTCAAAGAGTTCAATGACATTGTTGAAACCATGTGTCCCCCACATCAACTAGAATACGCTAAGATGAGGCTATTTCCTTTTTCACTAAAGGATCGAGCTAAAAATTGGCTAAAGAACTTGAGACCTGCATCAATCCACTCTTTGGACCAACTACAAAGTGAATTCTACAAAAAATACTTCCCTCATCACAAAACAATTGCACTTAAAAAGAGAATCCAAAACTTTTTTGAAAAAGAGGGAGAGTCATTTTATGAAACATGGGAGAGGTTCAAAGACACCCTAAAAATGGTTCCACACCATGGGTTTTCCATACCTGAACAAGTGAGAATTTTCTATGAAGGGTTGGGTCGGGGTAATAAACAATTAATTGACATGATGTGTAATGGAACTTTTAAAAACAAGGCCCCAAATGATGCTTACGAGTATCTGGAATGTCTGGCTGAACAAAACCAAACTTGGGGAACTTCACCTTATTCTGAAAAGCCATAAAGAACCACTGGAATTCATACACTTAGAGAAGAGGAAAGCCCTAGGGCTAAACTTGCAGCACACTCTAGGAAGGTTGAAGAGATAGACCTTAGGAAAGTCCATGAAATCCAAAATGTAGACCTTGTTTGCAAAATTGGTGACAAACATGACCATAAAATAGACAACTGCCCAACCATTCCATCTATCAAGGATGTTCTTCTAGGAGGACCCTCAGAGGAAGTCAATGCCCTAAACTTTCAAAAGCCCCAATACCAAAACACCTTCAATCCAAGGTACAATGACCACCCAGGCTTCCGATGGAAGGATAACCAACAACATAGCCAACCACAAGGGCAAAATACTTACCCTCAACAGAACTACCAAACCCATAATCAGTTTCAAACCCAACCTATCCAATACCAACAACCACCAGTACATTTTCAACAAACCATTCCACCTTAAAAATATCCCCTAGGGATAAACCAATATTCTCAAGCACCAACCCAAACTGTTCCACAAAGACTACTAGAACAACTTTGCAAACAAATGGAAAGGATGAACTCAGAAGTCTCTTCCCTTAAACAAGAACTTCAAACAATCAAAACTGGGAAGGCACCCATGCCTACCCAAGCCATTCCACAACAAAAAACAAGGGGAGAGTCAAGTTGCACTCAATCAAATATTGAACAATTGAAAGCAGTGACAGTCTTAAGAAGTGGGAAATCAATTGAAAAACCTGAACAAACCATTTCAGAACTATTAAAAGATTCAACATCACTTAAAAATGATGAAGAACAACCCACAGATTCTAAAAAAACCAATGAGAATGAGAAGGAACCACAACCACACCAAACACTCAAACAACCTGCTCCCTTCCCTCAACGCATGAGGGGGAAATCCAAGCCTGAACTGAGTGAAACCTTAAGAGAAATCTTCTCTCAAGTCAAGATGAACATTCCACTCCTCGATGCAACACAAACCATACCAACCTACTCAAAGTACCTTAAGGAATTGTGCACTTTTAAAATGAAATTTTCACATAAAAACCAAGTCCTTTTGGCTGCTAATGTGAGTACCACCATTCAAGGGACCATTTTTCCAAAGATGAAAGACTCGGGTTGCCCTTACATCAATGTTGAACTAGGAGAGAAAAAAGTTGTCAAGGCCTTGTGTGACCTAGGTGCCAGTGTAAACCTCATTCCTTATGCCATGTATTGTCAGTTAGGGCTCGAAGAACTCCAACCCACATCTGTCACTCTTCAACTCGCTGATCGCACTGTTCGGGTTCCTAAGGGGATCTTAAAGGATGTTTTAGTGAATGTTGAGAATTTCATCTACCCTGCTGACTTCATTTTCCTTGAAAATCATCCAAGCTTAGGTCCTAGGGAGCAAACTCCAATCATTCTTGGCCGTCCTTTCCTTGTAAAAATCAACTCTGTTATCCGAGTCCGAAATGGGAACATGACCATCACCTTTGGGAACATGAGTCTAGACTTGAACATCTATAATGAAAGCTCACAAATAGGAGATGACGAGGACATTCATGAAGCAAACATGTTAGGAAGCATTGAAAATGAATCCATAGAACATCATGAAATATTTGATGGATGTTTAAGTTAGGATTAGATTGATTTCCTTCGTTCACATGAAGGAAGTTTATCTCTTTGGCTCGAATCATTTTCAAATTTCTCCTATAATGATGTCTTAGGACCAACAATCAGTGAAACCTTTCAGGAAACCACATTCATGGAGACAACTCAAACTCCCTTCCCTAACCCAGGTCAATACCATCTTGTGGCTGAAACTTCTACACATGGGGAATCAATTCAATCTGAAAATCTAGGAAACAAATTTGATCTTGATCCAATGCCCCAATCTTCTGCTGAAATTCTGAACCAACCAGATCTTGAATTGAAGGAACTTCCTACTTCCCTCAAGTATGCCTTCCTAAGGGAAAATCAAACACATCCTATAGTCATATCTTCTTATCTTCAAACCAATCATGAGGGGATGCTTCTAGATGTCCTTAGGAAACATAAGAAAGCCATTGGTTGGACCCTGTCTGATATTCCTGGGATTAGCCCACTTATTGGAACTCATAGGATTACTCTTGAATCTGAATCCAAACCATGTCGTCAACCTCAGAGGAGACTCAATACAAATCTTATGGATGTGGTAAGGAAAGAACTTCTTAAGTTGTTGAAAGCTGGTATCATCTACCCCATAGCTGAGAGTGAGTGGGTAAGCCCAATTCAAGTTGTCCCAAAGAAAGCTGGAATCACTGTGATCACTAATATGGATGGGGAAATTCTTCCAACTAGGGTGAGTAGTGGCTGGAGAGTCTGTATTGACTATAGGAAGCTCAACTCTTGTACCAAGAAGGACCATTTCCCTTTCCCTTTATTGATCAAGTCCTCGAGCGAGTGGCGGGTCATAAATTCTATTGCTTCCTAGATGGGTACTCAGTGTACAATCAAATCGAGGTCTCCTTGGAGGATCAAGGGAAGACAACCTTCACCTGTCCATTCAGCACCTTTGCCTTCAAACGCATGTCGTTCGGGTTATGCAATGCCCCTAGAACCTTCCAGCGGTGCATGATGGGAATCTTCTCAGATATGGTAGGGGATTTTCTAGAGGTCTTCATGGATGACTTCTCTGTCTTTGGGGATACAATTGATGGATGTCTTAGGAATGTGGAGAGAGTTTTGTCAAGATGTGAAGAAAAGAATCTGGTCCTAAACAGGTAAAAATGCCATTTCATGGTAAAATAGGGGTTAGTCCTTGGCCATATAGTCTTGGGTAGGGGTATTGAATTTGATAAAGCAAAGGTTGACATCATTCGTCACCTTCCATCACCCAGAACTGTTAAGGAAGTGAGGTCCTTCTTAGGAAATGCTGGTTTCTATAGAAGATTCATTAAGGACTTTAGTTCAATCTCTCGCCCTCTTTGTGCTCTCCTAGTAAAGGATGCTCCATTTGTTTGGACAGAAAGCTGTGAGGGTTCATTTTCAACCCTTAAATCCGCTCTCACCTCTCCTCCCATTATGAAATCTCCAAACAGGGACCTTCCTTTCGAACTCATGTGTGATGCCAGTGACTTTGCTGTAGGAGCTGTGTTAGGACAACGGTGTGATAAAACTCCATATGTCATTTCTTATGCAAGAAAATATGTAAATGATGCCCAAATCAATTACACCACCACTGAAAAGGAGTTACTTGCTGTTGTGTTTGCCTTAGTGAAATTTAGGTCCTACCTCTTAGGATCACCCATCATTGTATTCACCGACCATTCGGCTCTAAAATATCTCTTCCAAAAACAAGATGCCAAGGCTAGATTGATTAGGTGGGTCCTTCTTCTTCAAGAGTTCAATTTAACCATTAAGGATAAAAAAGGTGTTGAGAATGTTGTAGTTGATCACTTCTCTAGGTTGGAATTAAAAGACAACTCACATCACCTTTTTGTGTCTGATTAATTTCCTGATGAGAACCTCTATTCTGTGAGTGATTTCCCTTGGTATGCTGACATATCCAACTTCTTAGCTTCAGGGGTCATTCCAAAATTCTTAGGGACCCAAGCTAGAAGAAAATTTCTTTATAATTTCAAGCATTATGTGTTTGATGATCCATACCTATATAAGTTCTGTACTGACCAAGTCATTAGGTGGTGTGTGCCAGAATCCGAACAAGAGTCCATCCTAATGTTCTGTCATAGTGAGGATTGTGGAGGTCACTTTTCCTCTAAGAAAACATATGCCAAGGTTCTTCAATGTGGTCTCTTTTGGCCCACCCTCTCAAGGGACTCCTACATATTTTGTCAAAGCTTTCCTAGGTGTCAACAAGTAGGGTCCATCACAAAAAGGAATCAAATTCCTCTCACTCCAATATTAGTGGTTGAAATCTTTGACTGTTGGGGAATTGATTTCATGGGTCCCTTCCCAAACTCTAGGGGATATCTTTACATTCTCTTGGCTGTCGATTATGTCTCAAAATGGGTTGAAGTAATTCCTACAAAATCCAATGACCATCAAACTGTGATTAGATTCCTTAAAGAAAACATCTTCTCTAGATTTGGGATTCCTAGGGCTATCATTAGTGATCGTGGAACTCACTTCTGCACTCGCCCATTCTCATCGCTCATGGAGAAGTATATAATTTCTCACAAAGTGTCCACCGCTTACCACCCCCAAACCAATGGTCAAGCTGAGTTAGCCAATCGAGAAATCAAACAAATTCTTGAGAAAATTGTTAATCCATCTAGGAAAGATTGGTTGAGCAAACTCTTAGATGCTCTTTGGACATATCGAACAGCATTTAAAACTATCCTAGGAATGTCCCCATATAGGTTGGTTTATGGTAAAGCATGCCATTTTCCAGTGGAGATTGAGCCTAAGGCCTTTTGGGCAATCAAAAAAATGAACTTTGACATTTCTTTGCCGGAATAAAGAGGAAATTGGATCTAAACGAGCTTGAGGAACTTAGGATGGAGGCTTATAAAAATTCAAGGATCAATAAAGCTAGAGTTCAAGCCTACCAGTCTAGGAATCGTAAAACTAAACACATTGAACCAGGGAAACTTGTGCTTTTGTATAGTTCTAAACATCATTTGCACCCGGGAAAGTTGAGGTCTAGATGGTCCGGTCCATACATAGTGCATAAGGTGTACCCCCATGGGGCTGTTGAAATTCAAGATCCCACCAATGGTTAAATATTTAAAATTAATGGTCATAGAGTCAAACCATTCATATAACCATTCCAAAAACATGAAGTTGATGAAGAACTGAGTGAACCTACCTTTGATGAAAAAAAACAACAATTAATCAATAAGGGGTTTAAGTCGAGCTAACGACGTTAAACAAAGCGTTGAATGGGAGGCAACCCATGATTTTTAAATTTACAATCACTTTATTGTTTTAATCAATTTTTTTTAGCAAAACAATTTTATATAATTTTACCTCATATTGTTGACCTGTTCTTCTCTAATGAGTATGGATGGGTATGAAAGGGGAGCACCGTATTCATCTGTGTCACGCGGTGCGATCCGTGAATATTATCTTACCTAGAAATTAAAAAGAAGACAATGTATCAACAATATAGGTGTTTGTAAGTTTTTATTTTTTATTTTTTTATTTTATTTTATTAAAAAACATAAAACAAAAAAACAAAAAAAAACTGTAAAAAAAAAGTGACACGCCGTAGGACGTGGGTCAAACCCCGTCACGACCGGCGAAGCCGTGGGACTCAAACCCAGGACCGAAGGGAGACGGGGGCACACGCCTACCACTGAACAACGGTGGTTGGTGCTTCCTTATTCTATCTTCTATATATATATACTTATATTTTAAAGTTTAGTATATATACATAATTTTTTTTAAAAAAAATTTATTACTTGTTATGATTATCGATCGTTGGAGTTTCAAAATTAACAAGTATGTTTTGTCTTTATTTTTATTTCTTTTTATTTTATTATTGTTTTTTTAGAAAAGGGAACCTCACGGTGTTTCCATTGTGTCTAACTATGTTGGTTTTTGAGATTCAGGGGCTTCCAAGTTTGATGGATTTTCAGGGAAATCATAGGAGTACAAGCGTACACTACCGTGAGGATTCTTCAAGTGACATGGAGACCAAGGGATTAAATGAGAGCATCACAAACTTCAACATCAAATATCAGGTGAAATTGTTCTATGATACTATTCTCTGCATGTACCCCTTCTAAATTATATTTTCTTTAAACACTGGGTATAGTGTTATATTATGTTGGGGGGAGGTTAAAATAAAAATAAAACACATAGAGCAATATAATGTGCATGTTAATTGAATGAAAATTTTCCTTAACCTTGGACATGTTATTACACATTGCAAACCTTGAAAACTGAATATTAAATAATTTTGTTTTCCTTGATTCTGATTTTAATACATGTTTAAGTTCATGAGCATAAAATTTTGGAAAGTGTGGTTGTCTAATGTGATTTTTCACTGTTACATTTTAATCCAATTTTTATAAAAAAAAATCCCAATGCACGTCCGTTGGATTATGGGGTATTAATTTGAATTCTTGGAGTCCCATAATAAATAGCATAGTTTTGGTGATAATTTTAAATTTAATATGAGTATTTTAAAAAATATATAAAAAAAATAGGTGTAAAAAATACAAAAAAAACAACAATAAATTTGCGCATAGAGCAATGAAATGACTTAATGTGTGGCTTTCGGAACTTGGGGATCGTGACTCCATAGTTTTCTGGCCCAGAGTTGGAAATTTTATCTCTAATTGTGAAAATTCGAATTTGTTTTTGAATGAGTTAACTCGAGATGATGCCCGAGTATGTGGGCTTCACTTGGTGCCCTAAGGCCTTTGAGCTTGGGAGTCATCGGCAAAGTCTCGCTACAAGGGTTGACTCATTTGAATTCAATTTCAATAACCATGGAAACATTGCAAAAGAAAAAAGAAAAAAAAAAGAATACTCATATTAATATTAAAATGTGATTCCACCTAGCGCTTCCATCTTTTCCCCCCTTGAATAAAAATGAACCCCCATGTCTATTGTGACACACAACACATCATCATGATTAATGGTAATTGGATGAAATGTGGAATTTAATTTGATCAGAAGAATGGGATTGGGCTTGGGTTATGCTTTAGAACCTACATTGTATTAAATTATTTTGATGGGATGCATAATTTTTTTGGTATGAGGTATTTTGATGAGCATTGTTTATTAAAATGTTTTTGGAAAATGGAATTTGTTTTTCATAATCATTGAGTTATTTGCTCGGGACTAGAAAATCTCAAGTTAGGGGGTGTGATTAGACAATAAAAAAACATTTTATAATTACATTTTATTGGGATTAAAAATTCATTTTTGATCATATGGGCCTGAGTTAGTACATTTTAATTTTAAACATCCACTCTCATCAATTGTGCACTTCATGCCTAATGTACACCAATTTAGGCCCAATGACTCATATGATTTTATTTAATGTAATTATTCATGTTTTAATATTGTATTTTTTTAAATGTATCTTCACTTCAAATTTAAATGTTTCTCATTCAGGGAGAAAGGAATGATTTATAAAGGATGATGAAGATATTTGGTGATGAAAGGAGACAATTCTGGTGATGGCTGATTGGACATCAACCCACTGTTGAGGATGTGGGTCCCACAATACTGGACCAATGAAGCCCAAAATTCTTGTGATGATCGCAGACATACAGGGGAACAAATCATTATTCAGGCCAAAGTGCTAATTCGGTCTCCATGATGGTGATCAAGGCAGCCAAATGGAAGATCAGAATCTGGGCCAGAATCTGCGGCCCAGAATTTCAGCCCAATGAATCTTCCATATCACCCGAACCACAAAATAAATTGGGCTGATATTTTACAGGAGGTTATAATACATCCGGGGATTTATTTTTGTCTTCTATGGCCCACTCCAAATCGGCCATCTAGAAGGGCTTTGAAACGGATCTGTCAAGTGGATGCAAGCTGGATGCCATCTCAGGTCAAGGGTGGAGAAGTCTCCTCTCCACCTACTTTCCACCACCTATGCCTACCCTCATTGATTGGGATGACATGGACTGTTGGAGCTCGGCCTAAGGATCCAAATTTGTCTATTTAAGGCAGTGGTGGTGATGAGGAACTCATACCTTCTTTCATGTAATGTTATTATGCTCAATTTTCGTTGTAATGCTTTCATTTTCCCCATGTAAGTTTCTTTTTGTATTTCTAAGTTCTTAATCCAATTCCTTCTCTTATCTTCTTCCAATTTCTATACTTAAATCTCTAAAATCACAAAATCACAGTGATAACTCTGTGTGTTGGTGATATAGTTCACACATAGGTGTGAATTCCATTCACACACACGGAGGAGTGCTCGTTATTTCCGCGGTTTTAATCTCTTCAATTCAATTCATGTAAGCCGCCTTCCACCCACCATTGATAGTCTATCATAAATGGAGGGCTAACCCTTTAATGGTTTGATATTAGGAAGATGCAAAGGCTGGATTGATTGATATTTAATGCACGAATTATTGTTAATTGGTTAAATAATTCAAGACTTCCATTCTTAAATTATTTTAGCTCCTCATCTTCACTGTGTTTGAAAAGGCTAATTCCAATTACTAAATTAACCATATACCTTGTAGAGATCATGAATCTGGTTCTCTAAGTGTGTTGGTGACTAGTAATTGAGTTTAGTTAGTATCTAACCAGAAAATGATGAAGGTAGTGTTATTTGGAAGAATAGTTTCATCAGGAATTAATAAAACCAAAAATTTGTCTAAAGAAATAAAATGCATTCAATCCACCCAAGCGTAACCCTAAGATCAACCCATTTTATTAAAATTGAACTCAACTAAGCTTATTAGTCTTCTCCCAAAACACTTAAAAACAAATCCAAGTTGGCCACTTCATAGCCAAAAATCCATCCCTTAGGTTGTGTATCTTAGGTATCTTCTTAGGTCTCTGTGGAATCGACAACCCAAGCTACACTACAAGGACCGTTCTACCCTTCTTCCCTTGGGTAAATTTGGGCATGAACCAACATGTTCACTACCATGTCTTCTAAATATGATTCCTTTAGTTATGATTCAAATTTTTGGTTTATTTAAAGATATATTAATTGATTATAATCATTATAAACATTCAAAAGATTATTTACATAACATACATGTTTTATTATAACATATGATTGATAACAAGTGTTTATATTATAAATTTAATTCCCTTTATTTTATAAAGGGATGACATATAAATGGATGTCATCACAAATTATGGTGATTCATGATTATAATAATAAGTGGATTAGTCTCTCTTTTTTGATGTTCCCAAATAATATTTATATAGAATGTTTTAGAAAACATTTGGTGTTCCATTATGTTCTCATAGAATGTGTCAATCTAACCGGTCTATGTCATCCCTATTTATGTGATGGTTGTTTGTCTATCACATAGTTATTATGATCACGAAAAATATTTCAATTTTGACAAATATGGAGCTTGTTTCATTTCATTCATGCTTATTATTTATGTTATTAACTCTTCATGTTTGTTTTTTATAGAGAAATTGAACACATTAATGGGATTATTCCACTACACTGATCATGTGATGATCTAAAACCCCATATAAGATATCAAATAATTGTTTAAAGAGTGGAAAAATTCCTAGGTACTATCATACATGAATGGTGATGAAGTGTGTCTATCCTATAATGAGATCCATTATCAATGTAAAGAGTTTCATAGTTTAAGGAGTTTGGGAAATTAAGAATGGTTCATATGCATATAATGTTGAATATATTTGTATTAGGAATAGGTATTCCACCGTAATCAGTGGTATAAACAGCATGATGATCATTGAATCAACATATTCTTTTTATAACTTCATGATGAACATAGTCATCTTTATCTCCTTGAGGGAATATCACCATGTATGATATTACATGATTGAATTCCAGCCACCTGATCACCATATTTATCTATATAAAATACTATTACAGGATGATTAAATATGAATTTTCTTTGTTATAGTGTATGCTTTTTGTGTATCATAGAGCATGATACACTAAAAACCATGGATTTGTTCTGTGTCAGATGCTATGATTTATGTGATACTTTAGGACATGACTAAAGAAATGTAGAATCAATACTTATAATTGATTCATAATTAAGTTATATAATATATTTTTAATGATGAAAGACAAATATATAAGAACATAGGCTATACGCAAGAGACATTTTAGTACATAAGGTTTTGAATTTTTCATAATTACTATCAAATGTAAGGATCCATCAATATGTTATTGTCACTGGGTGGTTTGTAAGTATTTTTAACTTTTCTATATAAATGAAAAAATTGTACCTATGTGTTATTTGATAAATTTGGATTTTTAACCATTACATGATAGACACTCTTACATATGGTCTACTCCATACATATGGATTCTTTCAATTATCAAAGAATTTAATTGTAAGGGTACTCTTGAATTCCTAACAAGGATTATGATTTATAATCGACCACTATAAATTATAAAATGAGATATAATACTGATATTTTAAAATTTAAAATTTGGTTTTATTTTACTATATTTTTTAAATTTTTTATAAAATTTAATTGTTCACTATTATAAATACGATACTTTAATGCCATAATAATAAAACATGAAATATCAATATTTATATCCCATGTTTTAAAAATAAAAAAATTGTTTATTTATAAAATTTAAATATAAATATATATATATTTAATATTTTTTTAATATTTTTTATTTCTTAATTTAATAAATAAGTTGTCTCTTAGATACTTAGCATTCATTCTGGAATAAAACAAGATATAGTAAAAAATTAATGGCATGTAATAGTTTTGGATTCAATATGAATATAATATATAATAAATGGTGAACCATATATGGAATGACATTAAGTTTAGATAAAAATTGTTTATATTGTAATTATTAGTGTGAATAATAAACTGTTTATAAATTACAAAACAATTTCTAAATATTAAATAGTACATATTACAATTTTGGATTTCTTCATAATTATTAATTTGAATTGTTAAAATTAATAGCTTTATTTGAGAAATTTTTTTAAACTACCATAAATTGAGTATCATTATTGATTTGGTCAATGTTTAAATAATAATATAAATATGTGATTGTGAGATTAATTAATAGTTTTACATAATAAAATTGAAATATAAAATTATTAAATCTCATGTAATATCATATATTTAATGTAATGTCCATATAAGGAATAATATGAAAGGGTATATATTAGTAAATTAATATAATGTTTATACATTCAAAATCACGGAATTTTCATAATTACTATATAACCATGAGGGTTTATTTTTTTCATTATTTATGAGCTATAAATAAATGTTTAAATCATATTTAAATTTGTTATGTTTTCATTTATTTAAAATTAATTCCCTATTTTTTTGACAGATATAGTTTTTAAATTATGTATTGTGATGTCTTATTGTTTTAAAATAGTTTAAACTATTTCTATGTTATTATACATACATCTAACGAGTTAAATTTTAGGTATGATAATAAATTGTTTTTTTAGCTATGATGACATCAGTTTTTAATTAATGTTATTAATAAGAATATATTTTATACATACATGGTATTTAAGTTATGATGAATTTTTCATCTTTTTCTAATATAGTATCTAAAGAGACCTAGACCCACACTCATATACCCAATGCTTCAACTAAGCACCTTACATGTGATTTGATACTATCCAATGAGACCAATGAAATATATATATATATATATATATATAAATTACATCATTTTACATGAATATAAATTATATCTCACAACAATTATCCGTAGAAAAAAAAGGTTTTGTGTCATTAGAAAGTATATATAAAACTGAATTATTTTTTATAATAATAATCAACATATCTAAAAAATACTATAAACATATGATACCCTTCTAAAAACCCATAATTAATTTTATTCTTCATAAGTTGGTTTAGGAAAAAATAATATGTGGTGAGATAAGATTCCCAGTAAGGGTAAACATTATTTTCTACTATCAAATATCATAAGTGAGAATAAGATATAAATATGTGAGTATGAGATATAAATAAAATAACATGAATATATCATTAGGGGAATCATACACATTTAAACATGGATCATAAAAACAGATCATAAAATAAGTCATTGGGAATAACATTAAACATGATTTGTGAGTCAATAATTTGTGACACTGGCATAAGAACAATGTATAACATAATAATATGGCTTGAATAAAAGACATAACTAACAACATGTATCAATGTATACCATAAGGACGTTTATCCCATATAAGACAATATTATCCATTTTTTTATAACACAGTAAGCTTGAGATAAACACTCATGTACATTATTTGGATAGGGATTATTATAACGTCTCATATTTCAAATACATTTGTTTTTTTCCATGAATTTGAGGTATCTAGAGGGTGATACAATTATTTCATCTTTTGATTTATAATTTTTTTTTCTTACTGATAGTCAATCCTTCATGGTCAATCATTTAGTTCATGTGGTTAATTAATCTTCGTTAGTTTTTTTCATGTGGTCGGTCCTTCATAGTGATTCATTTTGGCCATACAGTTAGTGCTTCATGATTGATCATTTTATCTTTTGATTGGCCTTTCACTGTAAAATGTTTCATTCATGTGCTAGGTGCTTCACAATATGTGATTTTGTTCATGTTATTAGTCATTCACTGTCAAAAGTTTTTTTATATGGTAAAGTTTACATGGATTTCATTTTGGTTATGAAGTTAGCCATACATGGTTGGGTCTTTTAGTCATCCAATCAATCCTTCATTATCTATTTATTCTCTCACGTGGTTGGTATTTAATGTTCATTTTTTGGTAATGTGATTAGTCATTTATAATAGTTTTGGTATTCTCTCGATCCTCAAAGTTAGTTATTCATTAGCGATTTTTTACAAATTTATATTTTTACACATTTCACCAAGAATGATGTAAAACATGTTTTTAATAAAAAGATGAAAATTTAACATATAATATGAGATATTAAATAAAAAATTGTAATTTTAAATCCTAAATATAAGAAATAATATATATATATATATATATATATATAATTTTAATGTTTAGAGATTCAAATGGGTCGTTACATGAGTTTTTAATGAAAACCAAATTAATAATGATTATACAAGAATGATTGACAAGATTTTTGGAAATAACAGAGAATATTATATCATTTATTTCAAAATAATATTTCTCTCATCCATCCATTTTACATTCCTTCACCCATGTATTATTGTTTTAAATCATTCCCTGTTCGATTTTTTTAACCATTTAAAACTCATTTGAGATTCTTCCTATATGTTTTTATCACATATGCATCCCTTTGTTTGGGAAAAAAATCATGAATCTTACATCCATGTGGTAAGGGATATAAATATTCTCTTTTTTGAATATTTAGATAATATTCTAACTTAGATTTCATTATTATACCCTATTAATGAGACCCATTATTATCACATGAGTCATAATATTTTTGTTTCCTTGGTCGTAGTTATTTTTCTTATGTTAAAAAGTCATACATGAAATTTTTATAATTTTTATATGTTTTAGAGCCTTTTGGGAGTTGATATGATAGTTGTAAACCCAGAATGGTTGAAATTGTTTGATGTGCACTGGGATGGAATCTTAAGATATAGTGATGGTTAATGAATGTAATGGAGGGATAGATCATACTATATGCAATGGTATGTGAATGAAACCTATGTGGTTAGGATGATTTTAGAGTGGATCTTTATCATTCATATATTTTAATCACTTTTGATGTTTCCTTGATGTATATATAACAAGATATTTTTTATGAATTATACTAAACTTATTAGTGAAATTTGACGCCATACACAATGAAAACATCTTGGACAAGGTATCTTAAGGAAATCCCTATAGTACATTCATAATTATGAAATGATAAATTAATTTAAAAATGAATGGGGATGTTTTAGGGTTAATGTATATGATGATGACATACATGAGAAATTAGATAAGTGAAATTTTGGCACCGAGAGAACTGTAATATAATATTAGAGTTATAATAATGCAATGGAATTTGAAAATACATTAACACATAAATAAATAATTAATTAATTAATGATCAATTTAATAATTGCATGCTTGTGTAAGACATATAACTTTTATGGTGGTAACATTGGGTCATATGTGATGATATTGGATGATATATTGAAGGCTAGTTAGTGTTCCTTAGTGTGGTTGAGCATGATATTATTCTATATATTATGATTTTATAAAATTGTCAACCAGTATTGATTGGGAAATCAATACCCAAGTGACTAGGGGTATTTTAATCAATATGTAGGATGGAAAGGGAATGGATGGCTAACTAATTTGTCTCTCCCACTCTCCCATTTCATGTAGTTATGTGTAAGAATAACTTGGGCTATATTAACTTATGATATAGGGTGGATTCCTACCCGAACAAAGGTGTATCTTAATATTACAATGCATGCATGTGTTATATATAATGACTTGAGGTATATCACAAAATTTTATACTTATATGGTGGATATGGATTCCCACAAATATATGTGAATGAATATAGATTACATGATATATGGTTTATTTATATTGGATTTTTGGCTTCAAAAAACAAAACAAGTTACTTCTAAGTACGATTATTATTAATAGGTGATATGATTCACAAGATATAAATTGAATGAGATACTTATTCAAGATGTATAGTTTGAATTTTGAGAGAGACAAGCTGATGTTTTTCAGGAATTGGGGTATGAGATATATAAACCAATAGGGAAGTGAAATATGAGTATCTAAATATATATATATATATCTTTATGATTTTAGTATAGAATGTTCTACATATAATCATTACATTGTGAGGATGGAAAAATATAATTACCTGCTTGGGTTATGAGTTCGTTTGATTTGTTTATTCACTGGATTTAGTATTATTATCTCACATTTTTATGAGATAATAATGAGACGATCCTATTGAGTATACACATTATGATAATCATTCATATATAAAATCTATTTTTACATCCACATGATCTAGTTGGTTATTAAGCTTGGAAGTACTAGTTCATAGGAGTTGTATAGAAGCTTTTGGAGCATTATGGTAACTACTGAGGATTTAATTTTGGTACTTGTTATTATTCTTCAGGTTGTTCAGTTTCATGATATTACATTATGTATTAGGATTATTTATTTTATTTATTCATGGTGTTAGTTGGTGGTTTCTTATCATATCTCTTACTTGGTAAAAATATATTTGGTTGATTCCTCCTATGTGTGTGATTATAAACCATCAATAAGAGTTTCTATTACATTACCTATTTGAGATGGTATTCAGGAGTCATTATATATCTTTCTTCATTACAAGACATGTGTGGGGAACCATTGGATACATGGGGTAATTATATAGTTTTATCATAGATTATTTTTTAGAGATATGAGAGAGATTGGAGTTTGGAAGTGGTGAGGATGGATGTGTTGGTAGAGAAACTATGTTAGATGATTTTACTACATGATGTAAAAAAGTGGTATGAGAAAAGACATGGTATTTTTGGCACCCCTAAGTCCCAATGCTAGGAATGTAAGATTTAAATAATTTCAAGCGGATTTGGTGGAACTTATGCGGTACATAACTATCAAATTATTACGAAACATGATTGTTTGTGAATGTGATTGAGTTGGGTAAAAAATGGAAATATAGGTTAAAATGAGTGAATGAATAAACCATAAAATGACTTATATTTTTTTACGAGTTAATATGATTCTTTTATATTTTAAATATATGGATCTATGTTGATATGTTCATCTAGTATTCTCTAGAGACATTCAACAGGATGTTCCCACATATCATTGGAGTTTGAAAATGGGGACACCTGAAGGAGGAAACTCTGAGAGTTCAAGATCCATGTTGTATATATATAAATAGGATAAATTTCAATGCTGGAAACAATGAAATTGTTAGACGAGATGAATATATCATTTAATATTATTCATGCTTTGAAGGATCACATGGTTTCATTTTCTTGGACAGTGATTCAGGGGTCGGTTTAGTATAACAGTTTTTTCCCTTGAGGATTACCTAGTGTCTGTCAAATAATGAAAGAAGTTTTGAGACCATTTTTACCTCAAGCCTCTAACATTTATCACTATGACATTTCTTTGATGGGATATGCATACCATTTTGTAGGGAAGTTATGGGGTGAGGGATTTTATTATCCTTTATATAAACCACATATGTTATTCTTAAAAACATCTACCATATGAGAAGGATTCTGTTAGGGATTTTATGTAGGGATTATGCCTAGAGATCTAGCACCAGGTCACCCTATATATATTGAATTTGTATCTTGAGGTACTAAGGGAGATTATAATTATTTAGATGATATTAACATGAACTAGTTCATCAGTATATGAGTTTTTCTTTTATTTTCTATAGAGAATAACTATGAAAATTTTTTAGTTTCCTATTTATAATATCATGTTTTATTAAATTTAATATAAGTATTATCATTCTGCAACTTACATCACCGTGGAAAGTAGTTCTCAGACACCTTTTATTGTTTTTTTAGTTTTATATTCTGGTAAATTTCATTTCAATCTGAAGAAATAGTTCCCAAACATTATCAGTAGTCATCATGTGGTTGTATTCCTATATGTGGAATAACTATTATAATAGTTTCAAATATGTTATTAGCACTAGTTTGTTCAATATTTCAGTCATCTGAGATGAGATGGGTTGTAAAATAAAACAATTTAACATCCCACATCCATGAGGATTGTAAATAGGGTCCAACCAAATTTGTGGTCTCCATTTGGTTAATATAGGTCATGATGTAGGACTTCGTCAAATTAATGCTTTTGTGTTGCTTTCACTAGGTGATATAGACATAATGTGAGGTATTGTCTATATATTTTGTTATTGGTTTTATTCCTTGATGTTTTATCATGATACACACTACTGTGTTTCACCCAATATATTCCATGATATGGGACTTGATGTAGAGTGGCTTCCATTTCACATGGATTTGAATATTTATGTTGGAGGTTCAACTAACATGTAAGTTATGTAAAGATAATTGGATCTAGTTCTAGGGTAGAGTTCATCTATGGGATACTTACTATGTTTACTAATATGAATATATGATTTCATTATCATCATAAATTTAATATACTAGGTGCATTGAATCATATATTTCTTTAGGATGTATGTTTTTTTATATGGAATTGATGTAGTCTAGGTGAGGTTTCATGGTTAGTGAGACACTCAGAGAGGTTGTAGGTGTGTTGAAAATCTATCTTATGTTATGTCTTGGATGATTCCAATATCTTTAGAGTATTATCAAGTATATTTTCTTAAGGTTGTATAAAAATACACAATTATCATTCTTGAAGTGGTTATGACACCACCCCCTTAATGAGAGATTGACTTTGGGATAATGTTGTGGCCATATGTTTAACATAAATCAATGTATCCATATTGGATGACCCATTATGAGTTATAAAATCATCAAATTTTAGTTTAATATCTCTTGTAGAGTGAATTTTTTTCCTAGTGCATCCCCTTGAGGAGCACTAGTCTTGTTTTTGAAGAAGGAATAGTGTAGTCTATAGTTTTATATATAAAATAATTATTTGAATAAGTTTATGATGGAGAAATTATATCATATACAATGGAATAAAGAATGATTTGATTAGTTAAAGGTAGAAAGATGGTTTTCAAATATCAAATTCTGGTGAATATATCATTAGATGCGAGCGATGTATGATGATTCCCTAGAGACTGCATTCAATTATACTTTTGAGCATTACAAGCTTGTTTTAATATTGTTATACGGTATAAATTCTCTAACCATGTTCATGGGATTATTGAGTGTAGGGTTATGTGTGTTTCTAGACATGTTTATAGTGGTCTTTTTTGACACAACCCTTGTATCCCCTAATTCAGACGGTTAACACACAAGGTGTATATGAGGCATGTTGTGAGTTATTTTTGATCAGTAGCTATTAAGGATGCTATAAAAGTGTGATTTAAGGAACACTAATATCTGTTTATTAGGTAATGTAATAATATGAATTTTTATTATCTATATATACATTGAATATTGAGGCCACAGTTTCTATGTTTGTATGCAACAAATTTGTAGTGGTATAGAGTTCCCATTTCCTTTTTGGTTATTATAAGAAGTTCATGAATCTATTCTAAGGGATTTTGAATTATATGTACGATTTGACTAAAATTTATCACACACTCATTTAGAATAACCAATGATTAGATATATTTTAAAATTTTAAGGATAAATTGATCAATTCCTTAGTTCCTTATCTATTGGAGGAATGTGTTGTGTTCAATTTTAACTCTGATACCTCACTTCTTGGATTGAGTTTCATATTCATGCATAAGTGGTTAGTTAATTCTTATGTGGCAAGGTAGTTATGACCCATTGAATGGAACTATTCCACCGATGATCTTTAGTTTACTATAGTATTTTCTTTCATTGATGTTGTGGAGGAACCATGTTATCGATGAACATTTTGAGATCTTCTTAGATTATACGAGCCTAAAGTATTTATTCTACCAACACAACGTGAATTATTGGAATAAAAGGGGATATAATTTTATAGGGATTTGTCTTTTAGATTTTATTTTCACCTGATAAAAGGAATTACCTAGCAGAATCCTTCAATAAGAAGTATCTTGGAGGTACTATTCATTAGTATAGGGACTCCTAGGGAGTTATGAAAGTGTCGGTTATGATTCACCTAGAAATAATAGCAGTTAATGGAATATGATGTCTCTATCAGATGATAATGTGATCATCCTTAGTAATCAATTGAAAAATTCATGGCTAGTTTTTTATGAGGTAGAGGTTTAGAATGACCATATTTATATGGAGACACAACCACGGGTCGATTTATGGATGTAAAACATCTTATTTTGTTTCGAGGTATTATTTTCATTCCATTTATGATGAGTGATGTGGTTCCCTAGAAATTGAATATTTCTCCATCGGTGGTACATCGATGTGATTCAATGGTTTATTATGCTATGAAAAGTTATTATTGGTGGTTTGGTTAGACTCACTATGTATCATAGTTTCTCTCTCTATGTTTATTCTACCTTAAGGTCGAGGTTCAAGATCGAGTTTGTGGTAGTTCGCTACTACCGCTTTATATACCAAGTGGAAGAGGGGGGGGGAATCTTTGTGGAAATAATCATTTGTCAATCCAAAACATACGGTGGTTATGGTGTTATATATATGATCATGGATCTATTGAAGAAGTCCACAAAATTCATAATGATTAAGGAGTCGATTTTAGTGATGTTTTTTCATGGTAGTATATATAAGAGATAGTATAGCATTATGGGGTTCTGGTGATGGTCATTTATTTTTTTTATCATATCTGACCTCCAAAAAATGGAAAGGTCTTCAATAAGGATTTGGAAACCATTTTCACCTTATGACTTCTTTTTAACTATATTTGGAACGAAAGACATAATATTCCATTCAAAATTTAAATGACATATTATGTGCCTAAATTTTAGATTATGGAGGATTGTGGGTTATTCACCTACCCATGGTAGAGTTTTATTAAAAGAACACCCATAAATATTATATTATCTTGTTACAATTTAAGGATATGTATTTATGACCATTACGATACCTCTTGGGTGGAACCAAGGTAAAAGAGTAAACCATTCATGGACTAGAATTAGATCATAGTGTGATAGAGATGGTGCAGGTGAACCACTGGTAAATATATGAAGCCTAGGATAATTAATTGTTATATTCTGAAAAAATAAGGAGGACCTTGTAGTTATAAATTTTATATCACATGTTCATGAAGTTTTATACTCATTTTTTATAGTTAATGTTTGGTTGTAGGATTAATATTTTTCATGATTCAATGGAACATTCACATGATGACTCATTTTGGAGTTGTTTTAAATTAGATAACATGACCCTCTATGATGATCTAGATTCATGATGTATTCCACATATTGTATTTTTTTTGGATATATTCATAATGATTACAAAATTTTTTATTATAGTGAATTTGATTTTGACGATTGTTCATCCTTCAAAGAATGACCGGTAAACATTTTTGATGGTTTGGATATGTTATTGCAGGATAATACTATTCCTTTGACTTGTGTCCTGATGTAACATGGTTCCCTGAAAAAAAAACAATCACGATTGCTAAATAATGATGTAATATCAATATCCCATTCCTTTTTGGGTTGAATTTTTTTTGGATATCTCACTTGACCATGTACTATCTTATGAGATCAATTCTATTCCATGATTGAATGATTGTTTAGGGTCTTTCCTTGTTTGAGAGGTATCTTCCATGAGATTTTATTTTGATGTTGGATGTTAATGTTTCATATTTATATTTTCATATCCATCAATTTGTGGATATTTTATTGTTTTAAAAATATCCTTGAGAGGTATCTCGTAGTATGGCCTTGCTGACCCCTTTATCTTCTTCATATTTTGTGTTAAATTGTCAGGATGAGAAATGATTGAAAAGTATTTTATATAAATTAATATATTTATAAAACCTTCCATTGTGTTTTTCGAAGTCTTGGAGGTGTTTAGTGGGTAATCAAAGTATTTTCTCTAATGGTTTCATAATTTTTATTCATACATTTAGTCAACCCCCCACTACATGTCATTTTAGACATGTGTTTGTTCCTTCATGGTCAGTAATTTTGGTCATATGGTAAGTCCTTCAGGGATAGTAATTTTCCTCATGTGGAGCTTCACAGTTGGTTGTTTTGGGCCCATAGTTATTCCTTCACATTCAATCATTTCATTTATCCATTTAGTCATTCACTGTTAGTAATTTTTTTATACAGTTTGTGGAACCATGGACCCACACTCCTAAGCCTCGTGATAAAAACAGATTACTTTTTTCTTTTATAAAAGGTAATTGACATGAAAATAAGTTACTCAATGTTAAAATTATTTAATTAAATCCTAATATACAAATAATGAGACACTATATTCAAAATTATCTTTTCAGTTCTATAACATTATTGAATTATAAACAATATTCCATATGAATTCCAAATAGTTTCAATTAAATCGGTATTTTTATAAATATTAAAGACTCCTCAAAATATTTCTTATCCTCACTGAAGAAAATAAATATGTGTATCTATTATAGCTCCTAATCATCAATAAGCCAAATAAAGAACATTTGAAAACATGGGGTGGGAATAAATTATTTGTTTTTTATACTAAATTAGAAAACTGTTTTTAAATATTCTTGAATATTCCATGAATTAGTGTTCTTAAAAAATACTATTATCTATATAATATTTATAAAAAACACTTTAAAATAACAAGGGGGTTTCAAAAAAATTAGAACAGAGGTGTGAATTTAAAATTTTATTTTGAAGATATAAATTTATAAAGAAATTTTTAGTTAAAAAAACATTTGAAAAAACATTTTAAAATAAAAAAATTATTTTAAAATCATATTTTTAAGTGTTAAAAAAATTAAAAAAAATTATTATAAAATTTAAGGTGTTTTATGAAACTTATAAAAATACTTATGGTGTTCTAAAATATATTAAGTGATTTATAGGAATAACCTGACACATTATAAGAAAATTACCTTGATTGTTGGGTTTAATCTCTATCCCTCATCATTATTAACAATAACCAACATTCAAATTTTAATAAAATATTTTTAGTAAATTTTCTTTTTCATCCTAATTTCATTTAAAAATCCCTTTTAAATAATCAAAATAGGTCTTAAAAATAATTTCTATGAGTAAGTAGAGTTTATAAATAATTTAATCATTAGTAAACTCAACAATTGTTTTTATTAAATACACACTATATAAATAAAAAACTAAAAAGGTGTAGATCAAATGAAATAGAAATTTTATGGAAACATATTTTAAATAAATCCTTAAATTTTATCATATATGTAGAATCATTTTTAAAATTATTATGGTTCATTGATGAATATACTTATAAAATTAGTTCTTTTCTATGAAATAATTTAAATAATGAATGGAAATTATGAATAAATAAAATTATAGGAAAATAAATTTATGTTCTAAATAAAACATGGTTTGATAAAAATATAAACTATGATTTTCTTGAAATAAATTTTTTATAAATAAAATGATATTTTTTAAATTATATAATTACCATATTTGAGTATAATAAATAATAAAGATAAAATTTAAAATTTGAACCAATTCTATTAAAGCGATTATTTACATAAAATTAATAGATGTGTGGGGAATTTGCTTCTGAAAAAATAGATAAAAATTTAGAAATTTAAAATCATATTTTTTTTAAATACATTTTAAATTATCAGAGGAAAACTAGGAAACTATTTTTCATACCACATACTTGCAAATATATCGCTTAAATTCACTCATCCATTATCTCTCTCTATAACCATTGACAATAGAAGAGATATAACTATTTCATTGGTGAAGGATGTTAGAAGTGAACACCCAAAGTGATCAATTACTCTTATATCCAATATCAACTATTTATTTAAATATATTATTAAAATAAATTATTATTTACATTTTTTGGGATGAATAAATTATAGTGTGGTGACCATTAAATAAGAATGGATCTGTTTTTACATTGTTTGTGAGACTCTTATAGTATAGATCTTCATTTACCTAATCATGCAGAACATTCCTCTTAAAGAAAATAATGTTTGATGGTATATATAAAAATATATAAATATAACTTTTCACTACCATATAATAGATGTATTCTAGGAGGAGGATGGTGTTGTCCTACTCCATTGTCTATTGTTCAAAATTTTGTTTCAAGTGTTCTACAATATTCAGAAGGAACTATTATATATATAATCACTTAGTAAAAATATAGATCTTCATTGTGGAATAAAAAATTCCCCATAATATTTATAACCCATAAAATTTTTCACTTCCATACCTTGGATCATATTTTTCATTGAAGTCTACATGCTAATTCACAATGTGTAATGTTATATTATATATATATCTTTCAAGAATCTGTAGGCTATGTGTGAGGTAAAAGATGATGGATAATGCAATCGTTATAGTTATTTTTTTATTCCATCTGTTTACTCATGATGCATTATATATATATATATATTTATAGTTTTATAGTCTGTATAATAATTCAATATTAGTAGTGACTAGAGGCTATAAAAAATAGTTATATTATGTTTCATGGAGGTTAAAAATGTTGAAGACAATGATTTAAGATTTTTTTATATAAGTATGATCATTGTTTGATCATGAATGATGTGAAAACACTAAAATGATACACTATATATATGTATATATATAATAATTAATAGAACATACCATTTTTTGCATAAGTATGTGGAAGACAACAACATGACAGGGTGACATTTTTATAATGACACGCATGAATTTTTAATGGTAAGAAAAATACCAATTTTTAATGCATCGCATTCCAAACACATTGTAATTCATGCATTCCATTATATACTCAACGTGAACTAGTAACCATGTATAACATCCAACATGGTCTACAGGTTCCCTATAGTTCCAGCCTGAACCCCAATGAGGCTAACATCAACTTATCCGCTACACGTCAACAAACATCCTCACTCGCCCATACCTGGCCATGCAGTCATCAATAGCGACCAGCTCTATGACTTCTTGTTAGAGATTGGATACTTTTTTGACCTCCATGTAGGTGGGGTAACCTAGTTTATTTATATTAAGTATATATATACATTACATTACTAAAAATGCACCCAAAACTTTTATTTTTTATTATTTCATCATTTTTTGTACTCTAATATTACATTATATTTATTATATATTAATATATATATATTTTTAAACCAATATTTATAAAATTAATATATTCATTTTATACCATAATGATATTATATTACTTTAATAATTTTTAATTTATAATAAACATTTCTATTTTGTATTCATATGATTCTCTATTAATTATCTTACATTCACAATAACATTTATATTTCACATTGAAATTTATTAGTTACCATATTTATTTTTAATGATAAAAATATTACTATATTTATATTATGAATTATATATATTCATTTCTGATGAATTTTATATAGTAAATATTTTATTAAATATACTAGTCTCAAATTAATATATTATTTACAATAATGTCTATATTTCTTAATAAATGATATATCACTATTAAAAATTTATGTAATTACATAAAATTAATATTTTATTGCTGATCATATAAATATTCAACAATAAATATTAGTTTAATATTAATTTATTCAATTATCATCAAATATATATTTATTTAATATTATTATATATATATTCATATAGAATTAAGATATTAAATTTTAGGAAATATCATATATCTATTACAATTTATATTTACCATTTATTATCATTTATCTACATATGCTAAATAATTTCATTTTATTAAGAATTTTTTTAATATATAAAAATTAGAAATTTAATTATATAAAATAATTCCAAATATGGTTAAAGTATACAAATTGTATCAAGAACTTATTAAATTTAACTTTATGTTTAATAATCATATGTGATATATATTTTTTAAAATAAATATAAATATAAATAAATATATTATTTAATAAAATGTATATTTTAATTTAATTTTTTCCTTAGCTTATGTTTATTATGGAGAAAACAATTTAATATATCATATTTTTTTTAGTCATGAAAAACTCATTTAATAACCATTTATTTAATATAAAAATTTATACTAAAATCAGGGTACATTATACGCTTGGTCCTTTTGGTTTTATGGTTGGTTCTTAAACATCATTCATTTTGTTCACATGGTTAGTCCTCACAACCGTTTATGCTTTTGAAAAATTAAAAAAAAAATGCCTTTTCGAAGTGTTTACTAGAATGACATAAAAATGCGTTTTTACATCAATATGAGCTTTTTATGTAAAATATAGAATATGGAATGTAAAATGAGGTTATATTGTCCAAATCAAATAATGATATTGTATATTTAAATTCATTAATTTTCGGGGGTTTAATGTGTCCTTTAATTGATTTTTTTATGAAAACCTAATTACATAGGATTAAAATAGATTTTTTTGGGTTTTTTGAAACCCAAAGAGCTTCACTTTTATTATTATAAAATTAATTTTTTTTCTCATACATGTTTATCTTAACATCTCTAGAGTCTGGATGACCAAAATATTTTTTTCTTGTAGTATTAAACCATTCTTTACTCATTCATGTTTATTCATATGTTTTTTTAGAATTTCTGAAACCCTTTGTTTTTGGGTTGTAAAATCGTGAATCATCTTTACATGATGTAGGTAATTTTATTATTCTCTTTTATTTTTCACAAAGTATGATCATATCATTTTTTATTTTCCTTTTTTATGTGGAAAATTAGCCATAATCAAATAATAATATTGAAATTATTTTCTGGAATAATGACTATTCAATAATATGGAAACATAAAATGTAAAAAATTGGGGTTGTTATAATATAAAACTACATAATTATTTATTATTTTGGAATTAACCACATTTTGTAGGATGTAAATATTTTTTTTCGAAATAAAATATTGAAATATGTCATAAGTATCATTGTTAATAATTTTAACAACATATTTTGAAGGCATCACATATTTTAGTTTAAATTTATTGGATTTTATTATCCTAGAAATTATCTATGAAAAAGGAAATGGTTAATCAATTATATAATAATTAATAAAAAGGTAATATTTTTTTAATACGATAAGAAATTTATAAATGTTTGATGATAATAATTATTTTTTAATTCTGTATATTAAATAATTTAAATGGGAATTATCACATGTTATAAAAAATTTATGTTTAATTTTGTGAAATTTAGAAAATTGATTTATTTTTTAGATCACATGTGTTATACGATATCATGATTCTTCCTCCTGTAATTTTATTTGATTGCATGTTTTCCATTTGGCATGTTTTTTTACTTTTCTGTATGGATTTTTTGTTTTTTATACCTAAAAAACAATGTAAATAAATTACAATGTCCAAATTAAATTAAAAACTCATAATAAGAATATATAATACACTTATTGGTGTTAATTAAACATGTAATAAATCATAAACCATGATTAAATATTTTCCTAGATTTTTTTCAGTTCTAACTATCTTTTTAATAGGGAAACCCCATATATAATAATCTCACTAATTCAAGATTTGAATTAAATTGGTTTTGTACTGAATATTTAATGTTTAAGACTAAACGTGCACAATATTACTCACAAAAGTCTTTAAATCCTCAATTAAATGTCATTGGTGCCTATGAATTTTTGTGAAAAAATATATCAATATTTATGTTTAGTATAGTATTATAGGGAATTATTATGAAATGATGGGATTATCAAAAACCATGAGTATTTGGTGATTTTGAATGATTATTGGGTAGGAGGCCTATGTAACACCCCAAAATTCTAACGTATAACTTTTTATTCATTAGCTTGTGTGACAAAAATCACCAAGAGAATAAGGGAATATAATATCCTGAGACAATACAATATATTAACTATAAAAATATATTCTCTATATTTAAATTCATGAATCACTAATTTATCAATAGTTACACAAAATAATTACTTTCATTTATAGCTTTTATTCCACACAAGAGTGACCTTCCTTAATATCTTCGATTATATGAAAAACCATGTTTCACCAAATAATTATGTATTATGGAATTATTATTATTTAATTCAAAATGATATAAACTAGTATTTTTCTTATAGTTTATGAAATTTATTAACTAACACATGAAATTTTAATGGATTAAATAAATATAAAATTGATTCATTGGATACCAATTAACGAGAATAAAAAATAAGAACCAATTGGATAAAATGAAGTAAAATATTTATTTATATGATTCAAAAGGAGGTTTATCTTAATAAAAATAGTTAATTACAATTATCAATTCTTTTAATGAAAAATATATTTTATATATTCAATCAAATATTTTGTTTATTCATAAAATATTTTAGATAGGCTTAAGGTAAAATCAAAAAAAAATTTACGCATAAAATAGTTTATTTTTATTAAGGAATATTTACCAAATTTTAATGGATAACCCATATTAAATATGAATTTGTACTATTTATTTGGTTTAAAATGTGAAAATAAAATTCATAATTAAAATAATATCATAATAATTAATCTATGGGGAATTTTTTTATATTCTTCGGAAACATTTAATTTTTTAAGAAATAGTAAAAATAAGGAATTTCGGTTCAACGCTGCTTCTTCATAGAATCTATTATTAATGATAAATTATACATTTAATTGTTTTTAAAGTTTAATTAGATCATATTTTTACCAATTAATTCAATAACTTCATTAGAGTCAATTTGACAACGCAATTGATTATAAAAACCTAGCAAACTTCCAGATGTTTTTACTTCAAAACCTATTATTCCGTCCAACCTGCATCATTATCTTACATTAATTCCTATCACTTTCACTATGGGAATATGGAAAATTGGATTCCATATTTGGAATCATAATAATTTAAATAAGACCATTTTTTTATTACCATAATTATTATTGAAAGCGATTAAAAATAATTACAATTATTATGAAAAAATTGAGGTTAATAAAGAACAAAACCTTTAACTTAATGGAACAAATAATCTAGACACTTGTAAAAAAGAAATTCACTATATATTATTTATCAATTCACCAAATATTATTATGTTTATTTTTTTATGATTTTTTATGTAAGATCATATGAAAATCTAACTTGCTTTCAGAAATACCATGATAGTCATTTTCCACTCTTATAAAAGGCCATCACTTATGCTAACTCTTAACACCTCACAAGACACTTAAGTTCAACCAATATCTACCCAAATATCTTCCCAAAATCACTCCCTTCATTTCAGAAACCATAATTTTGGAATAAACCATTCCACATAAGCCATTTGGTTCCAACCAAAATGAGTCACCTAATTTAGAGGAAACATCGTTCATTATGATTTATAGTTTTATTTCCATTATCCAACCAAGAGAATCATATTATAATATTGTTGTATAAAAAATCCCATATCATAAATATAATAGTATATTTTTAGGCTAATATTTTGACCAATAAATTTACACACTTTCATCTAATGGGAAACTAACATACAGTTTATGTGAACATCGAATAACCACCTCATGAAATGACGATTGTTCATTATTCATTTATCGCATCTCATAGTGTTCATTATAATGGAAAATATACTAATATATTATATATATATTATTTATTATGTGTTTACCTTATATAATTATTTTAAAACTTATATCTTTGTAATTTTCATTATTTGTAAAAATAATAACATCGTTTGTAGAGGTTTCGACTAGCGCCCTCTCAAAGTGATGTAATTCATTCCCACAATCCATTGAATATATAAAGGATTATTATAATTAAACAGATAGGACATGCACACAAAATGTATTATATTAATGAAAAAATTAACTTTTTTGATATATATATATATATATATATCATTTTCAATATTATCATTTCGCATAGTAAAAATTGATATTGTTGGTTGTGGATGAGTCGACTTCCCCCTCCTCCACACAATGTGATTCCATTAAAATAAAAATAATTATATATATATGTATATATGAATAATTAATTTGGCATATAAGTCATAATTATCATTATGAGAATATATATAATTATTCATAACATAATTCCATAATGTTCATTGAAAAATTAGAATGGTACTTATATGTATGTACAACCTATCGTCTCCATGATTATAAAGTTGATTCATTTTTCATTACCATATTTAATGATTATTTTTAAAATTATAATTCTTAAATAAATTTTATGACAATATCATCATTTTTATTCTTTTTTAGTTATATAACGATCCTCTTGACCAAAGATGACCTACAAAAGTTGATTTCGAAACCTAAATAAAATTAATACATAACAATCAATGCGACCATAATTGAAAAATATATTTTATAAAAAAAGTAATAAGAAAAATAAAAATAGTTATAAACATGAAAATTATTATGAAGAATTCATATAATTAACAAAATTTTATAATACATGAAGTTAAATGATCTTCTACTTAAAATAACCACAAGCTAAGGGATTATCATTTCACTTCAGAAATCCAGGAGATAAATGTCATGTAAATCACTTTTTCACTCATGTGTACAAAGAGGAAACTGCGTTGGCAGATGGTCTTGCTAACAAGGGAGTTAATGGGAATGACTTTTATTTGGATTACAATTTCCCTGATGAACTTATTCCCTGATTTTGGAGAATTGTTTTAAATATACTACCTTCAGACTTGTGTAACCTCTATTTTTTCTACTAATATAGGAATCTTGTCTTCCATAGAAAGGTCTTAGTTTGTTAAAAAAATTAAATTTCCATTTTACCTCACACATATTGTACTCATTTACCCAGCATCATTTATTTAAATGTTCCATTGCATGTTTAAAATTTTACATTTTAGAGGATGTATTTTCCAAAGTGAATTTAAAATTAAATTTCATTCAAATGGTTGTTTAATAAAGGTTATTTTCATATGTTTTGTTTAAGTTATATTTTTATAATTTTTCCATTCATTAATGACAACAACAATTTATTTTACTCTATTTGGGTGATGTTATATATATACTATCATTATTCATTCACTACATGGTTTATGATTTATTTGGCCAAGGGTTGTATTCACATTCACATCCCTGATTCCATTTAGTCACCTTGAAATATTCTGTTTCATATGACCATTGAACATTGTATTTCCCCGAATTATCCATATCATTTATCATTGATATTTTCCTTTCCAAAAAAATACACCAATTATTATACATTATATAATTTTAATGTTATTTTGTTATTTGGGAAAATATTCATAAATATGTATCTCTTACTCTATATGAATATTTTATAACACACAATGTGAAATTGAATATTTGATATATGGGGAATGTTTTAGACTAGTACGACCTGGGTGGTGCCCAGTTATAGGAAACCCCTCCAAGCATCAGTAGTATAATTGGATGATTCATTTGACTACTCTCATTAGATGATTTTTTAGCCTATATGTTATAAAAATTCTTGTGAAAGGTATTGAAACTAAATGTACCATTTACCTTTGAAACATGGAATCCAATAATTAATCATTTCCCCCATTTAGTTTCTATTATTATTCATCCATGATATTTTTGGTCAACATATATATTAGAATATAATTCATTTATTTATCACTGAATAAATGGAAATTATTTCATTTTTGTACTATAACTTATTTATTTTTCCTTCTTACGTTATTTCTATGGCATTTGTTTTCATTTACCTTAACTTATTATTTATTCACTTCACTTTTAACCTATTGATTACTTAGAATGTGCGTAAGTAATTAACCATGTTGTGTTTATGTATTCATATTTATTAATTATTGATTCCTCTATATTTTACACTTACTATACATTTGAGCTCACCCTTATTAAGTTTCCATTCCCATGTAATCCATGAAGTATACTAAAAAATGTATATAGGGATATAATATATGGAATAAAGTTTTTTTCAGAATATTTTGTTTATAATAAAAAAATTATGTTATAATTATTGTATTATTGTGTAATACAAGTCTCATTTATTTATCTTGTTTACATTGAATACTAAAAGCTTTAGTCCTTTTTGATTTGATTAATTTCATTCATGCTAATGTAATTGATAGAATACACTAGATCTTAAATTTCTACAGTTACTGTGAAACATTTGGTATTAAATGTAGTTTAACAGAAACCATAGGAACTAGATTTAAGAAATCATATAATAAAGAACATATCTCAAATTTAAAATTTTATGATAAGTGTATTATAAAATACAACATTTTTGGTTAGATAGAGATTAAGTAGTTTTGGTTATAGTTGGTTTCCCAGAACCTCTTATTTTTCATTTGATTACATTAATATTGGATGTATTAAATATTAAATTAAACCTATTATTACATATTTTTCATTCATTTAAATGAAAATATTTTAATTATGTCATAGATTATTTTTCTCATTGATAAAATCATATTAGTTCCCTACAAAGATGAGGAACTTGAAGTGCTATGACAATATTCCTAATATAGTGATATGGTTGTATAACATACTATGATGGGACACATATTATATATACCATTAGTTGCGAGTACATGTAAGAAGATGAGACTTCTTCTCATGAAGTTCACACTTGTTAATATATATGATGAGAGACTATGGAATAGACCAAAAAAATATGAATTCCTCATGTTTGGTGAAATTAGATATACCTATCAGAGAGCATGTGTAATAGTACATAGACATTAATATAGTCATCAATTTATTCCATGACTCGTACAATACGATTTTTTAATGAAAACCATCACTATATATGTTGGAGTGGATTAGTTTATATTGGGTGAATCAAAAATGGAATGTTATTAATGGATATGTCAAAGAAGGATATCTAATTTCCATCATTATAGAAGTTTTTATCTCATCCCTTTGATTAAAATAGAATATTCTCCCTAAATTCCATGGACATGATGTATATATGAGTTTGTTTCATATATTCAAAGAATGGTGTATCAGACATATAGGTTGATGACACTATCATGTAACCTGTTTGATAGGATATTGTAATAATGTTATTATATTACATAGTGAGCATTTGTTTGTGATTGACATTATTATGACTTTATGTTCTTTATCTTGAGCGACTTGACCCATTTCTAGATAGTAATCTTGATATTTTTCCAAGCCCGCCTATATCCAGTGATAATGAGTCATAGAGTGTCACACACTAACTGTTTCTATTGGTGTTGATTAAATTTTATTTGAATTTAATTAATGGAATAAATATTATTATTAAGAATAATAAATAATTATTTTCATGTTATATTGATGACATAAATTAAAAACATATTTATTCACCAGATTCTGAATAAAATATATTTATTTATTTTATTGACTATTTAATAGATATTAATTTACTTGTTTGTGAAGTAAATATTAATTTAATAGAATAAGTTATATATTCATGTTTTTTTAAATTAAAGAGGAGTTTGAATAGACCATGTCTGTTTCCAAGGATAAAATCATTAATTAGGAGCTGATAAATATTACTAATCCATTTTTCATATTTTTTCAACCTAGAGAATTATAATAATAACAATAATAAAATTAAAAGTTATGAAATTTCATTAATTGTTATAAATATATTTAGTGTCTTTTATGCAATTTAATTTTTAACTAAAATCTCATATCTATAAATATATAGTTATATCTATTGTGTAGAGAATTTTAGACCAATTCCATGTTTGAGAATAGAGAATTTTTTCACAAAAAAAATCTCTCTTAAATCCCCACTTCTCAACCTCTCAAGAATGAAAACTCTAAGATAGAATTTCGTCAAGAACTAAGAATGATCAATCAAGAACAAATAATGAAATACATTCGATTCACCATTTTAGCACCCAGATAATGAGTGTCATTGCGCGGAGATCATTGAAGCATGTTTGTATCACTACTTGGGTGATTATACCCTCGGACCCTCACAAGAACAACAAAATAAATCTTGATTAGCCTTTTCGATTTATCAATATTCATCAATGAAGAAAGATACTACTCCCATGTATTTATTTATTTGGATATTATATAAATTAATTATTAATTTGAAGTGCAAGATAATCACTAATGGTTATAGGAAATTATTATTAAAAGATATTTTAATATATCAGTATCCACCAAAACTCATCTACTACACTTGGAACCATCATGTTCTATCCGAATTGGAATATTTAAATTTTTATTTATTTATATGATTGTTGATCTACATTCAGTTTTGGTTAGATTTTCATTTCATATTATTCATTATTTAATCCAATTTTAATTAACATTTTATTGAAATATTAATCTTGTTATTTAAGTGCATCATTTTCTTATAGATCTAATAACAAATAAATAATTACTGGAGATTCCATTGGGATGTTCTAAATTATTTTTCATCAAATCTAGGTTTCACGATATGTGGGTGGAAAACATTTCGTATAACCTTGTGAATAGAATTTAAAAGTGTCTATGAATTCAAAAAACATGGTACTTTTATTACACACCACATGTTGACTATAAAACCAAGCATGCAACAAGTGGATATCAGGTGTGTAGCTGGTATATACACAACATGTAGTCAGGTCGAGTTAACATACCGAAGCTCCAAGCATGTGACATGGATAGTAAAAAATAAATATATATGGAATGAAGCAGGATGTATATTCCATGTAGTCTATCATTAATGTAAAAATTATAATTACATGAAATATCATTAATTGAATAATTAAAACATTATTTTATTGATTGGAACACCATTGTGTGTTTGATAATTTATTAATGGTTTAAAAAATTAAATACTCTATTAATTTACTACAATAAATATGTCATTAATGGTTCTCCCATTTATTTTATAAGTTGTCAAAAATGATGGGTATCTCCAATTAAGTTCATATGAACATTAATATGAAATGTAATTAATTAATTTTTTATCATATTAAAAAAACATCTTAATAATAAATAACAAATAAAGAAATTAATGTTAGCTTGTCACATTTTCTGTATTTGGTACATGTATGACTGATCAAGATCATCACCTAGCCCTATTAGTGTGTTGGAATTTATTTAATTAAATTTATTGTATGGGTTTTCAATTATATAATATTAAATTAAAATATGGAATGTGATTCATCCTCCCCTACATTATTATATAAGAACTATGTGTCCAAGGATAATTATGTAATTCCCTTTAACCAGATCATTGGTTACCTTCAACTACATGTGAGTAAAAAATATTTGTATCTAATGGAGCATCACAAGTCTTGTAGATATATTTCCAGATGAAACCATAATTAATTAAACTTGACAATATATAGGTGGATATGTGAAATGTTTTATCTCGTGCAATGTCTGACATAAGGAGTTATTTTTTGATAAGTTATAGGTTAATTTAATGTTTGCTCATTAAATTCTCTGTTAGTTAAGCCCATGATCGAGTCATTTAATTGTTTATTTATGTTATATCAACTAGATTAAAATTATATTTATTGATTCATGACCACATTCCCATAAATGAATGAATTATTATGTAATGATATAATTTAAAAAATTTGATTATGCAAAAATGTTTTATCCAAACATAGTTAATGTAGTATATATACACTTAAATAACAACAAGAAATTTAAATGATAAAACAAGATAAATATTTATGTATAATAAATTAAAATATCTCAATATAATATTATGTAAGAATATTAATTTTGTTACTTGATTCGGAACACAACTCATTAGAACAATGTGTTTGACCAACCCATGTTTAGAATCTTATTTTTATAAGGGGTGTTTTTATGAATGTGTAGGGTTGAAATAACAATTTTAAATAAATAGGACTAACCATTTATATACTTGCGGTATGTTGGTGGAAAGTGTTGATTAAATCTATATCAGTATTTCTAGATTGGAGAGTCTACTCAACATATCATGGAGCTACAAGCTCATAGTTGGAAAAGACCTTCCTACCTAAATACCTTCCTAATAGTTCAACCAACCATTGTTGGGTTTATGTAAAAGGGAATATAGATCCATTCCATATTAACCTCATAGAAAATAGTTATTTCAAGCTCAATGGTGAGGGATATTTGTACTTGATAATATATTTGGAGATTTAATAGATTAAATTAATTTATTATCTCAAATGAAATTTATAATCACGCAATGTAAAAATAATATTATTTTTTAAACGTATAATAATATGAAAATATTTTCATCCACAATATCCATGTGGTAATTATTGTATAATTCATCCACACTATCCATGTGATCGTTATTGGATAATTATAATCTTCTCACATTCATTAACGTCTATGAGAGGTTTCGATTCCTTTGGTTTGTTCTAAAATATTAACAGAAATCCAACGTGCTCGAATCCATAATGACAGATCCTTATTCTCAAAAGGTGAGTAGTAAAGATTTAATATCCCATAAAAAAATTGGAATGACATGGTAAACATTCAATAATTTATTATTCTATATATTTCTAGAAAAGAAATGAAGTCTCATGAAAACATGGACATGTGTTTCATGCATGACCGCCTCCATAGTCCATACTAGGAGAGAGAAAGATATGAACAATTTGATATTTCCAAGGTTCTATTTTAGAGTAAGCTTAGGGAGGGTTCTTTAACTGGGACTCACATAGTCGAACTCATTTTCTACATTGAGTGCATAAAGTTTAGATGGTTGAAATTCCACCTATAAATGGGCACTAATCTCATTCCGACATCACTCCCTCATAGATTCTATAGTTTTTTTAATCTTAATTTTAAAAACATTGTGAAGTCTATTTTAGAACTTCTTATACTACATTTCCATGTAGATAAATATATTATGTGTGATAGCCCTTCTGTCATTATAGAGAACATAAAAAAATTCAATGAAGAGTGCTTCATGCAAAGATAATATTCATTCCCATCCATGAACAAAAAGTTAAAATGAGAAGCAATAGAATACGGTGTTGTATGATTATCATGTGTAGAGATGGACCATTTGAAGAAAAGGTTCACCTAACTAAAGATTCAAGGGGAATATTCATGTGAATTTTTTATCGAGTGATATTTATCTATTTGTAATAATTGGATATTATATATAGCTTTTGGTGCACAGATATGTATTAAAATACATGACCCATGTATATTAATAAAAGATAACCGAGCGGAGGTAAATCAAATAGCATCCAACGAAGCAATAATTGTTGTAGTAGCTATGATGGACTTTCACCAGAAATTGCTAACAAAAATGATCTTGGTATTAAAGGGTTGTTATTATATTCCTTATATTACCAAAAACATTATTTCTATATCTATACTAGATACAGACAGATTAATTTTCAAATTTGTAAATAATGTTTTATTATTTCATAAAAATAGAATTTTTTATTGTAATGAACATTTATGTAATGATTATTACGTGTTAGATTTCATGAAATAAGTGATGTAATTCCATAATGTGGTTATATCACATGACCCATACCACACCCATATTTGGAATCAATAGCTAGGTCATGAGAATGAAAAATTCATGAAAAAATACATCAAGATGACTATTTAGATTCTTTTGAACTAAAAACACATGGTGCATGTCACACAAGTTTACAAGGAAAAATTTCCCATGAACCATTAAGTCGGTAAGGTGAAATTACTAAATAGATTATTTAATTAGTCTATACATATGTGTGGGGAAAATTTACTATTTATGAAATGCATGGGTACTCATACTTCATCAAATTATTGATGATTTTAGTAGATATTGATATATTTAATTAATGGGTTATATGTAGGATGATTTTGATGAATTCAAGGAATGAAACAATGAAGTTGAGAACCATATTGGTAGGAAGATTAAAAACATATGTTAAATCTGTGGGGGTAGAATATATTAATCACAAATTCATTGATTACTCATTGGTGTTTGTGATCTTGTCCCAACTCACTCCTCATTAAACACCTTAGTGGGATGGTGTTTGTGAAATATAGAAACACACCTTATTCAACATGGGGAGATAAATTATGAGTCATATAATTCTCACAATATCCATTTGGGTATATTCATGACAAAAAATATGATACATGCTAATCCAAGTGACAACTAGTTCAATAAATGATCTTACATACAAATTTTGTATTGTAAAAAAATCCATTATATTAATTTTACTGGTTTGGGGAATCAGAGCATTTATTGAGGCCTCCTTAAGTAAAAGACATGCACCCTAAGGTATAAAGTGTACCTTTATAAGAGATCCCAAAGAATCCGGGGGATATTACTTATACGACCGCTCAGACAAAATGGTTATTGCGGAAAGAAAACTCATATTCCTTGAGAGGGAGAACATCTCATTAACATATTGTGGGAGAGAGAAAAACCTTAATGAAGTCGAGGATCAAGGCCCACCTAAGTTGGTATATGATCAGATTCCAAACATCCCCATGGGAGAGGAAATTTTTATAGAGAACAAGTATTTCGTAGTAGTATATAATATGTTATAGAACCAGAATGGTATGTTATTGTATTTATCAAGGATGTGACTAATTATTAGTTGATAAAATTGTTCATATGAAATATAAGGAATCGGTAACTGTATTAGATATTTTTAATTGTCAATAATACATGAATTATAAAATGTATTCCATGTTCGTAACCCAAGTCTAGAATTAGGTAGATCCTATAGTAGATGTAAATCACATTTGTTTAAAATGGGTATTCATGAAGAAACTATATATAGAGGGAAATATTAGTACTTATAAGATGTAACTTCTTTCAATAGGGTTTCAACAACCATAAGGCAATGAATATGATAAAACCATTTCACTAGTATTAGTTTTGAAATCAATCAAAATTATACTTTCCATTACATCTTTTCATGACTATGAAATTTAGAATATGGATGTCAAAATAACCATCCATAATGGGAACCTCCATGAAAATGTCTACATGACCCAACCTACAGGGTTTGGGAATCCAAAGGGATTCCAATTGTATATGAATGTTTAGAAAAATCCATTTATGTATTAAAGAAATCATCCAGGTCATGGGAAATTTGTTTTTAGGAAGCCATAACAGAATATGGTTCTTTATAGAATTAATGTGATCCTTATGTAAGCAATTGGTTTAGTGGGAGGGAAGTGATTTTCTCAATAGTATATTTTGTTGTCATATTATTTATTTGAAATTAAATGATTGTCTTACATCTTGTTAAGGCGTGGTTGAATAAATTATTTTTTAGGAATGACTTGGGAAGGTAACATATATTCACGGGATCAAGATCTATCATGATTGATCCAAGAGGTTGATCGGCCTATTTCAAAGTATATACATTGATAGAACACTGAAGGTATTCCGTATGGAACAATCCTTGAGGGAATTTTTTGAAGCATGAAAAGGAATTAATCATTCCATGAAAATCAATATACAGATCCATTAGGAAGTAAATAAAATGGAAATTATACTATGTGCATAAGTAATTGGGTTACTCAATTATGTTATCCTCAATAATAGGCTAGATGAAGCATATAAATTATGTGTGTTAGGCCAATATAAATCTAATCCTGGTGACCATTATTAGATGGAATTCAAGGCTATCATAAAGTATCTATGGACTAAAAATGGTATGTTCCTGGTTTATGGATGAGATCAGGAACTATTAATCAGAGGTTTATTGACTCTAGTTTTCAAACTCTTCAATATGACATGAATAAAAAATAAGATAAATCATTAATTGAATGGAGGTGTTGTGAGCTGGAAGAGCTCAAAGAAGGATGTGGTTACAGATTCTATAGTATAGTTTGAGTATATTTCATATAATGATTAAGTAAAAAATTATTTTAGAATCAAAATATCATCCAAATTATTGATGTGGTACCTAGTAGTAATGATCCCATCACACACAATTATAATAATGCTACAACGGTGAATCTCATAGAAGATGAAAGGTCACATCAGTATATGTAGAAAATAAATTATAATTATCATTTTTGAGGGATTTTTCTCTAATATGTGAGGATGTGGAAAGAAATATTTCCACAAAAGGAAATGTGGGGGACCCATTAACTAAATCCATCACTCAGCAAAAACATGATTATCTTCTGTGGTCTAGGAGACTGAATGTCGTAGGGAGTTGGCTATTGTCCTATGGAGAGTTTTTTATAGTTGGTTCCCAAGAACCAACTTCTTGTACATTGTTACATCAATATTTGATATATTAAATATAAAATTAAACATATTTTTACATATTGTGAATTATTTACCTGAATTTAATTTAATAATGTCTTATATTATTTTTTACATTGATTAAGTTATTATATTTCCCTGCTATGATGAGAACCTTGATGTTTTATCACAATATTTATAACATATTTCTTCAGTTATATAACATGTTATGATCTAACTAAAATTATATAGAACATCATTTAAGAGTACTCATAATATATTCAGACTCCCTCTCATGAAGTTCTAACAAGGTAGTCACCCTAAAAAGTGATTATAAGAATAGACTTGCTAGTGTGAATTCCACTTGTTTCGGTTCCATCAGACATTACTATTTGTGAGCATGTGTTATGGTCCTTATACATCAAGATATTCATTAATGCATGTCATGAATCTTGCACATTAATTTTCTGATGAAAACCATCCTGATATATGTTGGATGTATATAAGGTATGTTGGGTGCACCATTATTGACATGTTATTAATGGATAAGTCAAAGAAGGATCTGTCCCTTCCATATTTATGGAAGTAGAAATATCTACCATTTGATTGAAATGGATTAATAACCGTAAATTAGATTTCCATTGTGTAATGATGAAAGTTTTTCGAATAGAAAAATAATGATGTATTAAGCATATATCTTGATGACAACATCACAAAAACCTGCATAATGAGATATTATGATAAATGGATTATATTACACATCGAGTGTTCATATTTGGTTTACATCATTGCTACTATAATATATTTATCTTGGGGTTTTGACCCCTTTATAGATAGTAATATTGGACATTAGGGACCCCTACCTAATTCAAATGAGAAAGGATCCTAGGGATCACAAAATATGCCTTTATCGTGGTCTTGATAAAATTATATTTTAATTTAATTAATGGATTTAATATTATTCTCAATAATGGAAGATAATTTTATTCATTTTATATTGATCAAATTTATCAAACAAACATTTATTCTAAAAATTGTGAATAAATTTTATTTATTTATTTTATTAACTAATTAATAAACATTTATTTACCATTTTGCGAAAAAAATATTTATGAGAATAAAATTTAAATTTATTTGTTTAATAAATGAAAGAGAAATTTTAATGGACCAAGACCATGTCCAGTGATAAAACAGTTATTTAAAATCCAGTAAATATTAATTATCCATTTTCACAAGTTGGCGCACCACCAAATAATAATATTATTATTATTATTGTGATGTGTCATTACATTTCATTAATGGATATAATTATATTTAATGTTTTTTATGAAATTAAAATTTGTGAAAAAAAATACCATCTTTATAAGTATATATCTATGTATATTTTGAAAATAATTTGAATCCAAATCTAGGATTGGGAATAGATAATTTTTGTGCACAACAAATTCTCTCTAATCATCCTCCTCTCTCCCACTAAAGAATGGGATAACTGAGAGATAATTTTCTCAAGACCAAAGAATGGGTGACCAATAATGAATAATACAATAAATTAGATACAATGTGCTAGAACACAAATAATGAGTGGAATTTCTCTGATACCATTTTAGAATGTGTAGATCATCATTAGAGTGATTATACCCTTGGATCCTTACATGTTCAACAAAGGCAATCTAGAATGACCTTTTCATATGATAAAAAAAACATCAAAAAAGAATGTTCCTAAGCCCTTGTATTTTTTCATGACCCGTCCCCGGGGCCCGTGCGGTGAATACCCCAAGACAGCCTTCAATAGGCCAGGGGATGGCGACTAGCACCAAAAGCGTAAATCCCGATAACTGGGAAGGCATTTCCTTTATAAAAGTAAACAAAACACCACAGAGTACAAGCGGAAGTAAATATCTAAGTACAAAGAGAAGTGTTGAAAAGTAAATGGGCCAGAACACAAACCCTAAAAAAGTACAACTACAACTAAACAAAGTACAACAGAAAAAGGCAACAGCTGGAAGGACGGAAGCGGCTCATGGGTCATCCTCCTCGGATTCTACCTGAAGGGTAGGTACAGATATCCTCCACAACACTCTCGCCCGTCAACCTCCTCCGAGTGTCGTCTCGCCTTGAAGTCCACCTCCGGATACTGACTCGACGTGTAGTCCACCTTCGGGTACTGACTCGTCGTGTATTCCACCTCCGGGTACCGTCCAGTCCTCGAACACTCAGCCTCCGTCAGCACTGCCCGTTGTCTGCAACCAACACAACAAGGTGCGAGCAAAGCCCGTGCAGGGGTGAGTATAACGATACTCAGTAGGGACCCCGAGACCCTCAAGGTATCACTAAAACCAACAAGGATAACCACAAATAAGATCTCAACAGATAACCTATACTTAGGTATATTCCCATACATATACCTAAGTTATCATGTAATCCATCTCAATCATGAGGAAAACACAAAGGTCATAGACTCAGCTCAAACCAGGATTTTCATTATCGAAATCGTAACTGATGAAGAGCTTCGTCTCTAGAGTGTACAGTGGTCCTGTCACGACTCTGAGGTACTGCTCACTAATCCAAGTCTCTAAGGTACTCATCCTGTCGAGTACCGCGGGTCTGCTGCCAAATATTGGGCGCTCTGTTCGCTGTGGGTCTGCCGCCAAATACCAGGCGCTCCCACTAATAGCCTACAGAGGTACTCCTCCGGTCTAGTACCGCGGGTCTGCTACCGACTACCAGGTTCTCCATCCGTCATTGGTCTGTCGCCAAATACCAGGTGCTCCATCCACTGGGCTAGTCGACTCACTCGAAGTCGAGTCGGTCAACAGTAGTCAGGTCTTAGTCGTCTAAACGGTATCCGTACTCCATATGCTTGTCTCCAGGAGGGACCGCTCCACGAGCTACTGGTAAATACTTCAAGTATCTCATAGTCCCATGAAGAAGTATCTCAAAGGACCGCCTCATCACAGGGGTCTCAACGCAACAGACGGTGCATGAATCAGACACCCGGTCTGTGAGTTACTAGCCTTTTTCGTCCCCTGGGCCCGGTTGGTTTCGTGTGCGAACCAATCCGGCCGTATCTCAACTGTACCCCGAAATCTCATAGGGTAATCTCAAAGGGACCGTTTCTCAACGTGATCACCAACGCCATTGACGGTTCGTCAAACATACGTCTGGTCTGAGAGATATCAGCTTTTCCGTTCCAGGGGACCGGTTGGATTTCGGGTAAAATCCAACCCAGCGACTATCCAACAGCAACCAAAACTTGGGCGAAGTATGCCAAAGGTTCCGTCTCATCAAGAGGAAATCAACGAGACAGACGGCGCGTCAATCAGACGCTCGGTCTGTGAGTTATTGGCTTTTTCGTTCCAGGATCCCGATTGGATTTCTTGAGCAAACCAACCCAACCGCACTCCGATGGCATCCAAACCTCAAGCGGAGTAATCCAAAAGATCTGTCTCCCTTAGTGAAATCCATCAATGTTGATGGCACATCAATCGGGTGTCCGGAGCTCATGTTACAAGCGTTTCCGCTCCGAGGGCCCGGTTGGTTTCGTGTACGAACCAACCCGGCCGAACCCAATTATTCCGAACCTTGAGTGAGATATGTCAAAACGACCTTCTGGATCCAAGGGTCGCATCACAACTGACGGTGCGTCGATCGGAGGTCTGTAGCCCAAGATATGGGCATTTGACCGAAAGTGATCCAAAAATGGGGGGTCTAGGCCCGGACCGACCCGGCCCAACCCCCTGGGTCGGCCCGAACCTGGTCGGCCCGAACCTGGTCGACCCGACCCGGGTTTGACCTGGCTGGGCACGACCCGGCCCGGCCTGGGCGCGACCCTGCCCAGCCGGTGGGTCGGCTCGACCGGTTACGACCGAGCCGAGCGAAGCGGGGCGCTGCACCCACGTGAAGAACCACGGCCCCGCGTGGGGCCGCCCGTTCCAGCGGACACGGCGGTCGGCCACGTCCTGCCTCCACCTCTGGTCCCGCGTGGTCACGGGACCGCGCTCCACCGCTGCGGCTTCAGCCACGGCAGATTCTTCTGGTAGCGCTCCGGGCGCCGCCACCCCCGACCGCCGGCACCGCCGCGCCGGCATGGCGCTCCAGTGGTCTGATTCGCCTACGGTCTTCGCCAGTGATCATCATGGGACCCGACCTTTGCTGCAAAGATCCCACAATGCTCGTGCTGCTTCGTTTTTTGTTTTCCGGCGCGGCGCGATGGCTCCATGGCTTGTTCAAATTCATCGGCGCGGCGCGATGGCGCCGCGCGATGGCGCCGTGCTTCTTAGCCCTTCTTTATAATTTCCGCGCGGTGCAACGACACCACGCCGCCGTTCATGTGCCGCAACAAGTTCAAACAAAAAGGGGGAGTAGGGTCGGCTGTGCTCGTGTGGTCCGACCTCCTTCCATTATAATGATAGAAAACCGCCATCTATTAGAAGTCGACGTACGACAAAGAAATAATTCACGGACAAAAAACAATAATCCTCAACATCAATCCGCATGAACGAATGATCCGAGGATCAACCTGGAATTGTTTGGCCCCCGCTCGTCGTTATTTTCTCAAAAGATAAGAGAACACCAAATAAATTCCCCTACCTCGTGCGAGCTTGAACGGAGGTTTGTCGAACGAGGATTCGTCGTGGAAAAACCGTCTCGGAAATAGATGTCGCGGAATGAGGAAGTCGCGTCGGCGTCGCAGTACACGGTGTCACGTAATCGGTTTCTGAGAACTCAGCGTTCTTCGTCGGAGACCAATGTGTTCTTCACGTTCTTCGTCGAAGAAGAAGAAGTTCTTAGAATCCTTAGTCTTTTCTCCCAAAAGCTCCACCACGAGGTTCCAACCCCAAATAAAATAATCTCACCTCTTATTTTATTAACATAACATTACTTTTGAATTTCAAGAGTCTGAAATTCAAACATCCCACTTAACTCACTTAATTAATAACATAAGATGTCAAAAATTAATGGTGAGTTGAGGGGTTTAAGATTTTGATGGGGTGGGGCTCGTGTGGGCCCCACCACCCTCATAACCTCTCTTGGGAACTTGGGTAGTTACCCAACATCCACCCAACGCCTTAAACCATAAAAATTGTAGTAAAATTATAAATTAAACTTCCACAATTTTTATCATCTTCTCTCGTGAAAAAGAAACTCCGGAAGAAGTGTTCCTAAGAAATTACCAGTGTTGCGGTTATATCGGTGCCCTCGGAATTCGATTCCGAGCACCAGTTCAAAGGTTAGAAAACCCAGCTCGTTTGTTCACTGAACCTACCCGAGCTAAACTTCGGAAATTAATTACGGGCACACCGGGCCTCAGAATCAGGCGCCGTCAGAAACTGCGTTCTTGTAAAATTTCAAAGAAAATTAAGAAAAAATACTTCCTTGAAATTTCTAGGTCTTTACATATTTATTTAATTTGATATTAAATAAATTAATTATAAATTATTTATGCAAGAGCATATCTCATGGTTTTGGGGAAAGATTATTAAAAGAATATAATTTCACCAACCACCATATCACATCCTCTACTCCAGAAACCAATTGTTTTCTTAGGAATAAATCCATGTGTAGACACTACTAATAGACATGCTTGTAGAAAAGATGTAACTAGGATTAATAAATCAAAAAACTTGATCCATACATTATTCAATGTAACCTAATACATCAAAACATGCATTACTTCACACCTGTTTTGACATTCTTTTGGGATATTATTAAGATAATTCAAATATTCATTATAATCCACAATGAAGGATAATGATATTGAATGATCAATGTTAAACCAAAGGTGTTTTAGATTTAGGATAAGTTATCCTAATTTAGAAATCATATAAATGATATTATCGATAAACCCTAGACCAAGGAAGGACCAATGTGGAAGAAAATGGATAGAGTAGTTTTTTATTTTTGGCATTTTTGAAAACCACAGTTTAAATGTTATTTAGTGATTTTCCATATTTAAATAATGTTTATTAGATTTATTTTGGAAATAATATTAATATGTATTTACAAATGGAAACCCTATACACAGGGTGACAACTTATCATGTTTGAAATGTTTGAGAGTCCTGAACCCATAACAGAAGGATAAAAAGGTTTTCATGCTAACCACTTACCAATAGAAGGTACTAATTCATTTTTTATTGTTTTAGTTAAACAATTTGAATATAAATGTTAATTATGATCTTGTAGTCTCACTTTTATGTAATATAGGCGAATCTATTAATTATAAATGTTTTGGAATATATTTAATGACAAATTGTAAGACTTTTCACTCTTTTATAGTCCTTATAGTTCGTTAAAATATTCTTTCTATGTTTATAGCATTACAAAAATTAATTATTGATAATTAATTTCTAGGTGAAAAGGGATGAATTAGAATTTTATTAAAGAATAAGAAAATTTTAGAATTGTTCATAAGTATTTTAAAACTACCATATAATAATATATCCTTATATTCCTGGTCAGTAAAGGAATTATCCAGAACTATGATAATGAATTTGAATGAAATGTTTTCCTAATACCTTAATTTCTATTGAACTGATAGTCTCTTAAATCATCACAGAATAGTGTATTTGAGTCCTAAAAATTTACATTTATTATTCACTTGTTTTTGATTGATTTCCTCAATCACTACCAATAAATATTTACACTTTTTATTGAAGTATATATTTTCACATGCCAATAATGTAATCATACACAGAAACCTATTTATATGGTATTCCATGTGAAATTCATTCTTCCCAATATATATTTTCTAGAGGATTTTTTTGAACCCTACTCATGATGTGGGATTTCATAATAGGAAATATCAAATAATCCATCACAAATATCAAGTTTAAATTTTGAGTGTTCAATTTAGTTAATTTTGGGAAAATTAATCACCTTGAAATTATGATGTGCTTATTTTTATTCGATAGGGTGTATGAAAGACATCAACAAGTGCATAAGTGAATATAATATGAAGCAAATATACAATATATTCAATATTTAAATTATATTCTATATATTTCAATGACCTAAACACCGATTTAGCGTACATTACCCACAATAGATACCTTCCTAGATACCTTGGGCTACACACAACAATGACATTCTATAATAGCTTGTGTTACACGCAAGACTAAGTTTCACCAATAAAAATGTATTATTAAAATAGTAATAATTAATATAATCTATTATAAACTAGTAATTATTTTAGAGATTATGTATAGTATTAACTATCATATAAAAATTTATTGTTTATATACATATAAAATGAATTTATTTGTTACCAATTAATGAAAAATGAAAATAAGAACCAATTCGATATAAAATGAAATTTTTTTATTTTTATGCTTCTAAAGGAAATTTATCTTAATAAATCTATTTAAATAAAAATATTGTTTTATTTTAATGAAAAATGTATTTTTTATATTCAATAAAAGATTTTTACTTTTATCCAATGTAATTTATAGTTTTATGATAAAAACAAACAAATCATATATATATATATATTACTGTATTGTTATGAAGCCATTTTTACAACCTTTTAAGTGGGAACCCATTTTAAATAACAATTTCGACACTTTAGTTGATTTAACATGTCAAAATTAACATTATAATTCAATGAAAATCAAGACAACTAGGTTAAAGTTATTTTTTGATATTCTAAAATGTCATTTCATTTTTAATGAATAGTTAAAAATAATGAATTTCAATTCAAAACATCTTTTAATCTATTTTATTTATTAGTTGAAATTATAAAATTAATTGGTTTTAATGTTAAATTATAATATATTTATAAATTTCAATACAAATTGTTTTATTGGATCTAATTTTACATGAAAATTTATTATAAAAACATAACCAACATTCAGATTTTTTTACATTAAAAACCTGCATTGTCGTCACACATACAAGATTAAATTTAAATTAATTCATGCCAAATTTCTGATGGGAATTTAAACAAATGGATTACATATTTTGAATAGATATAATTTTTAATTTATAATAATAATTTCTTTGTGTTTGACCAAAATAATTAGTGATAGGGATTAAAATTAATTACATTCTTAAGGAAAAATTAAGCTCAATAAAAAGCTAAACATTAACATTAGGGCCCAAATGAACTAAAAAATTTTACAACACCAATTTGATGTACATAATTATTCCATAAAATTCCACTATTTAGTTTTTTTCTAATTAGTTTTTTATGTATGAACATTTATACTCCTAACTGATTTTTAAAAATACAATGTGAGTCTTTTTCTTCCCTTATAAAAGGCCACCACCTCCCCCACTTTATCACACCTCTAAAAGAACATATTTTCCTCCAATATAATCTAAAATATCTTAAAAAATCTATATCATATACCTAAAAACCTCTAATTGGGTATAATCTGTTCCAATTAAGTGCATTAGTTCAAACCAAAACGAGTTACCCAATTAAGAGGTAACATCATTCCATGAATTTTTTTATTTACATTATATAACCCCAAAACTATTATTATTCAATTAATGTATAAAAAAAGTATCATAAATATACTAAGATATGATTATTCTATTGTTTTGTCTTACATATATACAAACATCCATCAATGGGTAACGAACATATGATTTATTTGAACAGTGTACTACCGCCTCGCAAAATAATTACTATTCATTCTTCATATACCACATCTCATAGTGGTAATTATGATGGAAAATATGTTTATATTTGTAATATTTTATATTTAATATGTCTTTAAAATTATTTAACTATTTAAAAACACATATATTTATACATTACATTTTTTGTAAAAATGATATCATTGTTTGTGGAAGTGTGAACTACCGCCCCTTTAAAGCGATGTGATTCTTTTACATGATCACTGGAATTTATAAAAGATGATTATAAAAAATAATATGAGACATAACCAAAATATATAATATATTAATGAAATAATTACCTTTACGTATATATATATTTATAATTTTCTTCATTATCCTTTCAGAAAATAAAAAGTGATAATTTCCATTGTCAACAAGTGGACAACCGCCACCTCAACATGGTGTGATTCCTTATAAAGCACTGGAATTATAAATATATGTATATATGATTAAATAAAATGTTATTTATGATATAATTATCATTATGGAAATATTTTTTTCAACATACCTTTGTAAAATAATTTTCATTTAAAAATGAGAACATTACACTTGCGTATGTACGACATATTATCTCCGTGATTGTAGCGTTGATTCAATTTTCAAAACTATATTTAGTTATTGTTTATAAATGTCTAATTAATTTATAAATATTATATTTTACCGATTATTATTATTCTAGGAAATGTGTATAATGACCCCTTAGTCAATAGTTGACCTACACAAGTTGTTTTAGAGACATAAAACATATTTTTTCAAAACACCTCACAAAAACCTAATAGATCATGTAGTTGTATAATACATGATAATAAGTGGAATAAAATAATTATAAAAATGAAAAAGGTTCTAAATGCTGTAGATAATTAATAATAAATTTATTATAAGATAAGTTAAATGAAATTCATATTAATTGAAACACAAGGTAAAGGATTCTCATCTCACTTTTTACATCAATGTGATAAATGTTTGGTTCACCACTTATATCTCCTGTGTAGTTTTAATAATTAACCTTTTTATATACAATATCATAATCAATTTATTATCACATTATTTTAAAAATTCATTTAATTTTATTCTTTCATGATGATTATTGCTCAAAATGTTTCAAGGATGTATGTGACACTTCGGAGTGTTGATATATTACTTTCCCCAATAATAATGTTTATAACCATTCAATGGTTTTTCTAGTTGAGGAAATTATATGACCATTGTTCAATAAATCATTTAATTTTCATTACATTCGTTATTCCAAATTATTATGAAGTATTAGTACCATTTTTTCAATCCTTGGTACTCAAAATGTTTTATAAATGTTTTTTAAGTAAACCGTACTTTTGATCACTCTTTAATAAGAGAACCAATTTTATTCTAAGGACTATGTTTTATAAAAATATTTTAAAATACATTTTAAATTTTTTTTGGTGAATACATTTTCACCCTTTTTTATTTTACAAATCTTTTTCAATGGAATCATTTTATATCACTTTCCGAATAATTAATTTTTCTGAAATTATCATTGTAGAAGGATTGTTCTTTTTACCATATATGACTAGTTTTGATTTACCCACCATCATTTCGTTGAATCATCTATTTCATATTTAAATGCTTATTTATTTTGAATGAAATATATTCAATATTATTTTTCATGTAGTAATGTTTTATAATGGTTTTTCAAAACAATAGGATATTTACCTCATTAATTTTTTCAATATATATATTTATAATGTTAGAAATAATCAATGATAACAACCCTTAATTTTACTCCACTTGGGGTATGTTTTATTGATACCATCATTAATATTCCTCCGACTGGTTTATGATTTGATTGGCCAAGTGTGGTATTTAAATTTACTTCGTTGATAACATGTATTTCCCTTGAAATATTTAATTTTATATGATCATTGAACATTTAATTTCCCATACTTATTCATATTATTTATCAAGGATATGTTCATTTATTAAATTAAATACCATTTTTTATATGGTGTTCAAATTGAATGTTATTTTATTATTTTGGGAAATTTTGATAGATCCATATCTCATACTCTATATAGATATTTGATAAGGCCCATTTTAAAATTTATTATTTGATTTATGAGGATTTTTTTTGGAATTATACACCATATTTGGTTCTTAGTTATATATATCCCCATGATGAATCAGTAGTATTATAGGAAGAGTTATTTGGCTAGCTGTCATAGATGGGGTTTTTCCATATATGTTGTAAATCGTATTTTGAATGGTCTTGATAGTAATCGAACCATGTTCCTATAAAACATGGTATATAATAATAATTAATTCCACTCATATTATATCATTTATTATTCATCCATGAGATTTTTCATCTACATATCTGTGGATACATTTAATTTTATGTTCATTGAATAAATAGAATTAATTTCAGTTACATACCATTCCATATATAATTTTCACTATCTAGTTATATGAATTTAATGTGTTTTCGTTTACCTTTATAGATTTTTTTAACATAATTTTTAATATATTTATTACTCGTCATGTCTCTTTAGTTATTTACCTTGAAATGTTTAATTCTTACTATTGAATAATTATTTCTTCCTCTATAATTTACCCTTTTTGATTATTTGAGCTCACCATCATTATTATTCTTTTACCTATGAATCCAATTAGTGTACGACGAAATCTATGCAATGATATAATTGATTGAATAAATTTATTCTAGAATATTTTTAATTAGATTAAAATTAAAATTATGTTGTAATTAGTGTATTTTTTTGAAATAAAAGTCTAATTTATGTAACTGGTTTACTAATACTACTAATCTCTTTGGTCTTTGGTGATTTTATTCTTTATAATCATGTTAATGTTAATGATAGAAGACCCTAACTTCGGGTTTTCTCGTGTCAGGGCACTACTTTCTGAGCAATACTAATGGTCCATACCAGTGATGGTAGGACATATAGTACTATGTAAATTGGTTTAGGAAAGACACTAGGGTGTTCAAAAAAAGGTTTAAGTTAGACTTCTCCACCGAAAGATTGTAATATGTATAGTTTGACACTATAAATGATTGTCATATCTTAGATGTGGTAGATAATGTTTATTCAGAGAGTACCCAAACAATTATGAAATGATATATGAATTAATAAATTAATGGGGATGGTTAATAGTGAATTTAATTATTGTATATTTTTTTGAGATATAGGATTTATTAGTAGAATCATTGGGTCCTATATAATGATAGAAGTAGATGGGTCAAAGACTATATAGTTTCCCTTAATATTCTTATATGTCATATTATTCAATATTTTATTTATATATTTGTTATCACCAAATTTATCTAAAGGGAAACTAACACCCAAATGTTTTGTGGGATCTATTCCTCAAAATCTATGATGGAAGATTCTTCCCACTCCCAAACATTCTCTTTATCCATAGTTATGTTTAATGAAATCCCATGTTATAATTTATTATGACATACGGTGTATTCCTACTTAGGATGTGTTCTATCTTATTTTTACAATACATTTATGCGTGTTTTATAATTTCATGATGTATATAACACAATTCTAGGAAGATATTGTCTATATAGATTTCCCCTCAGTTTATGTGTAAGAATTGTCATGTCTTGAAATATAATGCATATAGGTGTGTTGTAGTAAATATAGGAAATAAACATGGATACTACTAGGGATGGTGATTATTAAAAGGAATTGGGGTTTACATGTTTTAGAAATACAGAGATACTATGCATGATGTGCATGATGACATTTTGGAGGGATGAGAACATGATGCGTGGAATTTGGGAATGAGATTGGAAACCCAGTGGGGAAGTGAAATTGTGTTACCTTGATATATATATTTATATATATTATTTTTGGTATATAATTTTAAAATTATATGTATTAATGGAGGAGAGATGCTTAGTAAATATGGGAATATAGTATTACCCAGAGAGGTGAAGGGTTGGTTTCATTTGTTTATTCACTAGGAATATTTATGCCTTTTCACGTTTATCATAAAAGGATTCATATAGGATACTATTGAATATGATTTGTATTATCAATTTATGTATATATTAACTATTTAAAATACCCATATAGGCTAATTGGTAACTGAGTTGGGCAATACTAGGTTATAGGAATTGTCGAGTAGTTATTGGAGATTTGTGGACATTAATGATGATATACTTTTTAAACATAAACTTTAATTTAGTTGTTCAGTTTTATGAAATTTAATTATGTATTTGGATTGACTATTTATTTATACATGTTTTTCGTTTTTTCTTAATCATATTATATCATACTCCATAATATCTTATGACTGGAATACCTCCCATGTGTGTGATTTTATACCCTTGGTTTTGGTGGACGACGCTTGGCCTATTAGAGGAATAAATGAAGGGTCATTATCACATTTTATTCATTTCCAACCCATGATGGGTTTATTTGGATGGAATATTTATAAATACCTAGGACTCATTTACACTTTGACATGGGATAACAAACCCATTTACCCTCGGTGATTTCTTGAAATCTTTTGTAACCATGTGATTGGGATAACCTCCCATTTACCCCCCTTTGATTTCATGTGATATAAAGAATTATCCCATCAATCAATGGGTTATAACAAACCCACCCATCCCATAATGATAAGACATACAAACATTTCCCATGAACACGACAGCATTTATAACTCCACCATTCCTTACTTAACCCAGTATAAAGAAATAGGTTTCATAAATATTTTTGTATAACCTATTCATAATCCATCCAGGGAATGAATATGGATGATAAAAATATATTATATCCCTTAGAAATGGCTAATATACAATAATATATGTTGAGATAGATGTAAAAATATTTTATAAGATCATATTAATGATTCTTAAAAAACGCAAGATGAAATATTCTTTTCATTTGTAAACATATATTTTATATTTAATAAACCATAAAATAATCAGAAAAGATATTACTTTGGAAAACAATGAAAACTGATAGATGACAAATTTTTATGATAAATTTATATAAATGTAGGAAATGGGATTAATATATAAAGCCTTAATTGTATAGATTCATTTTACACTTTTGAAAATAGAATCAATGTAAGCGGAAATGAACCATTCCGACAACATTAAAAGAAGATTATATTTAGAAATTTAATTCAATTACATAAAAAAATACCTTAAAAATAATATAATTATAGATAAGGACACCCAAGAAACAAAATAAAAATATATACATGAAGGAAAAATATTCCCGACCAAATAAAAAGATAGGGTTTGTTTTTCTTATAGGTATCATATTGGTTAAATTATGAACCAAAGAGAGGAAATATGAAAATAAGACAAATAAAACCTAAAACTAACCATAATATAAAACAAATATGGGTTTTAATAGAGAAAAATAATTCAATATTCATATATGTAATTTCCATTATAAACAATATCTATTTCAAAATGTGATTTTAAGAGAAAATATTTAAAACTTTGGAAGATATGGAGTCTTGATACCTTGAAATAGATTACCTATGATGGATTTTAAAAGACATTAAATTTAGTGTAAATTATTATAATACACATACATGTGATGTAATTACTCTACAAAAAATAATATAGGTGTTGAATATAAAATATATCTCAATGAAAGGAAAATTTTGACATGAAACCCTTCCATTTACTCTTGGATTGCAAAAAATGTATTCAACATACGATTTAATAAACGTAGCCTTTTAAATAGGACATTTCATAACCTTATTCATATATATTACCATTTATGAACATTCATTATAAAAATTCACTACAAATAAATTATTTGGTTATTTTTTTATCATCATATGTTAGTTATATTGATTATTTCATACAAATTTTATAATGGTCATGTCAGTGCTAATTCATTGATACCAAGTTAATAATTGATATACTATTAAAGGTAGTAGAATAATTTTGTTCTAATAATTTATTTATTCCATTATTCAGCTGATCAATGTTATGGTTATGGTTCATGAGAAAAGAATTCATGATGAATAATGATTCTACAATTTATCTACAATAATGATTTACATAATATTGATAAATTTTTTTTATATTTTATATAATAAATAGTATTAATAAATAATATTACTCATTAATATTCTATATTAGATGTTTTATTTTATTTATACTTATTATTGGTGAAAAAATGGGGATGTTAGTATAGAATCATTTATGATGGTGGTCGAACCTACCCAAATTAGAACATGTTATGCTAGTGGACGAGTATAAGAATAGAGATATATAATATTAGTATAATTTTATTAGAAGAATGGTGATATATATAGAGACTCGTTATATAACATGATGAATTTTATAAATTGTATAGATAAGACGGTGAATGATAAATTTAGATAAGAACATAGATACTTAATGAATTATTCCACTTATGATATAGGTCGTTACGAGTGAATGATTTAGGCATCCTTAATTCAATAAATAGAAAAAAAACATTGAATATGAATTATTCATAGAGGAAATGGGAATATATTTGAGAGATAACAAAATAATTTCATTGGTATTAAATTGTATCTGATAGGTCTTTTTTAAAGGTGATATTTATGTGGAATCTAAACAAATATCCAATTATTAATTTATATGATTGTAATATTAAACGTAAAATTTATAATAAGTAGACAATTATGGACATAAGATAATTTTTTTTGTCAATTACTCCTAGATAAACACATATAATGATGCAGTTTTATGATATTTTATGCCTTTGCAACTAAGTTTAGATCTATTTTATTGTTTTTGTGGTAACTCAATGTTAAACTCTGTAAATTTTTTATGATTTAAAATGAAATTAAAATCCCCACATCTTTTTGTGGTTACGATAAAAAATTTGAACTCCAGTTAATAAAATTAAAATTTTAAATATGTTAAAATTTTCTTTTAAATTAAAACCTACAATATATATTAAAAACATTATTGTTAAAAAAAAATATTAATCCTTATTTTTTTATAGTCATGTTTCATATCAATTTTAATGAACTTAATTTTAGTATATTTATAAACATTGAAACCATACATTATATTAATCATTGAAACTTGATCAATTTAAATTTCTAAGAGAAAAATTTACAATACTAAAAAATTAGTTATTTGAAAAAATATTTTTTAAAACATTATATAATTTTAAAAACATACTTTTAAAATAATTATTCATATTCTAAAAATTAAATTTAATCAAACCAATGGTAATAAAATATATCCTTTAATTTTAAAAATAAATTAAATCATTTAAATAATAATAATAATATTTAACATATAGAAAATATATTTATAACAATATGTTGATTTAGTTAATAATTTTTTTATTTCATTCCAAAATTTATATTATCTCCAATTAAAAAAATTATCCATTAGTTATTACCAACGACCATATATGAAAAGATCATTTATCGAAAGACAATACCCAAAAATCATATATATGATGACCATATTTCAATTTTTTATAGCCTTAAATATATTATTTGAATTATTAATCCTATTCATTTACTTATTTATCAATATATATGTTATACATTTAATTAATTTCATAATTTACTTAATTTTAATAGGTGGAATTATCATCAACTAATACTATGATAAAAAGGAATAATTGTCCATAGTGTTATTATTTTCTCAATATTTTATTCATCTTGTATTTTTCTTAATGATGTTTCAAATTGTATTCTCATATTGTATTAATGTTTATCTTGTATTGTATTATTTTTTCTCTACAAAATGTAATGTTGTTTATTTTTATTTAATTTTTCATGTCAAACAAACTGTTAAGCACAATATTTATTTCATGGGTTGTAACATTCTACCCCCTTAAAATAATTTCATATTTTAAATTTTATTACTATGGTGAAAATTAATGTTGGATACTTTTACCTCATTTCATATTTGGGTTCGAACATTACTACCTCAAAATTGTTTTTCCCTTATAAGTATATCACTAGGTTAGTGGTATTATTTCAAAGTACATTATTTATCTGCTCTATTTTTTATACCGATTATTCCTGAAAAGGAAGAACATGTTTCATTATATTTATTCTGAATTTAGTACATGTGTTAGATAAATGATTAGGGTGCTATAGAAGCGCCTTAGTCAGTATAAGAAAATAACATATTTTTGATTCGCTAGATCATTAAAAATATTTTCAATAACGTGAACTCAATGACAAAAAAAAAATTCCACGATATATTGAAATTAAAAAAACCTAGTATCTAGAGGGAATATTTTAACATTAAAATTTTAATTTATTTATTTAATTTTGCAAAAATTTGATACATAGTCATTCGATATTTATTTATTATTGATTATGTTGATCATATGAATGAACCTTTTCAGATATCCATTATTATTCTATATTACCCATGTGTCGAATTCCTCTAGAAGTGATCCACACATGCTTAATAAATCATTGAACATTCATTGATGGAATTTTAGGTCACACCATGGAGGATCAATCATCCTGTTTTTTCAACTTGATCGCTCATTCATTAATACTTAAGGGATTATTTACACTCTTCTAAATATGAGAGGATGAAGAGTTCGGATATAAATCCATTATGGGTATTGATTCTTAATTCTTGATTACCATAGACAATAGACATATTCACTTATTTATTGAGTGTGGCTTTCGGTTAAAATATCATTTAATTGAATATTAGACCTTAAATAATATAATAATATGTTAAAAACAAATTTCATAATAAAAATAGTAATATTTTGATTTTATGGTTCATGTTTTTACATATACAGTAGTGAATATTATTTTAATATCTTGTAAATTATTATTTTTTCCTAGACGTTGTCATTGTTTGTTGAAAATCCTTATCATTTATTTAGTACTAGAATAAATATTAAATTAAATATTTAATTTATCAATAAACAATTGTTATAAATAAAAAATAAATAATATTATTCTTCAATTTTGATAATAATAATTATTCAATAAATTAAATTCAAATAGAATTCAATTGAGATAAGAAAACAATTAGTTTGTAACCCTCCAAAATTCATTCTCATTGTAATTAGGCAAGCTTCCCCAAAGTTCAATATTACTGTCTTGTAATTTTTTAAGGATCCTATGAAAAATAACTTAATGCCACAATTTTAACAACCACATATGACTGATCAATGTGAAATATAACCCCTTTGTCAAATTATATCATCAAGTAGGTTGTACATCCATGCCACCAACAAATATGCTTGATAAGTATTTCCATTACTATCTGAAACAAATACAACATTACATGATGTCCCTAAAATTTATTACAATGATTAATTTTCAATAAAAGTGATGATATATAAACTTACCTAAAGAAATATGGGAAAATAATTCCTTGAATTATATATTAATAACACATCACTCAAAAAACACCTAACGTGTCTAAAATTTCCATGAGATGCATTATTATTGTTTATAAAATAATTCTAAGTGAACGATTATTCATATGAATTAATAAAAAACATAATGTCTAGGGACCATTAAAAACACATTGATATATGAACAAATAATAACACAAAAACATGAAGAATTCCTTCTGTCATGTCTTTTATCTTAATCTCCATTATTAAATATTAATAAGTGAAAACATTTTGAGTATATGTCATATTTATTTATTTTTACTCACACCTAAAAATCAGGGTCTATGTGTCCTAGAAATGAATTATTTCAAACCATAAATCTATTTTTAAGAATATTTTTAGGTAATTTTAGAGTTCCCATCATATCACGTAACTACTAAAACCTTATAAAGGCAATATATACTCTTGGAAATTATTACATTATTGTCACGAAAAGAAATAAATAATATGTAATATGATATTATATTAATATTTTAATAATTTAACAAACATTTAATCAATGTAATAAAGAGTTGGTCCTATGACATCAACACTAAATAAAGTCCAACAGGAACTGGAGCCAATTTCTTATGAAATTCGGTCCACTAGACCACACATGGAGATGATGTTTCTAATAAGTCACAAATTTTGTCAAGTAGTCCACCAATTTTAATTCCATGAAAATACATCTCACTAAAAACACACATATTTCTGAAAAATCCATCAAGAGATTATATTTCTAATGTATGTACTTGTTCCTCCAAAGTGGCGTTAGATCTTTAGTGAGAGATACTGTTATAGTATTATCAAAATAGTGTGTGATAGGATCGTTAATTCTAGATATCAAGTATGATATTATATGAAATTTCTTATTTATATAGCTACTTTAGTTTCCATAGAAGCCTCAATATACTCAGACTCTACTATAGAATCTACGACTACAGCTTGCTCTGATAACTTCACGATCAAAATACCTCTATTCAAACTGAAGAATCATATTAACCTATATTTCATATCACATTGATATATTTTTAAACTAACATGTATATATCCTCTAATGAACAATTCTTCATCCCCTCCACAGACCAGGAACATATCATTATTATGACTTAGATACTTTTGGATAGTCTTGACTTACAAACAATAGTATACACCTTGGAAATCTTTATGTCATCTTACTACACTCAGGGCATTTTAAAAATATAGTTTAGAATATATAATATCATGAATGGCAGATCTAATTTCTAAAATGAATGGAATCCTTTAAATTATTTTTCTTCTACATGTGGCTGATGTCACATTTTTCTAGAATGTTGAATTCTATGTGACACTGGAAATTATTCCCTCTTTGATTTCTCCATAATCAACATATTCATTATATTGTCAATATATATACTTTGACTTATTCTATGTAGCCTCCTTGATATATCATTATGTATATTGATCCCAAGAATATATCTTACTCTATGGATGTCCTTCATGGAAATGCATTTATTAAAATATACCTCAATAGAATGTAATACTGGTATTTTGATTCCACTATGTAATATTTCATCTATATATACTATTTAGAAAATTACTTCACAACCACAAAAATATTTATAGAGACTACGATCACATTCATTATTTATGAAACCAAACTCTATTATGGCTTTCATCAAATCAAATTTTTAATTACCTTGATACATTTTTTTAATCTATAAGTGGGGTTTTTATATCATATTGGAATCCTTTGTGTATAAACCCTTCTATTTGTGTCCTATCAATGTATAAATGAAGGTTCCCATTAACGAAGTATGTGTAAACATCCATTTTCCAAATATCATAGTCATGGAAATCTATAATGTGATGTAGAATTTTAATTTCCTTCATTATAGATATAGGTGATATGTTTTTATCATAATCAATGCTTTGAAATTGTTTAATCCATTTTATAACTATTCATGCCACAAAGGTACTGAAAATAATAATCTATGCCAATTTTATATATTAATTCCTAATTATTACAAATTGGTTTTACATCAACTAGAGGATCTACCAAAATCTGTAATTATATTTGGTACCCTGAATCCATTTAATAACTCATTGATTCTTATAACATGGTAATATATATATGAAAATAACTGCATCCTTATAGGTTATAGAATGATTATTACCAATTAATAATGAATATCTCTCCAGATTGACTATAAATCCATTATATTCTAGTTCTGTCACCTCTCTTGTATTCTTAAGAAATATTAATGTCACTAGATCATCTTCTTATATGGGGATTTACGGAATTTGTTCATGTTCCAATTCAAATGTATCTTTATTTAGAACTTAATTAAATTATCTCTCTTCCACATTATATATTATTGAGATATGATCTGTCCTATGAAATGTGAGATGTATTTCCATCACTTACATTTTTTCTACATGATTATATAGGTATTATGACTTTTTCCACAAAATATCTTATAAAGACAAACTTGGTTCCTCGGTTGCATGTTTTTTCCCTAAAAGGGCCTTATCAAATGCTTCACATCCCCATATATGAATGTATGACAATAAGTATTTATTTTTTAATCTATAGTTGGTATGGAATATTTTCTATCACATTACTTTCTACTTTTTATATTTTTTATGTTACAATTTTTAACAAATATACCAAAAAGGATAATGGAAGATGTTCATGAATCATTTTTTCTCTCACATTACCAACATAGAGTGGTTCCTCCATTACTATACACCTTTCCATTGATGTGACTAAGGACAAGTGAATTGAGATAAATTAAAAAACGAGCATTAATTTTGAATGAATTCTTAATTAATATAGTATTTTCCATGGTTTGATTGGAGTTTCATAATCTTTATATCATTATTGGACTCAACATCATTATTTTATTCTATAAAATTTTCAATGGAATCTGACAAGTAGCTCATCATGTAGACTTATCCATATCTACTAAATTCATTGGTAATAGTTATGAAAAATTAGCACCCAACCATTTCTTCATTTGGAAAAGCTAAACAATAATCATTACAAAATAATGTATGAAACACTATGGACCATTCACCTTTTCCATTAAATAGGGATTTGGTTATTTTTCCATGTAAGAATGCATCACAGACCCAAAGCAGTTTTAGTTCAATAGATAATATGTATAATTTTTTCCAAAATTTAGTCAAACATTTTTTACATACACGATCTATCTAGTTATTTTATAATTTATTGTGGTGTGATTCATGAAATAAATATTATTTATCGATTACCAATACTTGGTTCATATAATCTAACACATTAAGACCATTATTTAAATATCCCTTAACAAAAAAATTATATCTTTATAAAATAAGTAATATGTAATACTAAAAATGAAAATAAATCCATCAGTATCATTCCTAGATACCGAAATATTGTTTTTTATAATAGATGGAACAAAATAATAATATTTCTAAAAAAATATAATTTTAGTTAGAAATGTGTTGAAATATTCACTGATACCCACATAAACATGTTTAAATAAGTATTCTGCTCATAGATCATAGTTCCCACTGGCATTCTTTTTAAATATACATGGTTACTATATTGGAATACAAATATGATTATAAAAGCCAATATATAAAAACCAATTTATATAAATAGATAAATTTCACTCAATATTAAATGAACCAGATGTTTCCCATTGCTTCTTTAGATGGGTTTCATTTATCTTCTAGGCCCCCTTCTTTCAGGATGTGAAACAGAAATCATCTCATTCACATGCTGGTCCTTCTATATTTCTCTTCTTCAAATGGAACTGTAATGAAAAATTATTTTTAGAGTTATTTGATTTAAATTTATGTTTTCCCACTATAAGGATGGATGAATTTGAATTATCTATTTCCTTATATACTTAGAGATGAAGAGTACATATATTAGGGAGAGGTTTCTCAATTTTGTTGAAAATTAAATTAAAAAAATATAGAAGAATTGAGTCAGTGATGCATGAATTATATTGTTGCACAGTTCATCTGATAGTGTAAATCCTAGAACCTTTATGAATTCAATATACCTAAGGATCCTAAAAATATGATTCATGGATGGTGAAATCTATACATGATTTCTATAAAAACATCCTTTTGGAAATGAAACTCTTCCTTTATTTCTATATCATAGTAATGAACTCAATGATTCTTGAGCATTATATAAGGATCCATGTTTTCAGAGACGTCATGTGATCATTATAAACAGATGATATCATCAATCATTGACTTTTCACCACATAATTCATATGTTTTCCATTTACAATGATATCTCCATCCCGTGACTCATGGGTAGGTAGATCAAGAAGTCAAGATTCAAACATGTAAAATTTCCATTAATGGAATACTACAACTCATAATTATCTAAACCAATCTTGGACATTAATTCTAGTGAGGAGATGGTCAATATCTAACATTGATCATAGCGATAATGTGGATGATGAATATTTCCATTTATTCTATGTTTTATAAGATCGTATTATTATTACTTTTCTTGATTAAAAAATATGTATTAAACAATATTAAATAATTTTTTTAATATCCCACTATATTATCATGTCTTATATCCCACACCATTAAAAATCGAATGTATAGTTTTTATTAAATTCTAGGGTAAATGGTCTATATTTCTCTTCTTAAAGATCCCATAATTGGCCATGAAATCCATAAGAAGGTGTTTAGGTTGTTGGTATTACAAACTGTGGGCATATAGTTCATTTATCCATTAAGTGGAATCCCAAATATAGAAACCCATAGTGGTATTTCCACAACAATCACCTCCAAAAATGCACTGAAAATGCAATAGATGTAAATTTAAATATAAATTTAGTTAATTCGACCAACTATCATAATTATAATTACCCTATTATTAAATGATCCCCCAAAATTGGCTGACATGACACATTAACTATGGGTTTATCTAACTTTTTATGATGGATGGAATTATTATATAAGACAAACATGATATATTTTATTTATTATTTGTCAGTGTTATCTTATTTTATCCATTAGGTGTATTTTTAACATTAATTTTATTTTACATAATAAATTAACCATGTTCTATAAAACATATATGCGTAAAAAATTTATTCATATTTTATAATTTAACATTTCATTATTTATTTATGTGATTGGTGTAGCATATCGATGAAATAAATAATTCAGAAGACATAAATAATTAAATGACTTGATCATTATATTATCTAGTTATTGATTTATTTTGTTAACAATAAATTTATCATTTACCTAGGAGAATAATCAATGTTATTTTCATGACATGAGTTTGAGATCCAACTATCCACCTATGAATGACCTAGGTTGGAATTATCTTGGTTCCATCTTGAACTACCTCCATTCACCTTTAGAAACTCTATTTATAATAGTATTATTAACTCACATGTAGGTTAGGGGAACCAAAATATTGGATATTAGGGGTTTTTTTATTCACTATGGACACATAGGTCCCACATAATAAAAGAATGCGTGTTGAATCACATGCTATCACATTTTATTTAATAAAAAATAATTGAAACCCCATGAAATAAATTAAATTAGAAAATTCAAACTCATACTCTGGTCTTAGTCAATCTCATGATCGGTCATAAACATGTAATAATTAAACATTTAAAATAATTATCCAGCATTTATTTCAATTCACTATTTATAAAGATAAGATATGAAAAAAAATATACAATTAATTATATTTTTAATAGATTAATTCATCTTACCATTGTTCATCCAATCATCCAAAAATTATCATGCACTATTATTTTAAATACAAATAATTTTTTTTGGTTTTATTAAAAACTCAAAAACATTGTACACAACTTTTTACATGGAATCTACTCAATGATTACCTATATTAACTACATTGTATGATCTAAATATAAACAATTCAATAAGACTACTTATTTTGTAGGCGAAATATGTTTTAATATCATTGCGTGTATTGTCAATTTGTTGAATCACATAATACAAGAAAATTAAGCTTCATGTGAAATCTGATGCATTGAGTATTTAATATATAACAGCTATAAATAATTAATGGCTGAAGATATATTCTATAGTTAATTAAACATATAATGTAATATAAAACCTATTTATTATTGTATAATATCAACCAAATGACCCAAGTAACATGAGTCAATAATGTTTAAAGAGTAATTAATTAATTTTAATGTTTCTATATAAAATGGTGAAGTATACAACATGTAAAAGTTAGATACACAATATTCAATTATCATCACTAAATATATATAATATAAGAATTGGTAGTCATCGTGTAGATCATGAAAACATTTATGAATTACAATAGTGTTTATATGATAGAAAAAATATACATCTATTAAATGATTATTTGTCTTTACATGTCACGTATTAATTATATGTTTGTGTGTTAATTATATGATGTGGTTGGATCTTGTGTTTTTTGTCTAAAAATAATGTGGAATTTAATATCTGCAGTCAAACTACAGGTTTTATACTTTGGACAATGTATGATCCACCCCGGATGGTCTACATACGATGAAATTTTAACATGAGGTGTGTATTAATTCATTGATGAATTGGAATCCACATGAGTGTCCTTGTGTATTGGAAAAGGATGCAAAATTTGAGAAAAATTAGTACTCATTGTATAGTTTTTTATTTTCAATCCAACACTCTTGGTACATTCATATGGGATCTTCATATATTATCTTATTTAGTCATTAGTAAATTTTGGTAATATTTTTGAGAAACAAAGAAGTGGAATATGTTGTTTTGATGATATATGAAGAATAAATTTCAACCTAAAATGAATATTATCTTTTATATATGTTATAATAAACATTCAAATAAATAAATTTTAAATTTAATTTGATCCCTCCAACAAAACTAGAATGTTATAGGTGCAGCTAAATGACCTCGCTGGGCATAAAACAAAAATAATGTTGTTAATATGATGGCTCGTTCTCAATATTTTCAATACGATGAACATCATGACCAATGAAAAATTTCTACAAGATACTGATGTAAAGAATCACAAAACCCTTAGATGATATATTAACATTAACATTAAAATTACTTTTTCTAATATCCGAAGAATTTTTTATTGGGTCCTGGAATCATTCATTGATGATAATTTTGTTGATCAACTAAAAGTCACATTTGAGATTTCCATTTTTTCACTATTACATCCATTAACATAATCTATCAACCTATATTCCAAATTTGTTCATTTGATCAATAAAAAACTGATGAAACACAATGTTTTAGATGTAACATCCCAACCTAATTTCCACAAAAATTATGTCTAGAGTAAGTGAACCACATGTCCTCAAGTGTGCCTCCCCGTATTCCAGAGGATTCCGACATGAAGTAAGGGTATGCAATGGTACGGTGGGGATACTATACCCCCATGATCATAATATAGAATAGACGTATAAGATGATAATAAGCCTTGGAAACAATAATAATAAAATATTGAGAACCAGATAAATACCATCAGTTTCATATACACAATGATGATCATATCATGATGAAATAAAAAATTAAAGTAGATGAATATAGAGAAAAATGATTGTATAAATTTATAAAAAAATTAAAATATTAATAAATTACAACTCTAAAAGAATTATAATTAAAATCTTTATCCTCTACTCTCATACACCATCTTATTGAAATAAATTAGGCATCCAAAACTGGATGCTTCAATTTTTATATATTTGTATTCATGGATTTTTTTCGATTGTCGATAAAAAACATAGATAGGGTGTGGGAAATACTTAGTAGGCTAACTCATATGGTGTATAGAGCTACCCAGATATAGTATATAAAATAACATTATGTAGATATAACAGTGTAAATCATATATATAAATGGATATTGAGTTGGTTCTAATTCTAAATGGACACTAGGCTCATAATACCTACCTCATCCTATGCCGGGAAACACATGAGTACATGTAACCCCACAATTATATATATATATATATATATATCTGTGTGTGTGTGTTTTTGTGTGTATTTAGATATGTATATATATATATATGTGTGGAATATATATTTAGTGACATATATAGACTTATATATAGATACCTATAGTAGTTTGTACCCAAGGCATAACCCAAGGGTCCTTATATAATCATAAGTTTATCATAGGGTAGTAAGGTATGCCATTCCCATGTGTCATAAATCACTAGGGATTCAATGAATGAGTATCATAATAAATAAGGTACTTCATACCAATGTATAATTATTTATAAGGGAATCCATGTTTAACAATCACAATTAATTAGGGACTCTAATAATGAGTGTTGTAGATAATCTGGGATGTTAGGCCCATGTATCATAATTAATAAGTGACCCCATTCAATAGTGTAAAATGTATATGCGATGTCATGACTAAGTATCACATTTACTAAAATTTGATCATACATTGATATAATCCAAATAATAATTTACAATCTATTATTATTTTATTTAGTTATGGAAACAATCTACTAACTACATAGGATTCACATGACAGAGTCATACATATATCATCTATATAATAGATTGTTTTTTTTATTTTAGGAATCATGACACAAATACTTAAAAATTTTGGTTTGATATATAAACATTCTATAAGTAAATTTTAATTCTATATGCCCTTTTCAAGAGTAATACTTATTCATAGGGTTCATCCTCCTTCATGGGAAAAGGATTTATATGGGAATTCCTAACATGAATAACAAATTAGTTTACGGAAAATAATGGAATTAAAAAAATTGAAATTTTGTGTGTGAAGAGAAATTATTTATTATATTAAAGGGATCCTTTTGTATAAGTTTATAATATCACCTACCACAGATTGGTAGTACTCTCTACATCTATTTTCTTCTTTTAATTCATACTAAATCTGGAGAAATCAATGAAATAAGAAATTCCCACAATATAGGGAATATTATCTTAAAAATAATATAACTCTTGATGGGGAGATAAATTATAAAATAAGGAATAAGATAGAATGTATTATAATTACCTATCCAATATAGTTGATTTTGAAGGAATAAGGCAATGTATGAGGGAGGAGGCTCAATGAATATAGATGTTGGGATAGAGGATCCTTCAAGTGGCTAAGAGGTTGTTGTGTTTGTGGAGGAAGTAAAACGAGGAAAAATATATATAATATGTTAATGAAAAATTTAAAATTCACATAATTTTATGAGTCCTTTGGTGTTCCAATAATTTAACAAAAATCATGTGACACCACTGGTTATGTGACACTACCAATGTGGCTAGGCCCATTATTTGATCATATAGTGTACCACCCCTGTGACTCCTAAATTGTTTTCTATATCTCAATCACACATACATGTAGGAACCCTTTCATAGTTTAAACATTCCATGCATCACCCATTATGGACTACAATTTTTATATTCATGTTTATCACTAACTATGTGAATACCATGTAGTTCAATTTAACTTTATAATATATGGATCTCTGTTCTCCGAAGGAGTCCTATATACTTTAGAACAGGTCCTAGTCATCCTATCAAAATACAATAAGGTAAAAAAAGTAACATAAACTTAAATTGGTCTTACCTCATTTAAAAATCCATAATATTACAATATATACTCTTTTAAAAAATCATCCCTGATTTCCCCTTATGTGGGTGGTAATGCATCATCTGAGAATAGTTATTTCCACTAATAAAATATTCCAACATCCCTCTCCCATATATCATCTTATACATATTTTATATACCATAAAACCCATAGTATGGTAACTAACCTACATATATGATTCTTCATTACTTGACAACTGATAAATGTAGGGTTCTCCTCAAAAGAAGTATAAACTTATAAGTCAACATCATCAGGATGAAGAATATGAGATGTGTCTGAAAATTAATTGTGATGTTCAGATATATAGACGATTTCATGAATGGAAAAGTATCTCTAATGAAGATCTAACTGATATGATATTATCAGAATTCTATTCAGGAACTCGAAATGCCTTACATAATGAAGTGATATACTTTCCTGTCTATGAATAAATCTATGATCCAAGCTTGGAAAAACATATAGAGATACCCAATATCCTACCTCGAACTGAGAGGGAAAGTGAAGGCCATTGGAATAAAATTTCATCCAAGAATGTGTTGCGCCAATATGATTCTGAATAATATATACCTCCTCTAATGTGTCATGGATGATATGAGGTTGCAGAAGCTCTACCTCTCCTTCCTCTATCCCGCATAGGGTTGATTGAGACTACCTATCATACATGGCCTCATCATGAGCCATATAAATTTTTTTCAAAAATCGATTATCATAGGAAAAATTAGAAATAGGATGGTGTTTTTACCAATAAACTATAATGTTAAAGACAAATTCTTGGATCATGTCCTTTAATAACTAAATTATATGCCCATTGTCTATTGGTATTTGGGTGAAATGTTTTACTCTTATGAACCATTATACTGAGACAATTATACAACATATACCATAAATATGTCTTAGTAAAAGAATAAATGTATGATAACATATAATGGGGAAATACAATAACGTTTATGATCTCTCAAACATTAATCCTCCCAAGATAATCCATATAAAAGGTCTCTTTTATAGGAAGAAAGTGGGTGACCTATGTGAACATATCTATAATAAAATATACTATATCACTGAATCATGGTGACTTGGTAAACCTATCCAACTGTCCATGGTGAAATCATCTCACTTCATCTTGATAATGGGTATTGGATTGAGAATCCATGCAAGTCACTAGTGTTCTGACTTCACCTGCTGGAAGGTGGAACACCTTGCTATATAACCTGTTATCTACCTCTTTATCACCGACAACCAATACTTGCAGCATAATTCATGATGCATCATGGTAATATCTTGATCTACTTCCATATAGAATGTATAAAAATATCATATCAAATTATATCCCATGTTTTTAAGAACCTTAATTAGTCAATGAATGTGCTATACAACATCTCAATCAACAAACCATCCAAAAAGTGGTTCCTCACCTGAAACACTATCCCATAGGACCAAGCACTCAGGATAAGATAGTTTTATCATATTTGGTCATTTCAAAATAAAATTCTTGACAGCCAAGTAATCTAAAATAGTCTTCACATGAAACTTATCAAACTGTAGATGCATCTAAAAAAGGACATCAACTTCTACTCACATCTAGCATACTCAACTACTTGTGACTGAGTATACTATATTATAGAATCAGTAAAGACATTTCATTTACTATGTATATTTTCATGCTCAAAATCAATGGAATTTATGTATTCAACCCATCATCGTCGTTTTTAATTTAATCAACACCGTATACATATGTGTTTTATTATTTTTTAGTTCCTGCACTCCAAAAAATGCTCTCCCAATAAGTAATGAATCCAACAATTTAAGGCATGAATGCCATATTCTAGATTGACATTGTTCAATGGATAATTAATCTAATGAGTCCAATAAAACCAAGAACCATATTATATGACTTAATCCCCCTATATTATATGATATCGCAACATGATAATTGGAATATCAAAATAAAATTTATAGTTCCTTCCACGTTATGGATGAATTAGTATAGATGTTAAATTCAATCATCATTTTAACTCTTGAAAGGATGTTTCATATGGTTAATACCATGTTTATTTGGAACATTTCATTTTCAATACTATAAGATTCACTTATAGGCAGTAAAATTCTGGAATAAAATGCTTGACGTACCCATCCAACTCCAATATACTTCTTACATAAAATATATTCTTGGGATTCTTATAAGAAAACATAGATCCGACCATATATGGGTCATTATATACACTTTCCTATGAGATTATGTAACATATTAAGTGAACCACATTGATCCAAAATATTTTATCTCATGATCATAGAGTACAACTGGTTCTTTCTTAATCTATTAAACACGATCTCATTATAATTGGAATAGTTGTGTCATGTTTATTAATACACCATTTTGTATTATATGAATACCAACACAAATAAAATTCATTAATGTATAAAAACCCTAAGTTATTAGATACATAATGACTGAAAGAATGTTCTTGATACAGAATAACATTGCTAGATACTCACACAATCCATAAATGTTATGGAAATCTATTTGAAATATGTCTAATGGTCTCACACTCACTTGGTGATAACGGAACCACAAACAAATATTATTGTACACCCAAGAACATTGATGTAGGTTGAAGTGGATATATATTATTGATAATGGATATAATTTCTTAAACATAAGCTATTTTAACTAATAGAAATCCACACAAAGCCTAATAGTACTACCATTTTCCATAGTGTAAAAGGAGAGGACAACCTAATGGTGATGTATTGTGACTTATTAAACCCTTATCTTACTAATCATATAGTTATTTCTTATGTCTAGTAGATTCCATCATATAATAAAGAATATAATATAATTATACTCATGACCCTATATCTATATTAAACTCCACTCCTCTCATTGGATCTAAACTAGAAAAGTTGTCATGAAATAAATTCATGAAACAATCCATCATATGAGGGAAATAAAAAAATAACATACAATGGTCAATCATAAATAAAATATATTCCAGGGTATTCACTCTTCCCATCCCCAGATTATGATATCTCACTTCACGTGACTAGAAATTCTACCTACCCTTATAAAAATAATTACCACCTTGGGGTTGTGTGAAGGTCATCATTCAACAATTTCAATAATCTTGAGCATAATATGTTAGTAACCAGACCATCCTGAGTATGATGTTGCAACATTTCATATCAAATATATAGAGTCTCCATATAAAAATATAACTACCTCTCTCAAGGGTAATTATTGTCATTAACATATTCTCTTAGATCACATATCCATTCGTTTGATGAAACTTATCATGGTAATGAAATTCTATATATCTAGGCCAAGAAGTTCCATAATTACAATAGAGAAAAAATTATATGATGAGATAGTGTAAAAAAATGAAGACACCATTGTATAAGACACTAGATTAATACCTCAAACTATAAATTGGATGACACTCTACACCTTGGGTGTAAGATACATTACAAAGATATGACTAGATCTGTGGTATTATGATTCATCCTAACTACCTTGGGTAGCACCCCTCTATCGGTAATATATATATAAACCTATACACCTTGGGCATGATTAACTCCTCTTACAAAATATCTAGGAGTACACCAGCTACCTTCCTAGTGTGGTGTTCCTAATCTCACTCTCGAAGAAAAAGTGTATATGTATCATCTCCCATTAGTAAAAAATATAAATTTCATACAAAAATAATGAATATATACCATCCTTTAAAAACCTTTTCATTCAATAGGGTCTTCGGGAATCTTGGGTCTCTTATGACATGACATCCCACAATTGTGAAAAACCACATCACTATCATTAGGAGTCATCTAGCTATTACTGCCCCTAGAGGTAGACTCAAAGAGATGTTTCCTACAACTTGAAAACCCACTATAATGTCTTATTTATGAACCACCTTTAATTGAACCATCATATTCCCTTAGTTTTTTATCTTGGCGATGAGGTCCCATTTCCCCATCAAAAACAATTTCGGTAAATTTAAAGATATTGACCCAAATTCAGATGGCGTATACAATACTATCCTCAAGTCATATTGTTTTTGGAAACATGTCAATAAAAATATTTGGTTTGAATAATTGAATCTTGATAAAATGATCATAATTATCCATTACAATCATAGAACCCAAATATAGGTCAATAAATTCACTAGTTGAGTCTACTCTTAGTGTTTTTCAAAAGAATCAGTCATAGAATGTTGTATATAAATCTACCCAGTCCATAACGTAATGATGATATTCCAATAATATCTCTTCCCGTTAAATCTTTGAAAAATAATGAATAATATAGGTTATTTGATTGAGAACCCTCTCTATATGCATCTTTAAATTCTTGAATATATATAACATGAACACCAAAAATGACATTGAAGCTCATGGACTACTATTTCTTAAAACACTAGCAGATGATTTTACAAAAAATCATGCATCAAAAATGCCATAGTAGGGGTGTTCATATATTTGTATTTACGAACTGTAAAAATCCTAGGAATATCACTCAAAACTAATAATTAGGGATAAGATTATTAAAAAAAGGATGCCAATCTGAAGGAACTATTGGGTTTGATCACAGATCTCTTTATAAGAACTAATATATATCATAGTTTATATAGATGAGTCACCATTCCCATGTTAAAATGGCATATTATTTAAAAGTTTCAATTGGAACATCATATATAACTATAACAAAAAAACTTACATTAAGTATCTATATACAATAAGTCCTATAAAATGACCTTATAATTCTTTTAACCATTAAAAATATATAGAAGTAAATACTTCATAAATTATACTTGAAATTTATTTAATCAGAATAAACTAATGATTGATCCCATGTGACCAGTGCTTCATTTCTCAAATGTGGAATAATTGGTAATTAAGGTGACACCATCAAGATATATAAGAAAACCAAATTTTGGTTTATACGGAGACTATAATTAAACCAATTATTCAATCCCCATAATTTTTAGAATGTTTTATAATTTAATCATCATAAAACTAGTAATATGTAGCATCGAGTGTACATTGTAATATAAAAATGTAATGAAATATGAAAGACATGTAAATATCTAGTTCTTATTATGATGCATTAAATTGTAACTTATTTTAATACCTAGGTAAATAAAACAAAAAAATCATAACAATAAAAATAATAATAAATGGAAAACAATTTTGTTTCACCCAATGGGGAAATAAAAACATCAATAATAGATAAGAACCCAAACAATAATATCTACAAACATGTAATCTTAATTTTTCCTCTATTTTGGTTAGAAACTATTAAGAAAAAATTTCATTGCCAAATTATAACACATTCATAGTCCCTAATATAATAATCTCAAACAGTAAGACAAAAACAAAAACAAAAAATATAATAATGATTTATCATATATTGGCATAGGTTTTACTAAAACAATTCCCCATAATGGTGTGACACATGGCCTCGAGCACACAAATCTTTCCTCGAAACCATGGCCACCACTAGTTTAGCGGAAATAATCACACAGCTAGGTGCGTGGTTTGAAAAACCCACGAACAACCCATGTGGATCCAATGTAGTTTTCTAATGCTCCATCACATTTCTATGACCCCCACCCACTTCATTTTTTATAAGAACTATTCATCAGACCTAAGGGACAACATGATTGAGTCGTTCTGTTAATGCTAACCATGCGACTCAGTCTTCCATTCCAAAATTAGGATCATGTGCCTCTAAATTTTCCTTGGACATTCTTGAATCCATCGATATCCACATAGGCATTTCTATTAAGGGAAATAATACTTTCTAAAATTTAACATGTCATGTCTCATTTGAAATGTTGGGATATTAAACTATTAAAGAAGATCAATCATCTTATGATGTTTACCTTAATTTATTTTCCATCAATATTGAGTGATTTCTTTATTATTTTGATAAGATGTTAGGAAGAGGATTTAAGTGTAAAATATTTTGTGTGTAATGGATCCCAATTTTGGATTACACTACATAATAGACATAACCATTTATTTATAGAGTTATGGTTTAGGTTTAAATATTATATAATAATATACTATCCCCTAAATAATATAACAATGGTTATCAAATTCCATTCCATAATAAAAATATTATTATTTTTTATGGAACATGAACTATTTTGTAAAATAATAAATATTATTTTAGATTCATCTAAAGTAATATTTATCACCACACATGGCCTTGGTCCATTGATGCTCCATGGAATTTATTGAATAACCAAATAAATATTTAATTAAATATTTCATTCATCAATAAACACTTTTGATTGATAAATTATGAGTAAAATTATTCCTAATTATTTAGAATAATATATAATATTTTAATTAATTTCAAGATAATTTAATCTTATTAAATATAAACCCTTATTTTATGACCCAGTATAATTATTTTACATTGGCATTAGGTCAAGTTTCCTAATGACCAATATTACAATATAAAAATTGATCAAGGAACATAAGAGAATGAAATAAATTTCGTAATGTTGAAAGACACATATGAGTGCTTATAGTGTAATATAATCTCTTTATCACAACATATCATCAATAATTTTTCACATATGTGTCACCAACCAATATTCTCAATACATCTTACTTGGACTATGTAAATTAAAAAGTCACTAAACTGTGACCATAAAATTTATTATGAATGTAATTTTCCAATCACAGGTCTAAGATATCTACTTCCTTAAATTTGGTAGCGAAAAATCATTCCACGACTTATTCATTAATAACCCATCACTCATGATGCACCCAATATTTCAATATTTTCTTTGAACTGTTCCATCATGGTTTATGAAATATATCAAAATGATTGAGTCATAATATGCAATAATAATAATAATAATGTGAAAGGATAATTATATATGATCACATATAGAAATATATGATGAATCAAAAAAATGAATAATTCATACTACTGAGTTTATCCTCATATTATCCCTTGTAATAGATTACAATATGAAAAATTAATGAGAAGAAGTGTCATTATATTAGGAGTACTCATGCAATATGGTGACATTCTATGTGTCCCCTCCTAGAATTATATCTGATTGTAGAACTATATATGTGAATATAATCATGTAATTTCATGGATCACGTTATTGATGTGAACTGCTATAACATTATCAATGTGATAAATACCCTAGAAAATTATTCCATTTAATTCATGCATAACAATTAACAATATGTAATAAGATATTTATTATGATTTAAATAATCAAATATACATATAATTAATGTAAAAAATTGTTGATCCTACGACACTAATTCAATAAATGGATCTGTAATGAATTACCTAAAAATATATAAATGGAACACATTATTCTCGTATGTAAGGTGTGTGTGAGTTCTATGTAATAAGATATAGTCCCTAAATATTCAATAATCACTACAAAACTGATGTATCTAGGGATACAGATTCCTATCTTCCCAGATATCATTAACCACATCAAATTTTTATTCTATGGAATACAGTATCACCAACTACAAACTCACGATCTCATAAATTAATATCATCATATATCTTCTGTCAACATTGAATAGTTTTAATGTGATGATGAATGGTTTTAATCTTCACAATCATTTCTTGAGAATGTCTCACACTAAAAATTTTATATTTCAAAAATTTCTCACAGCATTTTGGAGTTTTTTACCTCTTACATATATATAGCCATATATAGTGCTATATGAAAAGATGAATGAAAACAATTTTGATATGCGAACTATGACAGGTGAAGGTGTTGATCGCATCCTCCATTACAATCCCTTGAACATGATCTCATCATATATTCTAGAGTTTGAATGTTCGTTTTTGATTGACCGTTGGTTTGAGGATGATAATCTTTATTAATGATTATTTAGGTGTCCAATGTTTTTTGAATACTCATCCACATTTTTTATGTGAACCTTACATCCTGATTAGATGAATTTGAAAGTGATAATCCATTGACTCTTACCCCTTCCTTCACTTATAGAATGAAAATTTGATCAATTGAGAAAATGTAACATCATAGTTTTTGAGGGAAGATATATTTTTGTAAACCAAATTATTATAATTTCAAAATATTTTCTCCATTCTATTAAAATATATTATCTAATTTAGTATCTATATCATTCAAATTGTGAATAAATATTTAAAGGCTATAATAACATCAATCATATTAGAAGTTCAAAATTATCATTATATATTTTATATAAATAAATTTATTTTAATGAAAATATATATTTTTATTATAAATATATTATTTGAAAAAAATAAAATAATTAGATGCCCTATAATTTGTCCATGTATTTCCTCTTTAATATTTCATTCAATAAATTGTTTACTGAGTGACACAAAATCAAAATGTACCCCAATAAAATTTTTGTATTAAATATAAAAATTACAATGTAATAGTTGAATTAAAAGTTATAAAAATGTAACAAAATATTCAAAATTATATAGAAATATAAATAAATGTCATTAGTAATACTAATTTTTTGATAGAATTCAATTATTATACCTATATAACAAGTAATATTATTTTTTTAATGTTTTCAAAATAAATTTTTATACGCTATAATTTTTTTTATTATGAAAATAAATTAATTATATTTAGATATTGATAAAATAAAATTTAAATATATCTTATATATTAACACCAATTTAATTATTAATTAATATGAAATAACATTAAGAACACTTAATAATTTTTAAAGATCACTTTTCTATGAATTAGTTTTGCATATAAATTATGTTTTGATTTGAAGGAAAAATTTATTTTACCTAAAAAATTATTTTTGTAAAATTGTTTAAATTTTTGAATTAATCATATAAAAATAATCCTAGGGTTAATTCTCTTTATTTTTTTGAAATATTTTTTTAGCTGAACAATAGAAAATAATTTTTTTTTCAAATACAATGAATTTTATAACATTATTTTGATAAAAAAAATTACTTGAAATTTGGTGAAAAATTATTATTGAGGAAATATATATATTATAATTGATATTATACATTTAAATATATTTATTTTTATTTATAAAAAAATATTTACATTTTATAAGAGAATATATATTTCATTACTAAAACTGATTTATTTCCATGTACATTTATTACTAAAAATATAATTTTTAAAAAATTTAGGAATTGATTATAACAAAAAGGATTTCTTATTATTAATTATAAGTAAAATATTATTAAATAATATCAAATTTATTTTATTTCATTAAAATAATCTGCTATGGTAAAATTTATTTACCATAGTAAATGCTAAAATGGTAACGGGTTTATATTTATGGATAGAGGATTTAAAACATGATAAAAAAATGTCTACAAATGAGTTTTTGAGTTCTTTGTTGTCAAAAAATATATTATACCTCTATTATTATCAAATTTTGGGATAATTATCCTTGAATAATGACATTTCCTTTTATATTATTAATAAAAAACCAATCCCCTCACTAATAAAAAGAACCATTAATAATAAATACAAATATACTATACTATTTTAAATGAATCAAGAATAATTACCCATTTTATATGTACTACATCCCTCGTACATTTTTTAAATTCTATTCTTCAAAAAACCCTGAAATCAACCAATTAGAATAGGAAATTCATTAAAATACTCAAACTAACAACATGATTAATATTTACTCACTAACATTCTCTTCTATATTTTTATCATCCACCATATTCTAAAACAATTATAACCATAATAATATAATTACATTAGTATCATTAGTATACTAATATTTTATCATATTTATCTTTTGACCCTTTTTACCTTCCCCCTAAGAATTAAAAACATGAAAAAGTCACCCATGAAAATGTGTAGACTAACACCTCGATAAACTACATGTTTTATTTCTCATTTCAACCTATATTTGATGATTATATGAAATTATTTGATGAACTAAGTTTATTTTTATGATATTAATATGGACATGCTAAATTTAAATATTTATCTTCTTAAATATTCTAATTGTTTTCCACAAAAATCACCAAAATATGATCGTCACTAATTTTTTACTCATGATCAATGAATATGAATATCATGAAATTAAAAAAACCATTATTAAACATCATTAATAATGTATTATTGTAATTTTAATAATATATTAATGATGAACTTCGTATGAAATGATTGTAATCGATGATATCATTTTTAATCATGTGTGAAATAATCAAAATACATTGACATGTGAAGATGAAAATAAACTATAACTAACTAATAGATGAAATTATTCAACTGAAATATCCCTCCATTGAATTAATAAATGGATTGTGACAAGGAATTTTGGGTTTTTTCAATACCCATAGGCTAGAAATTATAATCGAAATTCAAAGTGATCATGTGGCAGTGCTTTTACATAATAAATAACTAATAAAACAAGTATCAGAAATGTAATAAAATATCAGAATGACCCATCTATAAATAAAATATATGAACAATCAGATTGGTTTAATAATGTAATAAAAATATCATAATATAATATAACTCCCCAATATTTTTCATAATTTTAATTCATTTGGTATCTTATCATACATGAAACATCGATCATAAATGGAAAGTGATATACTATTAAATATCAACATGAAGATTGGAATAGTAATGAAACCATTAGGAATAATAATGATTCCATTAGAATAAAAACTGGACTTATGAAATCATAAAAACAAATTGGTTATCACATAAATAAAAATATAATATATTTATATTGTCGAATACGTAAAAAAATTTAAAAATGATAATTGATGTCTTTTTATTTTTTGGAAAATATAAATTTTTATTTAGAATTTTATTATTATAATAATAACATAAAAGATATTTTAGTTTTATAAAAATGATTCATAAATTAATATTTTAGTATCTTATTATTATAGGATAATTTTACAAGACCTTAACTAATTTTTTAAAGAGTCATAAAATCATTTCAAATTTAAAAATATCAATTTTTATAATAATTCGTGATTTTAATTTTAAATTATATTCATTATATTTAGAAAAATATTTTTAAAAAATGGAATGAATTTTTTAAATCTAAATATCCTAAAATGGATAGGGTGAATTTTTTAGATTTTTCTAAAATAGTTCAATCTTTGGTGAATAATGTAATATTGAAATTTACATTATTATCTAAATACATGAATTATTGATTCATGGTTGATGTATATACCATGTAAGAACCATTATTTTGAATTCAGATGCACTAGTTATAGTACTAAGTTACAATAATAATCCATCTTGATAGTCTTCATCCAACATAATAAACAAATATATAAAATAATAAAAAACACCCCCTCCTCCACCATAAATATAACGCCTCACCACCCCTTATCCTCACTTCTTATATTAATTTTATATTAGTCATTTTATTCCTAATTCATCTCCCAAACCTCTTACCCAAATCATTCTCTTCTAGTTATCACCAAAACACCAGTCCTTATTTCTTTAAGGACGTTCTAAATGAGACATTATAAAAGTGGTAAAATCTTTTTTGTTCCCTTATAATTTTTTTATATTCGTATGCCCTCCTTACATCCTATATAAAAACATTCATGAGAACAAAATTATCTTATATATACTATAATATTATAATTTTAGTATTATACCCACCATAAATACCATTCCCTCTCTCTTTTATTATATAAATGAAAACATTTTCCACGATGTGTTGATTTATATCAATTGTGAATGTTGCGTTTTCACTTTCCATTACCTCCCTTGATGATAGCCATAAAAAATAATTATGGTTATATAAGATTATAATATAAATATTATATGATATATATGGTTCAATAAACAATATAATATATTAAATAAAATGATATAAGTTCATAATGGTCGTAAAAACTACCAAAATAAATTAAATCATTTTTACTAATATTTTATACTAATGAATCATTATCCAAACATATAGTCAAATTATATATAAAATCATTTATTATTTAGTAATTTAATTAATATGATAGAATTTAAATTCTATATATCTATTCCCATTTCAGAAAAAATCACATACATTTATACAAGTTAACCAAACATTAAAAACAATGAAAATAAACACACCCATAATGACCAAATTCAATATTATAAATCCTAGAAAGGCAATATTTATACCTAATAAAACAATAATAAATAAATTTAATTTATAAAATATATCATATTATATAACTAATGAATATAATTTTATTATCTACAATAATAAAGATCCAGTTGAGAACGCTTTTAAACATAAGGTAAATGGATTATTACCTCAGCTGTGTTTCATTAGGATAAACTTCTATTTCATTTGTCATGTTATGAAAAGAATATATATAAAATTTATACTGATTCTTTTTTTACCTTATTTCCAATTTTATTTTGTGAATTTATTTTTCTAACATGTAATTATTTCATTGATTTATCCCCTCTCATATGATATGATCATTTTATGGGTTTTCATATCTCACTTTGATGTTTATGAGATATACATTATTCAACACATATTCCATTTGTATGGTGTATGAAAATTTCTATTAGATATATAATATAATGAATCTATTTATCTTAATGGTATTAAATTTTTCATTTTACTCTTATAAATTATATAGGGTATATTATTTGATTGATTGTAGAGTGGTATGGATTATCTTTGAACCTCCATATTTCCTTCAGTTTTTGTTTTCTATCTCTTTACACCAATGTATTTATTATTTCTTCTTATTTAATTTTTCTAAATTTTTATTAAATGATTGGAAATTATGTATCTAGATCAATTCATCATTATTTTATGGGTATGTGAAAGATTCCAAGGTTTCCTTTACAATTCCTCTCGATCAAAATTCTCCATTAAAGGTAACTTGTCTATTTGTATCCCATTTTCTAGTACACTCAATAATCAGTTTTAATCCACTATCAGTTTCCGAAAATAACTCATTCTATCATGGAAAAAAATATCTTAGTTAAATTATTTATTTATACAAACAATTATATCATTTTATTCTTTAAATACACTTTAATATTTTTCATTAGTTTTTACTAATGTGTCTCATTTATAAAGATTTGTAAACACTATTTTTATAATTTTTCACGTCATTTAGATAACATTTATCACGATATATTCCCATTAAATATTTTTAATCCATTTTTTCATAGATATGATTATTGTCTATGTTGTAATAGATTTTTATGTTTTTTTTACCTTAATATTTTATTAATTAATGAGGGAAATATTGATAAATTTGTATTGATTATTTAATAAATATATATATTTAGTAGTGATATATTTTATTAATTAAATAAAATATTAAATATAATAGGAATTATTTGGACTTTTATGAAACAGTTTGAGGACTATTTCACGCATTATATATGTGTTGGGGACCAGTTAATACAAGCCCCTTGATGTATCGGATAGCTCAAGAGAAGGAATCAGTTGGAAAGAAACCATTCATATTTGTTTCTATGAAAAATTATATGGGGTTTCACCCATAGACATAAACCATCTTGTGAAATGTATTGAATGTATAATGGTTCATGTTCCAGATATAACATGTCCAATAATTAATTATTTCCTTCCGTTATAATATAATTATTTTTATCGAGAGGACTTGAACTATGAAATAATCTATGGATTGATTTTCATTTTCAGTTTATTGATTAACATGTAATTTTTTATTCATTAAACAAAACATACCTAATTGATTTTATTTTACTTAATATGGATTGAACATTATGTTTTCACCCTTATTATGAATTTTATCTCAACCTTTTTATGTTTCTTTTCACTAGCTTATAAGTACTATATATTTGAATAAGTGTCAAGGAAGAAGTTTATTTTCCCTTTATTTTGTTCAATTGTTTACATTACAATGTAATAATGGAACCATATATGTATCTAGATCTTAAAGACAACTAAAATGGTTAATACATAGTGATATTATATATTATATATATGCCACTGTAATAAAATAACTACCGACTCTGGGCTACTGGAGTCTAGGTCACAACAGTTGGTATGAGATAATGTTTAATAGAAACATTGATAACATTATTTAGGAAATAATATATTATATAAATTAACTTTATAATATAATTTGATGATAGGTATATAATAACATTCTAAAAAACCCACGGTTATGATTATCATATTACATATCCCTGAAAGTTTCATATTTTTTTAGTATTTAAATAGTTTTTAGATTATACACAATGACCTGAACTAATCTAGTGTACATTTTTTTATAAATGGTTCTTAGAAGAAGGAATCGAGATCTCACCAATAAAAATGATCCAAAGTGTAATAAGTGTCATATCATTTATTGTCATATTCAAATCATTAGAATAGAACAAGTCTCCCATGAATTATCATCATATGAGTACATAATATCTTGTTGTAATGATAAAATTAAATAATTCTCTAAGTATAATTTCTTAATAGGGAATCAAGAGAACAAGAGTACATCTAAGAAAATGTTGGATAAAGAAAGAAGAAAAATAATTATTTTACCATATTTGATAATTGTGGAACGAAACACCAATGTACTTACATAGAAGGAATGAATGTTTTCTACAATTATAGAGAGAATAAAATCATTCTTTTGATTAAAAGGGTAATAAAATTGTTTCCAATGAACAATGCTTCAATTTCAATTATATGGGTCACTATGAAAATCAATGTCTCAATCATTAGAGGAATACACCCCAATATAGGTTAATGGATATGTTCAAACTTATGCTACTAAAAAATATGAATATAAATTATTAATATGACTATTTTTTGTATTCAATAACTATGTTATATGAGTATTTTTATCAATAGATATATGGTTATATTATTATCATTTATATATGGATTTTAATACAATAAATCTTCTTTATGGAGTTTATGTATTGTAAATAATTTTACCAGAAATCAAGAGAACTGATTCAGTTTTTTGTTATTATTTGTAGAAACACCTGACTTGGGAAGGATAACCATAAATATGTTCTTGATTTTTTGATAATAATAAATAGATTAATATAGGATAGTAGTAGTGACCGTGAAAGTTGTTATTGATATCATGGCATATGTTATGCTGGAATTATTAGATGTTTAGATTTAAGGAATATATTCAAAAAACAAGATATTTTACTCATGAAAGCTTGAATGTTTAATAAATATTTAATGGAGATTAAGGTATTCATATACATTAATTTGAATATAAGTTCTAAATTATTTGCATAAATATTATATTAAAATTATTTTGGAAAATTATTGAACATATTTCTAAATCATTGGTCTTTGAATTTAGACAGAAATATTTTGGTTGACTCACATGGGTAAATACATATGGAATAGATTAATTTGAATATTGGATATTATTTTGAGGTTAATTTATGATTTATCATATTAGATAAAATATTCCAATCATTTTCGTTTCAGTAAACATTTAAAGTCTAAATGAATGACTAGTGGATCATATGATTCAATAAAGGGGTTCAAGCATAAATTTTTATCTTCAATAACAATCTTCAAATTTATGAATTTAAGTGTAGATGGATTAATACACAATATAGTAATTATATTATGAAATGGAAATTAATTATGTCAGTTTAGGTTCCCAATTTCTTCTCTAGATAGTAAAAGATAGCCCTCTACTCTAGAAATATTATTTTGAGAAAAACGTCATCAGTTTACCTTTCCTACTACGAAATAAAAAGTTGATTATGTTGTCACAATTTTACAATTTTTATGGTATAATTTCTAATGAAAATGGCCTCTATCACTCTCCTTTAGAACATGATACTTCTATTTTTCGTCAGTGGACATGTTTTTAGTTCCCACTAATGTTATACTATAGGGAATCTTAGTTTCATGGTGACCTTCAAATTTTATTTTATTTCTTATTAAGAGATGTTTTATTAACCCAATTTATTATTTCGTTTTCCCATAAAATTATTCTCAAGTAACAACATGTGATTTTTGATGTTTGTTTTAAAATTATGAGGTCAAAATTTATTGAAATATGTACCAATATAACACCCCAAAATTTTATATGATTTGAATTCATTTTAATGCTTCTATTTCATTAAAACCCAAGCATAAACGAGCTCTGATACACTATTAAATATTATCATGATCATTAGAATAGTAATGTTACCATTTGAAATATTAATTTGTCAATTATAATAATAATCTCATATATGAAATTATAAATAAAATTTCAGTATCTTTTTTATGAAAATATTATTTATTTATGTCCTGGAATATAAAATAATGTTTTAAAAATGATAAATTATGATTTGGTATTCATTTTTACGTAAATTCTTAGTTACAATTTTATAACTTATATAATATAGTAATATAAAATTTAGTTCCATAAAAATGACTCCTAAATTAATATTTTTCTTTCTTATTATTGTATTATAATTTTATGAGACTTTAATTAATTGCTCAATGTGTCATAAAATATGTTATAATTTTATAATTGGTAATTTTTGAATAAATGATGGTTTTAATTAAAAATGAAATTTATCATATTCTGAAAATCATTTTAAAAACATTTATCCCATTTTTCCAATCAGAAATTCATACAATGTTTAGCATGAATATTTGTTATTTATCAGAAATATTTTAATATTTGGTGAAGAATAGAACACTTTAATTTATTATATTTTCTAAATAATGAATTAATGAGTAATAGTTGATGTATAGATGATGTAAGCCCCATTAGTTCAAAATTATACACAATAGTTATTTTATATAGTCAACATAATCAACACAATTGATATTCCCATTCCAATAAAATAACAGATGAATAAAATAATCAAAACACACCTCTTCTCCACTATAAATACCATCCTCAACACCTATTCTCTTTAGAGCTTCTAATACTTGTGTATTTAATTTATTATACCCAATTACTCCTCCAAAAGTCTTCCCCATGTCATGTTCTTGATGGTCTCAACAAAGACCAATCCCATGTTCCCTAAGGAGGTTCCCACAGACATGTTATACAAGAGCTAAAATCTTATTTCTATCTCTTTTATTTTATTTTATTTTGGTTTCTTCTTCATTCCTAATATATACATAAATTAATGATAACTCATTTATCTTATATATTCTATAATTTTATATATTTATAGAATATCTTTCATAACACCCAATCTATTCTTCATTATATTCTAAAAATGAAAATATCATCTCCGATGTTTTAATTTACCGCTATCCTGGATGATGCATTTTAGTTTTCCTATCACGCATACATGGTTTGTTATAAAACCATTAGTATGGTTAAATAATATTTTATTATACTAATTATATGTAATATAATGTTCTATAACAATATATAAACATGATATTATATAAAGTGATATATTACTGTGATGGTTATAAAAACCGCTAAAATAAAAATATCATTTTCATTAACATTTTATCAAAATTAGCATTCTCATACATATAGCCAAATTATATATAAGATCCTTTAAAATTTTGTTTTTTCATTAATAATATTTGATATAAGTTCTGTATAACTATTACTATCTTACAATAATTCCCAAACATGAAGCCAAGAAAACTGATCATGAATTACAAATAAAACTAACACTCCATTAATGATGAAACAGAGTGTTTTAGCTGATAAAAAAGGCGACACATGAACATAATAAAATTAAACTATATCGGATAAATGTATAATAAATTTTGAATTATGTAAATAAATAATCTAATCTTATTTTTTAGGACATTAATTACATGTGTTGAATGCTTTCATACATAAGTTAGGGGATTTATTTACTATATTATGATTCATTAGGTTAAAATTCAATATTATTGGTTATCTTATCCAAAGAATATTTTTGAAATTTCATATGCCTTTTTTATAATTTATTTACAATATTATTTTGTGTCTTTATATTTTTCAGACATAATACTACCATTGAATTCTCATCACTCAAATGATACGATGGTTGTAAGGGGTTTTTATCTCAATTTATTTCTATGATAAATACCTTATTCACCATGTAGTCATTGTGTACGATGTATAAAAATAGCCCCTTGATATATCATATCATTAATGTATTTATATTCATGGTATTAATTTTTTTTAATTTATTATTATTAATTTTACGGGGAATATTAATCGATTGATTACAAAGTGGTAAGTATTATCTCTTAACTGCTATTTTTCTTTGGTTGTATGACATAACTCTCTTTATACTAATGTATTTTTTTGTTCTTAAGAAATTATTATAAATCATATTTATATATTCCAAAAATACTTATCCAGATAAATACATCATTTTTAAGGGGAAATACATGTTTTAAATATTTCGCACCTCAATTCCCCCTGATAAGCAAGGCCGTTTAAAGGGAACTTCTCGGTTTTTTTTCAATTTTCAAGTACACTCTATAATTAATTATAATCCACAATTATATTAGTAAAATATAAAATTAAATCATGAAAAAAAATCTTAGTAAATTTCATAGTTTTATACAAAAAAATTATTGCTTAGTCTACTTTAATTCTCTTTATTATTTTCCCCTAAACATCACTAATGTGGCTCATTTCTAATGTTTTATAAACACTAGGTTTTTTCATTGTTTCAATTAACATGGATATAATATATATTGATATATAAATATTTACCATTTTTAATCCACTCTTTTATAGATATGATTATTTTATAAGTTGTATAAATTTTTTAAAATACGGTGTTGACCATGATATTTATATGATTTTTTAATGAAATAAGGATAATTCTATATATACTATTTTTAATGAAAATTTTATTATATGTCATTGTATTAAATAAATAAATAAATTATTTGACATAAAATGAATTCTTAAAACTGGTATGACATGGGTGGGGGACTATTTAATGTAATCCCTGTAGGTAGGGGACTACTAAATGCAATCCCCTCAATGAATTACAAGTCTAATGAGATTAATTAACTTGGTGACAAACCATTCATGTTTTTTTCAATGAATAATCAGTTATGTTTTTACACATATACATAAACCATAATGTGAATGGATGTGAAGTTTTAATGGTTCATATTCGATAAACATGATGTCTAATAATAAAACATTTCTTATATATATAATTTAGTTATTTTTATCAAGAGGACATTTAATATGACAAAATCTATGGATTCTTTATCATTCTCAGTTTATTTATTGGAATATTACTTTTAGTTATTCAAATGTAGATGAATTATGGATTTTTTTACTTATTATTGAATAATATTGATTTTGAAACCATTACTGAGCATTTTAACACAACATTTTTTTCCTTCCACATTTTATTATGTTAAAATCATTGAATAAGTGTTGGGAAAAAAGTTTATTTTTCCTTTTTTCTATTATTAATTTACAATGTAATAAGTTAATCATGTACATATCTAGTTCTTTAAGATAACTAAACTAATTTATCCTTATTAATGTGATATACAATATCTCGAAAATTCTAATAAAATTACCACCGACTATGGGATACTGGGGTTGGGGTCATTATGTAAAAAAATTAAACATATTAATCAAAAAAAATCCATCTGTTCACCCCTATCACCCTCTGTTATTGTAGTGAACCACCATATTCCTATCCTTATGCATCATAATATCACAATAATTCCAATTATAGAATATATAAAGGACTTAAATGGATGATGTGATGATTAAAATAGAAATAATATTAAAGAAAAAACATACCCCAATATAAACTACAAAATTAAAATAAAAATTTCAAATAATGATACTCTAAGAGAAGCTTTAAACTGAGTGACAACCTAAAATTGAAATAATATACATGGGATTGAGTATAAAAATTCCAAGTATATCACCACCCTTGTCTCCATATTCTTACCCATTAATTAAGGATCCACCATCACTTTAGTATGAACATATAGTTTAAAATAAATTTATAAATAAGACCTTAAAACACCGTGACACATCCATAATGAATTTATAAGAATTTTTTATTTTCATTTAATGAAAACAATAACATAAAAACATTATCCTTGGATAAGACAGATTTAATGATTTCTATATTTAAAATAATCTTTTATTTAATTTGATACATTATTGAAAAAACATTTAAATAACAAATATTCCTTTAATAAATCTTTTGAAACAACTTATTTGTTTATACATAAAATTAATAATATAAGAAATAATGATTCATATGAAAATAATATGTAATGAGAATAATTAAATAAGATAAAATCTATAATTAATTGATACAAAATAAAAAGTACATAAGAATACGAACTATGTGAATCCCAATAGAAACAATGGCTAGGGCCTTAAACTAGGATCTATAAACTCACAACAATGAAACCATACAATACCCTTATGATGCATAAACCTAGGGTGAGAATGAATACAATGTTCTAATTGTAACAACATCCACATAATTACATACTGTGGTAGATTAGTCTAATGTGTGGGGAGGGAATACCATTTCCTAGAATACATTTCATAGTCATCCCTCAAATATAGCATTGGTTCCCTTGTTACATACCCATAACCATAATACATAAGGTAAATGTAATAAAAAACAAAAATATAATTACACATCAATGAAAAGTAAACCTACACCATCACCTCACCTACTTTTACGGCCAATGTGTGGACCATTTTATAGAACCTTACCAATATGTAATTCATATAAAATCTTGGTCCAATAGATAAATTAAAAGTTCTGGATTCTATTAGTGTGTATATAATTCTTAAAAGGTATTTTTAATGTGAAAATATGTACATATAATTTGAAACTAGCATTTATTTTCTATAATAACACTTAAATAATATTTTTTAGGAAATCATTTTAAAAAACACAGTTCAAGGTGTAATGGTTTAATTTATAGTCCATCCCTCACCCTTAAACCAATAAGCATTTAGATATATATATATGCCTCTTATCAAGATATACATATTCATAAATACTTTCATTAATATTTACATGAATATAACTATATTTATTTTTATGTAAATGTGTATTATATTAAATGATGTAACATGGAGTAACACCACACTAAATTAATCAATTGCATTTAATTTTTTAATGGAAAATTACTCCAAACACTCGATGATTGAATTTCTTAATTGAGAAACCAAATATATCACTTGGGATAAAATTATAATTTTAAGAATAAAATTAAAAACCAAGGTTACATTTATAATTTTTTAACAACCCTATAAATATTCTTTCATGTGGTTTTATAAACCTTAAGAGCAGACGACTAAGAAAAACAAGGTCGAATACAATAGGAAAAATAGGAAAACCATCAAATTTATGCCGAAACCCAACCAAAATACAATATAATATTCATATATATTTCTAAAATATGTTGTATTATAAATAGATACAAAAAACCATAAATTAAATTTTATGAAATTGATGTTCCAAATTTTAAAGTTCCAAGCATGGGGGAACCATACTCTGTTTTGAAGAGAACTCATATTTTTAAATGAATCCAAGTAGAACGGTTCTGAAAAATGTCCCTATGAGTCCTAATATCAATGAATATAAGAAATTAGAATAGGTATAACAAATTAATAACCTAGTGTTTTGCCATGGATGATGTGTAGTGGATGGGAAGAGGGAAATATGAATGAAAGTATAAAGGGAAGGATATAGAGACCACATATTGATAGTTCAAATGTAAATATTAAATAAAATGAAGAAGATCAATGAAAATGGTAGATATGTGAAGGGGAGGTGTCAAAAATGAGAGGTAGACCTCTTAATCTAGGGTATATTGTGCATTGCAAGGAATAGAAGGTGGATATAGTGATATGTTTTTATTTTAGTTTATTTTAATTTAATTGTATTTTTATGATATGAACAAATCTTACAGTTCAAACACACTATTTAATAAAACATATGGAAACTATTTTCCCCGCAAGTGACACACAAGGGGGCTACAGGGTAGGACTAAATGGTTTGAATTATTTTATGATCCCAAGATTTTATGTTGAAAAATCGATCCTAAATGTTTCATGAAATATAATTATTTACATATGACTATTATAACATAGACCTTAAATTTGGAAAGTTTAATATTATTAACAGAATTATAATATATATTTATAAAGGTCATAATAAATATAATTAATTTATTAATTCATTAGAGTCGAGGAATTTTTTTAGAGAATATACTTGACTCTTCAAAAATAATTTTTTTCATAATTTGTATTTATTTTTATGTGTGATCGAATATTATAATTAATATATATTTTTTTTGGAATATTAATTACATAGAAATGATATAAATTTATGCATAATAATTTAAAAATAATATTATAGTTAAAATTTGATATTTTATATTTAATGTTTCTATTTTCAATGAATAGTGAAAAAATGATTTTTCTAAAATAATTGTATTTTTTAAAATTATTTATAAAGTAAAATTATATTTTAGATTATTTTTATTATTTAATTAAATAATTTTTTTCCAAAATAATCCAGTTATAGTTTTTATAAACAAATTTTTAGTTTAATTTTGAAAAAAAATGTACATAGAAGAGAATTTTTCTAAGAAGCAGATTTCCTCTTATTTTGCATCCTTATTTTCAATAAAATTTTAAAAAATTATAGTTAATAAATTTCATAAAATTGATTCAATATTTTAAATCAAGAGGATAAAATTTATAATATATGACACCTTTAATTTTGGTCAATATTAATAGAAACTATTTTAAAATTTATCTCATCGGTAAAGTGTTACTTTGGTTATTCTAGGATAAAACATAGCAATAAGGCCATTACATTTCAACTTAATTTTTATTAAATAAATTTAAACAGATATTCATCACCTTAGTGTTGAATTTTAAAACATTAATAGACATATTTAAATGAAAATGATCAATATAATATTTATATCAATGAATGTTACTAAATTCCTCACTCTTGTTTTTTAATATATTGTATGTTTTTATATAAGGTAAAAAGAAAGTAATGAACAAATATAAATTTCTAAATTATTAATAATGAAATTATATTAATGATGTCAGTTTATGTATATTTTTTAGTTATAAAATAATTACATAAATTCCTATGCTACATTAATATAATATTTATTCAATTAAAAGAAAAATAAAATAATTGATTAAAAATTATTAAAAGGAATATAAGTTAAGTGATTTATAGTGAAATAATAATTCACCATGTTTTTTAGAAGAGGGAACTCATGTTCTATAGTGTATGTGATACTCAACATCTAACTAAAAAAATAATTATTATTCATATATGTCCATTTTAACATAGCCATTAAATTTACAGATATGAATAGGATTCACATCATTATGATATAAATATATTTGTATTAATAAACATAAAAATAAAGACAAATTCTTAGTATATAATAACTTATTTATTTAATGTCTCTTTGTTCTTCAAAATATGTTTTCTTCGAAATTGATTTTTATTTGTTTTTTTGTGAACTTTATTATAATTATTTTATATATACATAAGAAATATTATTCTATAAAATGAGATTACATTTTTCATTATCATATCAAAAAGAATTTATAATTAATTTTTTTCACAACAATTGTATAATATTCATTGAACAGTCAAAAATACTATTTTTATTTAAATTTGACATTTATTATGATTAATTAAGTTATATAAAAGGCCCAATAATCTTTTAATTTTATTTCAAGGCAAAATAACTATTATATAGTTATAATTATATTAATTATTTTCATTTAATTCATCATTATTCCATATTTTAGAATAATATTTTTTTATTCTAAAACCTTATTTTTAAGACATTTTTGAAATACTTTATGTTTATATATTACAATAAAATAAAATAAAATGCAATGATTAATAATTTTAATGATAAATTTAGATAATTTAACTTTATTTAGGAATTTTTCTTCATATATTTAATATGTCTTATAACATATTTAATGTAAAAAAATATTTTCCATTAAAATATCAATTTTCAGAAAACAATTTTCCATTGCACTTACAGATTTAATATTAAATTAAATTCTACCAATATTTTTATTTTTATTTCATAAATTTTATAAAATATTTAAAATCATAATTATTAATATTAGAGAGTAAAGAAAACATTATTTCTTAAAAATATGTATAGTTACCCTAGTAAATATTTATTACCATGGTAAAAGGAATATAGCCGAATTAAGAGAAAAATAATTTAAAAAAGACTTAAAAAGTAACCTTAAGAAAATGAATATTTATATATTAATTTTAAAATATTTATAATGATATTTTTCTTTTTTTACTTTATAAATGATTAAATAATGATTTAGATATAAAATATATTTTTTAGGTATTAAATTATAAATTGTAGTTGGAGAAATATTTAGTTTTAATCAATACACTCTTTTTGATTAAATAAATAATTTTTTAAAATTAGGATATGTTAATTAAATATTATTATTATATATATTATATTAAATGAAAATGATAAATGAAATTTTTTGATTTGAAATGTACATTTCTCTAGTGGATTTAATATTAATATTGTAAAAACCAAGAATTTCACTATTAATGCGGATTCTAGTCTAAAAACTAAAATTCATATATTTATAGAATTATTTCGATAAAATAAATTTTTTTTATTGAATCATCATGTATAATTTATCCACTGGTTAATTTTTTTTATTTTCTATGACTATCATGTTTTCTGGTAAAAATGAAATAGTGTATAATTATATGGTTTCTATAATGTCATCATAATGTCCCCAATGTGATGTAATGAACAATATAAATGGTTTCCATGGCCAAATAAATGTTTCGATACTAAAATAACGTGTTTTTTTTGTTATTGTATTAATTTCATAATGACTTTATGAATCCTTTAAAACCTATATTATATTTTAAGGTTTTGAAGACATTTTATTTGGAATATGGCTCACTTCCCCATCACAATGGGTTATATTTTGATTATTCTAAACCATGTTATTATATAATAATTAAAAATACTCCCCTATGTATGAAAACATGTTGAAACCGAGGTAATGGTTTGTTTTGTTTTATTATATTATTGTATATATTCAAAAAACTATGTTTGGGAAATAATAAAGAAATCCCCTCCCTTTTCCTGTACAAATCCACTCAATCAGCCTTACACGTCACTAAAACCAATGGATCATATCCTTTCTCTTAAATTACCACCCCAAAAACCTCCCAAGGTTCTCTAATGCTCTAAATAATCTCCTCCCAAGCTTTTGGAATCACCATCTCAATGTAAGTGGTCACCCTCTCTGCTTTTTATTCAAGCACATCTTTAATAGTATGCCTATTAATTTACATTTTTCTTGTTTGGGTATGTTTATATACATACCAAATATATACCATTTAAATTAAATATGATTATTTACACATTTAATATTAAATAATCACTCCCATGAACATTTCAGAACACCCGTTATGTTGCCAAAATTGTTATGTGGGTTTGTAGACCAAAAGTGAGGAAACTTTCCATCTTGTTTTCAATTATATAAAGTAAATTATATTTAGTACCTTGAATCTAAATTTATTATATTTTCAGTAACATGTAAATATCTCTCTACTAACCACATTAGGTTAATTTACTGAGATATCATAAATCCCATCTCAATATAACATTTACAAAAGCCATTACTATGCCAAAATCCACTCTTTATCCTCTTTTTTCAAGAATATTTTTTATTTTATTAATTTAATTTCTAATTAATAATGTTATAATATCGATCTACACATCTCTATTAATTCCCATGTCATGACCAAATTATGTGGTACCCCTTTTATCCCATTAAACCATTTTATAAACCATTATGTGATGTTGTTATGCTGCTAAAATTTCATTACTATTTTTTCATTACTACCATTTTTGTTATGAGTACCATCCCTATTTGCCTCAAAGGGTAATAACCTATAAATAAATATAATTAGTTTATTTGGGAATTAATTTTAAGTAACATATAATCCTTGATCTTGGTATTTAATGGGAAAAAATAAATTTTTATGTTATATGATTTAAGTTCCACACTTATTCATGTACATGGTATGATTATGATTGGTGTGCCCCGATAGCATAATGTAATCTCATAATAAAATACATGATTAGTGAAACCATATAGGACTCCAATTAATTGGGTAATGTTTAATTCTTATTATATTAAATGTATTGTTTATGGAATGTTATCCTAATCACATTATGGTAAGTTGTCATAGTGGTTAACCTGGACTTATGCTTATGATTTCTGGTTTAAAGTTGTTGCCATATTTAAATGTTTTATTTTATCTTACATGATAGAAAATTCATTATTATTCATGTTTTGGATTCTCACCCATTTTATGTTTTATTGATATCTGATTTTCTAGAATGTTTTTATTTCATCATATTTTTCATTATTTATTCTATTACAGGGATTTAATGCTCACCCATTCTTCTATATCCCCCCAGTTTATCCCATTATGTTTTACAAATTATTGTATAGTATGATAATGTTATGTTATTTTTTAATAATGATGTTGTGTCCCCTATTTTTTTTGGTGTGTAGTTTACCAGATTCTCAGAGACACTAGACTTCTCAATCTTCGGGGTGGTATTATGTGTACACATATGCAATAAATCATCAATTAATGTGTAATAAAGGAATTCATTGTCATGTTTGGTATCAATTCGAGGTTTTGTTATCATTTTTAATAGGATTATAAAACATTAAGGAAATATATACGATAACACTATATATAAAAACACATCCCTTAATTTTGGTAATGTATATAGTTAGTTCTTTTTAATCAAATAAATCTCTGTATAAATACAACTAGTGGATTTGGATTTGGAATAGACGTACATAGGGTAAAAAACATAAAACACCATATGTATCAAGACATGATTGGGAAATAGGGTACGATAATGGGCCTTGTTACACACTTTATTTGACATTGATTGTGGATATGATTCAGTAAATTCAAAAGCTAATTATGAATTAATATTAATGGAACTAGAATGCCCAAAATTAATTATGTTCTGAAATAAATCAGGTAGAACATATATTGATGGATCAATATTAAAATGATAAGGAAATACATGACATTTTTTTTGTTATAACTTTAATATATTTGTCATCATTTTTAGGATTTAATTTCTTAAAATTATAATCCTTAATTTTCACATTATTCATGTCAGTGGATATAAAATTGTAGAACTGACTCAATAGAAAATATTATGTATAATGTGATGAAATCAAAAATATGATTCCTAACATGATGGGATCTCAATAAAGACATATTATTATTAGTAAAATCATCTATCAAAATTAAAAATTAATAATTTTCACTTTAACACCCCAAGCATCTATGGAATGATTACCTTTGAATAATGAAATAGTTTCCACTATATGCAACTTTGAGATTCTAACACACCACGACCAATCAAACTAGCAGTTATTAATATTAATACCAAATTTTTGAAATTTGATAAATATTATCATTCAAAATGGACTTCATTTTTGGATTTGGAATATCGAAATTTTATTATATAACGCCCCGACCCCGGTTACCCATAGTCGGTAAATTATTATATAACAATAGAACGATACAAGGAAATCATGAAACTAATGGCTGATCAGTTTAGTACCCTTGGAAATACTAGATACATTCATAAGGTCAACAATACAACTTAAAAAGAAAAAAACACTAAATTATTCCTTTGGAAACATCCAATCTTCCTAGAGTACGCCTGCAAGTCACTAATAACTAACTTCTTCACATCCTAGGAAAAATAAAACATAGAAATGGGTGAGCTCAAATTCTTAGTAAGAATAACAATATATCTAAAATTTCATAAATAAGAATAAACATTAAAGGCAATGCATAACAAAAACAGAAGCCTTTTAAACGTTAACATCTACATAATCTGGAAAAAAATGAAATAATTCCATTTACAAATTCACATTGATATTCTACTAGTCGAATAATCACATGAAATATCAATAACCACTTTCATAATGGTGGAATGCATAATTCCTGACTATGATAACCACATTGTCAGTGCCTTTTTCCAAGACTACAAATATGATTTTTTCAAGGCCTTGTGCCAAGACACTACTTTTTCTCATGAGACCAACCGGTGCATCGAGGAGATATATTGGGCTCCACCCGTCACAAACTAAGTCTAATGCATTACTCATATAAAATGTTTGAAACATAACATAAACATTCATATCAAAATTAACATACGAAATGTTAAATACTTTAGCCACAAACCATGAATGGTATAAAAATAGCACATCCACAGTCAAGCATAACACATTCGATATAATATGAAGATCGTATTGTATCAGATTAACCTCAATCAAGAACAATGAAGGATATTTACATAGATGAAAATAGTAAATAAAACTATTCGATAGAAATATCCCCATTTTTCTTGAAATCATTTAAAAGTCAAACTATTTGTCATGTAGCCCTTTTAAAAATAGATTTTTTAATCAAAGTGTCTCATACCACATTGAAACTTTTAAAATTAATTTTAAATTTAAAAATTTAATGTACATATAAATAAATTTTTAAAACCATTTTTAAAACATAGACATTAATGAGAAATATTTAGAATAATAAATATTTAAAAAATTTAAATTGATATTTTAGTTAGAGTTCCTAACAAAAAGAGAGACACTTTTATACGAATAATTGAGGTAATAACATTTTTTTAATATCATGAGAATAATTCTATTCATGATATACTATGTTAAATTAAATTATATACACTATATAAAAGTGATTTGGTGTATAACAACAAAGAAGTCTCAATGGAAGGCAAATTTAGATGAAATCTCTTATAAATAGCGTATCCTTAGGTTAAGGATAAATCAATGATGTAATTATGTGTGAAAAATATAAATAGAATCAATATGATTGGATATTAAGTGTAAATAAATCAGAGGACTTTCACACATATTCTTGTAAAAACAACACCAATGAATTTGATATTTATGTCAACAAATGGAGATTGAGTTAAAATTACTCTTATCATGTTTATATCGATGACATGAAAATTTAACAATGGATAGATTGTGTGTATCAAAAGTACATCCACATATAGGGGAGTAGAAATAATGAAAAAATAAATTGAATATTGATTCCACACATAATCCTGGATTAAAATAGTCAATGAAGTATGCATAAAGCTGAATGAGTGGAAATTGAAATTGCAAATTCCCTTATCGATTTGGTAACTTACGAAACATACACCCATGAAAGAATGATCATACAATGATGATTTAAATATCCATAAATTAATTTATATTAAAGAATGAATAAAATCATGGGAATTACACACACCACATGCAATAAATAAGTGGTGAACAATGGAAATATCACGGAATTAAATGTGAGATAAGAAACCCCTAACCTCATGTCTTAATTGTCTTGTGTGTTCCTTGTTATTCCTAAATAATAAACATAAGTTAATTTCTTATTGATTAAGAACAATTTTCAATTTAATTATCCCTTTAATATAACTTTTTACCTTTCTCTAATAATTAGTTAGTTATTTGAGTTCATATTGGATATTTTATTGATGTTTGGAACTTATGTCAAAAATGAACTTGTTATAATTACAATTTTTCCATGTGGTCAAAGGTCCATTTTATCCAGAATGATATAAATTATTTAGATATCATATAAATAATATAAATCTAGCATATATATGTATTTATAATAGTACATAACATTTGGAGATAAGAAATGAAATGCACCTTCCATGGAGACAGTAAGCCGTACGTACGCATGAACACTACTTTCATATCTATTTTTTATTACAATGGAATTAAAACATAATGATAAAAAGGTATATTATAATTTAATTATAATATCATATGATATATGTTTTAAATAATTCAATTAACTATATCTTTTAAACATTCCATGAATGTCAGGAATGATTCATATCACCTTGAGGGGGCGGTAGTCCGCACTTCCTCAAATATAATTATCGTTGTCACACATATTGGAAAGAATATTGGTGTCATTTTAAATGAAAATTAAAGAATAATAGAGAAAAAATAACAATCATATACATAATATATAAATACAGTGCCATCATAAAGGCCACTATAAGAGGCGGTTGTAGATTATCGAACAATCATCGTTTTTTGAGGTGTTAGTTCTCCATCCATTGAAACATTATGTTCTTCACCCATTAGGTGGATGTGTGTGTAAGTGTAGATCAAATACTTTTTATAAAACAATCCTATTATATTTAATATATTCTTTTTGTTCAAAATAAATGAATAATGATAGTTCATGGGGTTGGAGAAATAAAATAAAAGAAATGAATTTAAGAGAAATTGTTACCTTTAATTGGGGTGACTCCCTTTAGTTTGACCCAAAATGAATTCTTGAAGTGCCTTCCTTCTAAGATAAGGCCTCTAGGTTGAGGAGAGGGATTTAGTGTGCTTAACTGGGCAGAGTTTGATGAGCCAAAATGCTTGAGAGGTGTGAATAATTGGTTGTAAGTGGTTTCATTTTATAAGGGAGAGGAGGGGCTCTTTAGGAAAATCTGAAACTAATATTTTATTATAAACATATCTTAGGTTTAAAATAGTCCAAAACAAATTACAGTCGATGATATGATTACTAATATTCTAAATAAAATCATCCAATCATAATTGGACATGTTTTTGTATAATATTTTAATCATTATAATCTTATTTATTTTAATAAATTATTAATATGGTAAGCACTTCATCATTATTGTGTCATAAATAATTTAATTTATATGATGTATAAAAATTAAAATAAATACCATGATATAGGAAATATTTTTAGCTTTACAATGAATATTTATAGTCTAAAATATAAGTTATATAACCCCATATAAAAATTAATTTACTAAAAGATATTTTTTTTCTGTCATTTTTGTCTTTACTATAAATTAATAAATCTAAAGAGTCGTTATCACTCTCATGTGGATCAATGGGGACCCAAAATCCACAAAAGGATGCCCATGGTCGTCCATGACTCATCCAATAAGGTTATGGAATGTTTTATTTAATTTAGTACTGTTATAATATACTTTTGACCTTCAGTTACCCTATTTACCTTTAACCGCAGTAAATAAAAGTCAAAAGTTACTATTTACCAAAAATTATATTCATCGTATTAAACCACATTTTATTTCTTGATATTAAGAGTGTCTTTTGGATTTTTTAAATTAAACTCATAGAAGTGGTAAAATTTCATTTAAATGTAAAATTCACGTTTCAAACTACTACTAAATGGTTTTACTATTCATCAAACATTGATGTTTCTCAGAAAAATACCCAAAATTCAGCCAAAGCGTTATTTGATATTACAGATTCAAAAATGATTTCTATTTTTCCAAATTAAAAACATAAAAGTGGAATTAATTAATTTAAAATTAATTCCTATTGTTAAAACAAAAAGCGTGTTTTTAAGATATAATAAACTATCAAAAGATTGACAATTATTTATGTCCAATTTCAATGTGAAATCAATTCCAATGACCAACATTGGATTATATTGTAAAAATATATTATAATTAAATTTTAAAAAAAAATTAAAAATATAATCTAACCATATAAATAAATTAGATTAAAACACAGTATTGAATTAAATTACAGTATTTTTCACTATTCATCAAAAAAAATGAATTTTATCAGAAAAATTCCAAAATTTTACCCAATGTAGATTTTGATGTCCTGATTGTCAAGAAGAATTTTATTTTATCAAATATAACATATAAAAATTACCAAAACTATATCTAAAGAGTGTTCACTATCAAATGGCAGTAAATCATCCCATTAATGAATATTAGTGTATTTATGCTTAAAATTAAATTCCTTTCTTAGTTTAAGCCTCAAAAATTTATTGGATAAATTTAAAAACATTTAACAAACATATATAATAATATTTTAGTTATTTCTATTCATTTCCACCAATACAATGGCTCGACGTTATGTACAATTTAAAATAATAATATTATGTTGTTAGTGTGCAACATAAGATTTCAAAGAAACCTGTTGTTGTGTATCGGGTAAGCCATAAAATATAGGATCCCCTTTAAATTAAAAATAAAATTTAATTCAAAAATATTAATAAATATGAATATGTGTTATTCATTATTTACCAAGGATGCAACATCATCCCCCCTTCTTGGAATTTCATCCTCACAATTTTAAAATTGGGTTTGGAAACTTCATTGAATGCCCCACATTGGAAATAGTGTAAATAAAACTATCACTTTAAAATAAATTAAGAGAAGTAAAAAGGTTACCCAAGACAAGAGATACTACTATTCCATGAAAACATGGATATCGAGTAGATATAAAAGTGTCATGTTCTGATGTAGAGGGATAAAAAACATGATTATGAGAAAGTTGACAATAAGAAAATCAAAAACTTGTGATGGGATAAATGGTAATTAGTTTCCAAGTTAGAAAATTAAGAAAATGACGTTTTTTTGTTCTATGTTCCATTTAATAAAGTTGAGGGATTTATTTATGAGATAGACTAAGAAAATAAAGAGATATAATTACTTTTAATGTAGAGTTTCATTATTTAATAAATTTCTACCACCAACTCATTTTTTTTCAAACGATTATTATTCAAGATGACTTGGTCACACCGTAAGAGCTAGAAACAACTCCTAGAGAATCAAATGATCCACAAATGATAAACAATATATTTACCTTGTATTTAGAGATTAACTGCCACCAAAATGGTTATTGTAGGATCAGATGATCCCCAAAAATAATTATCCTTTAGAGAAAGAAATAATAATCTTAATTTATAAAATTAAACCAACAATACCCAAAGTTCCATAAATGCCATTAAATAAACAATTGTCCTTAAAATCCATACATATAATCTAAACTAATTTTGAAACCCAAAACATAGAATAATTTGATTACATAGTCTTCCATGTTAAATTGTATCTCCAAATTACATCTACTACTCTTAAATTCACATATTTAAAAGTAATTAACCTAATCACATATTATCTATTATAGGATAATAATTTCCATAAATAACCCAAATCACTATAAATCCACAATAAAAACATATATAAAAATCCACCATTACTCCTCAAATGAAGTCCCATATTATTCTATTTTCCTTGGGCATAAAATGTTCCCAACAAAGTGAACTTCATCCAAATAACATTTACCACTTAATCACCAAATCATCTTCCTATACTAATGAATTTCAGTTGATAATACAAAATATTCCAAATCAAATTATTATTGATCAATAAAATCTTTTAACTAAAAATAATTAGTCACACTAATGAGGGACTTCATATAGTCCATTGGTAGGCAATAAATCCCAATCGCACTCTGGTTGTGGTTTCAATTACCCCATCTTTGACCAACATGATGGGTTATCAAATGGTCTGCCTGTTGTCCTTTTTCAAAAACTATATTTTATAACATTACCAAAATAAGATAAATTCCTCAAATTAACCATAACATAATTTATCCACAAACGTAATCTCATACCTTGAATTTTCATCCTAAAATAAAATAACTTGTAATTGCCTCCATCCCAATGAATATATAAAACCAAATGGATATTTATAGCTATATCCACAAGACAAAATATAATTCTTCTTCAAATTTCATTTTGACATGAAAAACTGCAGGGTCACAAATACAAGAGAAAATTATTCCAAAGTAATCCCCTCAACATAGAGCACTAATACTTGTAAAATTTTCTCCAAACATTTATTTCTACATAGATTCTTCTTTGACCATGAAAATATCTTATAGAATTGGGAATTCACTATCATGACCCATCCTCGGGGCCCGTGCCGTGACTACCCCAAGCCCGCCTTCCACAGGCCAGGGGCTGGCGACTAGCACCAAAGGCGTAAATCCCGATAACAGGGAAGGCATTGCCTTTATAAAAGTAAACAAAACACCACAGAGTACAAGCGGAAGTAAAACACTGAGTACAAAAGAAAGTGCTGAAAAGTAAATGGTCCAGAATACAAACCCAATTGAAAGTACAACTACAACTGAATGAAAGTACAACAGAAAAAGACAAACAGCTAGAAGAAAGGAAGCAGCTCCTGGGTCTTCCTCCTCGGATCCTACATGAAGGGTAGGTACAGATAGCGTAGCTCCTCAATGATCTCGCCCGTCAACCCCCTCTGAGTGTCGTCTCGCTATGTAGTCCACCTCCGGATACTGACTCGTCGTGTGGTCCACCTTTGGGTACCGTCTAGTCCTCGAACATTCGTCCTTCGTCAGCTCTTCCCATCGTCTGTAAACAACACAACGACGTGCGGGCATAGCCCGTGCAGGGGTGAGTATAACGATACTCAGTAGGGACCCCAAGACCCTCAGGGTCTCCCTAAAACCAACATGGTAACCACATAGAAGATCTCAACGGATAACCTCCACTAAGGTATATACCCATACATACACCTAAGTTATCAAGTAACCCATCTCAATCATGAGGAAACACAAGGATTATGAAATCAACGGATAACCACTACCCAGGTATATGCCCATTCATATACCTAAGTTATCAAGTAATCCATCTCAAACATGACGAAACAAAAAGGTCATAGACTCAGCTCAAACCAAGATTTTCATTATCGAAACTGTAACTGCTGAAGAGCCCCGCATCTGGAGTGTACATTGGTCCTGTCACGACTCCGAGGTACTGCGCACTAACCCAAGACTGCTGAGGTACTCCTCCTGTCGAGTACCGCGGGTCATCCACCCAAATACAGTAGTGTTTCCCGTTAGGGTATGCCACCCAACCACAGTAGTGCACACCCCCTAGTAGCCTACAGAGGTACTCTCCGGACGAGTACCGCGGGTCTGCACTGTCACATAGGTAGTACTCCATCCTCCATGGGTCTGCACCTCACAAAGTAGTGCTCCGTCCACTGGGCTAGTCAACTCACTCATAGTCGAGTCAGTCAAGTAGTCGCCAGGTCTCAGTCGTTTACACGGTCTCCGTACTCCGCACGCTCGTCTCTGGGAGGGTCCGCTCCACGAGCTATAGGTCGATACTCCAATTATCTCAAAGTTCCACGAAGAAGTATCCCAAAAGACCGCCTCGTCACAGGGGTCTCAACGCAACAGACGACGCGACAATCGAACACCCCGTCTATGAGTTACTAGCCCTTTCGTCCCAGGGGCCCGGTTGGTTTCGTGTGCGAACCAACCCATCCGTATCTCAACTGTACCCCAACTCTCATAGGGTAAACTCAAACAGACCGTTTCTGAACGTGATCACCAATGCCGCTGACAGCTGGTTAAACGGACGTCCGGTCTGAAAGATATCAGTTTTTTCGTTCCAAGGGCCCAGATGGATTATGGGTACAATCCAACCCAGCCACTATCCAACTGCATCCAAAACTCAGGGAAATTATGCCAAAAGTTCTGTCTCATCATGAGGAATTCAACGAGATAGACGGCGCGTCAATCGGAGGCACGATATGTGAGTTATTGGCTTTTTCATTCCAGGGGCCCGGTTGGTTTCGTGAGCGAACCAACCTGAACGCACTCCGACGGCATCCAAATCTCGAGCGGAGTAAGCCAAAAGATCTGTCTCGCCTAGAGGAATCCATCAAAGTCGACGGCATGTCAATCGGACGTCCAGAGTTCAAGATATGAGTGTTTCCGCTCCAAGGGCCCGGTTGGTTTCGTATCCGAACTAACCCGGCCGAACACAAAGTATTCTGAAACATTGAGTATAATATACCGAAACTCCCGTCTCATTTCAAGGATCGCTATGCAACTGGCGGTGCGTCGATAGGAGGTCAGTAACCCATGATATGGGAAAAAGACCAAAGAGGGTCTGAAAACGGGGGGTCTGGGCTCGGACCGACCCGGCCCGACCCCCCCTGGGTCGGCCCGAACCGGGTCGAACCGACCAGGGTCCAACCCGGATGGGCCCTGCCTGGCCCGACCGGCCAGCCGCGCCTCAACCAGCGCGGTCGGGCGGAAGCCGGGGAGCGGGGTGCACAGATCCCCCCCCCCCCTCGACGCTGATTGAAGCCGGCGGCGCGCCGCCACCGCCTTCCGCGGACCACCGGATGCGCTCTGGTGGTCCGTTTCTCCTTCCGTCTTCGCCAACGGTCCTCCCGGGACCCAACCTTCACTGTGAAGGGATTCAAATGCCATAGCAGCCTACATCGTCATCGTCCGTTGATCCTCATATCGATAAACAAGCTGCGGAGGGTTTTCAGGCCGTGTTGGTTTGGCCCGTGTCCTCCACGTTAGGTGTTATCAAATGGAAAATAATAAACACATGGTTTTAATCATGACGAGGGTATAATTTATCCAAAATAAATTATACAAACACCTTGCAATCTAATACCCACGCACGAGAGTTTAAAAAAATTTGATTGCGCGACGTAACGACGTCGCGCATTCTTGTCGCTCGATCCCGCGTGGCATGATGATGTCGCGCATGCTTGCCGCTCGATCCCATGTAGCGTGATGATGTCGTGCATCCTTGTCGCTCGATCCCGCGTGGCCTGGCGATGTCACGTATCCTTGTCGCTCGATCCGCAACAACAAGAAAAATAATAAGGGAGGGGAACGACCGTGTTTGTGTGGTCCGGCCTCCTCCCGTTAAATGATATCATGCGGTCCAAATAGACGCGGATAAAATACGGAATAGAATCACGTATAGAAAACACGTAAATATCCTACCTAGAGCGCGGCTTGAATGAGGTTTTCTTTGCTGAGAAATTCATCGCAGAGAAACCGTCACGAGAAGAGACATCATGGAAAGAGGATTCAAAGATGTTGACAAAGATTGTCCAAGATGGAACATCGTCTCCCATCCTTTGACGTGGGAAGAAGAACAAAGGGTGGCGCGTCGCGGGTATGGCGTCGCCGTAAACGGTCTCTAAGGGCTCAACGTTCTTCGTGGGGAATCGTTCGTTCTTCGCGTTCATTGTCGAAGATGAAGAAGATGATCTCTAAGCTCCTTGCCTTCTTTTTCCCCCAAGTCCTCTCAAGCAACAAAGGAACTAACCCAAAATAAATTAATCCACACTTAATTTATTAACTCAACTTGGCTTTTGAAATTCAAGTGTTTGAATTTCAAAAACTCACATTAAACTCACTACATTAATGTCATAAGTTATTAACTTAAGTTAACAATATTAATGGTGAGTTGAGGGGGTTAGAGGATATGAATGGGTGGGGTTCGTGTGGGCCCCACCACCCTCATAACCTCCTAAGGGAGGTTGGGTAGTTACCCAACTTCCTTCCAAAGGATTAAACACTTAGAGTAAAATAAAAATTGTTGTTAAATTTTTTTTTTAACTTCCACATTTTTTATCAACTTCTCTCGAGTAAACGCAACTCCCGAATAGGCATTCATAAGCAAATACCGGTGCTACGGTTCCATAAGTGCCCTCGAAATTTGATTCCGAGCACCGGTTCAAAAGATAGAAATTCTTGCCCATTCGTTCACTGAACGTACCCGAGCTAAACTTTTGAAATTGATTCCGGGCACACCGGGCCTCAGAATCAGGTGCCGTCAGAAACTGCGTTCTTGTAAAATCCCAAAGAAAATTAAGAAAAAAAATTCCTTGAATTTTACGGGTCTTTACATTACTCCCACCTCATGGATTTTCGTCCCCGTAAATCAATAACGCATACTAGGGAAACAAAAGTGGTATAAAGCATGCATCTGAGCCTTCCGCTCTCATGTGCTCACCTTGAGGTTTCTGAGCTGCCTACGAAAACGGTCAAGAGGAATCAAGCATCCTCGTAGGACCTGCTCCTGTCGAACCTCAATCTCCACTGGAACCTCCACAAAAGTCACCCCATCATCAAATACCAGCTCCCCATGGTCAATGATTTGTGTCGGGACGTACACTAATCTCCTCAACTGAGTTACGTGGAAGACATCGTGCACCCGGTGCAACTGAGGTGGATGGGTGAAGCGGTAGACCACCTCGCCTACCCTGTTGGGGACCTAGAAAGGTCCATTGAACCTCGGAGATATCTCACTGCCTCGTCTACATCTCTGTAAACCTCGTCGAGGTGAGACCCGTATAAGAACGTGGTCTCCATCCTCGAACTCTAGAGGTCTCCCTTTTCAGATTAGAACTGAAACTCAAAACTCATGCTTCCACGAGGGTAAGGTTGGCCGACCTAAGAATGATCGGGTACACCCTCCCATCCACGAGTTTAACTTGTGCTGCCCAGGGTTTCCTTTTTTCCGACCAAGGAAAACCCATCCCGACGTTTGCATAATACCGTCAATTTGAGTATGAACATTGATCTCCAAATCCATACTAAAACTAACGTCGTAAGGCCTCAACGCTGCCACCAAGAGGTCCCAACCGAGACTCTTGCCTCAGGGGTCATATCACACCGTCGGTGTAAGTGTGACTATAGAGTCTCCTCCCAAAGGTATCTCTAGACGCGAGGGTCAAGTCAACGGCTTAACCAGAAACTCTAGGTCTGGGTCTAGATTTATGGAAGGAAGGGATGATTCGTTTCGATGTCTGTGGCTACGACAGCTAGTAGAAGACAAATTCTGCACTTCAAATCATCCTTAGAGCCCTTTTTGGTCGCACACCATGACCGCAACCAGCTACTCTCTTCCCCTGCTCTCCAACTCCCTGTGCCTAGTAGGGACTATAAAGGCGGGTAATGGTAACATATTGAAATGTACACCACCACAAGCTGCTCTCCTAGCTCTGCCTCCATGTCTGCTGCTCTGCAGATTCATCTATCCATAACATTTCCTCTTCTTGAAACATTTTACACCTCCAAGTGTCTATGACTGACGCCAGTTCGCATCTTCCCACTGGTAACATACACTGGCTATATTCATTCAGCCAAAGAAAATTCAACCACAAGGTTCTCTCTAGCACCCTAACGTGAGAAGGATTTCATAGAAGAAAAAGGTGTTGGCTCGAAGGTCCTTAAACACACCATGCTCAGAGTTTTGAGCTCTATAGCACTGATCGAAACGTATTCATCGAGTACCCGGAATTTTCGGTACGCCTCGATGAATTCTCAGCTACTGACACGTTATCCTGCCGATGTTGTATAAGCTCTAGAAAACTCTCTTCAACCTCCTCAAGCCAGTCCTCAGCCTCCTGTGAGTCAGGTTCTCCTCGTAACTTGAGGGTATCTGATGTTGGAACATGTATAAGGAGGTAAGCCTACATATGTCACCTACCGGTACCTCTGGTTGTAACTGCTGACCAACAGGTAGTGATGTATAGATGACACACTACTCGAAGGCACTATCTCATGCATCGGTCCATGTATCAAAGCCTCATTACTAAGAGGACCATCCTCATGGTCAATCACTATTAAAATACTAGTAGCCAAGTCCACCATCCACTCTACTGATGTCTCAGCTAGGAGAAAAATCTTGCAATCGCCTCCAGCCAATGCTCTGCTGTCTAGGAATCTGTCTCGCCTCGTAACCTCGAAGGCTGCTGCTGCTGGAACTCGTGCAACGTGCTCTGTCAGCGTGCACAGTTTTCTAGTATAGCTGTTGGCATCTACTACCCAAAAGGTGGTGGTGGTGCTGGTACACCACTCGAGGGTTCCAACATAGTAAAAAAGGGCCCTGCACCAGAGCCTCGTCGCTCGGTGAGCCGTCATCGAGTACTCTCTCGGAACTCTAACTGACTGTCTACATGGAGACATCCTGAACAGATGCGGCACAGTCAACATTTATACCTGGTGAGCTGACCTGGTTTGAGTTGACTTTAATACTTTCGAAACACACACGCAATCAGTGTTTTCATGTACAAAGTCAGAAATCAGTAGTGAGGGTCCTGGTGTATGGATACGTCGGCCACTGCACCAACACTGGACTCCCTGAACTGAAGACCACACTCGGTACCCTTAACACTATTTCTTCACATAGAAAAAGATTAGAGTCTTGAGTTCTGTGGTAGAACTGAACTCCTCTGATACCAATTTGTCACGACCCGTCCTCAGGGCCCGTGCCGTGACTACCCCAAGCCCGCCTTCCATAGGACAGGGGCTGGAGATTAGAACCAAAGGCATAAATCCCGATAACTAGGAAGGCATTGCCTTTATAAAAGTAAACAAACACCACAGTGAAAAAACGGAAGTAAAACACTAAGTACATCAGAATGTGCTGAAAAGTAAATGGGCCAGAATACAAACCCAATTGAAAGTACAGCTACAACTGAACGAAAGTACAACAGAAAAAGACAAACAGTTGGAAGAAAGGAAGCATCTCCTAGGTCGTCCTCCTCGGATCCTACCTGAAGGGTAGGTACAGATAGCGCAGCTCCTGGATCATCCGCCACAGATCCTGCCTGAAGGGTAGGTACAGATAGCACCGCTCCTCAATGATCTCGCTCTTCAACCCCCTCTGAGTGTCGTCTCGCCATGTAGTCCACCTCCGGATAATGACTCATCGTGTGGTCCACCTCCGGGTACCGTCTAGTCCTCGAACATTCGGCCTCCGTCAGCTCTGCCTGTCGTCTACAACCAACACAACGAGGTGCAGGCATAGCCCGTGCAGGGGTGAGTATAATGATACTCAGTAGGGACCCCAATACCCTCAAGGTATCACTAAAACCAACATGGTAACCACATAGAAGATCTCAACGGATGACCTCCACTTAGGTATATGCCCATACATACACCTAAGTGTTCACGAAACCCATATCAATTACGAGGAGACACAAGGATTATGAAATCAACGGATAACCACTACCCAGGTATATACCCATACATATACCTAATTTATCATGTAACCCATCTCAATCATGAGGAAACACAAAAGTCATAGACTCATCTCAAACTAGGATTTTCATTATCGAAACCATAACTCCTAAAGAGCCGCATCTCTGGAGTGTATAGTGGTCCTATCATGAGTCTAAGGTATTGCACGCAAACCTAAGACTGCTGAGGTACTCCTCCTATCGAGTACCGCGGGTCAGCCACCCAAATACAGTAGTGCTTCCCGCCGGGGAATGCCACCCAAACACAGTAGTGTACACCCCCTAGTAGCCTGCAGAGGTACTCTCCTGATGAGTACCGCGGGTCTGCACTTTCACACAGTTAGTGCTCCATCTGCCGTGGGTCTGCACCTCACAAAGTAGTGCTCCATCCACTGGGCTAGTCGACTCACTCCAACTCGAGTCGGTCAAGCAGTCATCAGGTCTCAGTCAGCTACACGGTCTACGTACTCCGCACGCTCATCTCTAGGAGGGTCCTCTCCATGAGCTACAAGTTGATACTTCATGTATCTCAAAGTCCCATGAAGAAGTATCCCAAAGGATCGCCTCGTCATAGGGGTCTCAATGCAACAGACGGCGCGCCAATCGAACGCCCGGTCTGTGAGTTATTAGCCCTTTCGTCCCAGGGCCCCGGTTGTTTTTGTGTGAGAACCAACCCGGACGTATCTCAACTATACCCCAAATCTCATGTGGTAAACTCAAAGGGACCGTTTCTCAACGTGATCACCAACGCCGCTGACGATTCGTCAAACGGACGTCCGGTCTGAAAGATATCGGTTTTTCCGTTCCAGGGGCGCGGTTGGATTTCGGGTACAATCCATCCCGGCCACTATCCAACTGCATCCAAAACTCGGGCGAAGTATGCCAAAAGATCTGTCTCATCAAGAGGAATTCAACGAGATAGACGGTACGTCAATCGGACACCCGGTCTGTGAGTTATTGGCATTTTGATTCCAGGGGCCCGGTTGGTTTCGTGAGCGAACCAACCCGACCACACTCCGACGGCATCCAAATCTCGAGCGTAGTAAGCCAAAAGATCTGTCTCACCTAGAGGAATCCATCAAAGTCGACGGCACGTCAATCGGACGTCCAGAGTTCAAGATATGAGCGTTTCCGCTCCGAGGGGCCGGTTGGTTTCGGATCCGAACCAACCTGGCCGAACCCAATGTATTCCAAAACCTTGAGTATAATATACAGAAATGAACTTCTCGTTCCAAGGATCACTACGCAACTGACGGGGGATCGATCGGAGGCCCGTAACCCTAGATATGGGAAAAAGACCAAAGAGGGTCTGAAAACGGGGGGTCTGCGCCCGGACCGACCCGGCCCGACCCCCCTTGGGTCAGCCCGGCCCGGCGGGAAGCTGCGGACTAGGGTGTGTGGCTCCCCTCCCCCCTCTGCTGATTGATGCTGGCGGCGAACCGCCGCTGCCACCGCCGGTCGCCGGTGCCGCCGCGCCGGCGTGGCGCGCCGCCACCGCCTTCCACGGACCACCGGACGCACTCTGGTGGTCCGTTTCTCCTGCCGTCTTCGCCAACTGTCCTCCCGGGTCACAAACTTCACTGCGAAGGGATTAAAACGTCATAGCGTCCTACTTCGTCATCGTCCGTTGATCCGCTCATCGATAAACAAGCTGCTTAGGGTTGTCGGGTCATGTTTGTTCGGCCCGCGTCCTCCGTGTTAGGTGTCGTCAATTGGCAAATAATAAACACATGTCTTTGATCATGAAGAGGGTATAATTTATCCAAAATAAATTATACAAACACCTTGCAATCTAATACTGACGCACGAGAGTTTAAAAAAATTTGATTGCGCGACGTGACGATGTCGCACATTCTTGTCGCTCGATCCCGTGCGGCGTGACGATGCCGCGCACGCTTGCCGCTCGATTCGCAACAACAATAAAAATAATAAGTGAGGGGGACGGCCGTGTTTGTGCGGTCTGGCCTCCTCCCGTTAACTGATATCACGTGGTCCAAATAGACGCGGATAAAAGATGGAAGAGAATCACATATAGAAAACACGTAAACCCCCTACCTCGAGCATGGCTTGAATGAGGTTTTCATCGTGGAGAAATTCGTCGCAGAGAAACTGTCGCGGGAAGAGACATCACGGAAAGAGGATTTGAAGACGTTGACGGAGATTGTCTGTGATGGAATGTCGTCTCCCTTCCATTGACGTGGGAAGAAGAACGAAGGGTGGGGAATCGTGGGTATGACGTCGTGGTAAATAGTCTCCTAGGGCTCAGTGTTCTTCATCTGGAATCGTTCGTTCTTCGCGTTCATCATCGATGATGATGAAGATGATCTCTAAGCTCCTTTCCTTCTTTCCCCCCCAAGTCCTCTCATGCAACAAAGGAACTAACACAAAATAAATTAAGCCACACTTAATTTATTAACTCAACATGGCTTTTGAAATTCATGTGTTTGAATTTCAAAAACTCACATTAAACTCACTATATTAATGTCATAAGTTATTAACATAAGTTAAAAATATTAATGGTGAGTTGAGGGGGTTAGATGATATGAAGGGGTGGGGTTCGTGTGGGCCCCACCACCCTCATAACCTCCCAAGGGAGGTTGGGTAGTTACCCAACTTCCTTCCAAAGGATTAAACATTTAGAGTAAAATAAAAATTGTTGTTAAATTTTTTTTTTAACTTCCACAATTTTTATCAACTTCTCTCGAGTAAACGCAACTCCGGAATAGGCATTTATAAGCAAATACCTGCGTTGCGGTTCCATTGGTGCCCTAGGAATTTGATTCCGAGCACTGGTTCAAAAGTTAGAAATTTTTGCTCGTTCGTTCACTGAATGTACCTGAGCTAAACTTTGGAAATTGATTCCGGGCACACCAGGACTCGGAATCAGGTGCCGTCAGAAACTGCGTTCTTGTAAAATCCCAAAAAAATTTATGAAAATAATTTCCTTGAATTTTACGTGTCTTTTCATTCACTCGGGTAATGGCCAGGTCCCCTACATTTACAGAAAATCAGTGTAAATGGATTTTTGGGACCATTTTTAATTTCTTCCATAGTACTCTTCATTTTTCCTCATCAATTATTCAATTTATGTCCCTATTTCCCACATGTAAAGCTTTTCTTTGTTCCATTGAGACACTTTTGTGGGTGTCTCCTTACACTTTTCCTGCATTATGGAAATTGAGGATTCTTTTCTCCACGGTCTCCACTACTGGAGCTATTATCATTCATTACCATTCTCTTCTTTTTTGATTCCATGAGTGGGTTAATATATATGTTGTTGACCATATTTCTGGAAAACAAATTTGGCGTGAAAAAAATATCTTTTACGCCAATCAATATTCCATTTTTTTGTGCATTTCCACCATCGTTCCCACCTTGTAAATCAATGTCAATGTTACCATGACATCCTTGGAATCCATCCATTGACTAAAACTAGGAAACATTGTGTGAGTAATAATAGTCCTAAAATTATTTAGAAAATATTGCCAGAACTTATTTTTAATCAAAAACACCCTTGTATTAACCAAGATTATTTATTCTCATTTTATATTAAAATCCTTCAAATCGGTTTGTAATGAAAATTTAAATAATCCTAAACATATCCCCTAGGAGTGTCCTAACCAAGAGTGCCATAAGGCCCGATTTTCGTGCACCAGTTCTCATTCGAGTCTAGCTCAACGCGGTGTTTTCAGGTTTTACCCCTACGTACATATGTGCTAGGGTCGCCTCTACCTACTCGCATCCAGATAAGAATGTATAGCTTGGAAAAATCACAAAATCTCTACAAAACAAATATTTTTGGATGTTCTTATAAAATAATTCTCAAATTCTATCTTATGGTTATGTTCTCTAGTCATATTTTATCCAAATTTAGCTTTCAAGGTTTGTAATAAACTTCCTCTGATACCAACTATAACGCCCCGACCCCAGTTACCAAGAGTCATTGCATTATTACATAACATTGCCATGATATAGGGAAATCATGACATCAAAGACCAATCAGTTTAGGAGCCTTGGAAATATAAGATACATTCATAAGGTCAACATTACAACATGAAAACCAAAACAATAATAAATTCTTCCATTGGAAACATCCAAGCTTCCTAGATTATGCCTGGATGTCACTCGTAACTAAATTCTTCACATCCTAAGAAAAATAAAACATAGAAAGGGGTGAGCTCAAATGCTAATTAAGGATAACAATATAGAGGAAACATTCATAAATAAGCATAAACATTTAAGGTAATGCATAACTAAAACAGAAGCCTTCTAAACATGAACTTAATCATCATATGGAAAAAAAATGAAATACTGTCATTTACTTATTCACATAAATATTCTACTAGATGAATAATCACATTCAATATTAATAACCACTTTCATAATGATGGAATGTATAATTCCATACTAGCATAACCACATAGTCAAGGCCTTGTTCCAAGACAACAAATAATATTTTTTCAAGGCCTTGTGCCAAGACACTACTTTGTCTCATGAGAACTACCGATGCATCGAGGAGCTATAGCGGGCTCCACCCATCACTTACTATGTCTAATGAATTACTCATATGAATAGTTTGAAACATAACATAAACACTCATATCAAAACTAAGATACAAAATTTCAATACATTATCCACAAAATTTGAATGGTATGAAAATAGAACATCCACAGTAAAACATAACTCATTCGATACGATATGGAGATTGTATTGTATCAGATTAAACTCAATTGAGAACAATTAAGGATATTTCATAGATGAAAATAATCATCAAAACTATTAGAGATAAATATCCCCCATTTTCTTTAAATCATTTAAAAGTCACACTATTTGTCAAAAGCCCTTTTAAAAATAGATTTTTGAATCAAAGTGTCCCATTCCACTATGAATATTTTAGAAGGAATTTTAATTTTAAAACATTAATTTCCATATAAATAAATCCTTAAAACTATTTTTAAATCATGGACATTAATGAGAAATATTTAGAATAATAAATCATTAAAACATTTAATATGATATTTTAGTTATAGTTCCTAACCAAAAGCGAGACACTTGAATAAAAATAATTGAGGTAATAAAGAATTTGTAATATCATGAGAATAAAGGGATTCATGACATACTATTTCAAAGTAAATTATGTACACCATATAAAATTGATTTGGTGTATAACAAAAACAATGTCTCAATGGAATGTAAATTGAGATTAAATCTCTTTTAAAGAGCGTATCTTTAGGTTAAGGATAAATCAATGGCATACTTATGTGTGAAAAATGTAAATACACTCAATATGATTGGATTTTTTGTGTAAATAAATCAGAGTACATTCACAAATATTCTTGTAAAAACAACACCATTACATTCTATATTTAACTCAACAAATGAAGATTGAGTTAAAAATACTCTTATCAAGTTCATATCAATGATGTGAAATTTTATAAATGGAGTGATTATGTTTTTCAAAAGTTTATCCACCGAAAGGGGAGTGGAAATTATGAAATAATCAAATGAATAGTGATTCCCCACATAATCATGGTGTAGAATATTCATGGAAGTATGGGTAACGGCGAATGAGTTGAAATTGAAATTTCAAATTCCCTTATCAATTTTGTAACTTACGAAACATACACCCATGAAAGAAGAATCATATAATTATTATGTAAATATCAATAAATTAAAGTATATTACACAATGAATACAATCAGGGGTAGTACACACACCACATGAAAAAAATAAGTGGTGAACAATGGAAATCTCCTGGAATTAAATGTGAGATAAGAAACCCCTTACCTCAAGTCTGAATTGTCTTCTGTGTTCCATGTTCTTCCAGAATAATAAACCTATGTTAATTTATAATTCATTAAGAACAATTTTCAATTTTATTATTCCTTTTATACCACTTATTACATTTCTATAATAATTATTTAATTATTTGAGTTCATATTGGATATTTTATTGATGTTCGGAACGTGAGTAAAATATGATCTTGTTATAATTACAATTTGTCCATGTGGTCAAAAGTAGATTATCTCCAGAATGATATAAATGGTTTATATATCATATAAATATTATATATCCAGTATATATATGCATTTATAACAGTACATAACATTTTGAGATAAGAAATGAAATGCACCTTTCATGGAGACGGTAAGCCGTACGTACGCATGAATGCTACTTTCATTTCTATTTTTTATTTTAATGGAATTAAAACATAATGATACATAGGTATATTATAATTCTTGTAAAATATCATATTATATATGTTTGAAATAATTCAATTTACTCTATCTTTTATATGTTCCATGAATGTCATGAACGAATCATATCACCTTGAGGGGGCGGTAGTGCGTACTTCATCAAATAAAATTATCGTGGTCACACATATTTGAAGGAATATTGGTGTGATTTTAAATGAAAATTACAGTAGTATAGAAAAAACATAAACATAATATACATGATATATAAATACAGTTCCATCATAAAGGCCACCATAATAGGCGATATGAGATAATCGAACAATCATAGTTTCATGAGAAGTTAGTGATCCATCCACAGAAACATTATGTTCGGCACCCATTAGGTTGAGGTGTGTGTAATTGTAGCTCAAATAATTCTTATAACAACATCCTATTAAATTGAATATACTGTTGTTGTTACAAAATAAAGTAATAAAAAGAGTTCATGGGGTTGGAGAAGTAAAATAAACGAAATGAATTTAATAGAAATTGTTACCTTTAATTTGGGTAACTCTCTTTGGTTTGAACCAAAAGGACTTTTTGAAGTGCCTTATGCCTATGTTAAGGCTTCTAGGTAGATGATATGGATAGAGGGAGCTTAATTGGGTATAGGTTGGATGAGCCAAAAGGCTTGAGAGGTGTGAAGAATTAGTTGTTAGTGGTCTCTTTTTATAAAGGGAGAGGATGTTCTCTTTAGGAAAGTGTGGAAGTATTATTTTATTATAAACTTATCTTTGGTTTCAAGAGGTCCAAAACACATTAAAGCTAAAGATAAGATGACTAATATTACAAATAAAATCATCCAATCATAATTTTTCATGTTTTGGATAATATTTTATTCATTATACTCGTATTTATTTAAATCATTTATTAATGAGGTAAACAATACATCATTATTGTGTCATAAATAATTTAATTTATCGGAGGTATAAAAATTAAAAAAATACCATTATGTAGGAAATAGTTTTATCTTACAAATTAATATTTATAGTAGAAAAAATAACTTATATAACCCCATGTAAAAATTTATTTACTAAAAGATATTTGTTTGTGTCATTTTTGTCTTGACTTTAAATTAATTAATCTAAAGAGTCATTATCACTCTCAAGTGCCTCCATGGGGTCCCAAAATAGACCTAAGGATTCCCATGGTCATCCAGGACTCATCAAATATGGTTAAGACAATTGTAAAGGTAATTTTGTATTATTATAATATACCTTTTACCTTGATTTACCCTATTTACCTTTATCTGCGATAAATAAAAGTCAAAAGATACTATTCACCCAAAATTATTTTCATCTTATTGAACCAAATTTTACTTCTTGATATTAACAATATCTCTATAATTTTTTAAATTCATCTCATAGAAGCGGTAAAATTTCATTTAAATCTAAAAGTCACTTTTTAAACTACTATAATTTTTTTCAATATTCATCAAAAATTGATGTTTTTTAGAAAAATACCCAAAATTTAGCCGAATCATTATTTGATATTTAGAATTCAAAAATGATGTCTATTTTTCCAAATTAAAAAAAAATTAAAGTTGCATTAATTAATTAAAAATTAATTCCCATTGTTAAAACAAATAGTGTGTTTTTATAAAATAATAACTCTCAAAATATTTACACTTGTTTATGTCAAATTTCAAAGTGAAATTAATTTCAATGACCAATAATAGATTAAATTGAAAATATATATTCTAATTATACTTTCAAACAAATTTAAAAAAATAATCTAACCATATAAATAAATTAGATTAAAACATAGTTTTGAATTAAAATATAGTATTTTTCACTATTTATCAAAAAAATGATTTTTATCAGAAAAATACCAAAATTTTACCCAAAGTAGATATCGATGTCCCGATTCTATAGAAGAATTTGGTTTTTTCAAATATAACATATTGAAATGACCAAAACTATATTTATTGAGTGTTCTCCTTCAAAAGGCAGTAAATCGTCCCTTTAATGAATTTTAAAGTATTTATGCTTAAAATCGAATTCTTTTCTAATTTTAAGCATCTAAATTTTATTGGAAAAATGTACAAACATTTAAAAAACATATATAATAATATTTTAGTTAGTTATATTCATTTCCCCCAATAGAATAGCTCAGAGTTCAGTACCATTTAAAATAATAACATTATATTATTAGTGTGCAACATAAGATTTCAAAGAAACCTATTGTTGTGTATCAGGTAAGACATAAAACATATCATCCCCTTTAAATTAAAATTAACATTTAATTAAAAAAATTAATAAATATGAAAATGTATTATTCTTTATTTAATAAAGATTTTACAGCTTAGGGTGAATTTTTTTATTTTTCTGAAAACGTTCAATTTTTTATGAATACTAAAAATACTATATTTTAATTAAAAACAACTTTTTTAATTGAGAAAATACATAGTGTTAAATTATACTTCTGAATTTTATTTAAGTATCATTAGATTATATTTTTAGAATTTAGTATAATTTAAATTATTAGATGTAAACTTAAGATTAAACTAGACATAAACAAGTGTCAATCTTTTGATAGTTATTATTTCATAAAAACACGCATTTTGATTTGACAACGATAATTAATTTTAAATTAATTTCTTCCACTTCTGTGTTTTGAATTTGGAAAAATGGATTCAATATTTTGAATCAGGAGATCGAATATTTTTTGAATATATAACTTTTTTTTAGAAATTATGAATATTTACTTTAGTAAATATTTTATTTATCGTGGATAAAGGGGTAAATCCAGTAAATGAGGTTACAAATAATATTATAATAATAGTAAATTTACCTAACACATGTCCTAATCCTATATTTTGATACATATCCCACCATGGGAATCCTAGGGTCTATTTTGAGACCCCATGGATCCACTTGGGAGTGATAATGGCATTTTATATTAAATACTCTAAGGTAAAGACAAAAATAACCAAATCAATTATCTTTTAGTAAAAAAAATTTTATATGAGGTTATTTAATTGATATATTCGATAATAAATTGTAATTATAAATATAAAAATATTTACTACATCATGATATTTTATTTATAATTTTTAAAGATAAAATAAATATATTTATATATGACACAACAATGATGAAGTATTTTCTTTATTAAGGAAACAATCAAAAAAATGATATTATAAATACTAAAATAAATTTTATTTAAAATATTTGATGCCATCCAAAAATTTTATAGGTCACTATTACATTTTAAGGTTGATTAAATGTATTTAATTATATGTAATAATGTTTTTATGACTTAAAAAAATCAAATAATAAATAATGTCAAAATTGACATAAATTAGTTTTTAAAACAAATACAATATTATTGGTTGATATAATATTCCTAAAAATATATGGTTCCAAAAATATACTTATATAATGATATTTGTATCCTTAGTTAACCACTTGGGGTACTCTTGGAAGTTTATAGTTTGTTTATTACCCATATAATATAAAAATATCAAGAGTCATGGTCAATGTCAAACTATTTAACTAAGAATTAAATCTAAAAGGTAATGTAAATATAGGGACCCAAACTAGTCCAAAAACTTTTGGTTGAGTGGTTTTAGACCCATAGCCACCTTATAATCTAATTAATTCATTTTTGAGCCATTTTAAATAGAAAATGATTTTATTATAAAATAACATTTCAATCATTTCTTATGGTGCTCCTCACCCCTCTTATAAAAGTGATATTCCCCTTTTCTCAAATTAACACCTTCGAAGCCATTTTTCCCAGCCAACCATAGCCCAAATATCCTCTTCATTGTCCTCCATTAATCCTAGAGACCTTAATTTAGTAATAAAGACATCGTAAGGATCCATTTCGATCAAATCAAATGGACGAACCTGAAGAAAAGGTAAATATTTAATCACCTCTTTCATGTTTTTTCTTCGTCCACATCTTCTCTCCTTGTAGATTTAATTCTAAAATAATAACATCAGTATATTATATATAGTATTATATTATTATAATTATGGTACAACCATATTAATTATTTTATACATCTTTGAATGACATGTCACCAAATGTGTGTATGTACGGCTTACCGTCACCACATCATGGTGTAGTTGTTATTCAATAAATTATTATTTGGATAGGTATAATAATGATGTATAATAGATTTAAATAATAAATATAAAATGATAATGATTCATTATACATGATATAACATCAAATTATATACGATTTTAATATCAAAATAATGATATTGTCGCTCGTGCATACATAAGGATTACCATCTTCATGAACACGATGAGATTAATTCCCCATCATATCCATTCAAGTATAATTTTTATTAGATGATTAAAAATAATTTTTATTGAATTAATATCTTTATTAATATGAATAAGATACATCCTACGCATAACAAACATTACTTACATAACAAAGCATATAAAATAAAACCAATCAATTAACACCTGAAACAACGATAATACTAAAATATTATTAACAAATCAATATTAAAAGATCATATATAATACCATATTAATGTATATGGTTCTTTAATAATTTAATGAAAATTATTTCACCATTATAAAAGAGGTTAACCAACCCTCTAGCATGGATAAGTACATGGTAAGGGTTAATTTCATAATCTCTTTATCATCCGAGGTTGTTTTTACATAAATATATACAGGGACCTCTTTATCATCAAAATCCATGTTTCATAAAATATATTTGAAAACAATTTTACTATTTCCTAGACAAAGGGTTAAAGTAATTTATGAATTTTTTTGACCTTATAGGTTTATGGAAGTAATCATTCCGTTTTTTCCAAACATGGTACTTTATGAACTTTTTGACAAAGATAACATAAGAATGATTTTATTAACTTATACGGTATGTGAGGTTATTCTCCGTCATTATAACATCATCAAAGATTCCCTAACAATCTTATATGAATACATTAAAAATAAATGTTTTCTTTTATAATTACTTGACATTGTAATGATTTCAATATAGAATGATATACTCTTATTAAATAATTTTATTTTCATCTATGTCAACATCGTTAGATAGATGTTAACTAGTTTTAAGTTGATCAATTATGATACAAATCTTCCATACTGTATTATGTTTGACTTTGGATGTGTTATTTTTATACCATTTATGGTTTATGTTTAATGTATTTCCATTTTGTATGCCAGTTTTAATATGATTGTTTGTGTTATATTCCAACCCTTTCATATGAAGAATTTATTAGACTTAGCAAGTGACAGGTGGAGCAATGTATATCTCCTCAGTGCATCAGTAGGTCTCATTCGACAACTAGATGTGAAATTGGATGAGGCATTTCCCAATTTGATATATGGTTTTGGACAAGGCCTAAATCATTTTTAGACATCTTGGCAGAGGCCTTGACAAAATGTTTTAAAATTTCCGACATTGTACATTCCCTCATTATAAAAATAATATTGATGGTTCTTGTGGTCTTTTGACTAGTAGAATACCCATGATTATGTTTTATTATGAAATTATCTACTCATCTCATATTCCTTCAATAAATGTATTAATGTTTACTACTGGTTTAGGAATGTGTTTTCAGTTATTCACCATGCTAAATATTTATGGTATCTTCTACTGTATTGCTTACCCATACTGAGCATTTGAGATCACCCTTTTCTTATTTTTCATTTTACCAGGATATGAAAATGATAGTAATGCGTGACTTGTAGGAATAATCTAGGAGTCTTGGATATTTATAATTGAATAAATTAGTGTAATATTTTTTTCATGTTGTAAAGTTGAAGTTATGTATGAATATTGATTCCAATAATACTAAACTGATCGGTCTTTCGGAACAGTATATCCTTATGATAATTCCAATGTTATGTAATAATGCGCCGACTCTGGGTAACTAGGGTTGGGGAATTACAGCTTGTATCAGAAGAAGTTTTGTACAATCCTTGGAAACTACATTTAGATAAAATCTGATTAAAGAACATAGAACTAAGATAGACTTTGAGGTTTAGTATAGAATAACAACCTAGAATATTGGTACTGTAGTGATTTTGTGAGTTTTCCAAGTAATACATCCATGTCTGGATACGAGAATGTAGAGGTGGCTCTAGTACAGATGTACATAGGAGTAAAACCTGAAAACAACACTTTTACCTAGACTCAAACGAAAACAGGTGCACGAAAACGGGCCTTGATGTAGTCTTGGTTATGACACTCACATGGTATATTATTAGAATAATTTTCATTTTCATTACAAACCATTATGAAGAGTTTATGATTATATACATCCTCAAGGAATTTTGTTTTATAATTAAGGATTATATACAAAAACTTTTCAATTTATGATAAGTGTTTTACAAGTTTATATTTTTGTATTGCGATTCATAAACTAATCTATTGTATGCCATTGATTAGAAATTTCACCTAGTGGTAGTAGTGGAAACCATATCAATTCTTGTAATCCATGTTGGGATTTCATACCTACTCAAGAAAATTATCATGGAGCTGGTGATAGAACTGGGGATGAATATCTTATCACTATACTGGGACAAATCACACATGTTGTCACGACCCGTCCTCGGGGCCCGTCTTGTGACTTCCCCAAGCCCGCCTTCCATAGGCCAGGGGCTGGCAACTAGAACCAAGGAGTAATTCCAGGTAAAAAGGGAAGGCATTTTCCTTTGTAAAGTAACAAACACCACAGATCAAGAAAACAGAAGTAAACACTAAATAAAACTAGGTACAACAATAAGTGCGGAAAAGTAAGTGGGCTAGAATACAAACCCAAACTGAAAGTAAAGTACAACTGAAAAAGGAAAAACAACAACTGAAAAGTAAAGCCGCAGCCTCGAGCCTTCCACTGGAAGTCCCACCTGATGGGTGGGTATAGATAGCCTCGATAGCTCCTCGGGTCCAACCGTCCGCTCCGAGTATGCCCCGCCCAGTGGTCCACCTCCTCTACCGACCTGCTCCTCGTGCCTCAACCACGATCAGCGATGTCCGTTGTCTGCAACCAACACAAAGTAATACGGGCATAGCCCATGTAGGGGTGAGTATAAGCTACTCAGTAGAGACCCCAAGACCCCCGAAGGTCTCCCAGAATGCACAGAGGATAATCCACAAAGGAAAGATACAATCACGAAGTAACATCCAACACTACTTAGATATATGCCTATACATATACCCATGTCATCAATTCTTGATCGGCTCCAACATCTGAGCCCATGTACAACCCAGTCCACACAAGAAAACACAACCAAATACACACAACAAATCATAACGTAATCCACACAGGATATCAAGTCAAACTTATCGAAGATAAGGATTGAAAATCAAGACTCATCTCACATAGGTATACTTCTTCGTATGAAGATAGATATGATCAGATGTAGCCACTGATTCATCTATGCCGTCGGACCCACAAAGGATCGATAGGTACTAACCCCCGCAATGACCCACAAAGGATCTGACCCACATAGGATCGATAGGTAACTAACTCCCGCAATGACCCCCAGAGGACCGGACACAAACTGGATCTGTAGGTGTTAGACCACACAGAACCGCTGAGTACTGACCCAGATAGGATCTTACCCACATAGGATCAGTAGCACTGATCCATGTAGGATCGCTGAGTGTTGTAGTCATCACCGTCGAATCCAAATAGAATTTATGCAAGTCGTCATCGTCATCGCAGTCGCAGCAAGCTCTAGGGTTCCCGCACACAGCAAGCTCATTTGGGATGGTCCGCTCCACGAGCCGAGGGGATGATACATCAACTAACACATAGTCCGAAGTTGATGTATCCAAAAGTTTCGTATCATCAACAGGAACTCAACGTCATAGACGGCGCGTCAATCAGACGCCTGGTCTGAGAGTTATTGGCTTTTTCGTCCCATGGTCCCAGTTTGTTTTTAATTCAAAACCAACCCAACCAAACACCAACTCTGTATAAACCTCGAACAGAGTAAGACAAACGGTCCGTCTCACTAATAGGAATCCATAAATGTTGACGACACGTCAATCGGACGTCCGGAGCTCATGTTATAAGTGTTTCCGCTCCGAGGGCCCGGTTTGTTTCGTGTACGAACCAACCCAGCCAAACCCAAAGTACTCCAAAACCTTGAGTGTAATATATCAAAACGACCGTCTCATTCCAAGGAATGCATCGCCGATGATGGTGCGTCGATCGGAGGTCCGCAACCCTAGTTATAGGAAAAAGACCATGAGAGGTCTAGAAGTGGGGGTTTCAGGCCCAGACCGACCTGGCCCGAGACCCCCTGGGTCGGTCCGATCCGGGTCGACCCGAACCGGGTTTGGGTCTAGCCTGCTTGGGTGCGTCCCGGCCCGGCGCGCTGGCCAGGGCCAGGCGGCTCGGCCGTTTCGTCCGAGCGGTGGGCAAGGGGGGCGCCGCCCCCTTGAATGAAACTACGGCCCCGCGTGGGGGCTGCTCCCTGCCAACGGACGCGGACGAGCACCACATCCTGCCTCCCTCGGTCCCGCATGGTCGTGGGACCTACATCTTGTCGTCGTGGCTGATGTCGCGGCTGCCCATCCCATCGGCGCCGCTGTGCCGGTGAGGCGTGTCGGCGGAGTGTTCCGCGAACCACCGGACGAGCTCCAGTTGTCGTTTTTTCCTGCCATCTCCGCCAACAGCCCTCCAAGGACCGGTTCTTCATTACGATAACCACACAACGCCCGTAAGGCCTGCTTCATCGTCGCCCGTCGATCCGCACACCAAGAACGAAGAGACGGTGTGTTCGGACTTGTTCGTTGGTCCGCACCCACCGCGTTAGCATTTTGAAAATGCTTCTGACAAATTTTAAACACATGCCGATGATATAAATCACATAGATTTAATTGAACCAAAACCCCTACCTCAAGCGTCGTCGAGCGAGGGTTCTTCGTGGAAAATCGCATCGCGGAAGACAGCGTCGCGGAAGGGCAATCATCACATTGCAGAGAAGGCGCGTCATAGAAGAAGCGTCATGGAAGAAGCGTTGCAGAAGAAGGGTTGTTGGTGTCATGGTACACAGCATCCCGTAGTCGATCTCCAAGGGTTCGGCATTCTTCGTCGGAGATCGGTGAATTCTTCGCGTTCTCTACGTTCTTCTCATTCTTCGTGTTCTTCGATGAATAAGATTAATATATTCTAGCCTCCCCTCTTTCTCCCAATCCCCTATCAACAGAACTAGACTAAAAAATAAGAGTTCTCTTACTTTATTTCTCAAGCCATGAATTTTAAAATTCAAAAACGAATCAAACAATTAATTGAATTAATTTCAACGATTTAACCACCCAAATTAATGAGGTGTTTATTAACCAGATTAAACGCAAGGGTTGACATCATTAAAAAGGGGGTGTGGGTGCGTTTCTTAATAAAAAGAGGGTGTTTAGGAAGAAAATAAACAATGGGGCTTGTGTGAGCCCCACCTCAAAAATATCCTACCAAGTGGGAAGGATATTGTGGGTCCCACATCATCCACTTAACTTATGATTAGCAAAAAAAAAATAAAAAACGGTTGCACCAATTTTATTTTATTTCTTAACTTAACCCCAAAAATTAAAAACCACACCCGAGAAAACACAACTCCAGAAGAGGTGTGTCTAAGCAATTACTAGGGCTGTGATTCCATCGTTGCCCTCGAAATTCGATTCCGAGCACCGGTTCAAAAGTTAGAAAAACCCGCTCGTTCGTTCACTGAACGTACCCAAGAAAAACTTCGGAAAAAGATTCTGGGCACACCGGGCCTCAGAATTAGGTGCCTTTAGAAACTGCGTTCTTGTAAAATTCCCAAGAAAATTAAGAAAAATATTTCCTTGAATTTTTTGAGTCTTTAGACATGTTATGAATAATAACCTTACCCATATGGAGCACCCTGATCCACAATACAGGGGATCAATGCTAGATCTCTTCATGAGGAAACCACCACCAACAGTGAATAGGAGTAAAAATCCATTAGTGGCCGAGAAATGGATAAATTCCATAGAGAAAATATTTGATGCTTTGGGGAGTAGAGAAATGGAAAAAGTTTTCATGGATTTTTATTGACCCATTGGAGATGTTGATAAATGGTGGTCATTGATTCAAAACACAAAGGGAGATAAAGAAGTTTCCAGTATAGAATGGAAGGAGTTTAACAATATTTTCTTCAAAAAATACTTTCCTCGTGACCATAAACAGATATAGAAAGAAAATTTCTGAGTTTGAGGAAAAAGGAGGATGATAATGTTGCAAAGTATGAGGCTACCTTTACAATATTTGCAATGCATGTTGCAAATTATATACGTAACCCAATAATTATGATTGACTATTTCATTGATGGGTTAAAACCATTTCTCTATTGAGCATCAGTATTGCAATCCTTATCATCGTACGAAGATATTGTCTGTTGTTCTATCAAGATAGAAAAGGAATTATCAATGCCTTACAACTTTAAATCAATGAAAAATATGAAGAGATTTGCTGAAGACTCTCGGAATGGAAATATGGAAATAGGGAAGAAGGGAAGAATTGAATTTCCACCATGTGATAATTGTGGAAGGAAACACCCTAGTTCCTGTCTAAAAGGAAAAGAAGTATGCTACAAATGTGGACTGAAAAGCCATCTTGCTGGTGATTTTAAGGGAATGAAAGATGTTACCAATGTTCAATTCTACAGTTGCTGTGAGATGGGACATTATGCGAATGAATGTATAATATTCAGGGAAACTTACCTCCATAAAGGCCAAGGGATCAAGGCTAAGTTAATGTGATCACTACTTCCAAGGTTGAAGCTCCAAAAGACAAGGTGGAAGGTAATTTAATGGTTTCCCCAAGTTTATCCAATGATTTATTTGATCCTGGCTCACCACATTGTTTCATATCTTCCCAGTTTTCGTAGAAAATTAGATATTACCAATTTGATAAAACAAGGGAGTTGTTAGTAAAAAATCTAAAGGGAAGTATCATTGCAATAATGGTTTGTGAATCAGTTTCCATTAGGCCATATAAAATTTTTTTATCTACTGATCTCATCATCATACCCATGATTGAATTTAATATAATCCTCATAATGGATTGTCTTTCAGACCATGATGTGAAAATTTATTGTAAGAAGAAAGAGGATAAAATTTTTGATGATTATGAGGAGTTCCTTATCTTTAGAGAAGAAAAGTCACCACCTCATTTTTATCATGATCCACCCCAGTTGCTCAACTAAATTAAATTATTAGGGAGGAAGAGAATGAAATAACTGTGGGTGTGGAAAGGAATGTTCAAATAGAGGATGTACCTATTGTGCAGGAATATATTGATGTTTTTTGAGAATATTTACCTGGACATCCTCCAGAATGAGAAATTAAGTAATCCATTGATTTTATTCTTGGTAAAATGCCCATATCAAATACCCTTTATAGAATGGGCATTATGAAATTAGTGTTACTAAAGAAACAAATAGAGGAATTGAGCAATAAGGTATTTATTAAGCCTAGTAATTATCCATGGGGATCCCCTGTTCTTTTAGTTAAGAAAAAAGATGGATTTATGAGGTTGTGCATTGACTATAGGGAGATAAAAACTATAATAATAAAGAACAATTATCCCCTAATCGCATGGAATATTTATTCGACCCAATTCATGGAGCACAATATTTTTGAAATATTGACATTTGATCTGGATATCATAAGTTGTGTCTGAATAATGATGACATTCTGAAAATAGAATTTCGAACTAGGTATGGGCATTACGAGATTATAGTAATGCCATCTGGATTGAGTAATGTACCCCTTATCTTCATGGATATAATGAACAGAGTTTTCAAGGAAAATAATGATGAAATTGTAGTGGTATTTATTGATGATATCCTCGTATACTCCAAAATCTATAAAGATCATGAAAATAACATGCATACCATTCTGGAAACCCTCATAAAAAAGGAATAATACAGGATGTTTAGAAAGTGTGAATTTTGACTATAGAAATTTTTTTTTCTTTTCAATATTGTCTCTAAGGATGGAATCTATTTTGAACCTTATAAGACCAAGGATTCCCAATAATGTACAACATTGACACGTATAACTGAGGTATGTAGTTTTCTTGGATTAGTAGGTTATTATCAATATTTCGTCTATAATTTTTCCCGATTGGCTAACCCATTAATGAAGATCACATACAAAGGGGTTAAATTTGTTTGGAAAAAATATTGTGAAGTATTATTCATAGAATTGAATAAAAGATTAGTCAATGCTCTTATCTTGACACTACCATCGGGGAATGATGGGATTGTTATTTATAGTGATGCCTCAAAAAAAGGACATGGTTGTGTCCTCATGCAGAATGATAGAGTTATTGCATATGCATCATGACAGCTGAAAATTCATAAGAAAGACTATCATACTCCGGATCTTGAGTTAGCAGTTGTATTCTTTTCCTTGAGGATATAGAGACATTATCTCTATGTTGAAAAATGTGAGATATATTCTAATCAAAAGAGTTTGAAGTATATATTCTCATAGAAATAACACAACATGAGGAAAAGGAAATGACTTTAACTACTCAATGATTATTATTGCACAATAAACTACCACCCTAGAAAGGGAAATAAGGTAGAAGTTTCTTTAAGAAGAAATTATTATGGAGTTTTGTATAAGATGATAGTTTAAAGGGATCCTATTTTCATGGATCTAGTAAATATGGATTTGGGAGTTACCATGGATGGTGAAACATCAATTATTTTTCAAATGGATTCCAAACCATCATTACAAGAAAAGTTAAAATGTTCTCAGGATGATTAGGAGAAATTTAAAAAGAATATTAAATATGTGAACGATGGTAGATTGATCGACTTCATATATGAAGATGGGATTTTGAAATTTGGGATGAGAATTTGTGTTCCCAATATACCTGATCTGAAAAGGGAATTGTTAGATGATTCTCATAGATCCAATTTCTCTATACACTCTAGTAAGACAAAGATGTATAGATATTGGAAGGAAAATTTTTTGTGGGACAAAATAAAGAGGGAGATTGCTGAATTTTTGTTAAGTAGTATGTTTTTTCAACAAGTTAAAGATGGAAGGCAACAACCTATAAGATTCATGAAACCTCTTTTTATACCTGAGTAGAAATGGGATAACATTATGATGGACATTATCATAGGACTACCAAAGACTCAAATATGGAATGATGCATTGTGGGTCATTGTTGATCATCTTAGAAGTCATCACATTTTCCTTATATAAGAGAATATTTACCACTAGAATGTTTAGAAAGACTGTATATTAATGATTTTGTAATTCTTCAAGGAATACCCATATCTATTGTTTCTCATCATGATCCACATTTTACATCAAGATTATGGAAAAGTCTTCAGAAATCCCTGGATACAGATCATCATTTGAGCACTACCTACCACCATAAAAATTATGGACAATCAGAACAGACTATTCAAACCATAGAAGACAAGTTGAGATCTTTATCACTTGACTTTCAAGGTATGTGGGATCAATATTTACCTCTGGTAGAATTTTCATATAATAATATCTTCTATTCAAGGATTCAGATGGCACCATATGAAGCTTCATATAGAAAGAGATGTCACACACCAACCTATTGGGAGAATGTTGGTGAAATAAAACTCGTAGTCCCATAACATGTGGAGGAAATGATGGAGAAAGTGAAGGTTATCCAAACCCACATCAAAGCAGCTCAATATAGGAAGAAGAGATAGGCTGATAACCAAAGGAAGGATTTGGAATTTCAGGTAGGTGATTATGTTTTCTTGAATGAATCTCCAAGTATGGGAGTTATACGATTCGTTAAGAAGGGTAAATTATGTCCTAGGTATATCAGTCATTTAGAAATTCTAGAAACAATTTGGACTATAGCATGCCGTTTGAAAATTCTTCCATGTCTCTCCAAAGTTCATTATGTGTTTTACATATCATTATTGAGAAAATACTTGCATGACACAATGCATGTGCTCAACTATGAGGAATTAGAACTGGAACCTGATCTGTCTTATTGCGAAGAGCCTATCAAGATTCTTGATTCAAGAGAATTAGTGTTGAGAAACCAGATGACTTATTTGGTAAAAGTTCTATGGAGAAACCATAAAATGGAAAAGGCAACGTGGGAACCCGAGGAACATATGATGAAGAAATGCCAAAATACTTTTATGCAATAATATTCGAGTAATTTTGAGGAAGAAATTATTTGAATGAGTCGAGAATGTAACACCCAAAGCATCTTCAGTAAGTTTCCATTTGAGTGATGAAATATCTTACATTGTACGCAACTTCGATATTCTAACACACCGCGACCGACCACACTAGCTGTTATTAAAAATAATACCCATTTTTTTGAAATTTTATAAATATTTTCATTTAAAATGGACTTAATTTTTGGATTCAGAATATCGAAACTTGTTTAGGGTGAATTTTTGGTACTTTTCTGAAAAGTTTCAATTTTTGATTAATAGTGATAATACTATATTTTAATTAAAAACAACATTTTTAATCAAAATAATTTATGGTGATAAATTATAAATTTGAATGGTTTTTAAGTATCATAAGATTATATTTATATAAATTAATATAATTTATGTTATTGGATGTAGTCTTATGGTTAAAACGAACATAAACAAGTTTCAATCTTTTGATAGTGATTATTTCATAAAAACAGGTTTTTTGTTTTGACAACAAGAATTAATTTTAAATTAATTTCTTCCACATCTCTGATTTGAATTTGGAAAAATGGATTCAATATTTTGAAACAAGAGGTCCAAATTGTATAACTAGTTAACTTTTATTTTTAGACATTAGGAATATTTACTTAAGTAAACATTTTATTTATCGTGGTTAAAGGCGTAAATCCTGTAAATATGGTTAAAAAATAATATTATAATAATATTAAATTACTCTAACTTGTGTCCTAACCCTATTATCTGATACATGTCTTACCATGGTCATCTTTGGGTCTATTTTGGTACCCCATGGAGACACATCGGAGTGATAATGACATTTTATATTAAATAATCTATTGTAATGACAAAAAAACAAAAGAAAATATCTTTTAGTAAAAAAAATTATATGATTTTATATAATTCCTCTATTCAACTCCAAATAGTAAATAGAAAGATAAAAGTATTTTATACCCCATGATATTTTATTTTTAATTTTTAGCCATAAAATAAATATTTTTATATATGACACTATAATGATGTAGTATTTTCTTTATTAATGAAACAATCAAATAAATGATATTATATATACTAAAATAAATATAATTTGAATGTTTTCATGCAATACATAAATTTTATAGGTTACTATGATATTTTAGGGTTGATTAAATATATATATTTCTAGGTAATAATGTTTTTCTAACTTTATAAAAAATCCATTATTAAATAATGTCAAAATTGATATAAATGAGTTTTTAAAAACAATGCAATATTATTGGTTGATATAATAACCCTAAAAATATAAGTCTCAAAAAAAGAAATATATAATGATATTTGTATCATTAATGAACCACTTTGGGTTCTATTGGAAGTTTATAGTATGTTTTTTAACCATATAATATAAAAATAAAAATAGGCATATTAAATGTCAAACTATTTAACTAACAGTTAAATATAAAAGATAAGGTTAATATAGTGACCCAAACATATCTAAAACCTATTGGATGAAAGTTATAGATACATGCCACCTTAGAAATTAAATAAATAATTTTATGGACATTATAAACCTAAAATTATTTTATTATAATATAATATTTCAATCTTTTCATAAGGTTTCCCTCACTCCTCTTATAAAAGGGAACTTCCCCTTCTCTCAAATTCACACCTTCAAAACCATTTGGATCTACCAAACCCAGCACAAATATCCTCTAAACTATACTAAATTAATAATAGAGGCCTTCCTATAGTCATAAATACACACTATTGAGCCCTTTTTATGAAATCAAAATGAAGAACCTGAAGAAAAGTTAAATATTTAATCACATCTTTCTTGTTTTTTTCTTCTTCCACTTATTCTTTCCTTGTTGTTTACATTATAAAATAATAACTCCAGTATATTATATATAATTTGATGTTATTATAATTATGGTACAACCATTTTCATTATTCTATCCATCCTTTTAACGACATGTCACCAAACGTGCTTACGTACGACCTAACGTCTCCACGTCATGGTGTATTTGTTATGAAAAACATTATTATTTGGATGGGTATAATAATGATATTTAATTTATGTAAATAATAAATATACATGGTAATGATTCTGTATATATTATAAACCATTCAATTATAAATTCTTCTGATATCAAAATAATGATATTGTCGCTCGTGCGTACGTACGGAATACCGTCTCCATGAACACGATGAGATTCATATTCATAATGATATTAATTCGTGCGTACGTACAGATTACTATAAAATAATTTTCCTTTCATCTATGTGAACATCATTTGATAGATTTTAATCTAGTTTTAAGTTAATCTATTATGGTAGAAATATTACATATTGTATTATGTTTGACTATGGATATGTTATTTTTATACAATTCATTGTTTATGGTTAATGTATTTAAATATTCTATTATAGTTTTAATATGAATCATTATGTTATATTTCAACCCTTTCATAGAAGGAATGTATTGGACATAGTATGGGATGAGTGGCACCCGCTATAGCTCCTCGGTGCATCGATATGTCTCATGAGAAAACTATAAGTGGAATTTGCCGAGGCCTTCCCCAATATAATATATGGTTTTGGACGAGGCTGAAATCATTTTTAGAAGTCTTGACTGAGTCTTTGAAAAAATGTTTCAAAATGTCTAATATTATACATTCCCTCATTATTAAAATAATATTGATGGTTCATGTGGTCATTCAACTAGTACAATACCCTTGATTATTTTTTATTATGGCATTATTTACTCAGCTCATATTCCTGTAATAAAATTATTCATGTTTAGTATTGGTAAAGTCATGTGTTTTAAATTATTCGCCATTTTTAATATTTTTGTTATCTTCCACTGTATTGTTGACCCTTACTGAGCATTTGAGGTCCCCCCTTTCTTATGATTCATTTTCCCAGGATATGAAGAAGTTAGTTATGAGTGACTAGCAGGCATAATCATGGTGTCTTGTATGATTCTAATGGAATAAATTAGTGTTGTATTTCATTTCATGTGGTAAAGTTGAACTTATATATGAATCTTGTTTTTAATAATAATAAACTAATTGGTCTTTTAGGATGTGATTTCATGTGATCATTCCAATGTTATGCAATAATTCACTGAGTCTAGGTAACTATGGTTGGGCGCTACATGCACCAGGTTTAATCACCAAAGATGTCAAATAAGAGGAGGATGACATCAGTAAGATATTCATCTAATAAAGTTGATAAAAATAGAAGATTCATTTTCATGAGTGTAAAAAATATTCAATTTTGAACAAATGTAAATTCAATAGATGAGCGCAAATGTGTTTTCAGTGTGTATAAATACGTCATAAAGTTGGTAGTTTTGTAAATAATGATGTCTGTAAAATAAGTGAATAAATTATATCCTATAGAACCCCCTTTGTTGATTAATCTATTTTGTGGGGATAATATGTGTTGTATTCATGTCAATACACAAATCCAAGTGTAAAACCCTAGTCTAAGGAAGGAATGATGATATGGAAATCATTAAAGTGTAAGGATTAACGTTTTTTATGTATTGTTATCTGAGATTTATGTTTTTGAAGTAATATACCAATGAAATTAAAGATACAAAAATCATGAATCATCTAACGATAGTTCCATATTAGTTTGTTAAGAATATTATATATATGTCGAATGTCACTTATAACCTATAAAATTTATTTTGTGATATGTTTATTGATAATCCTTAAAATATTTTTGATGTTTGAATAATCCTAAATATTCAACAGTTTATATGTTTAATTATAATCATTAAATGAAATGATACCACATTTAATGATTTATGTGATGAAATTTTACCATGATTAACGATAATTTGGGATAACATATTACTGGATCAGATTATTTTTAATTTTGAGGAAATTAATAATATTTTAGGATATTTTTTATTTAGGTTTTGATATATATACTCATTAGGTTTTATATAAATCATGATTTAGGTGAATGTTATGAGACAAACTTTTAGATTCAAACACTGTTTAATTATGAGGTTATTTGTGTTATTTTAGATATAATAGTTTTTATTTAAGGAATTATCAGTGATGAACAATTTGGAGTTTTTGATGAATTTTGGAGATTAATGGATTATGGTTTATTAATTTTCAGTAATATTATAGATTCTTCTAACAAACATGGATTTGATAAATCTAGTTGTGGTATTATTTTATTGTTTTTTGTATTATTTGATCCATTAGAAGATTGTTTTATTTCCTAGATAATAAAAAAAATCAACATTATTTTCCCCATTTGGAGAAAAAGATGATATTGTAGTAGAAACTAATTATATGATGGAATTATACTTTTCCAGTAATTATATTTTTTTATTTTCAAATATTATTTGTTAAAGTAATTACCTATCTCAAGAAATATAATTATAAAACAAATTTTTTTAATATTATGATCATTTTTAATAATTGATTATCTTATCAGTCAACATAGTTTTATGGTGTTGTAGTCATTCTTTTTATACTAAAAATGTTCTCTATCAGATTATACAAGTTCATTGGTGTTATTTTTCTTTTTCATGTTTATCTTTTAAATTACTATAATGGACTCTTACTTAGAAACCATATCATGTTATGACATTCGTAAATCTCATTATCTCTTTTAGAATGGATGTTTTATTAACACTTTTTACGATCTAGGTTTTAAATAAAAATATTTTAATGGTTCAAAAAATTTATTGAAAAGATAAATTTAAAATTGTTAGGATTATATTTATTAAATGGGTGGGGGAATTTAATTCATATAGTTTTAAAATATATGAAAACTATGTTGGAAAATATATGTGATATAAATCATTGAACCTATAAAACAATCAATATTTAAGTACAAAAATTTTAAAATATCCATTAAATTTTCAGATATGAATAGAATTAAATAATTTTAAAAATATATACATTTCCCACTCAACATAAAAATATTGATAAATTCTTAGTAAATATTAACTAATTTTTTTTAATGAATTCTTTTCTAAAAATAAATTTTATTAAAAATGGATTTTTATTGATTTTTATGAAACAATATTTTAATTATTTTATAGAAAACTTATAAAATTTATTTGATAAAATTATACCCATTTTTTATATAATCATATCAATTTTAACATAGGTTTCAATTTTTGGATTTATCAAAATATATCGAATTTTTTGTAAATATTGAAAAAATTGTTTTTATGTAAAATTATATGTTCTTTTGGTTAACTAAGTAATATAAGAGACCCAATATTATTTTAATTTGATATAAAAGTATCTTAATTATTCATTATCTTTAATTAATTTAATTAATTAAATTTAATCCATCTTTATATAATATTGTTGAATATGTTTAATTTCAAGTTTAAAAAACATTCTCAGCAAAATTATTTTAAAACGAAAAATTTGTATAAATTATAATTAAATAATAAAAACCCTAATGAAGAATAATTTAACTGAAATTTATATATTTAATATATATATATATATATATATTAATTTAAATTAATATAATTAACATTCATTTTTATAGAGTTCAAGTAAAATCATTTATTAATTCAAAAACTATTTTTTCTGAAAATAGATTTCCTTCCCATTTCAGGTATTATATTAAAATATATTCTTCCACTTAAATTAATTTAATTTTCATAAATGTATTCAGCATTTATAATGTTCATGATTAATTTTAGGAGTTAAGTCTAACATTTTTTTGGGAGAATATAAATGTAACTATAGTAAATATGTTTACAACTGTAAAAGGAAAATATGTTAATTAAGGATAAAAATATATATAATATGGACTAGAAAAAATTACACCTTACTATTATGAATATTTATATTTACATTTTAAGAAATTATTAATAAATATTTTTACATTATAAATAATTTAATAATTCTTTCGATAAATATTATAGTTTTGATGCACTAAAACTTAAATTGAAATTGGAATGATAAATTGTTTTAATTATGGTTTTTTTGATTAATTAAATAACATTTGAAATAAATTATATGTTAATAAAATATTTCATTAAATTTTTTATATTAAATATAAATAATAATTATAAATTTATGATTTTTTATTTAAATCTCAATAATAGTTCGAGAATTTTTTTTATCATAAAATCCCATAATTTTTTAATAAATGTCAATTATATTTTAAAAATAAGAAATAAAATGTAAAGAGAATTGTTTCGGTAAAATAATTATTATTTTTGGATTCATTTTTTGAAATTATCCAACTGTTAATTTTTCATAATTATCAAAGATAATAAAATTTTAAGTAAAAATTAAAGAAGGTATAAATAAATGGTGTGTATTATGAAATCATAATGAACCAAAATATTAGTAAAAACTTATATAAATTGTACAAATGAACAAATCTATGTTTCCCCAATAAAATAGTATTATTTTAAGGTTAGTTGATTAATTTTATAAATCTATTCTCAATCATCCAAAAATTAAAATATATTAGAATGTTTTCAAATCATTAATTTATGAATAAGACTCACTTTCACATCACTGGGGTTAACATTTTAATGAGTATGGATAATGACTATATATGGCAGTGAAAAAATTCCCATTTGGTCTAAATAATTGACAAAAACCATGGAAAGGTTAGCAGTTTTCAATATTTTATTATATAAATTCTAAAACCCGAATTTGGGAAATTATAAATAACATTCCTATCTTTTTCAATATAAACAAACTATGGACCCATTAATATCCACTCGAAAACCATTTATAATATCCATAATCTGACCTAACATCTTTATAGACCTCCCATGGTTCCTCTAATCTCTCAAGAAGAACCTCTTAAGCTTTTTGAATCACCCTATGAATGAATGAGACCTGACATTATTCTTTTTATTCATGCACCGCTTTTATGTTATGCCTTTTAATTTTCAGTTTTATAATATGGTTATGTTTTTATACATCCATGTTATTTCAAATAGAATTTAAATGTGATTATAAACCCATTTCACTCTCATTAATCACTTCCATGAACTTCAGTGAACATCTATTATGATGTTGATATTGTCCTACGATTCTCCAAACCCAATGTAAGGGTTCTCTCCCTATTCATCTTTTCCAAGAAAATTTATTATGTTAATTCATTTTAATATAATTTGGATACATTTTTCTTATTTTATAAATATCCTTATTATGTAAAATTTATGTTCTTTAAATGATAGATCATTTTCACCCCTCATTATAGTGTTTACATGAACCATTACTATGTCAGGAAACTCTCTTTATTTTCTTTATTCAAGAATATTGATTATTTTATGCCTTATATTTCCAATTAGATATTATGGGATATATTTATACAAATATAAATTACTTCAAATTTTATTTAAAAATGATGGAAGACCCCTTTCTATCTCGTAAAACAGTTTTTTGAACCATTATAGACTATCATTATGATTACTAAAATTTCATTGTGATTTTTCCATGAAAATTCTTTATATTGGTGAATACTATCACAACATCTACTAAAGGGTATTTTCGAAGATATAACTATAATAATTTTACTGGTTATTCAATGTATGTAACCCAAAATCATTAATTTTGTGATTTAATGTGATGAAATGTGTTCTTAAGTTATATGATATATGTGGAACACTAATGGATTTACATGATATTATAATGATGGGTGAGACAAGATCGTGTTGGGTTATCCCATTATAGATTCCATGATGGGTTCAACTAGAGAAAACACTGATGAATTTTTAATGTATTAGTCCCATGTTATTCCATATATTGTGTACGAGGGTTTTTCTTAAGAAAATTATTATATGTTGTCTTTGTGATTATCCTTGACTTATACTTATGATATTATGTTTAATGTTATTTCCGCATTCCCATGTTTCCATTATGTTACCAAGATATATCATTCCTTATTGTTCTTATTTATGATTCTCAACCATTTTATATCACATTGAGATACCTATTGTATAAAATTTGATACATTCATTATGTTATATTTTTTTATTACCATACAAGTAATTATAAGTCAACCATTTCATACATATTATTCATGGTAATACCTTATATTTTAAAAATTGATTTAATAATAATACCATGTCATGGAAATTTTCAATAATGACGGTTTATCCTTAATATTGAATTTTTATGTGAAGAACCTAATTATTAAAGACACTGGACTTCTTGAACTTATAAGATGTATTTTATGATATCTTATGTAAAAAATTGGGAATTAATGTGTAATAAAGAAAAATGTTATCATAGAAACAAATTATTATATTAATATAATATAATAGTTTTTTTAAAAATGATCATATTAATGTTTTAAATTTTTTATGTTGTTTATGAAAAATTAAATGAATAGTGAAAAATTGACAGTAATGATATATTAACAAAAGATATATAATTGATATATTAAAAAGAAAAAAATATATAATGTTGAAAATTCGGATAATATATTGCCTAAAATTTTATCTCTTTTCCATTTATGAATATAATTTTACCAAATAAATTAAAATTTAACCCTTTAAGACTAAAAAAGATATTACCATGCTTAAGGATAAAATAGGTTAACCTAGTGGTTATTCCGAAATGTAATGTTAAAAATGACACAAAAACCAATGAAATTTAATTTTTTGATGTTATTTCAAACCCATAATACATTATATTTTTAATAAATGTCAACTTTTATTCATAGTACATGATAATTACATTATTATAATTTAATTTTTTATGAAATTACAACAGTTTTCCTCCATTTCAATTATAACAGAGAACCACTTATTTATGTTCTTTACACCACTTTGAGGTTTATATATTGGACAAAACCCAAAATATTATATTATAATGAATTATATACACATTATATTGGTTTTATACATCATAAAAGTCAAACCCTAGGATCCTTAAGAGGGGTTGAAAAATATTTCTTTCAATGAAGAGGTAATCACCATAACAAATCACATTCTTTTTTAGTTCTTGTTTACCGACTCTAAATATATTGTATTAATCATAAAATAAAAAATTAATTACTTGAAATATAAATAAATTTTGTTGTTATTATTAAATAACCATTATCCAACCTATTTCTAATCAAATGGGAAGTGAAAGTATCGCTCGTACATATGTACGACTTACTACCTCAATGAAGTGATACAATTATTTTTTCCCCAGAATATGTCATGAATGGTTATTATGATGGGTTTAATTTTTATATTTGATATATTTGAAATAAATATTGTTATTTAATTTTAATTTCATATTTAACTTCTTAACATAATATTTGTTAGGCAACCATAATATCTCTCGAGCGTTCAAGTGGACTACCACCAATATGTATAGATGTGATTTTTTCATTAAAAATTACTGTGGATGGTAATAATGATTTTTTAATTAATAGAAATTAATTATATGATATAATAATTATTATATAGAGGTTAATTATTATTTACCTTTCTTTTAACCCATCTTTCTAAAAGGGAAAACATCAATCATGCGTAGGTATGACCTACATCTCCATTAATGTTGTAATTAATTTTTCTATAACAATGTTTTATGAATAATTATAAATATGAATATAAAAGATATATATATATATATATGATATTTTTATCTTGATTAAAAAAACATTAATAATTGCATTTTTATTAAATTACAAATACTACAATTACCAAACTAAAACATATATTAAAAACGAAGAAGATATCACCTAGAACAATGATTAATAATGAATTGATAATAAAAATGTGATAAATGGTTATAAGTAAATGATATATGGAATGATATATCTTATTATAGTGATGTAATATAATTTTAATAAACTATATTTATTATATAAGATTTTTTAACACTAATGATTTATGTCAGACCTAAGGTAATGGATTTTTATATCACTTTTTTTATGAGATACATGTCATTTAAAAACTTATTACTTTTATATGGTGTATATAATAGAAATGAATTTATTTATAATTATTCATATGAAATTTATAAGTAATTATATATCCATATAACTTAATTTCTTTTATAGTTATTACAATTCAAATTTTAGCGATGTAGTAAGGGTTTTATGTTACTATCTCATTATATGTCGAGTTTTTTTGGATTATATTTACAATGATGAAATATTAAAATTTAACTATTAATAAATAAATAATATTATCATATTTTTATTTCATTAGAATAAATTTTTTCCATTCATTATACCCACCTTAAGTACTTAGTATACTATAAAAAGTTTTTTAAGGATAATTACTTTTATTTATCTCTTGATTCGAGAAAATGTTTTCATCCTTATTCATGTTTTCTAAAAATATTTTTGAGAATATTCTAATATTCCCCTATTATTGTTTAAATTCAATTTTTTCCATGTTTTAAATTTTATAAAATGGTTTTAATGGAATATTATATTTATTTTTTTAACGAAATATTTTTTGACATTTTAAAAATGTGTGAAAATAATGTTTTTATATTTACATTTAAATTATAAGAATAGTTTCTAACCATCATGAATGGTAAATGATTTGAATATTACATTAAAATATTCCATGTATATTTGAAATTTTTTAACATAATATTTGAAAAACATTGGTTTTAATGAAATGATTTCAAAATAAAATTTTTATTTTTTAAAAATATTTTTGTGATGTTTTAAGTAAATGTTTCATCCATTATAACATCATTTGATGCTAATTATAATTAATATGTATATGATATATTGTAACCATAATTGTTCTTGATCTTGGTGTTTTATGATCAAGATGATAATATTTTTTTAAAAAAAATTACATTATTTGGGAAATGATATAATGCGAGGATTTATGATCATATGGAATTTGTGTGAATGATTTATGATTATGTTTTGGTTGGGTCTATTAAAAACATAAATAAATTGGGTTAATATAGAAAAATAATGGGGTAAATATTTTATGAATTAATTAAATATAATGTTTAAAATTTAATTTATAGCCCTATATTTCATGTCCATAAGATTAATCAGGGACCAAGATTTCATGTCCAAGTGATTATGAATGGGCCATGATTTATTTTAATAAATTATTTGTGGACATAGTTTTCATCTCCATAAGTTTATTAAAGTGGTTGACTTTTTTTTCTAATTTCACGAGAGAAAATATTTTTATGAATATATGTTCATAATGTTATAATCATATGTTTTTTTCCAAATTCATACATCTATTATTTAGACTCATGGATCACTTTCTTGAAGTAATTTATTATTAATATCTTATTAACTAAAAATCTATATTCAATAATATAAGATTATGGCTTTTGATATTCATGTTATGGTCTTCAAATTTTAAGCTCATGTTCTTATACCCTTAGGATAATGTTATGTTTAAGTGATAATTGATATTTACCTTGGTTAACCTTACTAAGTATTTGGGATCACCCTTTCTTATGTTTTCTTTTACCCTAGTTATATTTAATGGTATTATATATTATAGTTTTAATATTCATTGTAATTATTAATAACTATGTTGGAAATGATGTACGATATCTTATTAATAATTTGGTTGTGTATCAAATATTTTAAGGATAATATATCTATATGATTATTGGGTAGACTATTATCATATGTATTGAATATTCATCTAATAAGATGTAATATCTTTTGATGGAATTCTTGGGTCACTATAGTCAGTATCAAAGTAAGCATTAGTACACCATTGGAAATTAGGATGAGAAATCATTCATAAGAACCATGGGAATATTTCAATGTTTCATATATCATCCTACTGTTAAGGAAATGATCATAAATAGCCTTGGTTAAAACAAAGGTTTCATATATTTAAAAATAATATTTCTTTATTTGGACATAAAATAAATAATTTTTCATTAGTATGTGGTTTTCCACAATTGTGATCATTTATTTAACAATGAATTTTGGTTTTATTTATTTTTTGGAATGTAACTCTATGACCCATGAATCCTGGACATGGGGAATTATGTTAATAAAATATCATTATCACAAGGGATCAATGCCAAAAATACAGATCAATTTAGTAACATTAGATGTACCAGATATAGATATATGTTTTACATAATAGTATGAAATGGAAAACAAAAAAATCGTGTCTCCTTTTAACACACACATTTCCCTTATCTTATCCCTTGAAGTTATTTATTATATAGTTCTTCACATCCTAGAAATAATTAAACATAGAAAGGGGTGAGATTAGATGGTCAGTAAGTATAAAAATATAGCAAAAACATTCATAAATAGCCATAAACATTAAAGGTAATGTATATGAATAAAACTGAAGTCTTTTAAATATATACCTTATCATAATATGGAAAATATAAATCAAATCTTGTAATTTACAGATTCACATGGATATTCTACTATTCTAATAATCACATGTAGTATCAATAGAAAATTTCATAATGATGGAATTAATAATACTGGACATCATGACCAAAAATTCAAGGCCTCGTGCCAAGACCCTAATTATAAATTACTTCATGGACATGTTCCAAGACACTAGTTTGTATAATGAGACAAACTGATGCATCTATGAGCTATACCAAGATCCACCCATCACATACTAAGTCCAATACATTCCTCATATGAAAAGGGAGAAACATTGTATAAACATTCGTATTAAATCTGGAATAAAATATATAAATACATTGAACATAAAAATTGGTGGGTATAAATAATAGCACATCCACATAAAAACATATCAAAACTCATTCAATATTGTATGGAGGATTTTATTACAATAAATCAACCTCAAAAAAATATCTTGTAAATGATGTTAAAAATTATTAGTAAAACGCTTTGACAGAAATATCCATTTTTCATGAATTCATTTGAATGTATTAAAATTTATAAAGGAAGAAATTGAAAAGTGATTTTTTAATCAATGTGCCCCATAATACTTTGAAACTATTGAATGTAATTAACATTTTAAAACTATTATTTCCATATAAATAAATCTTTTAAATCATTTTTAAAACATAGACAATAACAAATGATTTAGAAAACAAAAATCATTAAAAATATTATACTGATGATATAGTTAAAAGACCCTTTCATAAAACCAGAAAATAATGCCTTTTATTACATTTTTTTAAGCCATGTACATGGATGATAAAGACCTCCTAGTAAGTACATACATAGAAATAATATCATATAATAATTTGATTGAGGAATTTACCCTTTACTTGTACTTTCCTTTGGTCGAGGGTAAATTTAACCACCTGTACAATGACCATAGTATATTATTAAATTATAACAGAACCCTATAAATATTTACGATAACATACATGATTCTTTTATGGATATATACTAACGATTTCATAATAAATTCTATGTAAAAATAACCTTTCATTTAATAATCACATTCTTTATCATACACGTTTTAACTTATAATTATTAATTGTATAACTTATATTATATTTTTATTGAATATATAATACAAAAAATTATTTATTTATAATTTATATTTAGAATATAAATATGTTTTATATATATATATATATATATATGAAATTCAATACACTGTTTATAGAGATGGTAGGCCGTACATATGCATAATTGTCGTTTCAGTTTTCATATCGTTTTGAATAGATGTAAGTGAATGAGATATATGTAAATACATATACATATATATCTCTATATATCTATATAGTTCAATTAAAATTACTATGTCACATATTTTATACATATTAATAATATAGGTTGTTATAATCGTCATTGAATGGTGAATGTTGAAATGAATCTCATCGCGTTGTGGAGACAGTAAGCTGTACGTATGCATGGGCGACAATATAATTATATTGATGGTGAAGCATAATTTAATTGGATGGAATATTTTATATAAAAAATCCATAACATATTCTATTTATTATTTACATAAATTATACTCATTATTATACCTATCAAAATAATTAATCGTTGAATAACAAACTACACCACGACCTGGAGATGGTAAGCCGTAAGTACGCACGTATGGTGACATTGTCATTCAAAGGATATATTGAATAATGAATACGGTTTTCTATATTTATAATAACATTTCAATTTTTAGAAGGTAATGGTATTTTTAATAAGGAAAAATCAATGAATGTGGAAGTGGAAGAAGAAAATAACTTTGATATATGTGATAAAATAATTATCTCTTTCTCAGATTCTTCCTTTTTGTTTAAACAAAACAGCTCCTTAGTTTGAATTTCTGATAAAATTAGGGACTATAGGTTCATGTTAATGTATTTGGGAGGATATATGATATGGGTTGGACTGAGCCAAATGGCATCGGTGGTGATATTTTCAGAGAAGGGGAAGTACCCTTATAGATGCGAGGTTAGAATCACTTTAGAAAAATCTTGAAATATAATTTTATTATAAAATAGTTTTCGTTTTCTAATATCTCAAAATTGATATATTTGTATGGTATGGTAGGGATGGTTTTAAAACCAGTAAACTAATAGGTTATATACAAGTTTAGCTCACCATATTAACATTATCATTTTGATTTAACTCTTAGATAAATAGTTTTACTTTTTCCATGACTTCTTGTATTATTATACTATATAGTTAATAATCATACGATAAATTGTCAAGAGAACATGAAGTTGTTAATTAATGAAATATATATCATTATATATGTCCTTTGTATGATCCTTATATTTTTAATATTATGATAAAATATAATAAATTATTATTTTTTTAAAAATCTAATTTTTTTCAATTTTTACACAATTTTTTATTTGGTTTTTGTGAACATCTTAAAAATATGATTTCATCTAGGAAATACATTTAATTTAATATAAAATGTCATATTGACATATAAATTTTATTAAGTCATCAAAAGTATCAATTTTTATTTATTGTAATATTTATAATATCATTTATTTTAATCATTCATTAAAAAGGTAATTATTGTATCATCATTATGTCATTAATAAATTTGATTATTTTATGTATAAAAATTATAAATAAAATACATTGATTTAGGGATTAATATTATATTTATAAGGAATATTTATAGTCTAATTTATCTTATGTATAATCTGATATTAATAATGTTTATGTTATTAAAATCTGAATCTAACACTTTTAGCTCTTCTTTAAAAAAACATAATAAATGATGTAATCAAATCCATGTGGATCAAAAAAATATTATTTTTACCCTAAGTTAACTTTTTGTCGGAATACACTAAAAAATATAATTAAGAAATTTGTTGGGGTAATTTTAATATTATTTTTACCTTTAATTACCTTATTTACTTTTAACCGTGGTAAATAAAAATTCATAAGTTACTATTCACCAAAAATTATTTTCATCCTATTGAACCACATTTAACTTACTGATATCAATCGAATCTCTCAAAATTTTTAAATTCCATTCACAGAAGCGGTAAAATTACTTTTTATGTAAATTTTCAATGATTCTTATATGTTTGGTAAATGTGACAAGAAGGTGGGTAAAAAGACGTTAAAAAGGTTTCATAAATTTTTATGTCTCTAATATTATTATAAAATAACTCTAATTAATTTTGTTGTACAAATATATATTATATATATATATATATTTAATTTAATATAAATTTTTAATTAAATATAATTACTTAAATGAACATGTTGTTTTTATATACTATGCAGTATTCCCCACTTTTCACAAAAATTGAATGTTTTAAAAAAAATACCAAAAATTAACCCTAAGTTAATTTTGATATTATGAATTAAAATAATGAAGTCCATTTTACAAATTCAATTTTTAGGAGTGTAAAAAAATTAGTTTTATTATTGTTCAAAAAAGGACATAAAGAGGAGTTCTTTTAAGAAAATAGCTTTTCTAAATATATCGATATTTTAAAAAAATACATTTCTTTATAAATATACATTATTTATATGAAAATATTACAAATAAAAACTAAAATTATTATGATACCATTAATATTAAAATATTTAATTGGAAAAAATATATAGATTAAATAATTATAATACTAATGTTTTGATTCATAGAAACTCAATCTTGAATATGACACCATCCAAGTCAGTGTTGCTTGCAATATAAGCTATTAAATTACATTAAGGTGATAACTTATTATAAAATCACGGGGTGTTAAATTATCCCCTACTTATATAAATTATGTCATCATAATTTGAAATTATTTTTCGAAAATAAAATATTCAAATAGAAAACAACTTTGTGGAAAACCCACATCTGAAATACAGTTCATAAAATGAAGTCTTAATAAGAGTGAATGTGAAATGAAAAAGTCACCACTGAATTATGATTTATAATATGTGTATATTGTTCGAAATAAGAGACACATAATTAGTGGAAAACCATAAATATTTAGAGAGAGTGATTGAGATCATCAATCAAAGACTAGTGAATAATAGATGTAAAATTTAGGGCCCCAATTATGGTAATTTATGATTATTTAAGATTCATTTGTTCAACAAAACATAAAGTGTTAAGATAACACATTTTTTAGACTTATTTTAAAGAGGAGGGATTGATTTACTATCAAGATAATAAATGATGAAAACACACTTGATTTCCTCTTAATCTGATCACTTGTTTGTGCATCGATCTATTTTAACATCATTCCCTACAAAGGGAAATGAATGTTCAAAGGAAAAGATTAATTTAAACGTGAAGTGCATTTGATAAATGATAAGGTCCAATATTATTCCTTTAATTCAATAAAGGATTATTTAAAACCAAAAGGTTGGATCAATGTATCGAGAGAATTATACTTTAATCTCATACAAAAAAATCAAGTGTTGAAAATACTCAATTCAAACCATTAGACATATCCAAAATACTTGTGCCCAAACTAACAACCATATATTTTTTAAGGAAGGACAACATAACATAATGAAGATAAACATGTGAGTACCATTATCATGTATTTTTTTTAAACATTGTAACAACCTTATTTTCCATAAAACCTTATTTTAATATGTATGTACATTTATATTCCTTCTATAAAATACAAAATACTAGATATACTCCTTAAATCCATAAATGTTGTAAACTCCAACAATAATGGAATAAACAAATTATTAATTATTTCCATGGATGAAAATAATATCCATTATAATTTATCAAAATCCATTATCTCTTATTCCAAATTCATTGTCTCTGTTGTAAAAACATATTAATGGTTATATTTCCCCCATGCATATATTTTTCAAAGAAATTTAACTTGAAACTATGTCACATTAATTGGTACCACAAAATCTCAAATCCTTAATGAAATAGTATATTATTACGATCATTAATTATTTCTAGAATTCATAAAATCAATACATTTTGATACAAAACTAAAATGACATAATCAATTAATAACAAAATTTTAACGCCCCGACCCTAGTTACCCATAGTCGGTGCTTTATTACATTACATTGGAATGATCACAAGAAAGATAAAATCTCGAAAGACCGATTGGTTTAGTAGCCTTGGAAACAGTAGATATATTCATAAATTTTTACATTACATCACAATGTGAAAAAATACTACAACAACATAGTCTCCATATTCCACACTCATATCCCGACATACTATCCAAGCAGGTCATTCATAACATACTTCTTCACATCCTGGGAAAAATAAAACATAGAAAAGGGGTGAGCTCAAATGCCCAGTAAGGATAAAAATATAGCGGAAACTTTCAAAAATAAGCATAAACATTTAAGGCAATGTATAACTAAAACAAAAGCCTTTTAAACATGAACTTCAACATAGTATGGCAAAATAAAAATTAAATAATTTCATTTACTTATTCACATGGATATTCTATTAATCGAATAATCACATGCAATATCAATAACCACTTTCATAATGATGGAATGCATAATGCCAGACGATCATAACCACATAGCCAAGGCCTCGTGCCAATACTACAAATAATATTTTTCCAAGGCCTTGTGCCAAGACACTAGTTTGTCTCATGAGACCTACTGATGCAATTTTTTAGAAGATACTTACGTTTAAAATTGCTATAATACACTCTAGTGTATTTCAGAAAAAAAAATTATGCAATCTTCTGAAAACAAAATAACTAATTTTGAGACTGCTCGACTAATTATAGGCCATGATGGGTCCACTCCCAATCCCTTCCTTTCTACCAAATTCGAGAGTCAGGTTTTCTAAAAACATTTTTAATCTTGCATTAAATACGTATACATTTGCACTAGGTTTTCATGTATTTGAGAAAATATCTCCTTTTTGAAATCATTTAAAAATCACATATTTATAAAATAAAACATTATCTTTGAAAATATTCTTATAATATTTTAAGGTAAGCTTAAAATATTTTATAATGGCAGAAAATAATAGCACCTGCCGTATAAGATAGAAAAAACATTCTTACCTTAGTTCTGTCAAAAAGGTTAAAAAGCACCTTGTTTGGAAAACGACGGAAATATTACTTTATAAAACTCTTATAAAAAGTCAAAAAATGGTATAAATGATTTTAACCCATATTCATTTAAATTGTAAAAATGTTTTGAAATACATTTTTAAGAAATATGGATGTGGATGATAAAGAGATCCCAGTAGATTATTACGTATAAACAACCTCGGATAATGAAGAGATTGTGAAATAAACCCTTACCATGTAATTTTCCATGGTTGGGGTAGGATAAACTCATTTATAATGGTGAAATAATTGTTATTAAATTATACAAGAATCATATATATTAATATGATATCATATATGATCTTTTAACATTGATTTGTTAATAATATCTTTGAGTTATCGTCGTTTCGGGCGTTAACTTACTCGTTTTCTTTAATATGTTTTGTTACATAATCTGTGTTTGTAATGGATAGGTTTTATCCTATTCATATCCAGAATGAAATCAAGTCCTTAAACATCATTCTTAAATCATCAAATGATAATTATAAATTAATGGATACGATGGAGAATGAATCTCATCGCGTTCGTGGAGACGGTAGTCCGTACGTACGCACGAGCGAAAATATCATTCTTTTGATATTAAAATAATATATAAATGGATGGTATATCATATATACAGAATCATTAACATGTTATATTTATTATTTAAATGAGTTACACATCATTATTATACCCATCCAAATAATAATATATTGAATAACAATTACACCACGACGTGGAGACGGTAATCCGTACGTACGCACGTATGGTGACATGTTATTCAAAGGGTGGATAGAATACTGAATATGGTTGTACCATATTTATAATAACATCACAGTATATATAAGATACTGGAGTTATTATTTTATAATTTTAATAACAAAGAAAGAAGAAGTGGAAGAAGAAAGGAACTTGGAAAGGGGTGGTGAAAACATTACCTCTTCTTCGGGTTCTTCCTTTTGGTTTGATCAAAAGGGATCCTTAGGTTGGATTTAGTATCAAACAAAGGACTCTATGATGTAGTGAGGGAAGTTGGGAGAGTATTTGGGAAGATTTTGGCTGAACCAAAATGCTTTCAAGGTGTGACGAAATGAGAAGGAGGAGTTCCCTTTTATAAGAGGGGTGAGGGGTACCTTTGGAAAAGCTAGAAATATTAATTTATAATAAATTCATATACGGTTTCTAATGGATAAAAAGTTGATTATTCAAAGGTTAAGGTGGGTATAGGTCTAAAACCACTCATCCAATATAATTTAGACTGGTTTGGGTACTTATATTAACCTTATCTTTAAGTATTAACTCTAGGTTAATCAGTTTCACTTTTACAATGTCTCTTTGTATTTTTTATATTTTATGGTTAATAAACTTACTATATACATACAAGCGACCCCCAAGTGGTCAATTAATGATACACCTATCATGATATAAGTCTCTTGGCCGAACCATAGATTTTTAGGAATTTAATATCAATTAATAATATAATATTTGTTTTAAAAAGTCTTTTATGTCAATTTTGACAATATTCAATAGTTGATTTTTGTGAAACTCATAACACAATGATTACTTCGAAAAAATTTAATTAAATAAATCCTAATATGTCATATTATCCTAGAAAATTATTTTAATTCATTAAAAGTCTCAAATAATATTTATTTGGGTATTTATAATATCAATTATTTTAATTTATCACTGTTATGGTAATTACTGCATCATCATTGTGTCATAAATAAATTAACATTTGTAATCTCTAAAAATTATAAATAAAATATAATTATGTAGAAAATCGTTTTATATTTATATTTAATATTTATAGTCAATAATCCAACATATATAACCCTATATAATAATTGTTTTTCTAATAGATATATGCTTGTGTCATTTTTGTATTCATTTTAACTTAATTAAAATTAAGTGTCCCTATCAACTACAAGTGGTTCCATGGGGTCCCAAAATCGACCCAAAGATTACTATGGTCGCACATGTATCAACCAATGAGTCTAGGAAACTTTTTAGGGTAATTTAGTATTATTATAATAATATTTTTTAACCCTTATTTACCGGATTTACCTTTTAACCATGGTTAATAAAATATTTACCGAAGTAATTATTCAAAATGTCTAAAAATAAAAGTTATCTATTTACACAATTTGAACATCCTGATTCCAAATATGGAATCCATTTTTCCAAATTTAACACACATAAGTGGCAGAAATTAATTTAATATTAATTCCCGTTGTTAAAACAAAAAGCGTGTTTTTAAGAGATAATAACTATCAAAAGATTGACACTTGTTTATGTCCGGTTTATTTGTAAAATTATGTCCAATGACCAAAATTATATTTAATGGTAAAAATATATTCTATATATACTTTAAAACCACTCAAATTCATAATTTATCACTATTAATTGTTTTGATTAAAAAATTTGTTTTTAATTAAAATTTAGTAATTTTCACTATTCATCAAAATATTAAAGTTATCCGAAAAGTACCAAAATTTCACCTTAGGCTAAATTGGATATTCCGAATCCAAAAATGAAATCCATTTTGAAATATAAAATATATATAATTTCAAAAATTAGGTATTACTATTCATAATGGCTAGTTTGATTGGTTGTGGTGTGTGTTAGAACTCGAAGTTGCGTACAACACACGCTACTGTATTATTCAAAGGAAAGCGTACCGTGGAAGCTTGGGATGTTTCATTTTAAAAATTTTGATGTCCCTATTTAGTCAAAAAGTTTAAAATATATTATTTAAAAAGGGATCACTATTAAAAGTTGGTAAAAGTGCAATACTGAAAATGAATTTGTTCTTACATTATGTCTAAGAAACTCATAATATGGATTCTAAAATTATAAGGATTATATAAAGTTTAAAATTTAGTTAATACTATTCATAACCTCTTTTTAACATCTTTTTTGGTAAGTCATGGTGTGCTTGAACTCGGTGTTGCGTGTAGTGCAAGTTATTGTATTGTTTTGATGAAATAACACACTATAAAATCTTGGGGTGTTACATTCTCCCCTCCTTCAATAAATTGCATCCTCGCAATTTGAAATTGTTCTTCGAAAATAAAAGGTTGAAAATAAAAAATTTCTTTGTGGGAAAACCCACATCGGAAATTGGGTTACTAAAATTTAGTCTTAATATGAGGAAAATAGAAATGAATGGGTCACCACCAAATTATGATCTCGATTAGGAGAACATTGGTGGAAATTAGAGACATATAATTGGAGGAAAAACATAAATATTTATAGGTAGTGATTGAGGTCATCAATCACAACCAAGTTTAAAATTGAGGTCCTTAAATTCATCAATCTACGATGATTTAAAATACCATCGATTCAACAAAACATAAGGTATTAGGATAACACATTTTTGACATTTCAAAATATCTTAGTTGAAATCCCACATCGAAAAATGAATTAATGAGGCCTCTATTTAAAATAAATAGTGGAAAGTATGAAGATTACCAAAAATAACACATACTAGAGTTCCATGTAGGAAAATATGGATATGGAAGAGAAATATAACCATCAATTATCTGATGGAGAGTGGTAGAGAACATGGCTATGAAAAGGCCAACAATCCCAAAGCCATAAATTAGTGATGATTTAAGGTACCATCTAGGACAACATTTTTGATCTAAGTTCCTTTTATTAATGTTGAGGAATTTATTTATGATATTGGCTAAGATCATAAGGAGATATACTTTATAATTAGAGTTTTATCCATTAATAAATTTCTACCACAAACTCATCTTGCACTCGTAAAACAAATTCTATTTATACTATTCGTACATGGTTCCAAAATAAACGAATTTATAATTTATCTACCATATCTTTTTAAAAAAAACTACATTATTTAATCCAGGACATCTCGTGGGCCAGTGGTAGGTGATACACCCTTGTCTCCCTTCGGTTGCAGGTTCAAGTCTCGCGGCCTTGTCGGTCGCGATGGGTTGCCGCTCGACCTCTGTGTTGTCCTTTTATGGAAATAAAAAATTAATCTCAAACTAGAATTTATCCAAAATACTTCTGTCCAAACTCACAGTCCAATATTTATAAGGAAGGTAAAATTAATGTAGATACTTTTTACCCCGTAATAGCATATGAATACCTTCATCATGTATTCTTTTAAAACACTGAAACATCCTGAATTACCATAATACTTATTGATTACATTCATGATCCCTTATTCCATATAGAATGCTGGATATACTTCATCAATCCAAAAATGTTTTAAACCCCAATAATGATGGAATATAAAAATCATTAATCAGCTTCAAGGAATTCAAGAATATCCAATATATTTTATCCAAATCAATCATGTATTATTCTAAAATCACTACCTCGGTATCAGAACCATATTATGGTTTATCATTCACTAAACCATATATTTTCCAAAAATTTAACCTGCTATTGAGTCACTTTTCTTTGTTCCACAGAATCTCAAGTCCATAATGAAATAGTACAGTAATACAATCCTTATATACTCCATAATTATTATAACAAGTACATTGTTGATACAACACTCAAATGACATAATCAACATAAGAACTCTAATCATTCCTCTTCATCTGTGGTAGTATCATAACATGATTATTATCCAATAGCATCATTTTCGGCATAGTCTAATGACTAGGACATAGGTTTGCGTAGTGTCCAAACTCCTTGCAAATGAAGCATTGTACATTTGAAACCATTTTCTTACCCTTGCAGTCATGTACTTTGTACCCATTTACTCCTCACTTATAAAAAACTCATATTCCTTTCAGACAAGTTCCAGGGTGTTTTTTCCCACAGTTATCACATATGGGAAAATTTTTATTTTCCCTCTTCCCTTTATCCATCGTTTTCTCTTCCATCTTTTTCTTCTCTTGCTTTCCTTCAAAGCCATAGGACTCAGTAAAATATTTACTTATCTTATCAACACATGATATTATTTCTTCATATGATGATAATACATGGGAGACTATTTATCTTATAAATTCTTGCTTAAGACCATGAAAGATATGATCCTTCTTTCTCTTTGGATCATGTGCATTGTTGGAGTTCTCATTCCTTCTACTGGGCGCCATTTCTAAACAATGGCATACACTAGATTATTTTATGAATAACAATACCTAATCCCAAACTTGTATGACACATAACATAAATTAAATAGTTTTTGGATATAATCCATAATCATAAAAATTTCTCCTTTGAGGAAGTAAATCCACATAAACCCTTTATAATGGTTTGTAAATAAAATGAGAATTATCCTAATCATATCCCCCGGAGTGTCGTAATCAAGAGTGCTGGAAGGACCGTTGTCGTGCACCAGTTCCCGTTCGAGTCTAGCTCAAAGCGGTGTTTTCAAGTTTTACCCCTAGGTATATCTGTGCTAGAGCAGCCTCTACCAGCTCATATCCAGACATGGATGTATTGCTCGGAAAACTCACAAAATCTCTACAATACCAAAATTCTAGGAAGTTCTTCTATACTAATCCTCAAAGTTCATCTTAGGTCTACGTGCTCTAATCAGAGTTTATCTAAATATAGCTTCCAAGGATTGTACTAAACTTCCTCTGATGCCAACTGTAACGCCCCGACCCTAGTTACCTAGAGTCGGTGCATTATTACATTACATTGGCATGATCACAATAAAGAGCATATCTCTAAAGACTGATTGGTTTAGTAGCCTTGGAAACACTAGATATATTCATAATGTTTTACATTACATCACAAAGTGAAAAACTACTACAACAACATAGTCTCCATATTCCACACTCATATCCCCACACACTATCCCTGCAAGTCATTCATAACTTACTTCTTCACATCCTGGGAAAAATAAAACATAGAAAAGGGGTGATCTCAAATGCCCAGTAAGGATAACAATATAGCGAAAACTTTCAAAAATAAGCATTAACATTTAAGGAAATTTATAACTAAAACAAAAGCCTTTTAAACTTGAACATCAACATAGTATGGAAAAAGAAAAATGAAATAATTCCATTTAATTATTCACATGGTTATTCTACTAATCAAATAATCACATGCAATATCAATAACCACCTTCATAATGATGGAATGCATAATGCCAGACTATCATAACCACATAGCCAAGGCCTCGTGCCAAGACTACAAATAAGATTTTCCTAAGGCCTTGTACCAAGACACTAGTTTGTCTCATGAGACCAACCGATGCAATTTTTTAGAAGATACTTACGTTTAAAATTGCTAAAATACACTCCAGTGTTTTTCAGAAAAAAAAATATGCAAGCTTCTGAAAACAAAATAACTAATTCTGAGACTGCTCGACTAATTACAGGCCATGATGGGTCCACTCCCAATCCCTTCCTGTCTACCAAAGTTGAGAGTCATGTTTTCTAAAAACATTTTTAAGCTTGCATTAAATACGTATACATTTGCACTGGGTTTTTCATGCATTTGAGAAAAATATCTCTTTTTTGAAATCATTTAAAAATCACATATTTATAAAATAAAACATTTTCTTTGAAAATATTCTTATAATCTTTTAATTTAAGCTTCAAAGATTTTATAATGGTGGAAAATAGCCGCACCCGCCGTATAAGTTGAAAAAACATTCTTACCTTAGTTCTGTCGAAAAGGTTAAAAAGCACCTTGTTCAGAAAACGACGGAAATGTTACTTTATAAAAATCATATAAAAAGTAAAAAAAGGGTATAAATGACATTAAAACATATTCATTTAAATTGTAAAAATGTTTTGAAATACATTTTTAAGAAATATGGATGTGGATGATAAAGAGATCCCAGTAGATTATTACATATAAACAGCCTCGGATAATGAAGAGATTGCGAAATAAACCCTTACGATGTAATTTTCCTTGGTTGGGGTTGGTTAACCTCCTGTATAATGGTGAAATAATTGTTATTAAATTATAAAAGAATCATATATATTAATATGATATCATATATTATCTTTTAACATTGATTTGTTAATAATATCATCGAATTATCGTCATTTCGGGTGTTAACTTACTCGTTTTCTTTTATATGTTTTGTTACATAAGCCATGTTTTTTATGGATAGGTTGTATCTTATTGATATCCAGAATGATATCAAGTCCTTAAACATCATTTTAAATCATCAAATGATAATTATACATTAATGGATATGATGGATAATTAATCTCATCGCGTTCGTGGAGACGGTAGTCCGTACGTACGCACGTGCGACAATATCATTCTTTTGACATTAAAATAATATATAAATGGATGGTATATAATATATACAGAATCATTAACATGTTATATTTATTATTTAAATGAGTTACACATCATTATTATACCCATCCAAATAATAATATATTGAATAACAAGTACACCACGACGTGGAGACGGTAATCCGTACGTACGCACGTATGGTGACATGTTATTCAAAGTGTGGATAGAATACTGAATATGGTTGTAACATATTTATAATAACATCACAGTATATATAAGATACTGGATTTATTATTTTAGAATGGTAATAACAAAGAAAGAAGAAGTGGAAGAAGAAAGGAATTTGAAAAGGGGTTTTGAAAACATTACCTCTTCTTCGGGTTCTTCCTTTTGATTTGATCAAAAGGGATACATAGGTTGGCTTTCTGATCAAACTAAGGCCTCTAGTTTGTAGTGAGGGAAGTTGGGAGAGTATTTGGGCAGATTTTGGCCGAGCCAAAATGCTTTCAAGGTGTGAAGAAATGAGAAGGAGGAGTGCCCTTTTATAAGAGGGGTGAGGGGTACCTTTGGAAAAGATTGAAATATTAATTTATAATAAATTAATATTCGGTTTATAATGTCTAAAAAGTTTATTATTCAAAAGTTAAGGTGGGTATAGGTCTAAAACCACTCAAACAATAGAATTTATACAGCTTTGGGTACTTATATTAACCTTATCTTTAAGTATTAACTCTAAGTTAATTAGTTTCACTTTTACAATGTCTCTTTGTATTTTTATATTTTATTGTTAATAAACATACTATATACATCCAAGAGACCCCTAAGTGATCCATTAATGATACACCTATCGTGATATAAGTCTCTTGGCCGAACCTTAGATTTTTCGGAATTTAATATCAATTAATAATATAATATTTGTTTTAAACATTCTTTTATGACAATTTTGACACTATTCAATAGTTGATTTTTGTGAAACTCATAACAGAATGATTACTTCAAAAAAAATTAATTAAATAAATCCTAATATGTCATATTATCCAATAAAATTATTTTAAATCATTAAAAGTCTCAAATCATATTTATTTGGGTATTTATAATATCAATTATTTTAATTTGTTACTATTATGGTAATTACTGCATCATCATTGGGTCATAAATAAATTAACTTCTCTAATCTCTAAAAATTATAAATAAAATATACTTATGTAGGAAATCTTTTTATCTTTCTAATGAATATTTATATTCAAAAATCCAACATATATAACCCTATGTAAATTTTTTTTTCTAAACGATATATCCTTGTGTCATTTTTGTATTCATTTTAACTTAATTAAAATTAAGTGTCCCTATCAACTACAAGTGGTTACATGGGGTCCCAAAATAGACCCAAAGATGAATATGGTCGACCATGTATCAACCAATGAGTCTAGGACACTTTTTATGGTATTTTTTTATTATTATAATATTATTTTTTAACCCTTATTTACCGGATTTACCCTTTAACCATGGTAAGTAAAATATTTACCGACGTAATTATTCAAAATGTCTAAAAATAAAAGTTACCTATTTACACAATTTAAACATCCTGATTCCAAATATGGAATCAATTTTTCCAAATTCAACACACAGAAGTGGCAGAAATTAATTTAAAATTAATTCCCGTTGTTAAAACAAAAAGCGTGTTTTTAAGAGATAATAACTATCAAAAGATTGACACTTGTTTATGTCCGGTTTAATTGTAAAATTATGTCCAATGACCAACATTATATTAAATGGTAAAAATATATTCTAAATATATACTTTAAAACCACTCAAATTCATAATTTATCACTACTAATTATTTTTATTAAAAAAGTTGTTTTTAATTAAAATTTAGTAATTTTCACTATTCATCAAAATATTAAAGTTATCCGAAAAGTACCAAAATTTCACCTTAGGATAAATTAGATATTCTGAATCCAAAAATGAAATCCATTTTGAAATATAAAATATATATAATTTCAAAAAGTAGGTATTACTATTCATAACGGCTAGTTTGATTGGTTGTGGTGTGTGTTAGAACTTGAAGTTGCGTACAACACGCGCTATTGTATTATTCAAAGGAAAGCGTACCGTGGAAGCTTGGGATGTTTCATTTTAAATTTTTTGATGGCCCTATTTAGTCAAAAAGTTTTAAATATTGTATTTAAAAAGGGATCACTATTAAAAGTTGGTAAATGTGCAATCCTAAAAATGAATTTGTTCTTAAATTATGTCTAAGAAACTAATAATATGGATTCTAAAATTATAAGGATTATATAAAGTTTTAAATTTAGTTAATAATATTCATAACCTCTTTTTAACGGCTTATTTGGTAAGTCATGGTGTGCTTGAACTTGGTGTTGCGTGTAGTGCAAGTTATTGTATTATTTTGATGAAATAACACACTATGAAATCTTGTGGTGTTACAAAAATAAGTACAATAATCATTACTCTGCATCTACGGTAGTATCATAACATGATTATTATCCAATAACATCATTTGGGGAATACATTTATGGTTTATACATTGAATCACGTAGTGTCCCAAGTCCTTTATGAGGAATAATTGTACATTTGAAACCATTTTCGTACCCTTGTAGTCAAGAACATGGTGTCCTTTTTCTCCACACTTATAACATAATCCTTTTGACTTTAACCATTTATAATTGTTATTATTTCAACAGTTACAACATGTTGGAAATTCCTTATTTCTCTTCTTCCCTTTATCCTTATTTTTTCCAACCTATTCTTTTTTTGATTCCCTTCAAGTCCATAAGACTGAGAGAATTATTTAGATATCATATTAAAGCACGATACTATTTCTTCATATGATGGAGATACGTGGAAGACTACTTCTCTTTTAAAAGTTCGACTAAGACAATGAATGATGTGATATTTCATACTATTTTAGATCATGCATATTGCTGGACAACACATTTTTACTACTGGGTGGCATTTATAAATGACAACCCACACCAGGTTAGATCATATAATAATTTATAATCCATAAATTATACAAGTTTTCAGTATTAATTAAATATTTACAAACATCGAGTCTCATAATCATAACATTGGTTTCATTTTCGACATATTTAATCATTAATACATCATAATGGTTTTTAATGAAAATATTATTCTCCTAAGAATATCCCCCAAGAGTTTCAAACTAGGTGCAAGGTAAGGCACATTGTCTTGTACGGATACCATAGGTCCAGCCTGAAAATGCTTATCATAGTTCTCACTTTTAGGTATATCTCTTCTAGTACCACATCCAAATTTAGTATCCATACATGGATGTACTGATTGCAAAAACCACATAATATCAATATTACAAAAAAATTGACGATCTTATACACTAATCCTCATATTTTATCTTATGGTAATGTTCTCTAATCGGATTGTTTCAAAATCTATTTTCCTAGGATTGTACTATACTAACACCTATACCAACAATAATGCTCCAAACCTAGAATCATAGATCCGGTGAATTATTTTAACACATTTTCCTAGTCACAATGGATCAAATATCGGATGACTGATAAGTCTAGAATCATAGGATGTACAAGATACATACATAAGCTAAACATTAAATTATGAAATGAAAAACAACAAAATTTTTCCTCCTTTTAACACACATATAACCCTTATCTTAACCCTACATCTAAGTCATTATATACTTCTTTACATCCTGGGAAAAATAAAACATAGAAAGGGTTGAGATTAGATTCTTACTAAGGATAACAATATAGCGGAAACATACATAAATACACATAAATTTTTAAGCAAATGTATAAGACTAAAATATAATTCTTATAAACATAATATTCATAATAATATGGAAAATATAAGTCAATTAATTCCATTTACTTATACATATGGATATTCTACTAGTCGAATAATCACATGTAATATCAATAACTAATTTTATAATGATGGAATGCATAATTCCATATATATTCACCAAAATTTCAAGGTCTCATGACAAGGCACAAAATATAATTTTTTTCTAGGCCTTGTACCAAGACACTAGTTGTCTCACGAGACCTACCGATTCATCGAGGTGCTATAGCGGACTCCACCTGTTACTTACTAAGTCTAATGAATTCCTTATTTTAAATGGGTCAAACATAACACAATCATATTTATTAAACTCAGTATAATAAATTTCAATAATTTAACCATAAACCATGTTGGGTATAAATAATACCACATACATAGTCAAAATTATCATAACTTAGTCAATGCATTATGGAAGATTTTATTACAATAAATCAAACTCAATCAATAAAAGATGATAAAAATGATTAGTAATACACTTTGATTGAAATATCCATTTTTCATGAAATCCTTTAAAATTTTCAAAAATTTTAAAGGAATTCATTTAAATGTGATTTTTTAATAAAATATTTTTCATACATCTTTGAATCTTTAGAATATAATTAACATTTTCATACAACAATTTCTATATAAATAAATCCATAAAATTATATTGAAAATATGGACATTATTTTAAGAGATTTCATAAAGTAAATATTTAAAACATTTAAACTTATGATATAGTTACTTATACCCTTCCATAAAACCATAAAAGATTCATTTCGATAAAATTTATAAATCATGGACATTGTTGATAAAGACATCCCAGTATATTCTTACACATAAACAATCTCGAATAATATGAGATTGAAAAATTAACCCTTACCTTGTACTTTGGTCGATGGTATATTTACCCTCTTGTATAATGACCATAGTATTTTAATAAAATATTAAATAACCATATTCATATTTATGATAACGTACTAGATTTATTTATGTCATTATACAACCCATTTAATAATAATTTCAACGTAAAAAAAATTTCAGGTAATAATATCTTTCATTATTGTATGTGTTTTAACATGTTATTCTTGATCGTATAACTTATATCATGATTTAATTACTTATATAATATAAAAAATTATTTATGAATCATATAGATTCATAATATAAATATGTATACTAGATAGATATATGAAATGTAAATCACCATTTATGGAGACGGTAGGTCATATGTACACCTAAACATCATTTCTGTTTTCATATTGTATCGAACATAATTAAGTGAATGAGATATAGGTATATATATATATATCTAGAATCATTATTATTTCATATATTACATAATTATTAATAATATATATTTTTAAAATCATCATTGAGTGATGAGGGAGGAAATGAATCTCATCACGTCGGGGAGACGGTAGGTCGTACATATACATAAGTGATGATATCATTCTATTGGTGGTGAAATTGTATGTAATTGGATGGTAAATTATTTATACACAATCACTATCATGATATATTTGTTATTTAAATTAGTTGCACTCATTATTATTCCCATCCAAATAATGAATTTTTGAATAACAAACTACACCACGGCGTGGAGATGGTAAGTAATACATACCCACGTATGGAAAATTTGTCATTAATTGTATGGATAGAATAGTGAATATTGTTGAAAAATATTTATAATAACATTTTAGTAGTAATAAGGTACTGGATTTATTATTTTATTATAGAAACAAAAAATAATGCATAATTGGAAGAAGAAAAGAACATTTACCAAGGTGATAAAATAATTACCCCTTATTCGAATGCATCATTTTGATTTGAGAAAAAGGGCTCTATTGATTGTCTTTATGATCAATATAAGAAATCTAGGTTCAAGTGAGTGTATTTGGGAGGATATTTGAGTAGATTTTGGCCAATACCAATGGATTTGGCGGTGTGAATTTGAGATAAGGGAAGGTATCTTTTCATAAGAGAGGTGTGGGTATCTTTAGGAAAAGCTAGAAATATTAATTTTTTATAAACTAGTTTTCGGTTTATAATTTCTAAAAATGAATTTACCTCGTCGATAAGGTGTTGATGGGTATAAAACCTCAAAACTAATAGTTTTTAGACATGTTTAGTCACCATATTAACCTTATCTTTTAGATTTAACTCTTAATTAAATTGATTAACTTTTACGATGTCTTCTTGTATTCATATTCTAGATGGTTAATAAACATACTATAAAAATTCAAGAGAACATCAAGTTTTCAATTAATTAAATATATATAATTATATAACTCATTTGGTCAATACTTATAAATTTATGAATATTATATAATTTAATAAAATAGTATCTGTTTTTAAAACACGTTTAAGTCAATTTTGACACAAGTTTTTATTTGGTTTTTGTGAAAGTTATAACAATATTAATTCCCTAAAAAAATCATTTACTAAACAATAAAAATTAATATTAACCTAGAAAAAGTGTATATATAATCATAAGTATCAATTTAGGTTTATTTTAATATTTATATAATCAATTATTTTCATCTTTTATTAATAAGGTAATTACTACATTAACATTATCTCATAATTAAATTTAATTATTTAAAGTCTAATAATTCTAAATGAAATACTATGATGTATAAAATATTTGTAGATTTATAATAAATATTTATAGTCTAATTTATCTTATGTATAATCCTATATTAAAAATGTTTTATTTATTAAAATTTGAATTTAACTATTTCAACTCATCTTTAAATAAAATATAATAAATTTCCTAATATTATTTGGGTGGATAAAAAGAATAATATTTTTTTTATAATTTTGATTTCAAATGAAATAAACTTATCAAATATAATTAGGACATGTTTTCATGTAAATTTAGTATTTTTTACCTTTAATTATCTTATTTACTTTAAACTATGTTAAATAAAATTCAAAAGCTATTATTCAATGAAAATTATTTTCATCCTATTGAAGAGAATTTTACTTACTGTTGTCAACCATGTCTCTCAGTTTTTTGAAATTGGATTAAAAGAAGAGGTAAAATTACATTATATGAAAATTTTCAAAAGATCATTGAAGGCGTGTAAATGTTCTTAGAAGGTGGGTAAAAAGACATTAAAATTGTTCGATAATATTTTATATATTAAATCTAATTATAAAATGACTATAGTGACATATAATGTAATAATATTTGTATTTGGTATCAATTTTGATAGTAAAAAAAATTAATTGGAAATAATTATTTAAATGAAAAAGTCAGGTTTTTTTACTATGCAATATTTTACACTAATCATCTAAAATTGAATGTTTTCAGAAAAATAAAAAAAATATACCCTAATCATATTTTGATAATTCAAAATTAAAATGTGATGTCCATTTTAAAAATTCATTTTTTTAGGATCTTAAAAAATTAATTTTATTTAATGTTCACAAAAGGAAGGAAAAAAAGATCTTTTAAGAAAATAGATTTTCTAAATATAAAAATATTTTAACAAAACATTTACATTTCATTATATATATACATTATTTATCGGACGACATTATAAATAACATTTAAAATATATATGTTAGTATTTATATTACAATATTTAATTGTTAAATAATAATATCGTTTCAATAATTATAATACTAATGTGTTGTTTCATGGAAAATAAATCTTATGTAAAACACAAGCCAAGTAAATGTGGCGTGAAATATATGATATTAAATTATAATAAAAAGATAACCTACTATGAAATATCTATGTGTTTCATGGAACATTGAGAAATTATGTAAAAAATGAATGTGATGGAAAATGAAATGATCATACTAATGAGAAAAAAATGGACTAAGTATTGGTATATCATTTGTTATTATTATTATCACTCAACTCTATAAAACTATCTTTGGCTCATAAAACATTCAACATCCAAATGCACTAAAAAGGGAGAAATAAGTTATTGAATCATTTATTCAACAATTACCACCATTCTTCTATTTGAATTTTGATACTCAAGTTACAATGAAAAGGATTAATGTGATTGAAAAGGTATTTTCCATTCTTATGTTCTTAGACCATGTATAATTTGTCCAAAATATAATGACCCAATACTATAAAATGTGAAGATTGTATTTTATAGAAAATATAAAATAAAAAACCAATCTCACAAGGAAATATAATATCACAATACTTAACAACATATTTACTATTTTATTTAAATTAAATTTATGATATAGCTCATGATGAACCTCATAATGAGTTAGCATGTATCACAAACAATAATGACTTTCTTTGATGAATTGCATTACATGAAGGACTCTGATTTATGGAAGAATAATATAGTATTATAAGAAGATATAAAATAGATGTTAAAGTAGTTAATATCATAAGGATAAAATGACATATTAAAATACACTATTTACACAAATATGAAACAAATTCATTTGTTAAAAATTAATTAGAAATGAATATAATGACTAATTGAATATAAAGAGTGTATTTTTATAGAAAATTATTTTTATTCCCAAAAAAATTTTTTCCCTTAATAAATCATATTAATTACAATTATTGAGTGATATTAGTGTAATATATATAAATAATACATTCAATAAAACAATTTTTATATTCTTATAAAAGATTTTATGTGTTTACAAAAAGAAAAAATCTTGTATTACACAAACAAAGCTATATTTTTATACATCTACTTTTACTAGAATTTAATAGAGAACCTATTTTTAATCCAATTTTTAGAATTTATATAAATTTAATATTAACAAACATAATTGTTGATATAAAAAAATCAAAACAAGGTTATAGTGATTATTATTTTTTTATTTTTCTGTGATATTTCATTTTTTCATGAATAGTGAAAAGTAGTGATTCACAATTCATAACTCAATTTTCTTCCATTTTATTTATAACGTCAAATTATAATTTTGATTTTTTTTAAGTTTAATTAGATAAATTTTAAATCAATTAATAAAATTTAGATCATTTTAATAACATTCACTTTTAAACTGAGAACAAGAAATTAGAAAACTTTTGAATGTTTTTACATTCAAAACCTACATTATCATATTGTATGTGGGATGAAATATAAATAAATTTAATAAAATAATATTTTTATAATTTTTAAAAATACATTTCATATTTTTGATCAACAAATTTATAATTTTTAAAATGTTAAACATAATTTTTTACCAAAAATATATGTGAATGTAATTAGAATTAATTACAACGATTAAGGGATAAATTATCTCAACAAAGGACTAAACCACAAACATAATAGCCAAAATAAAATAAAAATCTTGTAACGAAGACATTTTATAGCAATATAAATAACCCATAATCCATTTTATAGAATTTGGTTCGTTATTGGATCCACTTTCCATAGTAAAAACATGGTGGGAATTACCGTTTTAAAAATTTAAATGAATGTCACTCTTCATCAACTATAAAAAGGCACTCACAACTCCATCTTCCTCAAACATTTCACACAACATTTCCTAGAAGAATATCTAACAAAATAATTATAAAAAATTCCTCTTTAAAACTTATAATACTCACTTTTTTATGAATTCTATCCATGTAATTCCATTTGTGAAAATCAAGTTACCTGAATAAGGGGTAACATCATTTCTCAAAATCGTCCTTTTTTTCATTCTCCAACACATCCAATATTTTTATTCTATGATTAAATAATAAACTATTTATAATATATATTTGGATATTCTTTTATATTAACTGTTCTGACTACACTTATGCACACTTCCATATTATTGGTAACCAAAATATTGTTCTTGTGTACGTTAAACTATCGCCTCACGAAACGATGTTTTTCATTTTTCCCATACCAACTTTCATAGTTTTGAATTATGATTGATAGTATATTTATATAATATATATATTATATTTATAATTTTTATATTATTATATAATTCTTATATAACACATTTTTTACTCTTTCAATTTTACTGGAATATAATAACATCATTTGTGGATGTGTGGAGTATTGTCTTCCCAATGCGATGTGATTCGCTAAAGCGCTACAGACAATATAAAATTAATGGTTTTAATAAAACTATTTAACCTATAAAATTAATACAACATTGTGTAATTATAATATATATATATATATAATTTCATTTTCATTCATTTAAACCGTCAATGAAATAAATGTATCATTCATACATAAGTACGACCAACCATCTCCCTAAAAAGTGAATTTCATTTATTAACTCAATCAAGTATGTTTTATAATAAATATATATATACTGAATATATATGATATTTACATAATTTTTTACAATCGTTAAAATATGAAACTATGATCTAATTTATATGAACAACAAATAACAAGTCAAAACATACGAGAAAAACTAGTAAATTAACATCCCGAATAGTTTAAACAATGTATGATTGTAAAAAAATAGGTAATAAGATATTATAACCATAAAATATAGAATATAATAAATATAATTATGTTTTCTTATTAGTTATTGGAATTTCTAAAACCATTATACATGAGGTTAAAGGCCATTCACTCAAAAGAAAATGCATTGTAATTGATTTTTTTTCTCAATTTCATTTTTGGGAGGAATATGACATTTTCATCAATTAATTATTTGTGTGGTGTATTGACATTCCATTTTAAAATATTAAATAAATTAATCATTTATTTTTATTGTATATAATACTCTCAATTAATTTTATTCCTTTACGAGTCTTATGAATCAGTTTTTTCTATGCCGTGTGGGACACTTTGGAATGTTTCAACATTAATTTCCAAAAAAATTATTGTAACGATCTATCAATGTTATTTACATTCATTGAGGTTAAAATTATTTTTGGACTACTAATTTTATATATGTTTTACATACAACATCATTAGAATTTTATATCATGATTCATTAATTATTCATGATAATTTGTGTTTTAATTTTAGATATTTCATCTAAAGGGATTTACACTTAATGTTATCCAAGTGGAATAGAATTTAGTAACCCAATTTAATTTCATTGGGATATATTAATCCTTAATTTTCATTAATATTCTATTATTATCTATGTAATTAAATTCATACAATATATTTTTTAGCTTTTAACTTTTTAATGTGGAATTACATTTGATACACATAGTATTTTCATTGATTGATATTCACATAAATGTTATAGATTTTTAGTGGTTACCAAACCAAATTTTTATTTAGGATATTTTACACAAGAATTTTCATAAAAGGAAATTATTTGACCATTGAAAAAAATAGTTTTATTCTCCTCTTGTTCTACATTAAATTTTTCATTTAATAATACAATTTTCTTCTTTTTTTTAATCATAAGGTTATTTATTTTTTTTAAAGAAAACCTGACATCATTTATTTCATTGTCAGAGAACCTCTTTTCTTTTATAAACCCAACATTTTAAAATGGTTTTAAAAAATGTATTTAGCCTTTCAAAAATGATTTATGAAAGGAATATTAACCCTTTTTATCTTTTTCAAATGTTTTTAAAATAATATTCTTATATATTTCCAAAAAAGGGTTTTCTTATCCCTTTTAAAATGAAAAAATAATGTGTTTTACATCATACAGCATGTACCAATTTACCTAACATCATTTATTCTATGTTTCCTATAAAAGTTTAAAATAATATATTATAAAAAATTGAAAAGTTATTTTCAATGTTAAATGTTTTCAAAATGATTTTTGAAATAAAAAATTTTGTTTTCCTCCATAACATTCTTAAAATATCATTTTATGGTGGTTTCATTCATCGAAAACAAAAGCCTTTATTTTTACTCCTAATGTGATATTTTTTATTAATACCTTACTTATTTTTCCCCAAGATGATTTATGGCTTTTTGAACATGTATATTACTGGAATTTTCCTTTTAGATTTATTTTTTACTCGCCTTAAATTATTCAAGATCATATGACCATTGAAAATTTAATTTACCACAATTATTGATATCATTTATCATGGATATGTTAATTTCTTAAAGCATATACCATTTTTCATATGGTGTTTACTTTTAATGATATTTAATTATTTGGGGAATTATTGATAAATATGTATCTTTAACTAAAAACAGATATTTGATAATAAACATTGTTAAATATAATATTTAATATATAATAATTCTTTATACATGTATGATGTAGGTTTTCCCTAGTTACAAATTTCCCCTTGATACATAGGTAATTTCATTATATGAGTTGTTTCGAATAACTTGGTTGGGTTTTTACATGATATTCCAAACCATATTTTGAAAGGTATTGATGTTAATAGTTATATTTACCTTGGAAAATTTCTGTCCAATTATTAAGAGTTTCCTTAAAAATGATTTTGTTATTATTTACCCATGAGATTTTGAATCAACATATTTATTGATGGATTACATTCTCAGTTTATTGAATATTGGAATGTGTTTTTAGTTTCTTACCATTCTAAATTGATTGTTCCTTATCTATTTATTTAAATGAAATGTGATTCTAGTTATTACAGTGACATTTTGTTCATACACATAGATTATTGACTATATGGAATGTGTGTTCAGTTATATAAATTTCCATAATTTGTGGGCACATTTTTCTTAGTTAATTGATTGCATGGTATTGGTATTTATTTTTTACCATTCCATATAAACTATTCTTATAGACTCAATATTTGTTCTATAGTACTTTACCCTTAGTGAGAATTTGGGATCACCCTTATTATATCTTCTTTTCCACAAAATTCCTTGAAGTGTACTACGAATGATGTAAAATGATGAACTATGTGGAGAAAAGATATTATCCATAAATTAAAATATTGTTTTTTAATTATTATATTCATTTTTAAAGCTTTACTTATGTATATATTGGGTTTAAAAAGACTACTATACTATTTAGTCCATTGGTACATTATTTAATTGTAAGTTGTGCTAATGTAATGGTAGTATACCCCAAACCTAGGCTCCATGGGGTTAGTCTGCCACAATTGGTATTAGATATGGTTACGTAGAAACCATTGGTAATATATTCATGGAAACATAGATTAGATAACATATCTATAAGGTAGATGTTGAGGATATGTATATAATGAAAACATAGTGTTTTGGTTTTGTAGAGATTAAGTGGGAATTCATAGCAATAAATCAGTATGTATATAATACACATGGACGTGGTAATGACATTAATATACCTAGGGGTGACAACTCTGACATGAAGTGTTGGGATTAACTCGAGTGTAACCAAGTACACTACAACGGGCCACACAAACCAATGTCACTACATGCTATGGGAGTACCCTTCCGTTGTGATGTACTTCAAGTTTTTACATGGAACTTCTTTTTTCCCCATCTATGATTGACTCACTTATCATGGTGGTGTGGCATTGATGATCCCATCCTCGATGTATGCTCTTGGTCCCCAGGTTTTTGTTGATATTTTCCACCGTTGTTCATCTATCGAAGTTTTCAACCCTATAGTTGCGGTGAATCCAAATTCCTCGGATGATCATCTATCAGCGATGGGTCATTGCATCAAATATGTGGAGGAATTGTATTTATCCATTGCAGCTTTGATGACTGGCATGTGGCATGGTGATTTGCTGACATCACCTTGTACGGGTGTTGTTGTGAATGCGACTGATGCATTACTGTGGGATCTGCTCCATGATGTTGATAATCTAGGTTCTCACTCCGGTGTGGTGGGGAAACAACTACAAGGTTAATGCCAGTTGAATCTGGTTAATTGGCATTGTTAAAGGACTCATGTCCTAGTATAATTGTTCGTAAAGGTTCATCCACTCTCATTGATTCCAACCCTAGAGTTCTTTCTGAGAGAATTTCAATTGCTAAAAACACTTTGATTGCATGAATTGTTCTTCCTAAATGTGAAAATACCCGGAAACTTGATAAATTGATTTGAAGAATCTCACAATTGTGGGGGTTCTCAAACTAGAAATTTGATTCTCTTGGTCGATGATTTTTTCATTTCCATTTTCTATCTGATGATTTGAAGCATCGACCATAGAGCTTGGGAACCCTATTTCTGAAACCACGTTGGATTCATTTCTAAGAATGGTATGTTGATTTCAATGTCTCACGTGAATGAAATTCCATTTCTCAGCTCTGGATTCGTCTTCCCGGACTCAATAGGGTCCTCTAGCATCCAAATTTTTTGCATGATATTGGAATGGAAATTGGGACTCTGATTCGTCTTGACAAGGAGACTGAAGTTGTTCATTTTGGTCAGTTTGCAAGGATGTTTGTGGAGGTTAGTCTTATATCCACTTTGATTTACAAGGTATCTTTTTCCACCCTTTCTGAAAAAATTTAATTTGATGTTGAGTATGGAAAAAACGTTTTTTGTAATGAATATATAGATGTTGGACACACTTTTATGTTATGACAGAAGAATGTTTCTTGGGAGGAATGTGGGGTGGGAGTTCATTCAACATCTCTCTGTCATAGATTGGTCTAGGTGCATAACATGACATTGTGAACAGCTCTTTATTATTGTTCATTAAATAGGATAGTTCCCATTGTTGTTGATGTTCCAATTGCTGGGAAATCTAACACAGACTAAGGTAATCAAATTGACGTATCTTCGAAAGAGGATTATAGTGGCCCCTCTAATACTCGGTATGACATGTTTAAAGAGGTTAACCCTGTTGAGGACACCCACATATGGACTCTATGATTGATGAACCCTGATACCAACCTGTATGGTGTATCAAATCAGAATGAAGAACAACAACACATTGGTTTCTAGAAAAAAATATTGAATCTTTTTTAGGTATATAAAATTTCTGAGAAATGGGGAAGCATTTTTTAGGATGAATAATAGAAGGGGGGTACCCCGATACTAGTCTTGGGAAGTAGTCGGAACACGTCTTACAATGATGAAATCTTATGTGGTGAGAAGAATATTACTGATGGAGATTTAACCTCCATCCCATTAAAAAGGAGACTATGTAAGGATTACTCTATTGTTCTTAGAACTGTGTCGACCAAATCTTCATCTAAGGTAGTGGATACAAATATCATGAAAGTCTTAAAAATGGATAAGTCTCAATCTAACTGGGAGTCTGCTGGTGACGCTGTTTTTGGAATTGATATGCCGTACTATGATATTTATAACTCTTCATAGTGGTTGAGGGAATTTCTGTTTGTTTGACCTCGTCTGCCACTCTGATATAATTTTTATTTATTTTTAATATATGGACAAGTGTGTTGCTTTTGGCTAGCCTTGTCTGTTATACAACGGGTCATACTGTGCACATGTATTGACATTCCTATGGGATACACATAATATAATTAAAAGTTTTTAATATAAATAATTATTATGGATTTTAATAGATAATGAAAATTAAATACCTTTTATGAACCATATAAAAAGGAAGCTCCTATGTTAAAATAAAATGGAAAAAGTATTTATGTATTGGGGTTGCATTAAAACCATCGATAAATGGATACATAATAATTAACCATATATAAAAGATTGAATCATATTTATTATGGATATTATATTAATATGATTTTATAGAAGGATAGCTTGTATACCAGGACACAAACCATCAATTCCAGAAAATCCATGGACTTGAACCCATGGCAAATGAATGATAAGGGTTTTATGTATACCACTGGCATATGTAATGTACTATTGAAATTGTCATTGTTTTTATTTAAAATTTTGATGAATATATATTATTGATGAAGTATTATGGTTACTTATAGGGATTATGGATTAATTTCAAAACCATATTAAAATTAGAAAATAGTTAAAGACAAATGTAAAGACTTGTTTTATTGTCATTATGATCAATTAATCATTTATTTTATTACTTCTAGAATCAAATATATATTTAGGATATCAATTTAATAAATTAATTTATGAATTAGAAATTGATATAAGGGAAAGAAAATTATAAATATATGTTTATATTAATATATCAATTAATTAAATTTTATGATTTTCATTGGTAGTAATACAGTAACTCTACATTAAGACAATGATAATAAATTTTTTTCATAATACCACAATTTCTATTAAAGAGATTGTCTTTTAAGTATCACAGATTTATGAAATTGTGACCCTCATCATTATATTGGTCATCCAATAGTTTTTTATTGAGAAACACTATCACTCTCTATAAATATTCATGATTTCCTTAAAAATTCAAATTTTCATATACATTAAATGTTCTTCTACATACAGACCAGTTTATATACTAGTTCACATGACCTTTTTAAATCATATTCAATATTTTTATGTGGAATTTTATATGAACCCTTCTCATGATGTGAGATTTAAACATAATAAATATCAAACAATATTTTACCAAAGATGTGTTTTAAATGCGAGGATGAAATTTAACTATGCTGGGGAGAACGTAACACCCCAAAATTCCAAAAACAATATCATTTTATTTGATATCATGTATGACATGAAACACAAAGCACATAATAGAATATAATATCAAGAGAAATTACAATATATATTACTATTTTATATAAATTCAGTCTATGATATAGATTCCAATTCACTGGTTACTGAGTTACTATGGGTCTCACATAACAATGACTTTATTTTATGACCTTATTAACATTCAAGATCATGTTTTATAGAACAAAAATATATTTTTAAAAAAATTATTTTAATCACATATATCCAAGATGTTAAATTTTTAGTTATGAAAATTATTAAATAAATTAAAAAAATATATAGTTTATACAATTATAAATAAATTCATTGAATGCAAATTTACAAGAAATTAATATAGTAACCAACTAAATATAAAGAGAATATTTTTATACAAAACTAATATTTTTCCCATAAAGTAGTATTATACTAATAATTTAAATTAATTACAATTATTGAGTGATATTAGTGAAATATATATATATACATATTATATTAAATCAAACATTTTTTATATTAATCTAATAGATTTTATATGCATAAGATAAGAACAAACCCAATATTACACGTAAAAAAGTTACATTTTTATAAAGAAACTTTTTCAACCATTTAATGGAGAATATATTTTGAATCCAATTTTTCTGAAATTTTATAAATTTAATATTTCAAAATAAACATCACTTTTGAATGAAAAACATAATTTTTCAGTTAGAGAGAGTTATGGGTATTTTTATGTGTTGTTTCTTTTTATAATGAATAGTGAAAAATATTGATTTGTAATTCGAAACGGTTTTTTCATATTATTTATTTATATGGTTATATTATAATTTTTATTGGTTTTAGAATTTTAATTGAAAAAGTATTTATCAATTAATTAAATTTACAATATTTGAATACATTTCATGTAGCACCTCAAGAATTTAATTTTTTTTGAATAAATTTAATTTTTTTTGATTACTATATATTTATGAAACACCAACATTAGCTTAAGATGCACAAAAAAGTAGTTGTCATGTGTTACATGCAAGACCCAGTTTTACCGAGAAATATATTAATAAAATATTATTACTTTATATAATATATATCCAATTGGTTAAACTATAAGTTATGAATAGTGAAAATCACACATTGGATTTTTTATATTCTAAATTATTTTTAAATTCATTTTTTCTATTTTCTAAACATTATATTTGAGCCACTTAAATTTTTTTGGATAAAATAAGAATTTTGGGATATAATACTGTTTTTCACCCATTAATGACACACCCATTATAAATTCAGTTTTGTCATTATTTTATATACAATTTTAAAAAATAAACATCTTCATTTAATTTGTAATGTAAAAATTTTCTTTGGATCAATTATGGTTATTTTTCTGATAAGTTTCATTTTTTGATGAATAGTAAAAATAAGGATTATTAATTGAAAATAACTTTTTTCATCAAAACAATTTAATGTGTTAAATAAATAATTTTTATTTTTTAAAATTTTAATTAGATTTAAATTTCTTTATTTAATATAACGTAGGTAATTAGAATTATTTTCCCATTAAAATTGGATGTAAACACAAGTGAATATTTTGTTGTTTTTTACATTAAAAAACAAATTTCTCATTCCATCAGTGGGATTAATTTTAATATAACTACTGAAACTTATTTATTTTAAAATAAAATAAAAAATTTTATTATTTGAAATTATTGGGTAAGGATTATCTAAATAGGTTTCATTTATTTTTATCACATTATTAATAGTAACTTTAGTATTTTTTTTATTTACCACAGTTAAGTGTAAATCGAGTAAGTAAAGGAAAAAAATACTATAAAATTACCCTAAAAGCTCTCAAAATTATTTTTTATGAATAAATTATACCCTTATCATCTATGGTTTAAAATGAAATCATTTAATGGTCAATTTTACATGAATATGACATGAATATTATTAATGTCATTGAATGTGACAAAATGTCACACTCTCATTTCTTATAAGTATAACAATTTTAATATAGATATCACTAGGGGATAACAATGACCATAAATATTATATTGAAAGATAAAATACGTATCTAAATCATATTAATTTATTTATAATTTTTACAGATTAAATAATTACTATCAATAATGACACACTATTGAAGTAAAAATATTATTTTATTAATCGAAATATCAAATAATGTTATTAAATGTATAAAAATAATTAAAATTATACATAATAAATGACAGAAACGATATTTATAGATAACATATACATGTTATCAAAAGAATTTAAGAATATTTTCGTTGTTATCATGTTGGTTTTATATATTACAAAAATGAAAATTTTGAATTGAAGAAAAATAGACATAAATGATACTTTAAATTAAATAATATTTTATTAAATGATATTAAATCCATAAAAATATAAGGATTGTACAAATAACATTAATAGTGTTAAATATTTCATAAATGATCATATTGGGGTTCTTTTTGAAATTTATATTAACTAAATTAACTCTATATTATAACAAGACAACTAAACATGAAAAGAATTAAACAATTCAACTAAGGGATAAATCAAAATGATAATGATACTTTTGTGACCTAAACTTGTCTAAAATTAATTATCTCTGATTATTGCAACCCGTAATGATATTAGAATTAAAAAAACTCACTTTGGGGCTATTTTAAATCAAAAAAAAATTTATTTAAAATTAATAGTTTTGGTGTGTCATAAAGTGCCCCTTCCCACACTAATAAAATAGAACATTTATTTCCCTTTTATTAACACATATAAAGCTTTTTTTCGGCAAAAAATTCCAAATTTCCCTCCCAAAATTCATAAATAAATCATAGATGTCATATATTTGGAATAAATCCTACCTAATGAGTCTTTTTGTTCATATCAAAAAGAGATACCCAAGAAAGAGGTAATTGTTTAATCAACTCTTTCTGGGTCCTCTTCTTCATCTACATACTCTTCCTATGTTGTTTCTATACCAATGTAATAACCATAGTATCCTATAAATTTTGAGATGTTATTATAATTTTGGAAAAACCCTATTAATTCTTTTATCCATCCTATGAATAACAATATCACCATGTGTGAGCATGTACAACATATCGTCTCCAAGTTGTGGTGTAATTTATTATTCAACACTACATTATTTAGATGGGAATAATGATGATTATTATTGACATAAATAATTCATTTAAAATGATATTTATTATGTATAATTATTATTCCATTCAATTCCATACCTTTTAACCATAAATGGAATGATATAGTCACACATGATTACTTACGGACTACCATCTCTACAACACGATGAGATTCGTTCTCCACATTAACCATTAATGAATGATTATAAAATTTATTATATGATTAAATATAATATTTTAGAAACTAGAATAATTATGGATATGTATAAAATATATCATATGCTTAGGAATCAAGACTTATATAACAAAAAATGTCTAATAAAACGAAGTATTCAATACCCGAAACAACCGTAATACTAAAATATTATGAACAAAATTATATAAGAGGATCATATATGATATAATAAATATGGATATGGTCAAATAATTATTTAACTCATGAATTTAACCATTACACAGAAGTCTAAAACACTATTTTCTAATGAAATGTAAAAGGTAATGGTTAATTTCGCAATCTCATTCTTATCTACGATTGATTATACGTAAGTTTCTACCAGGACACATTTATCATCCATGTCTATGTTTCAAAAAATTTAATTTCAAAATATTATAGTCAATTATTTAAATATATTTTTCCCATGTTTTAATTTTTATAAATCATTTTAAGGGAATTGTATCATCATTTTCGAAGTGAGGTTCTTTATTTCCCTTTTTAAAAAAATATGGAATGTATGATTTTAGACTTATTTGGGGTGAGCAGCTATTTCTGGAATCAGGATGCCTTAATGTATTAAAGATTGCATTAAAACTATAAAACATTATTTTGTATATGAATGGCTTTCTTTAATAATTTCCTGACTATTAAAAGATTTAATAATAAAATATGATATTTAAATCAAAAAAATTTAATAGTTTTATTAGATTATTTTAATCTATTCTAGCATTATATGTTTGATTTTAAACATAATAAAAGTTGATTAAAAATGATATAATCTAGATTATTGTATTAAAGGGATGATTATATGTTTGAATATGGGTGTTTTATTTTTATAAAATTCATGGTTCATGGCTAATGTATTAACATTTCATATGCTAGTATTAATACGAATGTTTATGTTGGTTATGTTATACACCAATAATAAGCAGAATACATTGGAATTATTATGTGAAGGGTTAGGGACCACGTAATAAAATCCCTATTGATGGGGGACTGATTAATAAAATCCCTATAGGTTGTGGATCAATTAATAAAATCCCCTTGATACATTGATTTTTCTCATAAGACGAACTAGTTTGGGATTTTACCCATTTATGTATGGTTTTGGAAAAAGGCCTTGACAATATGGTTATGATGTATGACATCATTCATCCCATAATTATGAGATTTTTTATTGGTATTACTTCTGTTAATTAAACTATTATAATATCATTCTGAATATTTAAATTGAATTATTTTTATTCATTCCATGTTATACTGAATATTATATTTAATAGTATTATGTTTCTATATTATATTGAGCCTTAAAATTTAATAAAAGTTTTATGATAGTTTCCACTATATTATTTATCCTTACTAGGAATCTGATCTCACCCCTTTAGAATTTTTTATATTTATAAGATTCCAGGAAGTGTTTTATGAATGACAGGCATGGTTAAAATAGGAGAATAATTGAGTTATCAAATAATTATCTATGTTTCATTTTTTTAATTCTAATAACACTGTAATATTCTTTTATGTAATATATATATAAGGACACTTAAATTGATTGGTTCTTTTGTATTTGATTCCTTTTAATTATTCCAGTGTATTAAAATAATTCACCGACTTTGGGATTCTGGGATTGGGGCCTTACATTTGGTATCATAGAATGTTTAGGAACAACCTTTGAAATTATATTTAGAAACATTCAATTGGAATACAAACCCAATAAATTAATTTGAGGATAAGTAATAGTATATTTTATCATCTTTTAGGCTTGTTAATGGATAACCTAGGTTAATCCTATGGAAAAATTGATAGAGAATAATATGAAAACATTAAGGTATACCATGAACGATTCTTTTTGAGAATATCACTATAATTTGTTTTTCTCACTTTGTGATTTTAGTTTTGGTAATTTTTAAAACCATCAAGGTTATATGTTCAAAGGTTATAATGTTGATGATTAAGAGATTATAAAAGAAAAATTTAATAAAATATGTATTAATGAATACAATTATGAAACATAGTTAATGGTTTAAGTGTAAAGTGGAATTATTAGGTTTATTTTGTATTTGGGTTCATTAATTATGTCATCACTAGTTATTTAGTAATTGGAATCATGGGATTTGTAAATATTGTGAAGAAAAATTAATTCATCAAGGATTTAGCTGTATGAGTGATTTAATTATAGTTTTTAATGTGATAAACGTATATGATAAAAAGAGATACAATACATTATTTGGATAATAAAATGTATTTTTAAAATATCATTTCCTTTTTGGACAATGAATATGTAGGAAAGTAATTTGGTTGAGTATTATGGATATAATAGGTTATGTTGAACATTTGATATTATTTTTTTAAGTTCATGTATGATTTATTGGATATTAAGTGCTAACTTGTTTTGTTTTAGTAAAAAATTAATGGTTGAATGAAATAATCATGGATGGTTTGATTCGTTTAATGTGATAAAGGAATAAATATCATCATGTGTATCTATATCTAGGTGAATTAAATGAAGTTAAAATAGTTCAAATCACAACTAAAGGATTACATTGATGGAATCATGTATGTTTTATTTATTTCTCATATGGATTATTAATCAATTAATTAACTGTAGGAAAGAGTATCTAAACAAATGTATTATCCTAATACCTTAACATTTTATTGAACCAAGCGTATTTTAAATATTCCTAGATTTATTGATTTGAGGGCCTCAATTTTCTATTGATATTCAGTTTTTTTATGTATGACTCCAATCACTCCTTAAAAATATTTATGTTTTCCCTCCAATTATATATCTCTCCTAGCCACTGCTATTATTTTATTCAAATTTCTATTATGGTGGTGACTTTAACTTTTTTATTTCCTTATTATTAAGTGTATTTTTTATTAACCCTATTTTTGATGTGGGTTTTCTATAATTTTATTTTTTTTGTATCAACCATTTATTTTCTATCTTTAATTTTAAAATTAAGGATGCAATTTATTGAAGGAGGAGATAACCTAACACCCCAGGAATTTAAATATTTTAATTTTTTAAAAGAAATAATTGTTTCTTACTTTATGTTTATACAACACCATACTAATCTTATGCTACACACCACCATGATTATGATTGTGTTACACACAATGCCTAGTTTTACCAAACAACAATATATTAATAAAATAATAATATTATTTTTTGTATATAAACTAGTTTTAAAAATAGAAGTTATGAATTGTATTAAAAAAATCGAATTTTATATATTTAAAATAATTTTATCATTTATCTTATCTGTTTTCTATATGTGTTATAATAATATATTTTATTTTTTTTATTAATGAAGTAATTTTTTAAAAAATTGTCTTTTCCTCCATTTGATGGAATACCCATTTTAAATTTAGTCTTTGAAGCATTTTTATATTAAATTTTACTAAATATACTTATTAATTTAATTTTTAATGTAAAAAATTACTTTGGTTCAATTTTTCATATTTTACTAATAATTTTTATGTTTAAATTAATAGTGGAAAATACTAAATTTTAATTAAAAATGACATTTTTCATCGAAATAATTTATATTGTAAAATAATAAATATTATTTGTCATAAAGTATAATTAAATTATAATTTTATCCTTAAAAAATATTTAGGTCATGGGAATTATATTAACATTGAAACCTGATATAAACACAAATCAATCTTTTGATTATTTTTTCTTTTATAAAAACTCTTTTTCTAATTCTATCAAAGGGATTAATTTTAATTTAATTTATAAAAATTATATGCTTTGAATTATTAAAAATGGAATCATTATTTGGAATCATATGGTCCAAATTATCTAAATCAGTCTGTAATATTTTTTTGACATTAGGAATAAAAAAATTAGTAAATTTTATTTGTTGCGGTTAAGGGTAAATTAGGAAAATGAAGGTAAATGTATTATTATAAAAATATAATATCACTTATAAAAATCCTATTTGATGTAAAAATAATATTCATATACTTTGTGGTTTGAAATGAAATCATTTAATGGACACATGTTCATTAATATGAGATAAATATTATTTAAATCAATAAATGTGAAAATATGTCACACTCTCATTTCTTATAAGTATAATATTTATAATATAGAAACCACCAAAAGATATGTTCGATACTAAATGGTTTATGGAAATATAAAATCATTATATACAGCTTCTTAATATATTTATAATTTTTATCGATTAAATAATTACCCTTAATGATGATGCAATAGTGAAGAAAAAAATTATTGTATTAATAAAAATATCAAATAATGATACTAAAATTAATAAAATAAATAACATTTAAAAAATAAATGAAATAGTTAATTTCATAGATAAAATATACATGTTATTGAAATATTTCATGTATTTGTTTTATGTTAACTTATTTGTTTCATATTTCTAAAAATGAAAAAATTGAATAGTATCAAAATTGACATTAATGATACCTGAAAATAAATAATGTTTTTTTAAATAATATAAATATAATAATAATTTAGGTTTTATCAAAATTATATGGATAATTTTAAATATATCATAAATTATCCAATATAGGGTCGTTATTTATTTTATCATGACAATATTAACCATATATTATAAAAAGAAAAGTACCCACGATAAGAGTTAAAGCATTCAGCATATGGCTTAATCCAAAAGATAAGATTATTTTTTTATCTAAACTTCTCTAAAAATAAATTTTTGTGAGTATTTAGTTGAAATTTTTCTTATATAATAAATATATCACTATAGATCTATTAAAAATCTAAAATCCCCATATTTAAAATTAATAGTTTTGGAGTTTCCGAAAGTGTTTCTCCCCTCTCTTATAAAAGGGAAGCACTCTAATTTTATTCACACCTATAAATCCCTTTCTCTCAGCCCAAATCTTCTATAATCTCCAAAACAATTAACTCACTACATCATAAATTCCATAATTTTTTATTAAATCCAACCTATGGAGTCCTTTGGTTTACATCAAAAAGAGATACCTGAAAAAGAGGTAATTTTTTTATCAACACATTCAAAGTCATTTTCTTCTTATAATTCCTATTACATGGTTTATTTTCTATAAAAAAAGTAAGCAATACAGTATCTTTTACAATATGAGTTGTTACAATAAGTATGGAACAACCATGTTTCTCCTTTTATCCAACCTATGAATAAAAATATCACTATTCTAACATATGTAAAACTTATTATCCACAATCCATCATGTAATTTATTATTAAACACTATATTATTTGGATGGATATAATTATTATTATAATAGATATAAATAATTAATATTACATTATAATGATTATTTTTAATTAACATACCATCCAAATCCCTACCTTTTAACCATTAAAGGAATGATATCATTGCTAATGCGTACGTATGACATACCATCTCCCCGACGTGGTGAGATTAATTCTCCACATTATCCATTCAATAATGAAAATAAATTTATAATATGAGTATATATGATATTTAAGAACATAATATCGTTATGTACATGTAAAAAATATATTTTATTCCTAATAAATATGACTTATATGACAAAACATGTATAAGAAAACGAAGTAATTAACTCCTGAAACAACGTTAATATTAAAATATTATTTACAAAATGATACATGAGGATCATATACTATATCATAAATATTTATATTGACATGGTATAATTTAATAAAATGATTTAACAATTATACAGGAGGTTAAATAATCCTTGACTAATGGATATTACAATGTGATGGTTAAATTTTAAATCTCGTTATTATCCTAGATTGTTTATATGTATCTTCTAGGACACATTTGTCACCAGTGTCAATGTTTTTTAAAAATGTATATCAAAATATTATTAAAAAATTTTAATTTCATTTTTAGCCATGTTTTAATTTTTATAATATGTTTGTAAAGGAATATTTTCATCATTTTCCAAAAATAGGTATTTTATGACCATTATCAACAAATTAAAGAAAGAATGTTTATAACTTATACAACACAAGAAGATATTTCCAATATCATTACTCCATAAATTTTTGAAGATTATCCTAATATAATAATAGGTTATTTTGAAACAAAATTTTTTCATTTATAATTTCACAACTATTAAATGATTTAAAAAAGTATATTTCTCTCAAAACATTCAAATGGTTTTATTAGATTATTTTTGTCTATATTAACATCATTTGTTTTATTTTTTTCATAATTGAAGTTGATTATATGTGACAAAATCTACCATATTTTATTGAAGGTTTTATAATATTTCTGACTATGGATGTTATATTTTGATACCATTCATGGCTTATTTTTAATGTATTATCTTTTTGTATGAGTGTTTTAAGACAAATATTTTTGTTAGTTATATTTTACCCCTTTCTTAAGAGAAATGAATTAGGGTCAGTATGTGATGGGTTAGGAAATTATTAATGAAATTACTATGCATTGGGGACCAGGTAATGAAATCCATAGGAGTTGGGTATATGTTAATAAAATCCCTATGATGCATCAATTGTTATACTGAGACAAACATTTTTGGGGTTTTACCCATTTATGTATGGTCTTGGAACAAGGCCTTGACGATATGGTTATGATGTATGGAATTGTGCATTTACTAATTATTAGATTAGTTATTTACATTACATGATATTATTAGAGTAGTAGAATATCCATTTGAATTTTCAAATGGAATTATTTTAAAAATTCAATCTATATTATGAAAAATATTGTGCTCAAACGGCTTGTGTTTCAGTTTTATTCCATCCCTTAAAAGCTTATTCTTATTAATGATAGCCCTTTACAATGTTTTATTTTCCCAGGATTCCAAGAAGTATTTTATTACTAATATACATGGTTATGATAAGATAATATTGGTGTTGTTGGAGAATTATATTTTATTCATTTTATGTTTTGATTTTTAGTTTAATGTACATTTATGTAATCTATATTCCATGGATTCTAAACTGATTGGTCCTTCAGAATTTAATTACTTATAAACATGAAAATGTATTAATATAATACACCAGATCCTGGATTCTGTGTTTAGGTCATTAAATTTCACTTTGAAATTGAATATAAAGTGAGAGAAAATTTTTGAACATGTTTACATTAAAAAATCCACATTTTCATCTCATCTCTCAAGCACAATTTAAATTAATTACTTCCACTTATGTGATTAAATTTTTTTAAAATTTTTTAAATATTTGGAATAATAATTATTTATAGTTTCTAAAAATGTCATGTTACTTTTTAATCAAAAATATTATTGAATATAACTTAAATTAATTACAATGTTTGTGAAAAAAATTAGCAGAACAAGGAACTAAACATTAATCATAAGATACAAATTGACTAAAAATTTGTAAAAATATATTGTTTGGACATGTTTAAACCCTATCATCCCATGGACAAAAAAAATTTCATTATTGGAGCCACAAATAATTAGAAAAACCTTTGTGGAATTCATTGTTTGAAAATTTATATGAATTCCTATCCTCCTGCACTATAAGAACGCACCCACCCCTCTTACATCCTTACACCTCTCATGCCAGATTATATCATCCATGATCTTCCCATGTAGATCCTCAAAATTCATTCTATATACATATAAGAAACATATTCGGTTGGAATTCGTCAATGTAATACCTTTGGTTAAACCTAAAGGAGTTACCTGAATAAGAGGTGAGGGCCTTTATCAAGAGCGTTCTTTTACTTTCATTCTAGACCCTATAAGATATTATTATTCCATTTTTACATAATAACCTGAGTATCATAAATATAAGTAGATTATTTTATTTAATACTTTGAAATATAATTAAAAACATCCGTCTAATGTCTAACAAACATACCATTGTATTTTACTATGATCTATCACCTCATGAAATGATGCTATCCATTTTTTTGCATTACCACCATTCATGGATGTGAATTACGATAATTTTTTTTTATATTTAATATATATAATACATATAATTTATTTATTATTAAAAAATTATTATATAATAAATTAAATTATTCATTCAATTTTTTGGGAATATGATAAGATCGTTTGTGGAAATATGGACTACCACCTCCCCATAGCGATGTGATTCGTTCACGCTATATTTTGAATGAATAAAGGGATAGATTTAATAAAAAAATTAAAATTTATGTCTTATATATTATTATGTACTTATAATATAAATATATATAATTTAATTATAATTATTTTAATATTTAAAGGGAATGAATGTTGTGTTCATGTGTATGAATAACCTACCACCTCTATGAACGGTTCATTTCATTTCTTGTCTCCAAATATGATGGATTAATATATATATATATATATACGATGAAAATATATGATATTTATTTCATGGTTTAAATTTTTAAGATGATTAAAACATGATTTAATTAATAGGAAAAACATGTAATAACTCAAAACATACCCGAAAGATTAGGAAATTAAAACATGAAATAGTAAAAATAATGAATGATTTTTAATAAATAGCTAATAAGATATTATAATAAAATAATATATTATATTATAATTATAATTATGGTTTTTTATAAGTTACTAACCTATTTAAAACCATTATACCACATGTTAAAGGACATTCACCCAAAAAAATGCATTTTAGGTTATTATTGCCTCACTTTTCATTGGGTGAGGCATATACCATTTTAACCACTTACTTCTTTCATTATTGTATCTACTAACCATTTGGGTACAATATATCATAAATTAATTAATATTAATTTTATTTAGAACATTAATTTAATTTTATTCATTAAATATTATTATTATTGGAAAGTATCAATTTTATATGAGACACATTGGAATGTATAAAGAACAATTTTCTCAAGAATATTTTTAATGATCATTCAATTATATTTCCATTAATTCATGACTAATTTAATATTTTGAAACAAGTTTCTTATATATTGTTTAAATAATTATACATTGACCTTTTATATCCTAATTCATTCATTATTATAATATATTGTATTTTAATTTAAATTATTTCATCTAAAGAGTTTTATAGTTAAAATTTCCCATATAGAAAAGAATTTCATAACCTATTTTCCATTAGTTGTGTTATATTACTCACTTATGGTCATTAATATTCTAATATTATGAGTTCAATAAAAATTCTACTATATATATATTTTTTTTAAAATTATTTAATGTGAATTTATATTTCACACACATAATATATTTGTTATTGTATTATCACATCAATGTGAAGGTCTTTTCAAGGGATTACATCAAAATCTCATTTTTTTCCGGATGGTTTTCAAATTAATTTACATAAGGATAAAATATTTCATCATTTTTTATTAAAACATTTAATTTTACTTTCCTCTAGTTTTTCATAACCATTTTCTAATAATACTACAAATATTCTCACTCTTTGGTAATCAAATTGTTTATAAAATGTTTTTAATAAAACATGACTTCATTTATATCTTTAGTAAAAGATAATTTTTATTCAAAAAACATTAGTTTATAAAACATAGAATTTTTTACCATCATGAAAAGGTTTTTTGAAGAGATTATTATTAGTTTTATCTTTTATCAAAATTTTCAATGGAATCATCTTATCCCTTTTCGAATAAACCATTTTTTCAAGATATTACCCTGAAAAAATAATTTTATTTTACCTATTAGGTAATGTAAAAACTTACCCACCATTATTTCATTATATATTCAATTTCATGTTTAAATGGGTAATTTTTAACCCATTGTTTTTAATAGTGATTTTTAATTAAATGTATTTTCAAATTTCTTTTCTAAATAATGATGTTATTTTCCGCATGAACTTTTTAAATAGGGATTTTTTTGTATTTTCATTAATAAATGAATAGAACTAATTGGTTTTACTCAAAATGATATATTTTTTATTGATACCATCCTTATTCAATCTCTGGATGGTTTATGATTCCATTGACCAAGGATTTTATTATCATTCAGTACCTTGATTTATTCAGTACTCACCTTGAAATATTAAATTTTCTATGACCATTGATCATTGAATTTCCCCTAATAATTCATATCATTTATGATGGATATGTTCATTTCCAAAACTGTATACAATTTTTCCTATAGTGTTTACATTTAATGTTAATTGATTATTTGGGAAAATATTGATAAATATGTATTTATACTATATACTGATATTTCATATGGAGTATTGTTAAATTGATTATCTCATTATGATGAATTATTTTGATAGGTATGAAATGGGTGGGGATAAATTAAATATATCCCCTCAATGCATCGATATTCTCATGAGATGAGTTAGTTGGCTATATTTTGATGGTTTTTAGCTGATAGTCTAAATACTCTTGTGAAATTTCTTTACATTAATAGTTCCAGTTACTTAAAAAGATGGAATCCAATAATTACTAATTTAATTAATTTAGACTTAGTTCATATTTATCCATCATATGTTGCATCAACATATTATTTTATGTCTTTCATTATCTGTTTATTGACTAAATATAATGTGTTTTTAGTTTTAAACCTTTCCAAATTCATTATACCTTATCTAGTTTTTAGAATGGAATGTATTTAAATTTAGTACCTAGATGTATTGTTTATCCAATCACTTTATTAATTAAATTACATTTTTGTTTAATTATTTTAATATCTATATTTTTAATCCACATTCTTAAAAGGTATTGATAACATGGAATGTGTATTCAGTTATTACATTTCTATATTTATTATTGACATTAATTCATTATTTCATGTGATGTACTTTAACTTTACTAAGAATTTTATGTAAGACTTATTATGTTTCCTTTCCCCTGGATTCCCTAAATATTACAAAGATAGATATTCCAGGACACAATAGATGAAATAATGTTATTATATTTAAATAATAATTTATGATGTAATTAGAGTATTTATTTGTAAAATATTACACATGTTTGTATTTGTTTTTCCAAGACTACTAATTTTATTGGTCATATGGGAAGTGATTTACATATATATTATTCCAATGTAATGGTATTATACATAGGCTCGCAGCTTGTTGTGCTTCGGTCTCCACACTAACTATTTATTATTTAAAAGGTGAACCATATCAATGGTGGAATTCTTAATATGAATATGAGGAATGTGGAAGGAATTGTATTCATGGAATGTGATGAGTTTAATGGAGTGTTTTTATTTATTAATTTATTAAAATTTAATATAAATATGGACCAATAATTACTTGATCTTAAGAATTAAGATGAAACATCAATTGTATACTACGAGGTAAATTATTTAAGACTTGTAAGGTATTATTCGGGTTTAATCATCAGTAAAAAAATAAAATTTTATCAAACAATTAGTACTTTGAATCCAATTATTTTTAATACGTTGTCCATAATATTATTTGAATGCTATGAATAAAGCACTCATCATGCACTAAATGTGACAATGGAAACATGAAACCCGCATGGTTCTGGTGATAAGAAATGGAGGATAGAGCTTCATGTAAGCTCTAGTGGTGTGTCGTACGAAGGGAAGAAAAAGGTTTAACCTCCTAAAATAAAAAAAAAGTAAATAGTAATTATGTGAATGTATTAATATAACAAGAAGAGGTTTCATTTTTGGTAGCCTAGTTTTCATGAAAAATAATATAAAATTGATGTGTACAGTCTATTCAATGAAATTAGTGGTGAGAGATCCCAATAGAATACACCACTCACAATTGAGATCTATAAATGATAGGATTTTGGGACATATGTGGATCAATGCCCTATACTAAGGTATAATAAAGATATTAAGCCACAAAACCTATAATGTCAATAGATAATGGGAAATATTATGAAATTTTAATAGTTAATTTGAATCATGATACATAGGGCACACCAATTCTCTACTATAGAATTGGGTATTCAATATTAACATATTTATCAATAAATCATATGATAACCGTTTCCTATATAGAAATTTGACGTGATTATAAGAATTAATTATCTCTCCCAGAATATATTCTTTATAAATTTTACAATATAATAAAATCATATTTGATATTCTAAATAGAGCTGTGATCATTTGTGAGTACAAGGAAGAACCAGAAAACCAATAAAAATATTTTTAAGTAATGAAAGATCGTATTTACTGAATAAGTGGTGAAATATATTTTAGGAACATATATGATTTTATTATGACTTTATTTTATGAACTTATTATTATATTATAGATAATATATGATCAAGGTATGTAAATTTCTGTTTGATTTGTTATGAGTGATTAATATTATTTCTATATTGGTCATGTAATGATAAGAGATAAACTACCTTTGGGTTTCCATCTCGGCTATACACATTTTAGAGAATTTTTTGTTCAATATTGGGGTAATAAATTATAATTAAATTAGGGTGTGATTTTTTGATGTTAAAGTATTATTTATCCTATTGGATAACCTATACTATTCATTTTGGTTTTGTTAAATATTGATATATAATTAATGAATATTCCTTATTTTATAGATATTATGATATATTAAAAGACTATTTTAGTACATTATTCATGAAAAATAAATCTTGAATATTCATTTATTAGAGTAATAGATAGAGTATGAATTGATTAATGAACAAGAAAAGTCTGAAATTTCATTTACGGTATAGGAGTAACTCAATAATGTTTTTTATTTTGTTATATATCTTAATACCACAAATTTAGTAAAAGATTTTTAAAATAAAATGTTATAATATTACATTTAGATTAAATGAATTGATGGTATTTTATGCTATCACAAATTTGTATTTTTTTTTGTCGTTAGAATTCTCTTGACCATGTTATGTATAAATATATAACAATAATTAGGTGGTTGGTTTTTCTTCTATATCTATATTATCACATCCCCTTAATTTTCTATTATTGGGAAACATAGAAGACCTTGATACTTCCATTTTCCTTTTTAAAGTGGAGGTTTTATTATACATTCTTACAATGTTAGTTTCTGTAAAAGAATTTTAAAATACCAATCCATTTATTACCAATCAAAAGTTAAAAAATAGTAACAAAAATTTATTAAGGGGTACGGGGAATTTAACACCTTTTTTATTTTTTAAAATATTTTTTTTAATTTCATTGATATCTTGAATTAAACAAAACAATAAGTCTAAAAAACCATGAAATATTATTATTTTAATATAGACATTATAACCTTGACATTAAATATGGAGGGTATTAATGAGATTATCCACATTATGAAATATTTAAAAAGTTCATAATAAAAAAAATAAACTAAATTATTCTTAGTAATTATGAACTCACCTCATGGAAAATACATTTTATTCTTCAAAAATATGTTCTCTTAAAGAATTGTCTTCATTTATTTTTATACGTCAATATTATAATTAACCACTAAAACATTAAAAAAATTATATATTTTTTATCTTTTTTTATATTTGTATACAAAAATTCTCTGATGGTGAAATTTTGATTTTTTTTTTTGAAAATTTTGATTCTTCAATAAATAGTGAAATATACTAATATTCATTTAAAAAATAATTATTTAATTATATATAATGTAGAACTATATTTTGTAATTGTTTAAATATTTGAAATTGTTCTTTAAAAAAAATTATACTATTTGGACAGAATTTTATTTGTGAATTTCGTGAAGTGATTTTTATCATGATTTTCATACATATTTTAAAACTAATTACTTAAACTTTTAGGTAGTCAAATTTTTTAAATTTATTCCATATTTTGAATCATGATATTTATATTTGGTATATATGACTCATTTATTTTTGATCAATATGAATAGTAACCACTGTAAAATTAATCACGCCGATAATGGGTAAATTGGGATATCCTAAGTTAAAAACTAAGTTTAATTTAATTAATTTTTCATCATAACTCTCATTTGATGAATGTAATTTGACACTTTTCAACTCTTTCTCCAAATTTATTTGTTTAATTAACACTATTCAATGAAAATTTCTTATATAATATTTAAATTAATTATTATTACCAACATTCACTCTCTTAGTTTTAAATAACTTATATGGGTTCACATTAAAATAAAAGAAATTTATGAAAGAATATAAATTTATTATTTTCCGATAATGAATTTATAATCATAATGGTAATTTATTTATAATTTTATTCATTTAATATTTACCTTAAATTATAAATCAATACTAATACTGTATTTATTAAATTAATATAAAAAACATTAGTGACTTTAAAAATACTAAAAGTAATATAATATGAGGATTTTATAGTGTCCATTAATTATGTTAATTGATATAACATATTATTTATGTGAAAATTTATTATATTCTCCTTCCAAATTTATCTGTATGCCTTTAATGTCAAATTAAATGAATAGTGTCAAAATTTACATTAATAATATTTTAACAAAATAATATTTTATTAATTAATTCAAAAATCATAAAAATAGTAGAAGATTAAAACAGGGATAATATATATCCTAATATTTTATCTATTATAAATTTATTAACCAATTTTTAACTTTCAAATAAATTTATAGCCCTTAAAATAAAACACATTGTTTTCACATTTAAGGTTAATATTCATTAACCAAGAGATTAATAAAATATGATAATCATAAAATGACACCAAAAAAAGTCGAAATTTTATTAGCAGATGTTATATCGACACTATACAACATTATCTCAGAATTAATATCAATTTTGATGATTTTATCATTAAAACAATTTTATTATAATTAAATATTTTAAGAAATTCTAAATGGGGTCACCCTCTCAATTAAAAAAGAGAACCCTTTATTTAGATTTTTCAGAACAATTAGAGCCTTATAGCTCATACAATGCCTAGAAAAATTTATAAAAATTACAATATAAATTTTTATGGGTTTTGGCATTCTAAAAGGATAAACACTAGGATCCCAGAATGATATGTAAAGGATTTTTTTCAAATAAAAGGTATTCAATTTAACTGATCATTTTCATTTTTAGATACTCTTTACCTCATATTATTTTATAGTATTTATCAAAAAAAATATAATATTCATTTCATAAATTTAATGAACATTAATTATTACTATAAAACAACAATTATCCACCCACCTTCACATTAAATTGTAACTGAATGTATCGGATATGCATACGTACAACATACCATCTCTGCATAGAGATACAATTAATTTTTCTCACCATTTTTTCATTAATGTATATTATAGTGAGATTAAGGTTTAAATTTGATATTTATGACCTAAATATGATTATTGAATGATAATATCATATCTCCCTTCTTAACATACAATAATTTGGAGAAAAACATTTTCACAAATGTGTTTGTGTTGACCATAACCTACACGAAGTTATGTCATGTTTATCATTTCTAATATACATTGATGGTAATAGAGATATATTGAATTAATTTGGATGTTTTTTAAAATATTATAATTATTATTTAAATTTCGATTATTCTTTCTATTTCTCATATTCCCTATGTCAAAAATTGAAGACATCATTTCTGCTTATATACAACCTACTGTCTCCATGAAAAATAAAATTCATTTTTTGTATATATCTTCTTTGTATGAATAAAAATATTTTATAATGTGTATATATGTTATATATAAAAATATTAACATTTTTGAGATGATTCAACCATGATTAAATTAAAAGGAACAAAACTGATGAACCAAAACATTTCAGAAAAAATAAACAGATATCACCCCAAACACTTATTTTAATAAAGTCATATGAATAGAAAATAAATAAAAGATTACAAATAAGTCATATATGGTATTATATATGAGTATTTTTCTAGAAGTTATTTATAATTAATAATTATTTTTTATAAATTAATTTAAAACATGTATTAAGGAATTTGAACCCATGGTAAAGGTTTCTCATCTCACTTTAATTTCTATGAGAAACATTCCATATTCACCACTGGTTTATTTTATATGGTGTATATAATACTCATGAATGTATTGAATAATTATTTCTTTTTTATTAATTAGGAGATAAATATTCTTAAAATAATATTTCTTTCATTGGGTTATGATTCAAATGTTACTAAAGTAAAAAAGATTGTTTTTTTATAATCTCATTATTTTAAAAGATTGTTTTTGATTAAACATTTTATGTTGAAATATTAATATATACTTTTCAGAACAATCAACAAAATATTCACCTCTTGTTATTTCAACAGAATATTTTATTGTTTTCATTTTCCTCACCATATGTAGTAAAAATATTGAAATAGTGTTTTATGGGAAATAAACATTATTCCTAAATTCAGTGGAAAAACATTTTCCTTCCATATACATGTTTTCAAAAAAAATGTTATAATATTTTCCTATGATTTTTTAAAGTAATTTTTACCCATATTATTTTACTTTTATAAATTTTTTCAAAATGAATATTCATGTTTTTTTGAATGAGTTACTTATTATATTTAATAGAATGTGTGAAATGATGATTTTTTTAACATATATGAAATGATAGTAATTTACCACAATCATAATCAATCAATGATTTGAATCATTGAGTGAAATTTTGTATATATATATTTTTTAAATGTTTCCCATACTATTAATAGTTTTTTTGATATTTTAAAAAAATGATTTATAAAATGTATTTTTCTCATGAAATATTTCAGTGTCCTTTTAAAGAAAATGTTATTACATAAAAACATCCTTTGTAGTTAATTATAATTTACTAGGAATATAATTTAATAATACCATCCTTATATTTTTTTAATTTGTTTACTAGTATGATAATGATATGTTGAAAAAACTCTTTTTCCCAAGGGATATGTTATAATGTTATGATTTATGAACTTGAGGAATTTACAATAAAGGATTATGGTTATGTAAAAGTTCGTTTTATTTAATCACTGCAATGTATTTGGAAAATTTTTATAATGAATATGGTAAATATGATATATTTGAACAAGATTCGATGTTTATATTTTCAGGGATAGACAAAACATTTAGGCCCATTAGATTAATCATGGACCGTGATTTCATGTCTATAAGATTAATAAGAGACCTTATATTCTTTACTATATAATAAAATGTGTATCCGGATTTTATATAAATAATTTTATGCATGGATTTGAATTTCATATCCATTTGTTTATGAAAGGACCCAATTTAAATGTCAATAATTTTATACTCAGGATTAATTTCATTTCATTATCATAATGAGTGAAATTATTTCAATTTATAAAATTTCACAATGTTATATGATTAGGTTTTTACCCCACTCTAAAATCAATGTTATTCTATCATAGCTCATCTTTATTATATTAATTTTTGATTCATTTATTATCAACATATAATATTGATCCCATGTCTCAGGAATATGATGTTTGATATTCATGGTATGGTTTTGAGAAGTTACGATCATGTTTATATACCCTTTTTCTTATATTATGTTAATGTGATCATTGATATATCCCTTTTTTGACCCTTACTAAGCATCAGAGCACACACTTTATTATGTTTCCTTTTCTCCAATTCATGGAGAAATGTATATATATTATATGTATAGAAGAGATATGGTTTTAAAGAACAATGTGAAAGAATATATAGATATCTTATGAATTAGTTTATTATGTACCATTTTTCTAATGATACTAGACCAATATGATCATGGAATGGAACGTTATGTTATATATTGAATATTAATATAATAATATGTAGTGTATATATATATATGGAAATCTTATTTTATTATACTAACACTGAACGTACCATGTAAAAATGTTCAATCAAAAAACTATAGATCATATGCACGATCTAAACATGGTTATTATGGACCATGCGAAAACGCTACATGGCTTACACTAAACCTAAAAAACTCTACATCATTTAAATAGGAATGGTGTCCAATTGTATGGACATGAAATGAAATATATATATATATATATCAATATCAAAAATAGATGGGTGTACAAATAAAATTATACTATATAATTATAATTGTAGATTATATATGGTAATGGAGAGGAATAATGTTTTGAAATTAGTTAATAAAATAATGATGTTTGTTATACCAGTTGTTATAGTTCATCTAGAAAATCATGAATCCATGGTTATAAAGATGCATATAATATATGAGATTCCTATAAGAGGTCTTAGTAAGGTTCATTTATAGATAAATTTTCACAATTATGTGAAATTATATTTTTTATATCTTCATTCACCAAAGACACTAAACCCTTGGGTTTTGGGACTGTGTGATTATAGAAAGATTACTACTTAAATTCATGAAATATGTTAATTAACATGGGTTATCTCACATGGTATCAAATAAATATGTAAATATTTTTTTTGATTACTTGACCTGGGAGTGGGACTAGGGTTCCTTAGTTGGTATCTAAGATGATTTTATTTTATTTTTAGGATATTTTTTATTTATATATTACGGTTAGGACCAGATTCTATTGGTGAAAACCCATATGGATGAGAATAAATATAAAAAACCATACTATTATTTTTTTAATGTATAATATGTGTGGTTTTCGGAAAATTATATCCCTATCATGATATATACAATATGATGATTGGTTTAGTTCATTTTGAGGATTGAGATTATATAACCTTAGTAAAACCCATAGATTTATGTATAAATATAGAAAAACATACTAGGTCTTTGTTAATGTATAGGGTCTGAGGATTTATAACAATTAAGTCCCTATCTAGATAAATACATGTTGATACAATATCTTACATGGATACACCTAGTTGTGATAACCTTGAAAATATGGTTTGGTAGTAAATTAATCTTCACCTGGTGCATGACAAAGTGGTCTATTTACACACTTATTTTGGCACTCCTGGGTTATCCCTTCAGGGGGATATGACCTTCCATTCATGTTATTGTGTGTGATGTGTGTTTAATGTAATTTCTCCCCTATACCCCTAATATATATTAATGGGTTTTATGTTTTTTGTTCGAAAATTAATTATTGGATAAAATGGAAAAAAAGATAAGCATATTGCTTACAATAACACCATACATGTGAAGGTCGAGTGACCATAAGAACTTATAGAACATTATACATTGCCCTACCATATTCACAATTACTTTTTATAAAGATATTAATTAAAAAAATTCTAATTCATAAGCTGAACACATGATGAAGATTCAACATGCTATTTGTTAAGAACTAACTTACTATGAAAATCAATATAGATTACTGCATTAAAGAAACTACCTTATTGTAGGAATGAATCCACTTTACCACATGAAATAAACCACCTTAATAAATGATTGAATCTATATTCTAATATAAGAAACAACCTTACCAATCCAAGGTAAGTTTAAATTATCATAAAGTAATATATTGGTCGAATTTTATTTTTATAATGTAGTGACTTCATGAAGAACATGATTACTTCATAATATCAACAAATCACCACATATAATATTGATATGAACACATGAACTGATTAATTGAACACATAAATATTCTACATCAGCTAACCCGAACATGTTTATGTGAGATCGGGTAACGATACATCCCGTGAAGATATATTATCATGTCTTACTCAATAGAAATGAGCATTAAATATCCAACGACTATTTTCTGATATATTAAATGATGATTAAATGTATTTAATGAAGAATTGTTATTCCTTAATGGATTATTACAATTAATATATATTGAAATATATCCATTTATCTATTATGAGATGATTTAAAATGAACTACTCCAAACCTTGGATTTTACATTAAGAATGAAAAATTATTTTCTACTATAGTGCCTTCAATGACACTCTATTTTTTCAAGACGTACTAAAAAACTTGTTCAAGCTCAATACTAATAAAAAGCCAAGGACGCATGACAAATGAATCAAATTTGATCAATATTCATCACACTTTATACTATCTATCATTTTCTCTTTCTATTTTATTATTTAATTTTGGGCAGTGCATTGTAGTACACTATATAGCTTTACACAATGAATCCTATTATTATACTAGATTATTCTATTCTCATTCTTCCCAAAACTATTTTTTTTCTTTCCATGAATAATTGTGACTTGATATTGTTTAGTTGTACACATGAATGGATCATGTGTGACCTGATATTGGTTTTAACCAATGTAGAATTGTGGAATAGGATTTTTTCTTCGAAAACCTTTAACATTGTTGATTCTAAAACCCCATCCATGTTGTGGTTCTACTTACTGTTACAATAAACATCCTAGAATAAGAAGATTAACATGTGGTGGGAATAAGTATTATATTGAGACGAAACCCATTTTTTTCCGTTGGGTATTTTCTTATGTTTTTTCCATTTAACTAAAAATTATTTTATATATATTAATTTATAAATGAAACTTTAAATTGATTGTTAGTAATAATTTTTGGTTATATAATGTGTTTGATCATGTAAAATAGTTTCAAAATTCAATGTATTTATAAAATATATTTACTGAGACTTAACCAAGATTCGAAGAAATTATTTTAATGATAACATTTATATATTTATTTGATTTATATTAACATGGTCTTTTTATTAAATTGTAGTTTTATGTTTTTCATTTTTGTTAAACATAAATTTTATTGGAATCTCAATTCACCCCCATCTTATGTAACACACTCTAGCCAATATTATGTATCATCGGTTATTTTCAATCATCATTTTAAATGAGATGTAGCAAAAAATTTATTGATCTAAAATTTCTATAATTTTTAAATTTAATTATTTATAGATTATAGTTAGAAGGAAGTAACTTCCACCAATCATCCTCTTTATTTTTATTGAACATACTATGCATAATAGATGATTAAAATGAATATTAAATTAGAGTTTTTTATTTAATATTAGGACAATAGTTGAAGATAAAGATGAGAAACCCAGATTCAGGTCCATAAGATTATTCATGGACCTGGTTTCATGACATTATGTTTATACAAGTTCCTTATTTTATTTCATTATCATAATGTGGGAAAATATTTTAATTAATACATACTGACAAATTTATAAGTTTATTTGTCTTGAATTTCCATGCTTTGTATTTTTCTCTCATGGATCATGTTCTTTGACTCTTTTATGTTCATATGTTATGAAATTTTATTATTTATTCCATGGATCATGATTATTATTGGGATACATTGGGTATAATTTTCAAATTTTATGATCTCATACCATTATTCACATATTATGATTAGATAATCTTTTATATCTCCTATAGTTACTCTTACTTATCATCTAAGATCACCCTTACTTATGTTTCATTTTCTATGGTTACGAAAAATTATTTTAAGTAGGATATTTCCATGAAGGGTGATATACATAATGAAATTTTGGTAGATGATATAGATTTTTATGGTATGGAGGTTGTTTTTCAAAGATATGAATGATTTTTCCCAAATTATAGGAAACAGTAAACCTAAATGGAACTTGGTTATCATATTTTTCGAATATTTCCTATTGATATCATATGTCTTCATGGGAAAAAATCATGTCAAATTTGTTATTATCAAATCTATAATGTTAATGATTATGTTTATAGCACCGAATTAGGATTTATTGGTCTTGGGATATTATAGTTATTTTTAGATCATTGTTTAGATTACATTTTTGGATTTGATATTTTCATGTGGGGTTATCATTAGAGTAATAGATGTCAATATCGGAATATAATTTTTAGGATGATCATGATTTTAGAGTCTTAGAAACAAACTTTATAATTTTTAGGTGATTGAATTTTTATGTGACAAATGATATTTTTGGATACATTCATTTTTTTGGGTAATTATATTTATTATATTTTGGAATTTAAAATTAAATGTGTGAGATAACCATTAGGCTAAAAATATCTTTAATTTTAAAAGTATTAGGAATGTTTTTTGTCACGACCCGTCCTTGAGGCCCGTGCCGTGACTACCCCAAGCCTGCCTTCCATAGGCAAGGGGCTGGCGACTAGCACCAAAGGCATAAATCCCGATAACTGGAAAGGCATTGCCTATATAAAAGTAAACAAACATCATAGAGTACAAGCGGAAGTAAAACACTAAGTAAAAAAGAAAGTACTGAAAAGTAAATGGGCCAGAATACAAACCCAAATGAAAGTACAACTACAACTGAACAAAAGTACAACATAAAAGACAACAGCTGGAAAAATGGAAGCGGCTCCTAGGTTGTCCTCCTCGGATCCTACCTGAAGGGTAGGTACAGATGGTGCAGCTCTTGGATTGTCCACCACGGATCCTACCTGAAGGGTAGGTACAGATAGCCTCCACAATGCTCTCGCCCGTCAATATCCTCCGAGTGTCATCTCGCCGTGAAGTCCACCTCCGGGTACCATCCAGTCCTCAAACACTAGGCCTCCGTCAGCGCTGCCCGTCGTCTGCAACCAACACAACGAGGTGCGGGCATATCCCGTGTAGGGATGAGTATAACGATACTCATTATGGACCCTGAGACCCTCAAGGTCTCACTAAAACCAACAAGGATAACCACAAAGAAGATCTCAAAAGATAACCTCTACTTAAGTATATTCCCATACATATACCTAAGTTATCAAGTAACCCATCTCAATCATGAGGGACACCAAGGTTATGAAATCAATGGATAACCACTACCCAGGTATATGCCCATACATATACCTATGTTATCAAGTGACCCATCTCAATCAGCAGGTAAACACAAAGGTCACAGACTCAGCTCAAACTAGGATTTCCATTATCGAAACCGTACCTGCTGAAGAGCCCGTCTTTGGAGTGTACAGTGCTCCTATCACGACTCCGAGGTACTTCCCACTAACCTAAGACTACTGAGGTACTCCTCCTGTCGAGTACCGTGTGTCAGCCACCCAATCACAGTAGTGCTTCCCGCTGGGGTATGCCACCCAAACGCAGTAGTGCACACCCCCTAGTAGCCTGCAGAGGTACTCTCTGGACGAGTACCGCGGGTTTGCACTGTCACACAGGTAGTGCTCCGTCTTCCATGGGTCTGCACCCAAACAAAGTAGTGCTCCGTCCACTGGGCTAGTCGACTCACTCCAAGTCGAGTTGGTCAACCAGTCGTCAGGTCTCAGTCGGCTACACGGTCTCTGTACTCCGCACGCTCGTCTCTGGGACTGTCCCCTCAATGAGATATAGGTCGATAATCCATGTATCTCAAAGTCCCACGAAGAATTATCTCAAGGAACGCCTCGTCATAAGGGTCTCAACTCAACAGACGACACGTCAATCGGACGCCCGGTCTGTGAGTTATTAGCCTTTTCGTCCTAGGGTCCCGGATGGTTTCGTGAGTGGACCAACCCGGCCGTATCTCAACTATACGCCAAACCCTCATAGGGTATACTCATAGGGACTTTTTCTCAACGTGATCACCAACGCCGCTGACGGTTCATCAAACGGACGTTAGTTCTGAAAGATATGAGCTTTTCCGTTCTAGGGGCCCGGTTGTATTTCAGGTACAATCCAACTCGGCCAAACACCAACTACATCCAAACCATGGGAGAAGAATTCCAAAAGTTCAATCTCATCAAAATGAAACCATCAAAGTCAACATAACATCAATCGGACGTCCGGAGCTAAAGATATAAGAGTTTCCGATCCGAGGGCCTGGTTGGTTTCGTGTACGAACCAACCCGGCCAAACCCAATGTTTTTCGAAACCTTCAGTAAGATATACCTAAACGACCATTTCGATCCAAGGATTTCATCGCAACTGACGGTGCATCAATCATAGGCCTATAGCTCAAGTTATGGGCAACATACCAAAGAAGGTACAGTATTAAGGGGTTCGGGCCCGGGCCGACCCGGCCCGATACCCCCAGGGTCAGCCCGAACTGGGTCGACCTAAACCGGGCCTAGGTCCAGCCCGCTTAGGCGCAGCCCATCCTGGCTGGCGCGCCGCGGCCTGGCCTAGCTGGCGCGGCCCGGTCCGGCTGACCGGCCAGGGAGCCGGACCGGCGCGCGGCGCGCTGGGCGCGATGGCTACAGGTTCGGCCGAACGGCCGAACCGTTTCGGGCGGGGGGTGCTGCCCCCGCGTGAAGTAAACTAAAGCCCCTTAATGGGGATGCTTCGTCCGGCCAGCCGGGGGTTTCGAACCCCCAGTTCCTCCACAGTCCGGCCGGCCCGCTCCGGCAGGCCAGCTTCTGCCGCCACGGGACTAGCAAGGCCGGTCCCCTTGCTCCGACGTCGGCGGCCTGGTACCAGCCCCGGTTCCGCTGTTCCACCGCGGCCCGGAACTGGCTGCGGCCCGGAATTGGCCGCGACCTTGGTTCGTCCGGCACGACGAGACGGCGCCGCGCCCCTCCGCTGCGGCCCCACTCCGGTCGCGGTGCTTTATTGGTTCACGGGTGCTGCGAGATGGCACCACAACTTTGGTTCGTTTTCAACGGCGCGGCACGACGGCGCCGCGTCTTGGTTCATCTTCAACGGTGCGGTGCGACGACGCCACGCTTCTTCCACTTTCCTTATCAAAATTCCATGCGGTGCTTCGACACCGCGTTGTCTTGATCGCCGAAACAAAACCAAAAACCAAAAAAAAAGGGAGGAGTGCCGGCCATGTTCGTGTGGTCCGTCCTCCCCCCGTTATTGCGATAACAGGCGGTTCAATTGAAAGGGGGATAACGATGGAGGTAAACACAAGAAAATAAACCCCTACAACTTCCCGCAACAACTTATTCCCAACCCGCAAGGAAAGCATTCGAGGATAAACTTGATAATAAGTTGATCGGTGCTCTTTGTTTTCTTTATAATGGAAGGATCAAGGGAATAAAATTATTCTCAAAATTAATTCCCTACCTCAAGCGTTGTCATCGAACGAGATTTTTCGTGGAAAGGGACGTCGCGGAAGGGGGAATCATCGCGTCACAGAGAAAGGATTCGTCGGCGTAGTGTCGTCGATCTCCGAGGATCCGGTGTTCTTTTCGACCTTCATCGGAGGTCGGAGTTCTTCATGTTCTTCGTCGAGGAGGAAAAAATTCAAGAACCTGGGTGAGTTCTCCCTAGCCTCTCCACACAACAAGACCAACTAAATAAAATAAGTGATGTCTTATTTTATTTACACACAAACCAATGCATGAAATTGAAAAATAACAGAAATGATCAATTAATTAAGGAGTTTAAAACCGCCCAATTAATAAAGGCTTTTATTAAAAAGATTCAACGCAAGAGTTGACTTTGTTTAATAGGGGCTGAGGGTGCATTACTTAAGAAGAAATAAGTTCTTCAAAGCTAAGAGATTTATCTTCAAATCCCTTATCACCATCAACTAATCTCCCATGAAATAAGACTTAGTCTTATTTAATTAACACACAATCCAAAGGAATTCATTTAAAATTCAAACGAGTCCAATAATTAATTACTTGAGAAACCTACACAATTCAGGAGTTGACTTTATTTAAAAAGGGTGCTTCTTTTTTAGAGTAAAAAAATTTAAGAGGGGAAAAGTTATGAAGTTAGGGGAAGGTGACGGGTTGGCTCGTGTGGTCCCCACCCCACCTTAATCCTTTCAAAGGTATCAACAAGTGGGGTCCACCCCCAACTCCCTCACATAGGTTATAACCACATAAGAAAGAGGAAAAGTGTTGTGAGACAACACTTAATCAACTTAACATGAAAAGAAAATATAATTGTAAAACAATTATATTATTATCCCTCTATTTTTTTAAACAACTCATTCCGAGAAAACGAAACTCCAGAAAGGGGTCTTCTTAAGAAATTACTGGCGCTGGAAGTTCATCGGTGCCCTCAGATTTCGATTCCGAGCATCGGTTCAAAAGTTAGGAAAACCCGCTCGTTTATTCACTGAACGTACCCGAGCTAAACTTTGGAAAATGATTCCGGGAACACCGGGCCTTGGAATCAGGTGCCATCAGAAACTGCATTCTTGTAAAATCCCATACAGAATTAAGAAAAAATTTCCCTTGAATTTTACAGGTCTTTACATTACTCCCACCTCAGGGCTTTACATCCTCGTAAAGCTTTAACACAATCTAGGGATACAAAAGCGGTACTGAGCACGCATCTGAGCCTTCTGCTCCCATGTGCTCACTTGTAGGTTCCCGTGCTTCCAATAAAAGCACACAAGAGGAATCGACCGTCCTCGTAGGACCGCTCCTGTCGATCCTCAAGTCCTACAGAAATCTCTGCATAAGTCATCCTTTCATCGACGTCCAACACCCTGAGGTTGATGAAGTGTGAAGGATCAGGCACGTATCTCCTCAGTTGAGATATGTGGAAGTCATCATGCACCTGGTGAAATTGAGGTGGATTGGTCAAGCGATAAACCACCTCGCCTACCTAGATGAGGACCTAGAAAGGTCCGTTGAACCTCGGATATAACTTTTCACCTTGGCCACATCTCTATAAACCATGTCGAGGTGAGACCCGTATAAAGACGTGATTCCCTTCCTCGAACTCTAGAGGTCTCCAATTCCTGTTAGAACTGAAACTCAAAACGACTACTACCACAAGGGTAAGGTTGACCAACTCAAGAGTGATCGTTGGCACCCTTCTGTGCATGAGTTTATCGAATTCTACCTGGGGTTTCCTTTCCGCCGACCAAGGAAAACCCATCCCCACGTCGTAGTTAAACCACAACCTTATTTCCAAATACCGTCAATTTGTGTATGAACTGTGATTGCCCAGTCCATATTCCAACCAACGTCGTAAGGCCTCGACACCGCCACCAAGAGATTCCAACCAAAACTCTCTCCTCGAGGGTCTGACCACACCGTCAGCGTAAGTGCGATTATTGCTATCTCCAGACGTGAGGGTCAAGTCCACGGCTTACTGGAAACTCTAGGTCTGGGACAATATTCGTGGAAGGAATGAATGATTCATATCAACATATGTATCTATAGTAGCTAGTAGTGGACACAGACTAACCCTTGAATCATTCTTAGAGCCATTAGGTCCCTCTCCCTGACCGTAAGCAGCTACTCTCTTTTCCTGCCCTCCAGCTCCCTGAGCCTGGCCCGGACAACTAATGTGGGTGGTTGTAGTATGTTAAAACGTACACCACCACATGTTTCTTTCCTAGCTCTACCTCCATGCCTGCTGGTTCGCAGACTCATCTCTCATTTAAGCTTCCTCTTATGGAAACATTTAGCATGCTCGAGTCTCTATGACTGGTGTTAGTTTCCTGTTTCTACTGCACTGTGTAGTCTTCATCCGCTCCTGGATGATTTGCACCTTCTTTACCTATGATCTGAAAGAGTTGTTAAAATTTATCCTTTGCTGAAAAGAGAACTCGATCTCATCCCCTGGATGATCCATGCCCATTTCCTAATATAGTCAATCCTGACATGAATGATGCATTCATTCCATGGATGACGTCGTAAGGCCTCGACGTAACTACCAAGAGATCCAACCGTCACTCTCGCCTCCAAGGGTCGAGTCACGCTGTCGGCATCAGTGTGAGGTCACTAGGTCTCCTCCAGTAGAAATCTCGAAAGATGGGGTCATGTCAACAGTCTTAACCGGGACCACTCAGTATCAACCAAACAAAAGGACAGGAAAGAAAACATCACAAAGTTAAGTGTCTTTTTATTATGACAGCTTGAAGTACAAAGACACAAATACAACAGTAATAAGGAACTAGATGTACAAGGGACGTATCCACTAGTTCGGCTCCTGTCCACCTGCTCCCAGAGCTCTACTACCTTGTCCACTGCTCTGCTGTTGCTCAAGACCCTGCCGCTGCTTCTACCTCGGTGGCTCCACCAATGCCTGCGGATCGACTATGTTGGGAGTCGGACAGTCATGTTCCAGGTGACCCTTCCTGCCGCATTCATAACACTTCCTGTTCCTCGTACGGCTGGCTCTGACCCCACCTTGGGTGCCCCGCACCACCGATCCTAAAACCCGAGATCGCCCAACTGCTGGTCTGGTCCTCCTAGACCTCTGCATCATCTGTCTACTTCCCACAGATGACTCGGCTACTGATCGAAAAACATGCGGCAAAGGCAACAACTCCATAACATGCTCGGGGTTTAGAACTACTGGCACAAACTCCACCCTGAAGAAGGTCTCTAAGTCTTCCCATGTGAAGGTTATCCCGTCTCAAAACTGGAACAAGTGGCACCACCACCTGCCTGCTACTGCCTGAAGAAGGCTGGCAGCAAAGATCACCATGAAGTCTGCAGGCATACCCACTAGCCTGAAGACTCTCAACACTGCCTCCAGCCAATCCTCAGCTGCCTGCGGGTCCGTCTCTCCCTGGAACCTGGGTGGTCTCTGGTGCTGGAACTCGTGCAGTGCGCTCAAGTGGCATGCATCGCCTACTGTTGGGGCTGGTGGCTTCGGTGGCCCAATGTATGGTAGTACCGTTGGTGCCTCCGCTGGTGCCTCAACTGCAAGAGGGCCCTGTACCGAAGCCTCATCGCTCGGCAGGCTGTCAGTACGCACATCCCTCTGGGCTCTGGCTGGTCTTCCGGGAAAAGGAATACTGAAAAAAAACATACGTGACACGGTCAAACAATTTATACCTGGTGAGATGACCTGGTCCGAGCTGACATTTAAAAACTTCTGGAAACACACATGCAATCAGTGTTTTCATGCACAAAGTTGGAAATCAGTTGTTAGGGTCCTGGTGTAAGGATACATCGGCCGCCCGCAACAACACTGGACTCCTTGAACTGAAAACCACACTCGGTACACTTAACACTATTGCTTCACAGAAAGAAAATATCAGAGTTATAAGTTCTGCGGTATAACCGACTCCTCAGATACAAATTTTTCACGACCCGTCCTCGGGTTCCGTTCCGTGACTACACCAAGCCCGGCATCCATAGGCCAGGGGCTGGCGACTAGCACCAAAGGCGTAAATCCCGATAACTGTGAAGGCATTGCCTTTATAAAAGTAAACAAACACCACAGAGTACAAGTGGAAGTAAAACACTAAGTACAAAAGAAAGTGCTGAAAATTAAATGGGCCAGAATAAAAACCCATTTGAAAGTACAACTACAACTAAACACAAGTACAACAGAAAAGAAAACAGCTGGAAGAATGGAAGCGGCTCCTAGGTCGTCCTCCTCAGATCATACCTGAAGGGTAGGTACAGATGGCGCAGCTCCTGGATCGTCCACCACGGATCCTACCTAAAGGGTAGGTACAGATAGCCTCCCCAACGCTCTCGCCCGTCAATCTCCTCTGAGTGTCATCTTGCTGTGAAGTCCACCTCTGGATATAGACTCGTCGTGTGGTCCACCTCCGGGTACCGTCCAGTCCTCGAACACTCGGCCTCCGTCAGCGATTCCCGTCGTCTGCAACCAACACAACGAGGTGCGGGCATAGCCCGTGTAGGGGTGAGTATAACGATACTCAGTAGGGACCCCGAGACCCTCAATGTCTCACAAAAACCAACAATGATAACCACAACGAAGATCTCAAAAGATAACCTCTACTTAAGTATATTCCCATACATATACCTAAGTTATCATGTAACCCATCTCAATCATGAGGGACACCAAGGTTATGAAATCAATGGATAACCACTACCCAGGTATATTCCCATACATATACCTAAGTTATCAAGTGACCCATCTCAATCATGAGGTAAACACAAATGCCATAGACTCAGCTCAAACTAGGATTTCCATTATCGAAACCGTAACTGTTGAAGAGCCCGTCTCTGGAGTTTACAGTGCTCCTGTCACGACTCTAAGGTACTGCTCACAAACCTAAGACTGCTGAGGTACTCCTCCTGTCGAGTACCACGGGTCAGCCACCCAAACATAGTAGTGCTTCCCACCGGGGTGTGCCACCCAAACACAGTAGTGAACACTCCCTAGTAGCCTGCAGAGGTACTCTTTGGACGATTACCCCGGGTCTGCACTGTCACACAGGTAGTGCTCCGTCCGCCATGGGTCTGCACCCAAACGAAGTAGTGCTCCATCCACTGGGCTAGTCGACTCACTCCAAGTTGAGTTGGTCAAGTAGTCGTCAGGTCTCAATCGGCTACACGGTCTCCGTACTCCGCGCGCTCGTCTCTGGGATGGTCCCTTCCACGAGCTACAGGTCGATACTCAAATTATCTCAAAGTCCAAAGAAGTATTATCTCATGGACCGCCTCGTCATAGGGGTCTCAACACAATAGACAGCGCGTCAATCAGATGCCCGGTCTATGAGTTATTAGCCTTTTCATCCCAGGGGCCCGGTTGGTTCATGAGCGGACCAACCCGGACGTATCTAAACTGTACCCTGGACTCTCATAGGGTATACTCATAGGGACCGTTTCTCAACTTGATCACCAACGCCGCTGACAGTTCGTCAAACGGACGTCCGGTCTGAAAGAAATCAGCTTTTTCGTTCTAGGGGCCCAGTTGGATTTCGGGTACGATCCAACTCGGCCAAACTCCAACTACATCCAAACCATAGGCTAAGTATTCCAAAAGTTCTATCTCATCAAAATGAAACCAAAAAAGTCGACGACACGTCAATCGGACATCCGGAGCTCAAGATATAAGAGTTTCCGATCTGAGGGCCTGGTTGGTTTCATGTATGAACCAACCCGGCCGAACCCAAAGTTTTCCAAAACCTTGAGTGCGATATATCGAAATGACCGCTTCGATCCAAGGATCGCATCTCAACTGACGGTGTGTCGATCGGAGTCCAGTAGCTCATGTTATGGGCAACAGACCGAAGAAAGTACGGTATTAAGGGGTTCGGGCCCGGGCCGACCCGGCCCGATACCCCCAGGGTCGGCCCGAACCGGGTTGACCCGAGCCGGGCCTGGGTCCGGCCCGCTTGGGCGCGGCCCGATCTGGCGGACTGGCCAGGCAGCCGGCCCTGCGCGCGGCGCACTAGGCGCGATGGCCAGGCGTACGGCCGAATGGCCGAACCGTTTTGGGCGGGGGGGCGCTGCCCCCGCGAGAAGTAAACCGCGGCCCCTTAATAGGGCCCCTTGGTCCGTCCAGCCGGGGGTTTCGAACCCCCGGTTCCTCCACAGTCTGGTCGGCCCGCTCTGGCCCGCTCCGGCCGGCTGGCTTCTGCCGCCACGGGACCGGCAAGGCCGGTCCCCTTGCTCCGACGCCTGTGGTCCTGTACCGGCCCCCAGTTCCTTTTTTCCTCTGCGGCCCAGAACCAGCCGCGGCCCCGCTCTGGCCGTGGTGCTTTAGTGGTTCTCCGGTGCGGTACGACGGCGCCGCATCTTTGGTTCATTTTCAACGGTTTGGCACGATGACGTCGTGTCTTGGTTCGTCTTCAACGGTGCGGCACGATGGCACCACGCTTCTTCCCATTTCCTAATCAAAATTCTTTGCGGTGCTTCGGCACCACGTTGCCTTGATCGTCGAAACAAAGCCAACAACCACAAAACGGGGAGGAGTGTTGGCCGTGTTCATGCGGTCCGTCATCCCCCCCCGTTAATGCGATAATAGGTGGTTCAATTGAAAGGGGATAACGACGGAGGTAAACACAAGAAAATAAACCCCTACAACTTCCCGCAACAACTTATTCCCAACCCGCAAGGAAAGCATTCGCGGATCAACTTGATAATAAGTTGATCCATGCTCTTTGTTTTCTTTAGAATGGAAGGATCAAGGGAATAAAATCATTCTCAAAATTAATTCCCTACCTCAAGCGTTGTCGCCGAACGAGATTTGTCAAGGAAAGGGACGTCACGGAAGAAGACGTCGCGGAAGGGGGAATCATCGCGTCACGGAGAAAGGATTCATCGGCGTCGCGTCGTCGATCTCCGAGGATCCGGCGTTCTTGTCGACCTTCGTCGGAGGTCGGTTTTCTTCACGTTCTTCGTCGAGGAGGAAGAACTTCAAGAACCTGGGTGAATTCTCCGTAGCCTCTCCACACAACAAGACCAACTAAATAAAATAAGCGTTGTCTTATTTTATTTAAACACAAACCAACACTTGAAATTCAAAAAGAAAAGAAACGATCAATTAATTGAAGAGTTTAAAACCTCCCAATTAATAGAGGCATTTATTAAGAAGTTTAAACTCATGAGATGACTTCGTTTAATAGGGTGTGTGGGTGTGTTACTTAAGAAGAAAGAAGTTCTTCAAAGCTTAGAGATTTCTCTTCAAATACTTTCGCACCATCAACTATTCACCCACGAAATAAGACTTAGTCTTATTTAATTAACACACAATCCAAAGGAATTCATTTAAAATTTAAACGAATCCAAGAATTAATTACTTGATAAACCTGCACAATTAAGGAGTTGACTGTATTTAAAAAGGGGGGTTTCTTTTTTAGAGTTACAAAATTTAAGAGGGGAAAAGTTATGAAGTTAGGGGAAGGTGAGGGGTTGGCTCGTGTAGGCCCCACCACACCTTAATCCTATCAATGGTATTTATCAACAAGTGGGTTCCACCCCTAACTCCCTCACATAGGTTATAACCACATAAGAGATAGGAAAAGTGTTATGACACAACACATAATCCACTTACCTAGAAAAGAAAATATAATTGTAAAACAATTATATTATTATCCCTCCCTTTATTTAAACAATTCATTCCGAGAAAACGCAACTCCAGAAAGGGGTCTTCTTAAGCAATTATTGGCGCTACAAGTTCATTGGTGCCCTTAGATTTCGATTCCGTGCACCGGTTGAAAGGTTAAGAAAACCCGCTCATTCGTTCACTGAACGTACCCGAGCTAAACTTCGGAAAATGATTCTGGGCACACCGGGCCTCGGAATCAGGTGCCGTCAGAAACTGCATTCTTGTAAAATTCCAAAGAATATTAAGAAGAAATTTCCCTTGAATTTTATGGGTATTTACATTTTTACTATTGTTTCTTATATTTTTTGGTTGGTTGTGACGATTCTATTAATATAATTTTAGAATAAGGAAAAACACATGAGTTGAGTGACAACCTATCGTATCTGGAATGGAATTGAGGTTTTAACCCATGAATGAAAGGAGATAAGTGGCATCGCATAGAACTGGCATACATAATATCCAGATTATTATGATATTTTCTTAAATGATTTTATAGATTATGAAAAAGTTTATTTGGGAAAACATATGATTTATCATGTAAAAAATTATGGGTGTAAATATTGAGTTTTTGGTTATGTGATTAATGTAATTACCAAAGTAAATCACTATTTTGGGAATATTATATGAAATTATTGGATATAGTTTTTGAAATAAATGTTTGTTTATATTTTGAATGCACATATGATATTATATTTTATTTACGGTCGTTCAGATTATTAGTGGAAATGATTAAATTGTAATGATGATTATATTATTAGGAAAAATACATTTTTGGTATAAGAATTTAGATAGATTTATGTTATATAGAGATAAATATTATATTTATCTTGTTGGACTTTTATTTATGGTTTTCAATCTTAGACATGAATATTTCGAATAATTATAAGGATATTTATTTATTTTATAATGTAAGATGAAATCTGTGTATTATTACTGAATTTTCAATATTAAATTAGTTTCCCTCATATAACATATTATAATTTTTGGGAATCATATTTTATTTTTCTAATCATTATGGATATTTATTATGTATGAAGACATGAGTTATATCTTTTTATCATTTTGTGGAATTCATGATATGTGGAATATGATTCTAGAGCTCAAGCATGAAAAATTCATAATCAAAATTTAGAGAAAAATAAGTTTTTGAGGATGAAACATAATAATGGATAGAATATTACTTCTCTTGTAAGTATATTTCTTTATAAACTTACTATTTGTAGTAAATTAAATAACTAACATTAGGAAAATTATTTTTAAACTCATACATTATTCGTTTATATTTCAAAACCTAGAAATAAATAACATTTTAACCTATCACAGATATATAGTTTTGTGATCGTTATGATTATCTTAAACATGTTATTGATCACCCTCCATCGGTTATTAGGTGTTAGTTTTCTATTCCATGACTATATATTCCTACATAAAAACCTAGTATCTGTAACACCATATGACTTTCGTACATTCATTTATTTATTTTAATATAGAGGATTTATTGACCCTTTTTATGATTTTTGATTTAAAAAATGGTATTTTGAAAATTCAAACCGTGGTTAGTGATATAAAGTCAAAATTTCATGGTCACTATTTTTTATATGTGGGTGAATCTAATATACTGGGATTCTAAAAGTAAATACTTTGTTCGATGGTGTATATGATACACAACAATATGTTTAAATGAAAAATACAATATTATTACGTAACTCATATAACCTAGACATTAAATTGTAAAAAATTGATAGAAATAAATAATTTATAAAATAAAAATAAATGTCTGACTAAATATTAATTTATTGGTATGTAGTTTAAAAGGATCAAAAAATATCTTTTAATGTTGTTTTATTCTAAAAAAATTTGGTTTTCTTCTTTTTATGTGTAAATATTAAATTATATAAGTTCAAGAAATTTTAATTTACAAAATTAAATATTGTTATGAATTTATCATGTCAAAATTATCATAAAATCATTTCTTATAATTTTATAAAAACATTCAGTTTTCAATGAATAGTGAAAAATACTGATATTTATTGAAAACTATATTTTATTTTAATGCTTTTACAGAGTAATTTTCATATTTTTTGTAAATTATATTTATAAGATTTTGATTTAAAATATTACAATTTTAGTTTTTATATAGATTTTATTCGTTAATTTATGAGAAAAAATTTAATATTTTAAAGGGGCATTTTTTCAATAGAACTCTTTATCGTTGCATTTTTTCAGTTTTATTTTAAATTAAATTATGAAAATTATATGATTTAAAATTTTTAATTGGATTAGATATTTTAAATCATTTGATAAAAATTTATTAAATATGTCACTTTATTTTTTGTCAATATTAATAGTAACAGAAGTATGTTTTTACCTCAATAAAGTTTAAAACATGTTAATATTTATTAAATATAAGTGATATTGTCATTAAATTTCATCCCATATCTTATTGGATGAATTTATTTCTATAATTATCAAATAAGGTCCTATATAGAGTTTTTTTTATTGAAACTGGTCTTCCAAAATGATTTATATATTATTTAAATCAAATAACGACCCAAAATGTCACATCATTTTTCATAAATATCTCTTATGTGTCCAAATGGGGAAAATGATTATTAATGAATCTAAGTGTCCATTTTGAACTTAATAAACAATTTTTTATGATTAAATTTTATTTTTAAATTTTGTAGGATACTTGGAGGATATTATAACCATTCTAATAAAATATTTTTTTCTAATTTTATTTTTTTCTCTATATTTATAAAAGTCAACATATTGAATAGTATCAAAATTTATAATAATGATTTTTATGAGATTAATATTTTATTAAATAATTTAAAATCATAAAATTATTTTAAAAAAGAATGTAATTATTATCTGGTAAAAAATTAATTACATATCCACTAAATTTTAATTTTGCATAATAGAATTAAAAATTTCGTCCTTTAAGTATTACAAATAGTGTTACTATATTTAAAATTAAAATATGATAACTAAGGGTATATCAAAATGATATGGTTTAAAATAATGAATAAAACATGTCTAAAATATATTTCCATGATATAAAGTGTATAAAATAGATTATATTCTAATACATTTTAGTTTTGTGGAATTTATATTGAATATTTATTTATTATAATTTTATCTTTTGTGAAATTCAAAAGGTGATCCAAACCACAATTATAAAAGGGAACTTTCTTTCCCACTTATTTACACTAATTTTAGCCTTATATATCCACCATACCCATGATATTTCACTTATTAACTTCTTTATACACATTATATATGTTTTGGGATTCTCAAAATTCCAACCCTATGGCCCATTTTTGGAAATCTAAAGAAGACATTTAAAATAGTAAGTAATTATCCTAATGGATCTATTTATTTTTCTACTATTTCTTACCATCTATAAATCTATGTTTGTTATAATAAAATAAGCAATTATGAAACCTAAATATTAATAAATTTTATTATGCTTATTACAATACAATTAAAGACCATGTTTCCCATCAAACGATTAGTGAAATTATCACTCGTATGTATGTACAACTTACCATATCCTCCTAGAATTAAATTTTTCCTCAGAATCTACTATGTATGGTTATTAATAATGGTTTAATGAACATATATAAAATAAATTATTTAATAATGATTATTTAAATAATAATTATTATCTACTTTTCTTTCGTTCCATCAATCAACAAAGGGAAACATTGTTGATGAATACGTACGACTTAAAGTCTCAATGAATGATAGAATTCATATGTCTATCTCTATATTCTATTATTGATTTTAAATATGTGGTCAATTATTATATATTATTTTTATACTATGATTAAAATTCTTGAAATGACTATACCAAGATCAATGTAAGAGAATCAAGACATATGAATAAAAACATGCTTGGAAAATGAAGCATTTACACCCAAATAGTGATTTTAATAACAAATTTTTAATAAAAAGGAAATAAGATGTTATAAAATAAGAATAAATTAAATTTTATAATTAATGTAACATAATAAATTAAAAAAACAATATTTATTATATGTTAGGTTTAAACATAAATAATGAAATGAAATATTTGACTTAAGGGATTTTATCTAACTTTTAAATCTGTATGAATCATTCCATATTCACCACATGTTTATTTTATGTTTTTTATATACTACTCATTAATTTATTTTATGATACTTATTATTAATTTTTTGTGGATTTGTATATCTATTTATTATTTTATCCTTCATGGGGCCTACAATTCAAAGGTTACCAAAGTGGTAAGGGTTATTTAAAAGTCTCTACATTAGCAGAGATTGTATATATTAGGGAATCTTTCTATTCCAGGTCTATTTTTTCAAAAACAAATTCAAAAAGGACTTTAATATTATCCCATAAATGTTTCAATTAGTCAACAACTAGTATTTACTTTTTTAATACAATATTTTATTAATTTTCTAAAAATTACATTTTGTGACTTTTTCACCCAAATAGACAGAAGGAATATATTTTAGAATTTATATAGTAAGGAAATATTTTTACATTATAATTAAAATTTATTAACATTAATGTTCCTATAATATATTACATAGTTTTTTTAAAAAAAATTCCCTTTGTAATTTCATGGATTTTCATAAAAAATGTTTTCAAATTTGAATGAATATTTTCCTTAAGAATTATTTCATGCGATATTTCAAAAATATTTTATTTTTAAGAAGATATTAAATTTTATTAATTATGATTTACTGAGGAAATGATCCAAGGATTATAAAATTATACTTTATTTGATTAATTTATGTTTATGATCAGTATATGTTAATGAATTCTTTTACATATCCATGAGATATATTAGCATTAAATTATTATAAAACACATTACCTTTCATGGGTTAAAATTTGATGAATTATTTAAGTTTTTATAGAGCACATATATATGGTTTTCACTATGTGATGGGTTGGACCTATATCTCCCTCAAATTCCCTATGTAATTATGGATAACTCAAGAGGTAAATATATTAGTAATAAAAATTATTTCATGTTTACAATTCATAAAATGGAAATGGTTTTTATGTCCATAAGTTTATAATTTTACCTTGCATTCATGCCCATTATGTTATGCAAGTACCTAGATTCATATCCTTAAGTTTATGTAGGAGCTTGGATTCACGTATTTATCTTAATGAGTGAACCTGTTTATATTTATACTTGTATACATTGTTATATGTTTATGTGTATACAAAAATTATATATCTTATTATATGATATCATGGATAATGTTATTTGATTCATTTATTAATCATGTCTTATAAAATTACATGTTTTATTCAGTGATTGTAGATTATTGTTTGGATAAACATAGTATAATTTTCAAATATTATTATAATATACTCATATGATCATGTTACGTTTATGTAATATTTGATATATCTTATGGTTACCTTTACAAAGAATATGATATCACCATTTATTATGTTTTAATTTCCCAACATATGAAGGAATGTTTTAAATAGTTGATTTCCAAGATATGCGTTAGATGTGAAGAAATTTTTGGAGATAGTATAGATATTTATGGGCTCGTTTTTTATTTTTCTAATATATATATTAATTTTTTATAATTTTATAAATATCTAAACTTAAAAGTTATTTGTATATGTAATTGATAAAATTTTTTTTTGAAGACATATATTTTGATGGAAAATTATTGGGGCACATTTATCAGTATCAAAGTCATAAATGTAATGTTTATTTTTTTATCAATGAATATGAAAGTGTAAATCTCTGGATTTTACCTATACACTCTGTTTGGATGAAAAAACGTAGTAAATTATATGAAAAATTAATGACACATCTGAATACTTAAGAAATAAATTAAATCATTAACATTGATTAGTATTTTAATTTCATAATTCATTTTAATGAATTTATTTTTATTTTAAATATAAATTAAAAGTTTTAAGGGAAATGATAATGGTAAAACATTCCCAAAAATCCTTACCAAGGGAGAAATGTTTTAAAGAGGGAAATTAAAAATGTATTACCAATCTAAATACAAGGTTTAATATAATATTAACCTTCTTAATGAGGATACAAGGCTTTCTATCATTAAAAAAAATTAAAAATCCTTGAAATTGATTTTATAAAAAATGACAAAAAATCAAATTTAAAAAAAAAATTAGGGGTTTTAGATAAGGTCACATTTTGGTATATATTATTTAATTTAAATACCCTCTTCCCCACACTATTAGAAACATTTTTCTCAATTTTAAATCCATTGTATAAGAAAAATGTGCATTTATTTATACTTCTCAAGAAAGATTTAGAAAATTTGTAAATTAAAAACTTGTTCAATGTGTTAGAAAAATGATAAATTAATTTGTTACACACAACATAAAAAGAAATGAACTCGTAGAATACAGAAATGATTTTGAACTAGTTACCACATTAAAAAAAGTTCTGTTCAAGGAATGTTTTTTTATATCGGTAAAATTTATAAATGTATTTCAAAAAAATTCCAAAAATGAAAGAGATTTTCTAGAATAACATACAAGGAAAAACTAACCAATTATTAATAATAAATAGTTTTTCTTTTCACAATATTCTACATGATAAAATTATTCCTTATCAAAATTTTAAATTTTATATCTAAAAAGGTCTATGGAAGCATCATAAAACTTAATTTAGATATATCTTAATGATATGAATCAATAATAATTTTAAAATCCTATCATTGAAAGGAGTCTTTTAAATTGAAAAATCCTGAAATTAGAGGATTTATTTTTATTTTTATAGATTCAAATATTTGAATTTTTTATTTTCTGAATCTTCCACAGTTAATGAATGTCAATATTCAAAATATAAAAACAAATTATCATTATATTTGTGAAATTTCAATTAATTATTAAATTATTTATAGTAAATGAATTATGGGTGTTGATCCATATTGCTCTAACAAGTAGCTTTGTTTGATCCTAGAAATTGAAAACCCTCATCTCATAATAATGTATATAATCTCCAAATAAATTCTAATCGTGAAAATTTATACATAGAAAAAGGTGAAAACCCTAGTCAATGTATGTACATAGTGGTTTCCACTTAATCTTATATTATATAATGCATGAAAAAATTAATTTGTTTTGTAAAATTGAAAAAAATACTAAAAAATTATAATAAACTAAACAATAAATAAATAAATCATTGGTTAACCCCCCCCCCCCAAGAGGTGATATTTATTAAACTATTTTTAGTTGGATAGCTCACTTATCATCACCAATCAATCATTGCATAGGTTTTGTATTATATGAACCAACAGATCTTCTCTTTTCCATATTTTTGAAGCTTCACATAATGTGGGGGTCCCCTTGAAAATAATAATTTGTACCCAGACCCTTTATGTTTTGGTAAATGAATTTATTCTAGGATGGAAAAAAATATAATGGACCCTCTCTTTGATTTCTATAGTGAAAATATTCCCTAATATAAATCCAATAATTTTTGCAACATCATCATTAAATGAAATATTTTCCTTTTATCCCTAATCTAGACATCCTTATCCTCTTATTCCGTCTCCACATTCTATTTTAAGAGATTTTTCTCATTCCCACCACCACCTCTATTTCCTTCCTGACTAATATATACAATGTACGTTCTCCTATAAACACTTCCCAATCATCATCAACATGTGAAGTCAGTGCCTCTTCTATAATATAACAACTTCCATATTTGGTTGAAATATCATATTAAAAAATTGTTACAAGAATGGTTATACATATTGAAATCCATCTAAAGAAAAATTGTTGATAGTCCTTGTTCATATTTCTTGACCATTAGAATATCAATCATATTGGGACATAATATTTCACTATGTTTGACCTCATCCTCTTTGATTTATTTCCAAAAAAGATGGATTGTTTAGATCTCCTACATGGAACTCATGGAATTGTTTTTGAAAACTCATGAAAAATATTAACCAAAGAATCCAAAAAATGTGGATTCATATTATATTTATTCTATTCTAAAATGTTATAAATGTAATTATATTTTATATTCTTGAATAGATCACTAGCTCTGTAGAAATAATATCTAATAATATTATACAAGGGTAGCTCAGATTCCAATTTTTTTATTTATTTAACTATTTATTTTTCAATTTTTTATGTTTTATAATATTTTTTTGATGCTCTGTGGTAGCCCCAAATGAAACAACACTAATTGAAAATATATTTTTAGTAATTTTACCCTCTTAAATATTTTTTACATCTTAAGTACTATAATATAGATACAATAAGGGTTGTCCCTCAATGATAATTCATTTTAGGAGCTTATTTTTCATGAATATTATTATTTTTAATTACTAACTAAAATATTTATGTGGATTTCTAATAAGGTAAATGAATCTATAAAAATTAACAAAACTATGAAAAAATATAAACAGAAGAAAAAAATAATACAATTTAAAAGCAGATAGATTTCATGACCGAATCAGTGGATTTCCTAAGTGACATACCTGGTTTATCCATTATTCATTGAATCAAATGAATTTATTCCATTATTCTCTCAACACACAATCCAAAATATCTAATGTGTGTGTCCCTTTATGTTTAATAAGTCAGGTCATTAACTAAGATCACCGTTTAAACCTTATTTTCTTAAGATATAGTTAATGTATTCAACGACTACTAAAAACAATTTTATAGTTAAAGTATTGTTCTCGAAATTCACGATCAAGAATTGAGATGATTCGAGAATGAGAATCAAACAACTAACTTATAACTGTTCCAAACTAAAAAAATCAACCTGAATAAAAGAAATATGTTGAAGAGTTATGTTCCATAAATATAATAGAAGAGAAAATCAAATGAAATGATTGTGGTTTAATTATCAAAAAACAATATATTAACTTAATATTGTACATCTATAGAAAATTATAGTTTGATACAAAATATTAAATATTGGAATGAGTTGACCAAGAGAAACAGTAAAGTAATTCCATAAGAAAATTAGTCGATCATTTCTACATATGGTGATCTTCCCACTATCATCATCTCCATAATAATAAATAGATATTCAAGATCGTTGAATGATCGTCGGGATCCAACTATAGTCTCTCCACTCTGTTGTTGTAAAATTGTGGTTAGCTTTCTATCTACTACTATCTCTGAATATATCTTGAACTAATGCATAACATCCTAAGTGTCTTGAGTTTCATCTTTTTTATTCTCCCTCAATATCATCAAAAAACTACCAATTCATTTTCTCACCATCAAATGAGATAACTATGTTTTCCAGCCTTTATTCATTTCACCTGTAAAATTATCATTTCATTAAAAAAAATATTCCACCTAAAAATATAATTATTAATTGAATTTGATATGATACATTTCCTGATGATGTCATCATTTTTCGATCATCCTTCAACATTCAATAATGAAACCAGATTATACATATTAAAATCATGAATCTATTGTGTCAAATCACATCCTCTATCATGTATAAGACATAAAACACTTCATTAAACACAAAATATTACATCAAACACTTCGATTATATTTTATCGTTAGTGAGAACCCATTTTACAACTAAATTAATTAGTGTGTCTTGAAATGTAGGTTCATACATCAATTGTTGTTCCAGATGTTTGGTACAGAACCAACCACTATCCGACTTTAGCTTCCAATAATACAAACAATTTATCATTAGATGTGTGTCCATTTGCATCAATCCAAATATAACAATGTTGATCAAATTGTCTCAATATCCCTCGAATAAGCATTATGCAAAAAAACAATATACACCAATAATCAACATCCAAATTTAAAACCAAAACAAATTCAATATTTCCAAGTTTGATCCCCAGCATCAACCTTAATATATTTAATGTGGAAAACCACTCCAAATTTAGATTCAACATCATCTTCCATTGGGTTCATGTTTTCTTTTTCGAACATTCTTTCTCGGATGACGCTTGACTAATTTGAGTTTGGCAGGATCAAAGGTTGTCTATTAACTTATTATAAAAGCATCTAAAATGATATTTCTTTCAGATATGAATATCAAGTTCTTGGTTTCACGAAGAATTGGACTGATCTTATATCTTATACAAGTTATTAGTGGATCTGATACTAGTGTCCCTAGAATAGAGTGGCTTCCTCGACTTCTTCCAACATCGAGACTATCCTTGGAATATATATAATAGATATTCAACACAAATTTGAACCCTGAGGTTCCTCTTGCTTCGATTCATCTTGCTTAAAAACTCAATTTGGTATCAGACCTGGTAGACATCCACATAGAATGTGATTTCCTCAACATCAATTATAGTAACAAATTTTACATTCAACACTAAGATTCAAACTGTGATTCATCAAAATCCATCGGGTTGGGAATATCTCAACAATGGTAGTAGAGGGAAGTGCTGATGTTATTATTCGACTTCGTGTTTCAGATGCGTGAGATCGAATGTGGTATATCGGTTAAAATTCCTCATCTCCTTCGTGGTTGTCTCAAGATTCATCGGTAACATTTTTTCGCTCTCTATTCAGTTCTAGGATTTGTTTTCACTGAATCACGAGTATATTTGAATACAAGATAAATTATCTTATTTGGTAATTATAATACACCTAAACATATTATTTTATGTAGATTATTTTACTAGAACACCACATATTATGTTGATAGTTTAAGGAAAATAGTTAAGAAAAATTCTCTTCCATGTGGCCCAACCAAATTATCTCACACCTGTTGATTCTATGAATTTATTTAACAAAAATAGAGATAAATCCAAAAAAAATGTTAGGATTAATTATTGATTAAAGATAATATTATTATTTTAAATATATAAAATTTAAACACAAAAGTAATCATTTATATTAAATAATATGTAGTTGGGCTTTGGATTTGTGGTAAGCACCCCATAATCCTCCATAAAAAAGGGGGTTCAAAGGCGCAGGGTACTGTAGAATTACTATAGTGATACTATAGCATCGATGATTATATTTAACGACATATACTATAGCGGTGGGAAGGGACTGTAGCAGTGGCAGGTATTGTAGCAGTTGGGTAACTATTCACAGAATGGGTCATCAGCCACATATTTGGGCCAATGAGCTATGTAATGGGATACATGCCCATTGGGACTTCACACTATGTAATGGGTCTCCCTATACCCAATTAAAAGAGGTATTTTCTTTTCATTAATAATAAAATGAGGCTTCGACCCTAACCGTAAAAAAATTAAATTAAATCATATAATGTAAGTATAATTTTTGTTAAATTCATTAAAATAAATTTAATTACAAACATCTTGATTGAAATATTTAACTAGTTATGAATTAAAAAATTTATAAAAAGACAAAATTATTGAATTTATAAATTATATTTACATGTCAAAAATTATTATATTATTTAAATTAATGAAATTAAACACTAAACTATAATTAAATAATTAATTACAAAAAAATAAGAATAAATTAAATTTAAAAACAAAAAATACACTTATATAAATGTTTTGATAGAATCCTCGAAATATTATAATAAAAACAATGATAAACAAAATTATGATAAAAAGAAACATTAATTAAACTTAAAATCATCAATTTAACAGCTTTATTATTTTATCATTAAATTTACGTCAAAGTGAATCAACTCATTAAAACATTATTTTAACAACCATAACATAATTAATTTAAGAATTTATGTGTAAAAAACACATCAATATAAAACAAAATCAATGAGCCTAAAACATCTTTAAAATATCATGAGGATGATCTTTCTATTCAGGACATAAATGATAAATCTGATGAAAATTCTATCAGTTCATCTATAAATAACACATCTAGTTCTGTAGAACAACCCAAATATGAACCTTTAATGAATATTGAAATATCCACTCTTATTTTTCACAAACATTTAAGACTCATAGATATCATCTCTTAGATGTTGTAGTTAAAGACCTAAATAGAGGAACACAAATTATTGTTTCTCATAAAGAACTAGTTTATCATTAATCATTATTGTAACTACTTGAACCAAAGAACATTAATGATGTAATTATTGATTATTTTTGTTTAAAATAAATTCATGAATAGCTTTATAAATATTAAAGAAACAATGTCTAGAAATTAGTGGATATACTCAATGAAAAAAATAATTTGAACAAAATAAGAGTTTAGAAACAATGTTGATGAGTCATGTACTATAGTTAGAAAAAAATATAAATTGGTTACAAGAGGATACTACCTAGAAGAATGTATTAAATTTGAGAAATCCATTTCACTAGTAGACATGGTTGAATCCATGATAATGTTTGTCATCTATGAAGCATATTTGGATTTCAAACTATATCAAATGGATGTCAAGAGTGAATTATTAAATGATTATATTGTTGAAAACGTTTTTTTGGAACAATTACATGGATTTCATAATCCTAATTTTTTAAATCATGTTTCTATATCAACTGTTGATTTATATGGAAAAAACATGCTCCTAGATCATTGTATTATGGTATTATATATTTTATAATTTCTGATGGTTTTATTGAAGGTATATTTTACACTTATTTATTTAAAAAGATTAAAAAGGATGTCTTAGTTGTACAAATTTATGTTGATGATATTATATTTTTATCATCGATAAATTATTTATGTACAATATTTTCAATGACTATGCAAATTGGATTTATAATGAGATTAATTGGAGATCATTAATTCATTCTTGGTTTTCAAATATTTTTAAATATGAAAGGATTTATTTAAAATCAAATAAATGACACCAATAATCTTTTAAAACATTTAGAAATAGATAATACTATATGTAATGATACTCCCATAAGTTCTAGCTGTATGTTGTATATTGACAAAGGTGGGATATCAGTTGATCAAACAACTTACAATGGTACGATTTGAAGCATAGTATAAATAACTACATGTTGACTAGATATTATATTTAGTTTATGTATGTGTGATAATTTTCGAGAAAACAAAAATAAATTTATTTGATGAGAAAATAATTATTAAATACCTCAATAATACATCCAACATTGGATTGTTTTACTCCATAGGGAAAAAATTAGTTTGGTTTAGTTATTTAGATATTGATTTTGGTTTGTTGAATGTCAGATAGAAAAAGAACAACTGGAATATGTCACTATTTGGGGAAATCAATTTTATTATGATTTAGTAAAAAAATAACTTTATGGAATTTTCCACTATTGAAACTATGTCCATAACTACATGAAATTGTTGCATATAGATTCTGTAGATAAAAGACACATTTCTATTCTAGGAATATAAATTTAAACAAATCCTTATAAATTTTGATAATAAATGTGCTATAAATATTTATATGAATCCTATATCTCATTTTCTAATAATGAATATTGAGTTAATACATCACATTTTGATATATCAGTTCCATAAAAGTGATATAACTTTTGGATTCATAAATTGTTAACATCAACTTACTGATATATTTACAGTGTCGTAAATGTTGTGAGATTGAAAAAAATCACATACTAATTATGAATAATAATTTTTTTAATTTATTAGATATTAATATAAATGTAATAATATATTAACTTGTATTTTCTATGTTTATCTAGATGTAATAGTGACGTTTAATTCACACAGCCAGTAAGCTGACTGTGATTTTATTTTTTTTCATGTGGTTAGCATTCCTACATTAAATACTTTTTACCATATAAAATATACTCACATCATAACTAAGATTACCATGAATATTTGTTGATATAGTTAATATGTACTTATCATGGATTTATTGGTAGTATGGTTACCACACCTAATGTATGTTATGGTCTTCATGCTTATCGGGCTTATGATATTTACAAATCCACGCTCATTAGACTTCCCAAGTCAATTTTTACTTTTTTTGTGAAAATATTTTAACGATATTTCTTTCAAGTTTCACTATATGAAAAATGTCGAGTAGCGTTGATTTAAACCCCTACCACTTTGTTCTGTGAGGGTTTCAGAATCTACCACTAAAGAGGGGTTAGTATCAAATGCATGGTTGTTTCTTCCATGTAGATGCGGTTTCTCGTATGCGTCTAATAAAGTGTATTTAGTGGTATGTTGTCGGACAAAATAATAATTAGGATTTAGTAGTGGATAAAACCACTACAAAAAAACCATAATCATATAGTAGTGATTTTGACCACTGAGAATATAAAATTCCATATATTGTGCTGGTTTAAAATACCTCCAAAAGTTGAATTACAAAAAAAAACAAGTTACTGATTCTGCTGCCCGAGAACTACCTTGAAACAAAATACAGAGTAGGTGTATCACCTATTAGAAGAACACAAAATTCCTATTATTAGAACACAGAATCACACATAAATAACAAATGTCTCATGAACAGACAAGTATAATATTTTTACATTCAACCATAAATGGATTCAGCTCTGTATCACATATGATATATCTAAAAAACCTCTCATTCTATATTAGCGAAAGACACACAAAATACCACTAATTGCTATCTAATGAACTATGCTTGTCAAACTCTCTATTATTATCTCTACGTCATTCTATCGTCACCAGTAAGTCAATTATGTTAAAAATTAAGCAGTCTTGTATATTTAAATTTAATATTAAAACAAATAAAATTTTGTGAACTATATGATTTTCAAGTTGTGTGGTTTACCTACACACTAAAATTTATCGATACAATATCACCTAGGACATATTTGGTCATCTTCTAAAATAAATCAACCAACACATTCTAAAAAGTGGATATATGAGTCCCATGTTCATGAATTGTGTGTTGTGTAGAAGAAAACTCTCATTGATCGTCTTGACATAGGGAGTGACTACAACCAGGAGTTGATGTACCTGAAATCATTGATGGCTTGCCAAAGTCCTTAAATGGTAATGGTCTCAAACCCATACTATACACTCATCCAGGATGGTGTTTCCCAATGACATTATCATATAGGTCATCATGGGAAACTGAGTAGGACTGTGCAAGATTGTCACACTATAGTTATTTAATTTTCACTTATAAATCAAATATCAGTCACATTAGAAGTAATATATATTAAAATTATAAAAACTAATAATAAATTATTATAATTAAAATTTAATTCATACCCCAACTTCTATGATAGAGACATTAACATAACTCTCATTATATTTTTTTACGAACATTAAACCATTGTTACGTTTGGGGGGGCTGGATTCCCTAAATTCTGTTACTGCATTAAACAACGTTAAGTAAAAAATTTAATACCTGGAATTTATAATATTGTCTTACAAATATTTAATCTAATGAAAATATTACTAAATTTGATTGACTTTTAGAAAAAATCTTTGACCCCATATTGTGAGTGATGATTTTTTATCCCAACTCGATGCATTCTTCCTTGAAAATCACAAAATAAACCTATTGTAATATATTAGTAATGTATTCAATGTCATATTCTTTTCATATGAATGTATAAATATAAAATGGAATTAATATAATATATATATATATAAATAACATGTTCTTCTTGTCATGATGACAATCAAAAAAAACTTTTCATTTCTCTCTAGGTACCCCATTGTGTACCCTATCAAACATTTTTTGGTGATCAACAAATAATTGTTTAACTAATTCAATAATCTCAATTTAAAATCATCCATTTCATGATAAAATTTTTCAATGTACACTTTTTTCCAATAACATCGTAAAAAAGAATGTGGTAAAACATTTGTACGAAGAGTTTCATTTTGAAAATATTATACTTCAATAACATAATGAAATTTAGTTACAAAATAATTTATTAATATTACAATTATTTGTGAATTTAAAAAAATTATTTTTCCTAGATGAAGGCATATGCCTTAATTAATCATATATAATTGGAAGATTAACCAGCACTATCTATAGCTAACCTAAAATCTCGCCAAATAATCACACAATGTCTGCTAGAGGGACCCCATTGTAGTCAAATGGAACAATTATTTTTAGTGTGTTCAAATTCCAGAAATCTACAGTTTTAATATTTTTCTCTGTAGTAGGATTGTTTCCATATTTTAAGTAAAATTATTTATTAGTATAAAAAACTTCAATAACATTATTCAAATTAAAATTTATAGTTATAATTATCACCCTCCAATATCCCCATGAAGAACCAAGAGTGACGGCCTTCTGCTTCGCTGCTGAGGTTTCTAAATAAGGAGGCATCAGTTGAGCTACTAATGGGACACTGATAGAGGGTGTGAATGGAAATGTAGGGTGGGGGGCAATTGGATGGGGTCTTAGATGTTTTAGGGAGGGAGACAGATGAATCATCATCTATATATATGTTCAAGGGAATGTCGAATGAGGGTCAACTGGTATCAATATAGTGATTCCTTCTTAGCATTGAGGTCATTTGATCAAATAAAATAAACATCAGGACATACATTTCAAAAAAAAATAATGAAAAACAATATAAATGATAACATATATAGAAACAAAAAAAAATTATACATAACTATGATGATGCATTTTTGAAAAAATTACATAAGTGGTTGATAAATGAATGGATGATTGCACATACCAACATTTTCTACTTCAATCATTTCATTTTAGTAATACATATTTACATCATATAATTCATACACCTTTGGAAGAATAATATTTTAAAAATGATGATGGAAAAATAATTTTTCTTCTTGTAGTTGATGAGATTTAATGTGAGAGCTCAAATATTCTACTTCATCACCAATATCATAATAGTATCTTATATTTATTTGAGAAACTAAACTCCACCCTAAATCTAAAACATATTCATCATAAAATACCATTTCCTTTTATGATGAAAAGATGTACGAATCATGTAACCCAAGGTGACCAACATCTATCAAGCAAGTGATGTTCACAGAAATATGTTGAATGAAATATATTTTAACACCCTTGATAATATTTACCGAATAATATTTTTATAAAATAACTAAATAATTATTATAATAGTTTAATTCAATAAATTTAGTCTGCATTCTATAGTATCCGACTTCAAAAATGTAAATGTACCATTATTCTCTATTTTTTAACCCTATTCCTGATAAATTGTACGAAATTTAATGTCATTCACAACGTAAGAGTTGAACTTTCTATCATATTTTAGAGGACCTCAACAAAGATACAACAAATATTTTATAAAATCAACTTGAGTATCATAATTCATGATATTTATGAATAATATACATTATTTTATTTAAAAAATATATATATCAATAAAATATATATATTGATTGCAAAATTTATGAACTTACATGTCATTTAAACAATTCTACAAGATCTTTATTAATAGATTTTGTTATACCATTATCAATTCTTATTCTTCCTCTCATTCAAATATTATTTTATATCTTCAACACTTCAATAAACTGATCAAACATTTTACTTTTAAGAAACACATATCTATGTGACAGTAGTAATACTATTTTTGTTAGAGTAACATTTGAGCTCCACCCAATTAATTTTCTAATAGTATGAATGATTTTTTATTTCCCATGTAGTTGAGATTGAGATGATTTTTCTTAAACACATACAACTCAAATGAATCTTGTCTCAATATCATCTAAGCATTTAGAATCAATTAAAGGCACCCCTCTACCAAAGAGCTTTTATAAATACATCCTTTATTTAAATCATTATTTTTAACAGAAGACATTAAATGCCCATGATATCTCTGAAACTAAAAAACATAATCGTGTATTTAATGAATTGGAAATAATTATTTACTTAAATGAAAAATATATAAATAAATTACCTCTCAGTTGGATAAATTAATTGATAATGTACAAGGCCTCCTAATTTAGCCACTTCAACCAAATGCACAGTAAAATAAATAATGATAGTAAAATATGATGTAGGAAATATCATTTATATTTTAAAAAGTTTCAATGAAAATCCTTCCTTAAGGTTTTCCAGATCAAATTGTTGTAGGTTTTTCTCAAATAGTTGTCTAATGAATGTGAAGCATTGTATTATAACGATAGTAAACTTTTCTATTAAGAATAAAATTTTGCTTTTTTCGCACACAAAGCTACCAAGAAGGCCTAGGTAATCGACCCCACGACCTGTGCCCCATAACCCATCCCTCCAGCAACCTCATCCGCCTGTGGGGTGAAACTTTTAAGGTAATAATGTATGCAATATAAATGGTAGAGACTACTGTAACAAAATATGTGAATTGTGGATTTTAAATCCATGTAACCTACGAATCCTTAAGCCAAAACACCTTGATATGTTAATTGAATACCCATAATATTTCTTCTCATGTTTTAAAATTCAATGAAATGTATCTTTATCAATATTTTTCATAGGAAAAATTATTGGAGCATAATTCCATTATGGTCTTGAAAAATATTACAATTAATGTTCATTCTTCAATGTTTTTCTAAGCATTGAGATAATCGTTTGATTTTCCATGCTCATTTAGTAATATGAAATCAAATTGTACAAGTCATTCTTTTTAATAATAATTTCATCAAGTCTTTTCCACAAAAAATTAAATTCCCAATATTAATGTTAGAAGAATGTAATTTTTTTCTTACATTGTTCCATTATGATTTCCCATAATGAATAACATTGAACCCGTTTCCTACTATATTTCAAATGATGACCAACCCAAGTTCTATTTCAACATTTTCATGTTGTGCCAATTTTTTAGAATCTGTTATCAATTTTGGAGGTGTTCAACAGTCATTAAAATAATTTAATTTTGACTTATTCCACTAAAATCTATGAGATGCATCGAAACAATTTCTATGACACAAGCAGCACCATTTTATACTATGAGGTAGTAATTTATTCCCAAAATAAAAGTTACAAAAAAGAAAATCCAAACCCATGTATGTGTTATATCTATCTAAAATCCCAATTACAGGGACTCTACTAATAGTCCCCATTAGAGTATCTTAATGTTTGAACATTATTCTAGATGAATCATCATATTTCTCAACACCATTTCTCCATAACTCTTATAACTAATTAATTAGTGGCTGAAAGAATACATAAATATAATTTTTAAACATTGGTTTTCCAAAAATAATCATTTAAATGATAGAATATGATTGTTACATACACATCCATAGAGTTATATTACAAGGAATCAAAACAACCGATCAAATTCTATAACTGGTTCTCATCATCCCAACTGGGTTAAAACCATCGTTAGTTAATCCCAATAGAACATTACTTTGATCAGAAGAGAAATATAAATAAAATGAATCAAATGTTTTCCATGATTTTGAATCTCTTGGATGTCGCATTAAACCATTATTTTTTTTATCTATAGATTTCCCCTTTATGTGTTTTTCATTTTTCAATGACATGTATAGTCTTTATAATTGAGGATTTATATTAATGTAATATAAAAACATTACAGGTGTATAAGGACCCATCCTTAAACCTTACTTAATCTTGAGTTATTACAAGATTACACATTGAAGATCTTTTCTGGTTTAGAGTTTTAGAGAATTAGATCATAAAACTTGCATTACATTCCACATATAAACAAAGTGGTTACATAAAGATAGTATTCTTCATTCCCATCAATGGAAACACATTTAAAATAAAACATGGATTATTTTTTGACACATCCCTGACTCTATCACCATATCATGTACCTTTCCCTTGACCTGTGAAAAACATTTCAAAAACTTGGGATGAGCATAAAACTCAGTATGGGTTATAAAAACATGGAAAGGAAACATGGGTACATACATACATAAGAGTGAAATCATACTTTACCCATAAAACATAATCACTTTAACATACCTCATCAAATCATGAATAAATCATAGAAATCATAAGACATAAAGGTAACTTGAGGCATTCATAACATTCTTACGTAGGGAGTAACCCTCTTGGTTACGTTTGGAATACCCATCCCGGTATATTCCCTAAAATCTCTTCGGAGAAACCTTAACGTTTCACTCCTTTGCGTTAACCAATGCATTGGAGAGCTATAACGGGCTCACCCGCCCTTAGTTTATCACGGAACCACCCGTCTTCATAATAATGCCCAAGAACCATAACATAATCATATAACATAAAACATGCATAAAGGAAACATAAAATTTCCACATTTCAATCACGAGATATCAATACAACACATTGATATAAAAACATTATGAAAACCATTTTCAATACTAAAATAAAAGAAAAGTAAAACATGGTATTTATTTTTCTTTTAAAAAGAAGGTATGGCTTGTAGAGGAAGCCGAAACTCAAATAACGGTCACGACGTCGGAGAAGTCGTTGTCGCCGCATACGTACGACAAAAACATTCCCTTTTGTCGTTTAGTAAACGCTTCGTATAAGAAGATTCATTTTGAATAAACTTAAAAGTCAAAGGGGTTTATACACCGTATAAAAGAAAGTTGTGTATAAAATAAAATATGCCTCAACGAAAGGAGATTGAGACGAAGTCCCATACCTCGTATCCGACTTGACCCGACCGTTCTTTAATCTCCTGAATAATAAACTTGAGTTAATCTCTACTTGATTATGAATCTTTTTCAAGTTCATTATTCCTTTTATACCATGTTATGAACATCATGTAATCAGTTAAGTTAATAATGTTCATTTTGTCGGTATTTGGTTCTTAAGTCAAAAATAGACTTCTTACACTTACATGTTGTTAATTTGGTCAAAGGTTCATTATATCCAGAATTATATTCATGATGTAGATATCATATATGTCATATATATCCATTACATACATGCATTTATAATATTACATAATCATTTAGAGTTAAGAAATGAAATGCACCGTTCATGGAGACGGTAAGCTGTACGTACGCATGAACGCTACTTTCATTTATATTTCGTATTTTATAGAATGGAATCATAATTATATAAAGGTATATTATAATTACAGTATAATATCATATATAATATCATAGTTCCATCCTTTATATGTCCCACATATGGTATTTAACGAATCAAATCACTTTCAGGGGGCGGTAGTCCGCACTTCCTAAAATGAAGATATCGTGTTTACCCATAATGGAAACCATAAAGGTATGCCCAAAATTAATAAAACAGAAGCTTAAGGAAAACATAAACATATTATATATCATATATAAAAATAGTGACATCATAATGGCCACCTTTGAAGGTGTTAAATGAGTGTTGAACAATCATCGTTTCGGGAGGCAGAATTTCACCATCCACGGAAACCGTATGTTCTTTAACCATTTGATGTATTTGTGTGAGCGTGTAGCTCAAATAAATCTTATAACAACATCCTATTATATTGAAGATACTGGTGTTGTTACAAAGGAAGTAAATAAAAAGAGTTTAGGGGGTTGGAGAAGCAAAATAAAACAAATGAACATGAGAGAATGAATTGCCTTTAAAAGTGTAACTCATTTTGTTTTGAGCCTAAAGGCTTCCTTTGAAAGGATTATTCACAAAGGGAATCCTCTAGGATGAGGAGAGGGATGTGGAGAGAGTAAATGGGCAGGGTTTGGCCGAGCCAAAGGCTTTAAGAGTGTGTGAAATGAGGTAGAGGTGGGGGCCTTTTATAGGAGGAGAGGAGGGGTACTTTTGGAAAGTAAAGAAATATTACATTATTTGAAAATGTGTTTCGGTTTTAAAAGGTCCCACATTGAAATGTGTCGTAGATAGGGTGATAAGGGTTCGAAATCCACCAATAAAATAAGTTTTTGACATGTGTAGTTCATAGATATTACATTATAGTTCCATTTTATTTTAATCGTTAAATAATGATGTTATCACTGCATCATTATGATGTCATAAATAATTTAATTTATTTAATGTCTAAAAATTATAAAAAAATTACTATGATGTATGAAATATTTTTATCTTTCCAATGAATATTTATAATCAAAAATATGACTTGTATAACCCTACTTACAAATTGTTTTAGTAAAACATATCATGTTTGTGTCAATTTTACTTTTCCATTAAATAAAAATATATTATTGTCATTTTCCAACTAAGGTGGCTCCATGGGGTCCCCAAGTTGGCGCATGTCTTGTCTTGGTCAGCCATGACTCACCCAATAGGTGTAGGACAAGTGTCATGGTGTTTTCACATTCTTATAATATCATTTTTACCTTAAACTACACTAATTACCACTAATCGCGATTAAAAACTTAATAAGTTACTATTCACCAAAAAATTATTTTTATCCCATTGAACCACATTTTACTTCTTAATGAAAACCATGTATGTCGGATTTTCAAAATTCAATACACATTAGTGGTAAACTTTCATTTAACTGAAAAATCAGTTTGCTTGATTACCACTTAGTGGTTTCACTATTCATCAAAAATTGAAGTTTTTCCGAAAATTAGCAAAAATTCACCCTAAGCTATATTTGATATTCCGAATTCAAAAATTAAGTCCATTTTACAAAATTAAAATCATATAAGTCACATTAATTAATTTAATAATTAATTCCCGCTGCCAGAGCAAATAGCGTGTTTTTACAAAACAATAAGTATCAAAAGATTGACACCAGTTTAATTCAAATTTCAAAGTGAAATTGATTCCAATGACCACCATTGGATAAAATGGTAAAACTATATTCTAATTTCACTCCAAAACCAATTAAAAACATAATCTAATCATATAAATAAATTAGATTAAAAAGCAGTTTTGATGTAAAATGCAGTATTTTTCACTATTCATTAAAAAATGAACATTGTCAGAAAAATACCAAAAATTCACACAAAGTAAATTTTGATGTCCCAATCATAAATAATAAGATTATTTTGACAAACATAGTTTATAAAATTGTCAAATATAGATTTAAAAATGGTTTTCTATCAAAAGGTAGTAAAACAATCTTTTAAGAATATTAGTGTATTTCATGTATAAGATTGTATTTATTTTCATTTTAAGCCTCTAAAACACTATCTTAATCTTTAATAGACATAGATAAAAATATCTATTATTCATTACTTACTTGGGATGTTACATCCTTCCCCCCTTTAGAAAGTTGAGTCCCCGCAATTTATTTACTTATCAAATAAATGAGGGTACTTATCCCTCATTGCATTTTCAGATTCCCATGTTGCCTCTTCAATCATGTGGTTTTTCCACAAAACCTTTTCCGGCTTAATCACCTTATTCCGTAACACTTTCTCCCTGTGGTCAAGAATCTGGACCGGTTGTTCCTCATAAGATAGGTTCTCCTCTAGCTGAACTACCTCTGGACTCAAAACATGAGATGGATCTGGCATATACTTTCTCAACATCGAAATGTGAAAAACATTGTGTACCTGAGATAAACTCGGAGGTAAAGCCACTCGGTATGCAACTGATCCAACTCTCTCCAGAATTTTTTATGGTCCAATGAACATTGGACTCAGCTTTCCTTTCTTACCAAATCTCATCACACTTTTCCAAGGAGAAACCTTGAGAAAAACATGATCACCTACCTCGAAAGATAGATCCTTTCTCCGGTTATCCGCATAACTCTTCTGCCTGCTCTGAGCTGTTCTCATGTGTTTCTGAATCAGCTGAACTTTTTATGCCATCACTTCTACCAATTCTGGTCCCATCAACTTCCTTTCACCCACTTCATCCCAGAAAGCTGGAGTTTGACACCGCTTCCCATATAATGCCTGAAATGGTGCCATCTGTATACTAGAATGGAAACTGTTATTATATGAAAATTCAACCATAGAAAGATGTTGGTCCCAACTTCCCTGATAATCCATATAACAAGCTCGTAGCATATCCTCCAATGTCTGAATTGTTCGTTCTGACTGCCCATCAGATTGAGGATGAAAAGCTGTACTAAAATTTAATTCAGTACCCAACGACTTCTGAAGGCCTTTCCAAAAGTTAGAAGTAAACCTGGGATCACGATCCGATACAATAGAGAGAGGAACCCCATGTAACCTGACTATCTCTTTATGATACAAACAGGAAAGTTGATCAAGAGAGAAATTATCTCGTATAGCAAGGAAATTAGCAGATTTGGTCAAGCGTTCAACAATAACCCAGATTGCATGATTACCTCGAGATGTCTTCGGTAATCCAACAACAAAGTCCATGGATATATTCTCCCATTTCCACTCTGGCACTGGTAAAGGCTGAATCATCCCTTTCGGTAACTGCCGCTCTACTTTAACCTGCTGACAAGTCAAACACTTCACAGTAAAATCAGCAATATCTCTTTTCATTCCATCCCACCAGTAATACTCCCGCAGATCTCTATACATCTTAGTACTGCCCGGATGAACTGAAAACGGAGAACTATGAGCTTCACATAACAAATCTCTCTTCAACTGTGAATCACAAGGCACACACAATCTCTTCCCAAATCTCAAAACACAATCATTATCAATGTTGAATTCAGGCAACTTACCTTTCTGAACCAGCTCTACCCTTTTCTGCAACTCACTGTCTTTCTTCTGTGCTTGCTTGATTCTATCTGATAGAGATGATCTCACTGATACCTGAAACAAAACAGAAGGACTTCCTGCACCAACAACTTCTATGCCAAAGTTCATCAAATCCTTAACCAAAGGATCACGTTCCAAACGCAACATTGTTAATGAAGCATTACTTTTTCGACTCAAAGCATCAGCCACTTTATTTTCTTTTCCCGGATGGTAATGAATTGTACTATCATAATCCTTGATTAATTCTAGCCATCTCCTTTGTCTCATGTTTAACTCTTTCTGAGTGAATATATACTTTAAACTTTTGTGATAGGTATATATTTCACACTTTACTTCATACAAATGATGCCTCCAAATTTATAAAGCAAAAACAACAGCAGCTAATTCCAAATCATGTGTAGGGTAATTTACCTCATGAGTTTTCAACTGTCGTGAATCATAAGCAATTACCTTATCATTCTGCATTAGGACGCAACCAAGTCCTTTCAATGAAGCATCACTGTATATAACAAACTCACCATTCCTGGAAGGTAGTTCCAAAACTGGAGCATTCACCAATCTTCTTTTCAATTCCTGAAAACAATCATCACATTCTTTTGTCCAGATAAACTTAACACCCTTCCGAGTTAGCTTAGTCATTGGACTAGATAACCGTGAAAAATTTCTAACAAACCTTCGGTAATAGCCCGCCAAACCAAGGAAGCTACGAATCTCGGTTAAATTTTGTGGGTCTTGGCCATTCTTCCACAACTTTTGTTTTTTGCAGGATCAACAGTTATTCCATCTTTAGAAACAATGTGACCAAGGAATGAAATTTGTTGCAACCAAAACTCACACTTGCTGAATTTCCCATACAGTTTATTTTCTTTTAAGGTTTGCAAGATAACCCTTAAATGTTTTTCATGCTCCTATTTACTTTTAGAAAACACCAAAATATCATCAATGAAAACCACCACAAACATATCCAAGAACTCATGGAAAATTCTATTCATTAAGTCCATGAATACAGCAGGTGCATTGGTTAGCCCAAAAGGCATTACTACAAATTCATAATGGCCATATCTCGTACGGAACGCGGTCTTCGGAATATCTGCCTCCTTTACCTTCAGCTGATGGTACCCTGATCTCAAGTCAATCTTTGAAAAAAACTGAGCTCCCTGGAGCTGATCAAACAAATCATCGATATGAGGCAAAGGATATTTGTTCTTAACAGTGATATTATTCAAGGCTCTATAATCAATGCAAAGTCTCATAGAACCATCTTTATTTTTAACAAATAAAACAGAAGCACCCCATGGTGATGTGATAGGTCTAATGAAACCTTTCTCTAATAAATCTTGCAATTACTCCTTCAACTCTAAAAGTTCAATTTGTGCCATTCGATAAGGGGGTTTTGAAATTGGCTTAGCATCAGGAACTAAGTCAACAGTAAACTCAACTTCCCGATCTGGTATTATTCCAGGCAACTCATCAGGAAAAACATCAGGATACTCATTTACCACTGGCACGTCATTAATCTGAATTGTTCCTTTATTTTCAACAACGTGTGAAAGGTAACATTCATTTCCATCTTTTACAAGTTTCTCGGCCTCTTGATGTGTTATCAAAAGTAAGGGTTCATTCTTGTAAACAAACTGAAAGTCTTTCTGAAAAGAAACTTCTTTAGCTCTACAGTCAATCTTAGCATGGTAAATAGAGAGCCAATCCATACCCAGGATAACGTCAAACTCTACTAGAGGTAGAAAAATAAGGTTTCCAAGTAGGTTCTTTCCACAGATAAGGATTGGAAGATTCTTATAAATTCTTTTTTCCTCGACACTTCCCCCAGGTGTTTTTACCAAAAGTTCAGGAGTCATTTCTTGAGATGGTATTCCCATTTTACTAGAAAAGGTTTCAGAGATGAAAGAATGTGTAGACCCCGAATCAAACAACACACTGGCATAATCTGAAAAAACAAACAAAGTACCTGATACAACTTCATTTGATGGCCTGACATCTGTTGAAGTAGTTGCAAAGGATTTCACCACCCCTTTCTGCTTGTAGTCTAACTGCTTCCCATCACTCAAGCTCCTTGTCGGACACTCGTTTGCATAGTGACCCATCTCATTGCACTAATAACATTTCACTAACTGTAAATCAAATTTGTTCTTACCTTCACCTTGATCCTTTTCAGTGCAATCACGAGCCTTATGTCCCATCTTACCACATCGGTAGCACTTCCCAGAATTCAGAAGACATTCCCCAGCATTCCTCTTGCCACATTTATCACAAACTGGAAACTTAGTTCTCTTACCATCAGACTTTTTTACAGAATTCTTACCTTTCTCCTGCCACCTCGGTCTCTTCTTCTGCTGGTTGTTATAGAACACTTGGTCATCGGAAAACTCCATTTCCACCTTCTCATCACATCGAACAAGCTTTTCATAACTTTTAAACTCACGAGAAGATAATGCCCTTCGATATTTTGTCCTTAATCCTGAGTAAAAACGATTGATTTTACTATCAAGGTCCCGGATAAAATTTGGAGCATACCTTGCCAATCGAGTGAACCATTCTTCATAGGCAGTCACTGAGTCTTCCTCTTGCCTCAATTCCAAGAATTGCTTTTCCATCCTAAGTAGAACAGCCTTAGGAAAATACTTCTCAAGAAGCATACCTTTGAATTCATCCCAGTCAAGAGCATCAATCTCATCGGCGCCCCTGATATTTTTAACCATAGACCACCACTGATCTGCTTCACCCTTCAAACGGTAAATAGCAAAACTAACCTTTTGATTGTCTGAACACCCCATGACATCAAAAATCTTCTCCAGTGCTTTAATCCACCCTTCAGCTAGCACAGGGTCAGATGATCCTCTGAATGATGGTGGATGTTGCCTCATGAAATGTTCCACCACTGACATGTTCCTCTGCGACTGATCTAGTTGATCTCGTGCATGGGTACCACCACCATTTATCGCTTGAGTCAACTGCGCCATTACTGCAACAAACTATTTAGTTCCAATTCCGACCATTTCTGGATGCTGATTTGGAAGGTTATTTCCTTCTGTATGCCTTCCTAGCACTGCTTCCCTGTTTCCTCTGCGGAAAACCATTCTGAACAAACAGGTCTTAGATGAAGCAACATGGTAATCTTTAAATGCTATATCATTTCGAAAAAAAAATATTTTTGGATAATCATTTAATAGAATTCTAACTCCTAAAGTTATCTAAACCGACCTTTGATACCAACTATAAGGCCCCAGCCTTAAACCTTACTTAATCTTGAGTTATTACAAGATTTCACATTGAGGATCTTTTCGGGTTTAGAATTTTAGAGAATTAGATCATAAAACATGCATTACATTCCACATATAAACAAAGTGGTTACATAAAGATAGTATTCTTCATTCCCATCAATGGAAACACATTTAAAATAAAACATTGATTATTTCTTGACACATCCCTGACTCTATCACCTTATCATGTACCTTTCCCTTGACCTGTGAAAAACATTTCAAAAACTTGGGATGAGCATAAAACTCAGTATGGGTTATAAAAACATGGAAAGGAAACATGGGTACATACATACATACGAGTGAAATCATACTTTACCCATAAAACATAATCACTTTAACATACCTCATCAAATCATGAATAAATCATAGAAATCATAAGACATAAAGGTAACTTGAGGCATTCATAACATTCTTACGTAGGGAGTAACCCTCTTGGTTACGTTTGGAATACCCATCATGGTATATTCCCTAAAATCTCTTCGGAGAAACCTTAACGTTTCACTCCTTTGCGTTACCCAATGCATTGGAGAGCTATAACGGGATCACCCGCCCTTAGTTTATCACGGAACCACCCGTCTTCATAATAATTCCCAAGAACCATAACATAATCATATCACATAAAACATGCATAAAGGAAACATAAAATTTCCACATTTCAATCACGAGATATCAATACAACACATTGATATTAAAACATTATGAAAACCATTTTCAATACTAAAATAAAAGAAAAGTAAAACATGGTATTTATTTTTCTTTTAAAAAGAAGGTATGGCTTGTTGAGAAAGCTGAAACTCAAATAACGGTCACGACGGTGGAGAAGTCGTTGTCGTCGCATACGTAAGACAAAAACATTCCCTTTTGTCGTTTAGTAAACGCTTCATATAAAAAGATTCCTTTTGAATAAACGTAAAATTCAAAGGGGTTTATACACCGTATAAAAGAAAGTTGTGTATAAAATAAAATATTCCTCAACGAAAGGAGATTGAGACGAAGTCCCATACCTCGTATCCGACTTGACCCGACCGTTCTTTAATCTCCTGAATAATAAACTTGAGTTAATCTCTACTTGATTATGAATATTTTTCAAGTTCATTATTCCTTTTATACCATGTTATTAACATCATGTAATCAGTTAAGTTAATAATGTTCATTTTGTCGGTATTTGGTTCTTAAGTCAAAAATAGACTTCTTACACTTACATGTTGTTAATTTGGTCAAAGGTTCATTATATCTAGAATACTATTCATGATGTAGATATCATATATGTCATATATATCCAGTACATACATTCATTTATAATATTACATAATCATTTAGAGGTAAGAAATGAAATGCACCGTTCATGGAGACGGTAAGCCGTACGTACGCATGAACGCTACTTTCATTTCTATTTCGTATTTTATAGAATGGAATAATAATGATATAAATGTATATTATAATTCCAGTATAATATCATATATAATATCATTGTTCTATCCTTTATATGTCCCACATATGGTATTTAACGAATCAAATCACTTTCAGGGGGCGGTAGTCCGCACTTCCTAAAATGAAGATATCGTGTTTACCCATAATGGAAACCATAAAGGTATGCCAAAAATGAATAAAACAAAAGATTAAGGAAAACATAAACATATTATATATCATATATAAAAATAGTGACATCATAATGGCCACCTTTGAAGGTGTTAAATGAGTGTTGAACAATCATCGTTTCGGGAGGCAGAATTTCCCCATCCACGGAAACCGTATGTTCTTTAACCATTTGATGTATTTGTGTGAGAGTGTAGCTCAAATAAATCTTATAACAACATCCTAGTATATTTAAGATACTGGTGTTGTTACAAAGGAAGTAAATAAAAAGAGTTTTGGGGGTTGGATAAGCAAAATAAAACAAATGAACATGAGAGAATGAATTACCTTTAAAAGTGTAACTCCTTTTGTTTTGAGCCTAAAGGCTTCCTTTGAAAGGATTCTGCCCAAAGGGAATCCTCTAGGATGAGGAGAGGGATGTGGAGAGAGTAAATGGGCAGGGGTTGGCCGAGCCAAAGGCTTGAAGAGTGTGTGAAATGAGGTAGAGGTGGGGGCCTTTTATAAGAGGAGAGGAGGGGCACTTTTGGAAAGTAAAGAAATATTACATTATTTGAAAATGTGTTTCGGTTTTAAAAGGTCCCACATTGATATATGTCGTGGATAAGGTGATAAGGGTTTGAACTCCACCCATCCAATAAGTTTTTGACATGTGTAGTTCATAGATATTACATTATAGTTCAATTTTATTTTAATCGTTAAATAATGATGTCATCACTGCATCATTATGATGTCATAAATAATTTAATTTATTTAATGTCTAAAAATTATAAAAAAAATTACTATGATGTAGAAAATATTTTTAGCTTTCCAATGAATATTTATAATCAAACATATGACTTGTATAACCCTACTTACAAATTGTTTTAGTAAAACATATCATGTTTGTGTCAATTTTACTTTTCCATTAAATAAAAATATATTATTGTCATTTTCCAACTAAAGTGGCTCCATGGGGCCCCCAAGTTGTCCCATGGCTTGTCTTGGTCGGCCATGACTCACCCAATAGGTTTAGGACAAGTTTCATGGTGTTTTCACATTCTTATAATATCATTTTTACCTTAAACTACAATAATTACCACTAATCGCGATTAAAAACATAATAAGTTACTATTCACCAAAAAATTATTTTTATCCCATTGAACCACATTTTACTTCTTAATGAAAACCATGTATGTCGGATTTTCAAAATTCAATACACATTAGTGGTAAACTTTCCTTTAACTGAAAAATCAGTTTGCTTGATTACCACTTAGTGGTTTCACTATTCATCAAAAATTGAAGTTTTTCCGAAAATTACCAAAAATTCACCCTAAGCTATATTTGATATTACGAATTCAAAAATGAAGTCCATTTTACAAAATTCAAATCATATAAGTCACATTAATTAATTTAATAATTAATTCCCACTGCCAGAGCAAATAGCGTGTTTTTACAAAATAATAAGTATCAAAAGATTGACACCAGTTTAATTCTAATTTCAAAGTGAAATTGATTCCAATGACCACCATTGGATAAAATGGTAAAATTATATTCTAATTTCACTCCAAAACCAATTAAAAACATAATCTAATCATATAAATAAATTAGATTAAAAAGCATTTTTGATGTAAAATGCAGTATTTTTCACTATTCATTAAAAAATGAACATTGTCAGAAAAATACCAAAAATTCACACAAAGTAAATTTTGATGTCCCAATCATAAAGAATAAGTTTATTTTGACAAAAATAGTTTATAAAATTATCAAATATAGATTTAAAAATGGTTTTCCATCAAAAGGTAGTAAAACAATCTTTTAAGAATATTAGTGTATTTCATGCATAAGATTGTATTTATTTTCATTTTAAGCCTCTAAAACACTATCATAATCATTAATAGACATAGATAAAAATATATATTATTCATTACTTACTTGGGATGTTACAAGGTGTGATCATTTTCCTCTTTTTCATAGTAGTGTGTAGATTGAAACATTTAATATCACCCATATAATTTCATATAGAAGAAAAGAATTTACTTTTTAATCCTATATTCTTGAATCCTATAAAAAAATAATGCATAAAATCATTGGACCATGCATATATTTTTGTATAATTCTGACCAAGAAAAATAAAATCTTTTTTCAAATCATAAAAAGATTTAGGGTTGTTTTATTTAATAAATTCATCATGCACAAATTCATATATCAAGTATGTTACCTTATTTTTAATTCTATATAGACATTTGATATGGTACAACTTCACCAAAAAGAATGTTTTGAATATTTTATGTATTCACAATTTTACTCTAGATTTTCAATATAAACTAAACCATGACATGCATTTTTATTCTCAGTGGATTTTTATCTTACATTTATCTCCATAGAATCTATAGGAGGATACAATGATATGTTTAAATCTTGATATGGTCATCCTATAGTCTCAAAAACATATATTTTAAAGCTAGTATTTGTTTCACCCTCATCTAATTGTTTTGGTATGTATTTATGTTGATGTTAGTGTCTTTAATGCAGAATGCATAGTTTATATGGTTTTTTATTTCGTTTTCTATTGTTGATGAATATGGGATCATATTATGCCGATTGAATTCTATGAAAAAACGTTTTGTAATTATAGATTCTCCATTCCAAATCCACCACAAATATAGAGAAGAGAATTTCATCACTATCAAGGGTTTAAAAATTCATCACTCTTCAACCATAGACTAAATTTACATTTAATACATGGAAATATTATTATCCCATCATGGAATTGATTGTAAATTGAAAAATCTAAAAAATATTTCAAACACATAGCATGATGAGGTCTGTTCCTCGGTAATCTGATCCAACTTTTATACATATCAAATTTCCATACAATTTATTTAAAAAAAATTAAAACACATAAGTATTACTATGTAGTAAAAGAGATAAATGGAAATGAAAAAAAACTGAAACCGAGTACTTATATGAAGAGTCATATAAGTATTAAAAATTTCAAATTAAAAAAATGAAATCAGTCAACGATATTTTTAGGTTAAATAGAAGGAAAAGAAAAATAATAAATTCATTAAATTAAAATAGAAATCAGGGGAGAAATAAACAAGGGTTAATATTTCTAGTTTAACCTTGTAATTATCTATCAACAAATTAGTTGATTTAGAGTTCTAACACATCTCAAGCTTGAGGGGGTGTCACATAATGATTCACTAGAATTACTAGTGACGGTCAAGGAGATTCTATTTCTGTATGTCTTATTCTATATTTTTTTATTTATAGGTGGTATATCTCAAACCAAATTGGGTGGATTTAAAATTATATTACCATTCTAATTCATTCTCAGAAAGAATATTTGAAGTTGTTTTATTTGGAGTAAATAATTTTATCTTCCCATCTAATATTTATGTTTTAATCATATCGTAGGATAAGACCTCTGCTTATTCAGCTATCATCTTGGACAATCCTTTCCTAGAAATATAAAATTCAATAATAAATATTCATTAATTCAATATAATAATATATTTTGGTTAAAATGTTTTCCACTTTATTATTTTTGATTCCATATTGTACTCATAATAATTGAACTCAATTTTTTTTACATTGTCACATTCATATGAGTATAATCTATTTGAAGAATGTTGTTTTATATTGTATAATGATATTAAAAGGCAAGGGGGTTGTCATGGGGATGTGATCACGGTGGAAGACATTGTAGGATCTATCATGAAGGAATGAACGATGATGGGAATGGAGGCGGTGTAAGAGTGGTCGCATTGAAGGGCACCTATCATGCTGGGAGTTGTGACTACAGGGGAGAATGACTACCTACAACCGTCATGGGGGGAAGAATAATTTCAAAATTAGAACCACAAGAGGGAAATGAGGTCATCTTCGAGTGCACTAGGGAGGGAGGAGAGGAATGGAAACCACATGGGGAGGCCTTCGAGGGGTGCGTACGGTAACCGAAAAGATAGATGGGGTAACATAGAAGATGCAAGGGGTAGCTCTCATTTTCCTATATAAAATTATGGATGATTAAAACATAAAATAAATTATTCATAAATTACTCATGATACATTAAGCATTCCCCTATTTATTAAGGGATATATAATCCTCGAGCCACACCATTCATCATGATACATAATATAAGTGTGTGTTTGTGTGAGTGTTTGTGTAGTTCACATGAATATAAAATTAATAAAAAATCCATAAAAAATAACAGAATTATAACCCATTTATATAAAATGAACATGAAATGAAATAAAGTAAAGTATTAAGTAAATACACATCAATAATTATAAGGAATCATATATAATTTACTATATATTTAAAAAGTGGTATATATTTCGTTCATTAATTTACCTAGTCAATCAAAATCATGTCAATATAGGTGACTATGCTTCAATTATAAAAAAGAAGTAAATAAATTCAAAAGATAACTGAATTGGATGAAACTTTATTATTATTCATATATGATGATAAGGAAATTCCAAAGCATTTATAGATAACTTATTTAACATATATTTCATTTCAAGCTCACTAGATGTTTATTTCATCTTGGATAATGAAATTGTGGATTATTTTGACTTTATAACCATTTATCGAAAATATATTATTCAATGGAATAAAGCATAAAAAGTTTTTTAGTTGGTGAAATATAAAATATTATTAGCATATATAGAAAATTTTTAATAGAAATCTAGGAAATAATAGAAATATTAAAAAATTGATTCCCTTGTTTTTAAGGAATGTGGAAATAAATAAAATTCAATTTTCATGGAAGGAACTAAATATAAAATTTTCATTAAAATAATTATACTAGATAAATAAAAAATGGTAATATCAAATAATAAATACATTAAAAATGAATCTTGATATAAACATAAAGGAAACCAAAGAGATAATGTGAAAAGATAATTCATAATTTTATATGATTTGTTTATAAACATAGAAAATGAGTTACATTTAATAGTTATTTTCAAAATGGTATTAAATGATTTTAAATGAACATTTTAAAAAAATACATCTCCATATTGTTATTTTAAAAGTAAATATATTTTATATAGAATAATTTTGGGGTTTATGGTAGGGAAAATATAAATACTTCCTTTATAAATATAATATGAATTTAATTAATGGATGACTAGGAAGGAAATAATAAATACATTAGTATCACCTACAAATTAAGGATAATGAATCAAAAATAATATAAAAGAAATTTATTATAAATATTGTTTGACTATGAAAGAGAGATACAGAATATATCATAAAAACTGGAATGATATAGAAGTCCTCCTAAAAACTATACTGGGTATGAACATTTAATATTTATAAGATTAAAGGCGAAAAGTAACACCTTAAAAGTAAACAAAAACAATTAAGTTATTATAATAATACTTTTAGTATATTACATGTAAGACAATATGGACATTATACAAACAATATATAAAAAATAAAAATGAAAATATCTTACCTTGACTCTTGACTTTTCTTAGTAAATGATTCATAACCTATGAATAATAAAAATAATTTTATTAAATACTTATTTTAGAACCTTTTTTATGTATATATGATTTATTAGTGTTCATTTATGTTCTTTTATAATCATGTAATTTAATATTTTTGTTCATTTTCCATCATCAAATGTATGTTTGATTCAATGTTCTAAGGCATCATCAAGATCTCAATAATGTTAAATGTTCATAACAAATGAGTATATAACTCCATAATTAGGGAAAATGTATTTATTTTCATTACTAAAGTTCAAATGGATCCAAATAATAAAATTTAATACACTCTATACGAAATTCAATAAGTATAATTTTCATCATTTATTAGAGTGTTCAAATAAGTGATTTACCATCCATTGTAAAATTAATTTGAGTTCCTTAAGTTTATTATTACAAAACCATTAAAAAAATTATTAAAATTTTATATTTTTAAATAAATTTTGTTATCATAACAGTTGTTGTATTTGATAATATTTTTTTGTAAAACCATCCTTAATGGTGTGAATACTGGTCATGATAGACATGGTCTCATTATATATAGAAGTAAAACCCTTGGCTAATAATTCAACATATGTATTTCTAGTAGAGAGAAACAAGACACCAATGGAAATAAAAAATTTACACTGGGTTACTAATTCATTGGGGGTGATTTTCACATAAAACAAACACAACTTATTATGATAATAACAAACACTAATCCAAAACTATATATTCCCTGAAATGTAAACAATATAACTATAAACTAGGAAAACATTAAAAAATATCAGACTTGTAAGAAAATAAGGAGCTAGAAAATGAGACACCATAATAAATCATGAATCAGGAAAAAGTACTGGTACCACCCCAGAATGTGAGTATATGACCAACTCCATGGCTCTGAAACAATAAAAAAACAATAAAAAAATATAAAAATAAAAAATATTCATGTTTAAAATATCATGGAAAACATTATCTAAAAAAGTACTAATGTTCAAATATATGGGGTTAGTAATATTATCTGGAAAGAAATATAACAAAAAAATTACCACATACAACACATAGAATAGAATAGATTAACTCACAGTTAAAAATATATATAGAACTATAGGGTGAAAATCCAAAACAATGTAAGAATTTATTTCAATTAAATATAAACATCAAAAATAATTTATCTATTTCATCATCATGGAATATTGATTCCACATTTAAAAACACAAACCTAAAATGCATGCATCCAACTTGGATCATTCCTAACTCATGATAAGAATTCCATCCTACTATTCAAGTAATCATATTTCCATGAATCCAAGGTTCCCTTATCAATAAAAGACCCATGATAAAACCCAAAAATTATATAAAATCAAAATAACAGAATAAAAGGATGAATTATATCAAACTGGGGCGTGATAGTTCATCTGAGTAGGGAGTGACGGTGTCAAATCAGAAGGAGGTTGACGAAAAGGGGGATAAGGGGGACAAAGGTAAGGGGCCTGGGTTTGATAGGGTTAGCTTCTTGTGGAGAGGGGTTCTATGGGGTCAGGGAAGTGGGGGTGAGGGTGTTAGGCATTGGGGGCGGGGGAGAAGTGGCATTCGTAAAAAAAGTTTTATCAAAATTTGAAAAAAACAGCCTCCATATTTTAATTTTTTTAGAGGTGTTTTAATAAACCACTAATAAATACCCACTGATAATTACAGAATTTCGTATAGTGTTAACTTTTATTTTAATCCATAGATGATTTAAATTTAAATTTAAATTTTTTATCTGAACCGGTATCTTCCTTTTCTTTTAGATATCATATATTCTTCTAGGATTTGTATAATGAAATCAAAATATCATCTTGAACTTCTCACCCTCTAATCACAATCCACTCGATATAACTTATCATTTTCAAACATATAGAAATATCTAATCATATAAGAATGTAAAAGATTAAGCATATTTTGGAAACTTATTTTCTATTTAAATCGCATCCTTCGATATAGTCAATAAAGAAAAAATCCAACTCATGTGTTTTAGTATATTCAAGGAAACCACATCTAGTTAATCATTTATTTTAATTGATAATCGTATTTATTGTCAATGGTTGAGGTCGAGTCGATAACTTGATTAGAATGCGATTAAGGAACAATTTTGGGATGAATGGTTTGAGGAAAATTGTAGAAACTTCTATTCAAACCTTATAAAGTTACTTTATGATAATATTTAATTCTTTTATAGAGAGTGAAGGATAATGTACAATATAGAATAAGTGGTAAGGTTTTAAATTTTCCTTATAATCATTAGAGAAAATGTTTGTTTGTACCACATAGTAGTGAGTATAAATATTATCAAAGATCTTAACTGCCAATCATCCGAACATAGAGTTTTAGAATTCCATGTTTTAGTTCATTGTGAATGGAACTCTATGAAGACTAAATATCATTGATCTAGTTGGTGATTGAAAGATCCTAGTTAGGTTTATTCTGCATGCTACTTTTCTAAGGAAAATAGACTTTTTTATTATGAGTTATTAGGTTTTTTTCATATTTTTAATAAAGAATGGTTCTCAAGTAATTCTATTCAGATTATTTATGAGGTATATGGTAGATCTGTATAATAGAGATTTAATTTTTAGTTATTTTCTACATCATAAGTTATTTTCGACTTTTTTGAGTATTAAAGACTAGTTCCTTTGGAATAAGATAAAATAAATGTTCATAATAGATTCTATCTTACTCAAAATATTTTGAAAAAATTGAATGTAAACTGGAATACTTTAAAAAAAATTCTAGTTGACCCAGAGAAATTATATAATCCTTTTATTCCAATTAATATTCTCATTAAACCAAGATATCTTCAAGATGTACGTATTTATCCTAATCAAATTATATAGTATTCTATTGAAGTTTTCACTTTTACCAAAGAATATAAGTAAGTAATTATTAAAGAAGAAGTTATTGAATAAGAAGAAGAGGATGAATAAGTAATAGAGGATATGGATCTTTGTGAATAATCTCAATTATCTTTTTTAATATGAACCAGTGTGGGATATATCAGTTGTATTTGATGTTGATAGGTATAACATAGAGGTATTTTTCTATTTTTTATTGTACACTAAGAAAACCATTTCTCGATAAAAATTCATTGGGAGATAAGTCCCCTAGATATTGTGGATTGTGATTAGCATATCCTAGTTCATATAATTATTATAATTGAAGTAGTCCACGTAGGCATATTGGACTGACCCCTCATTCCATTGAATGAACATTGGAATGATCGAGGATTGGAGAATTTCTTATTCTGGAGATAATTGAAACATCCAAGTTTTTGGACCATAAGAACAATGTTGAAGATTCCGATAATGATGTAGTTTATGTTTTTAATATATTTGAGGATCATACTATGGGATATTTTTGGATATAGAGGTTACATTTTTTATATGTTAGAAAATCAGTATGTGGTCCATCTCCTTCTATTCTTATACCTTTTATTTCATCATCCTCATATGTCAAAAAAGATGACATGGTCTTGACTAAATCAGATATGCTAGGGATCCTCCAATTCATTTTTGATAAGGTCTAAAACTCTTTAAATAGTGTAATATAAGAGGTTATATCTGAATCTTTTACCATGTACATTAATAAATATTAGCCTATATTTAATTTCTGAATAAACAAGATGCAAATTGATTTTAGATATATGATTTATTAGATCAGTTATCTATAATATGATCTAGTACATATCATGAATATATTAAACCAAATATTCATTAATGTTATGTTTTAGCCTACTCCTATGTATTCTTCTCCTCAATTTGATAAATAAATGATCAAATAGTCTATTTGGGATGATATGCATGTTTTTTGGTCTCTTGAGCATGGTAAAGAATGAAGGTAATTGTCTTTTGATTTCAAAGAATTTTTTTTGAGAAGTAAAATCATTTCTCTTTTTATATAGTCAATATCTTATTGGTAGTGGTGTTCAAGAGAATCGGAGTGATTTTTCCTAAAAAATGGAACACACATTGTCTTTCATTAAAAGAAGAAAATATTTTGGAAGTATTTGTTCATATTAGAACTCCCATGGTTTTTTGAAAAGATCATAATGAGGAATTGATCATTATTTGGAATGAACGAATTAGTCACATAGAGAATTTATCTTGATGGAAGTAAATGGTGGTCAAATTCAATCAGAATTTGTTGAGAAAGATGTTGTTGTTTTAATAGAGTATCAGAGTCTTTATGACTATGATAAAATAAATGCAATGATGATTTTTTTTTATTTCATAAATCAAAATTGAAATGAGAACTTATGATCCATGCTTATTGTAACGAAATGGAATATAAGTCTTCCAAATCAAACATATATTTATGATATTTGGGTGGAAGATAATAAAGATATGCTACCGATTGAAAAGGAATCGTATCTAGATTTATCATATCTGGATGGAAGAGAAGAATGATATTATACCAATTGAAAATAAATCATACCCAGATTTATCGTATCTGAGTGCAAGTGGGGTAAGAGATGAGTCTGTTTCACTATAGTATATGATCATCCATCTATAGAAGAAAAATCTCTTTGTACCAAGGATGATCAATATTAGGATTAGAATGAAAATGATCATACCCAAAATTATCATAACTAGAAATGATCATATCTAGGCCAATCAAACCCATAATGATCATACATCGAAAAGAGAATATCCAAAAAATTTAATCAGAAATATTGTACTATGGAGAATCATATTCATGGAAGTAACTTCTTGAGCCTGATAGATGAGATGATAAGAGGAGAATGATATCAATAATATAGTCAACCATTAACAAAGAGTTAAATTACTTTTAATGATTCCAACTGATTCAAGAGAAGAGGATAATATGACTTTTTGTGTCTATAGTGGGTCATGAGAAAAGTAAGTGTTTATTGAATGTATTTTAAAAGAGGTAGATATACATTCAAATGAAATATTATCATTCAACCTGATTTTGATAATCAATTTTCAAAAGTCAGATTGATAAAATCTGATTCAGAAGACCAAAATAATGTATTTAAATTAGTTTTGAAATTTAAATGAGAGTCTAAAGAATAAATGATTTCTGTAGAAGAATAAAAAATTTCTTAGAAGAGTTAATGATGTAAAAATTCTCTTGTTATTTTTGGGGAAATTGTGATTAAGGTGAATTTGATTAAGTGGGAATTTATTTGTATCCTTGCCAAATATATCAAGGGTCACCTATATATGGATAAGTACTTCATTCATTTTGAATGTTGGTACTTTACACCAGCCATAGAGAAAAAAGATCCTATTTTTTAGAGGGAGAAATAAGATACCGTATTGATATTTCTTGAAAAAGTTCCAAAAGAATAAAGACATAATAGAAGATACAATATCACAATGTGGTTTTAAATAGATATTTTTTCATCATGATTATCATATTCAGTTTATTGCCATATTTTTCTTATCTATTGTATTCAGTTGATCATCATATCAGGCTCGATTAACCGGCTACGATATTTCTATAATCTCGTTCTTAGATTGAGGAAGAATAATATTGAGTTCATCAGGCATAGGAATTGAAGTGGTGATGATTCATTTCTATTATATTATTAATTAAAATGAAACTATAAGAATAATATTTGTGATGAATCATACTCAATAGAATTATAATGGGAAATCCGTACCCTAGAAATCCAGACTGAGTTTCTCAAATTTGAATTCATAGATGTGCTTATATTGTACTGATTAAGAAATTGAAGAATTACATTTCAATTGAATAAATATATGAAATTGAAAATAATATAATGAAATATGAGTTATTACATAATAGTTTTATTAATCTATTTTTTCAAAGACGGTACACACACTATATTGGAATTGTTTACATAGTGCTACATGAGTATAAGGATATATCCTACTCGTTGTAATCTAATGATTTATTTCTCGTGGATTGTATTATATTGGATCATTTCCAAATGATAAAAAGGATTTAGCTATTCTTATTGAATAGTGAACCTTGTAAATCATTATGTTCATATGGATGTGTGTTGGATTATTTTTAAATAATAAATTGAAATATTTGATAGGAGAAGAATGTTGTATCAATTGAAAAGAAATGTAAAAGAAAAAGTATCACTGATTCACCCCTCCCCCTATCAGTGACACAATCATCTTTAATGGGAAATTAAAAGTGGTATTAAATGGAAGGCTCCCATCTCTTATTCGTTGCTAATGGATAATTTCAATTGTCTGAATAGTAATGGTATTTTGGTCTTCAATGTAAAGAATTACCATATCTAGAAATATAAATTTTTTTGTATCTTACATCTATTAGATAAGAATTTCTTGATGATATAACAGATGTATTTCTTTATTTTAATTATAAAACTCATCTTACCTATTTACCAGGGTGAATGAAATGGTGTGTGTTTTTAGATGTCTTGGTGAAAATCTGGATTATTCTCCAGTTGTTGAAAAATTCTTGAGAATCATTCCTAAACAATTCAATGAAAAATTTTCATCATAAGAACAAAGTTATCCTGAATCATTATCTCATTATGATTTATATAAAACTTTTTTTAATTATGAATTGATAAGGGAGAAAAATCTGAATAGAAAAAACAAATATTGAAAGAGAAATGTCTTTTAAGGCTTCAATGAATAAAATTCAAAGAAGATTCTTATTGAAGATAAAGCTGCTGAATCTAATTTTGAAAATGAGTCATGTAAATATCTTGACAATATTTTATCCATGTTTTCTAAAAAATATGAAAATAGTTATAGGTAAATACAAAGGAAAACAACTCTTGAAATTATTTGGATGTTGTAGAGTTGGAAAATTTTCAAAATATTTTCCTCAAAGAAAGAAATAAGGGATTAATGAATAAGATGAAAGAAAATATTGAATACCATAGAAGAAACATTTTGAAAAATGAAAATTTTATTCCATTGGGATATATATAAAATTATACAATTAAAAATGATGAATCTTCTAATATAATGATTAATAATTTGAAGGTAGTGACATTGAACCTGAAAATTTTTTGAGTATGAAATTAAAAATCATTTTATTGCAACAGTAAAAGATAAAGAATTCCAAATTAATACTTCTTATGATGAAAAAGATACTCATATTTAATACCACTTGAAAGAAGAATTGAAATAATTCATAGGGATGAATAGAAGGCTTGAAATTCAAAAAAGTGATGGAAGATGAATGTTCCTCAAAAATAAATAAAAAAATTTATTTTTATGAGAAAGTGAATCTAGAGAAAGATATTGATTATTTAAAAGAATATATTAATGAAGAAAATAATTTTAATGAAATCTAGAAGTGATGAAAAAATAAATATAAGAAGAGTTGGAACTAGTCTAACAAATGTTATCTAAAGTTCAATTGAGAAACAATAGATTTTAAAGATCTACTACTAAAGTTGGTTAATGTTATAGTAATAAAAAACATGAGGATGTTCATTAAAAATAACCATTAAATGGTTATATGAAAGGTATATTTTGTTATGAATATAAGAAATATAGAAGAGTCATGTATTTTTCCAAGAAAAACAATGTTTAGAAATCAGAAGTCTCGAAGAAACTAGAATCTTGAAATGTTTCAAATACGTATGATTCTATTTTGGTTAAAATGAGAGAAGAAAATGTCTATGAAAACTATTCAAAGTTCCAATCAATATGAATGATTCAGAGGAAAATACATATTCTATGGCTATTGTTGGTATTATAGTGGATTCAAACATAAAACAAATATGAGTTGGTTTAATAGAAAAAATTACTATTATTCCACATTTTATGATTTTAAATGGTTTTGAAAGAGTCAATTCCTTCAACAGAAGACGTATGAGAAGGTTCAGAAAGGTGGAGAAAAAAAATTTAAAATAGGTTCCAACCTCTAAAAACAATTTGTGAAAGGTGTGAACAACCTTGACACATTTCAAAAGGATGTCTTGTTCTGTTACCATCACAATAGAGGATTATTAACAATTCTCAAAACCTGAAGATGAATAATGTTAAAGAATTAGAAAAGGATGTTGTTGTTGAAACAACATTTAAAGCATCAAAGGGAGAATTACTCTATATGCATGACTATGGGTGTTCATCTCACAAGACATGAGACTTGAAACTATTGAATATTGTGAATGATTTAAAATAAGGCACTATGACATTTGAAAATGATCAATTATTGAAAATCAGAGGTGTTGGGTGATCCATTATTTGGAAAAAAAGATGAAATCCAATAAAAAAACAATACACTGATTGGATCAAACACAATTTTCTATGCAATTCACAATTTTTTGATGAGGGAAACATAGTAAACCTTAGAAAATATGGGTTTTTTTATAAGGAGTGGTGTAGGTGGGAAATATTTTGTAAGAGGCCAACATACAAAAAGGAATTTGTTTTAGGTTGGTGAAGTATAGAGCACTTTTTACATAAGATTGGATGGATAGAATCAGATGTGGTATAAAAGGCGTGCACATTTGTTTCAGAGAAACATGAGAAATAAATCTCAAAAAATACTATGTCTAGTACATTCATGGATTTCTAAACAGAAGAGATTGGTGTTTCACTATTTGTCAGAAAGAAAATATTAAAATGATGTGCATAATAAATTTTATATTTGTTCAAGAAAACCCTTGGAGATGATTCTTTCATATATTTGTGGGATAATGAGAAAACAAAATAAAAATGGATATAATTACTTCATTACATTCATTGATTATTAATCTTTCATTACATGTGTTATTTATATGAAACAAAAAATCTGAATCTATGAAATAATTTAAATGATTTATAGAAAAATATCAAAATGAATGTGACTCTTCAGTGAATATGTTTGGAATAGATAATTGTGTTTAAAATATATGTGAATTGTATTAAGACTATCTTGAGAATAATGGAATTTAGTATGATTACAGTTCTTTATTCACTTCCCAAAAAATGTGGTTGCATAAAGAAAGAACAGAAGCTTTGTGGAAGTGGGATGAAGAGTGATACTATAACAAGGTCTCCCTCATTAATTTTATTGGAAATACCTGAGTGTTATTGATTATATTCTGAAACAATATTTCTATATGCATCAATCAGCTATGACACAAAATGAATTTTTTTATTGAAAATTCCATGTTCAAAGAACATTAGTTTTTTTAGGATCCCATTTATTATATAGATGAAAAGTGGAATCTATGGAAAGTTAGGGAATAAATGTGAAGAAGGAATAATTACTTTCTATGATAAGAAAGGAAAAGGAAGAAAATTAATCAACAAATAAATAGGAATAATTGTTGATTTGGTTGATGTGAAAGTGATTAAAGGATTTGAGAAAGAGAAACCCAATCATGAAGATAATAAAGTTAACCAAGTTGAAGAAAAAAATTCTCATAAGGATAAAAACGATTGTAATCCTTCTCATGAAGATGAATCCAACTCAACTATTTTAGGATATGAAGAAGATAATCAAAAATCTCATCCTAAGATGAAAAATCATGTGGGTCACATTACATTATTGATGATCAACATCAGAATGTTCAAATAAGAAGAAATACCAATTTAATTAAACATACTTCTATATATTTAAAAGTGGAACCAAATTATGTGAAAGTTGATTTTGAGCATCCAAAAATGTGTTGAAGAAATGAATGTATAGTTGGATAAAATTTAAAATAATGATACATGGGAAATCGTACCCATGTCTGGAAACAGAAACATTATTGGCAGGAAATGATTTCTCCAAAACAAGATGAATGAATAAGGTCTAGTGATAATTAATAAATCAATATTGTCTTGTAAAGGGTATTCTTAGATTAAATTAATTTATTTTGTTGAAACATTTTCTTGAGTTGCAAGACTTCAAACAATCAGAATTTTTCTTACTTTTGATTCATAATAAGGCTATGATATCATTCAAATGGGTGTTAAATCCATATTCCTAAAGGGTGACCTTGAAGAAGAAGTTTATATTAAAAAACCTTGTTGATTTGTTATTGTTAATTATGAGAGTGATGTGTTTAAATTGGAAATTTCTTTTTATAGCCTAAAACAAGCTTTGAGTGTATGATATTCCAAATTAGATATTGCTCAAGGAAACTGAGTCTTATTAAAGAAAGAGTGGATATCAATCTATATAATAGAGAAATTAAAGTGCATTACCTAATTTTAATAATTTATGTTAATGATATTATCTTCGATAGTAATGATGAAAGAGCTTGTGAATTATTTTATGAATAAATGATTTAAGTATTTGAAATTCCCACAACGGGGGAAATGAAATACTTTCTTGGGATACAAATTTGAAAAACCAGGAAATGCCTCTCTTTTTTTCAATAAAATTATACTAAGGAACATTTGAAGGGGTAAAACATGGAAAACTAAAAACCTATTTCCACACATTTTTTACTGGTAACCATGTTGAGTAATGATGAAGAAGAAAATGAAGATGACCAGAAAGAGTGTCAGGAGCAGATTGGAATCTTATTGTATTTGAATTCTCTAAGATCTGACATTGTTTATGTCATTACCTTATGTCCCAAATTTTAAAGTGATTAAAAATAATCACATGTACATACTGGAAAATATTGCTCAAATACATTAAATCACAACAAATTTGGAATCAAGTATTGAAACTCAGATTATATTGATTTCTTTGGTTATTCAGATTCTGATTTTGTAGGAAATATTGAGGATAAAAGATCCATGTCATGTGGAGAATTCATTCTGGGAATGAATTGTGTTAGTTAGCATTCAACGAAGTGAAATTTAGTAACTCTTAGTAATGATTAAGTTGAGTATGTTGTTTTAACTCAAGGAACTACTCAACATATGTGAATAAAGACTCAATTGGATGATTTACATATTGAAGGGAAGTTTACCTTCCTCGATTATTGTTACAATAGAAGAACAATAAATCTCACAAATAATCCCTCTAAACATTATATTTAAAAACTTATTGATATCAAATATCATTTCATCAAAGAGAATGTGCAGAAGAATGAATTAATTATGGAATATGTTCCATCATCTGAAAAACTGTCAAATAATTTCACAAAACCTTTACAAAAGTAATCAATTTCTCGATTGAGGATGAACATGGTTGTTCAATCTATTTTTATACTAGGATGTTCTATGTGTTTTTTTCCTTCTATCTTCTTATATTTGGATTGTACTATTGTGGGGGTGATAAAAATTGTTTCATCAATTCATTCATTTGATTTCATTGAAGAGGGGGTTGTGGGTAAGCTATGAATTCATCATTATTTTGTGTGTGGCCTATTCTAAATATTTGTTGGAGTTGTTTTAGGAAAGGAATTATTTTTTATTCTTGGGAGAATAAAGTAGAGACAAGGACAAAAAGAAATAAGTTGTCATAATCACTACTATTGGACATCATATATTTACTATCTATAATTATTGTTTCTTATAATGAGTTAGCACACATATTATTAGAATTTTTTATATGTTATCTATTTCTTAAGGGTAACAATTTTAGAGGTTTAAAAAACTTGGTTCACAAAAAATACCAAATGGGGGATTTTTATGACCAAGCTTAAGAATAAAGGTGTTTTTATTTTGTTGTCAATTAATATTTTTTATGAATGAAAATCAATTGATTTTTTATTTAGTAAAGATCTTAGTGTTAGAGGTTTTCATAAGATTCAAAATCATGTTGTCTAAAAAATCTTACTCACTATATTTATCATAACTAGGAGAAGTTGTGCTTGAATAATTTATTCTGATTGGACTCACCTAGGGTTTGGGAAAAGATCGTAATGAGGAATTTATTGTTATCTGCAATTAAAGAATCGATTATGTAGATAATATATATTAATGAATGTAAATTTTCATACTATTAAAATTGAATTTGGTTTGAAAAAAGTGATTTTTTAAAGGAGATTATGATTCATTATAACTAATATAAATTAAATTGGATTATGCTTTAAAATATTATATTTCATAAGTCATAATTGAATTGAGTAATTTTGTTGCAATCTTGGAGGAAAAAAAGGGGAAAGGGGTCTTTCGAATCATCAGCAGATTTATCATATCATGGTGGTAGTTAAGAAAGTGATGTTTCAAATGGAATATGAATTGTATTAATATTATTTTATTCGTGTCAAAGAGAAGAAATAAATGTTCCCAATTGAGAAAACATCGTACCTAGATTTATCATATCTAGGTGGAAGTGGAGTAAGATATGGTATCGATTCACTATAGCATTTTATCATCTATCTAACGATTAAAAAGCTTTTCATACCTAGAATGATTATACTCTAGCTCAGAATGAAAAATATTTCACCCATAATGTTCATACCCAGAAATGAGTGTATACAGGCTAATAATACAGAGAATGATCGTACCTAGAAATGAGAAAATACAATAAAATTTTAACATAAAAATATCGTACTCTGGAAAATAATATTCATAGAAGGAACTACTTGAGGTTTATGGATAATATGAGAAGATGATAATGATATAAAAAATTTATAAATCCATTTCAAAAGGGTTAAATTGCATTTTAGGATTCCAAATAAGTCAGGAGAAGTGGAGAAAGTGATGTTATGTATCTCTAGGGGGTCAAGAAAAAAGAAGAATGAGTTCCTGAAGTTATTTTCAAAGAGGATTTGTACATTCAAATGAATTTTTCTGATAAAAATCGGTTCTGATAATGCATTCAACAACTAATTAATACAATAATATTCAGAATATTAGACTCATGTATTGAAATTTTTCTAGAAATTAAAATGATAGTGTGAAGAATAAGTGATTGTTGTAGAAGAATCAAGAATCTTCGAAAAGAGTTGACTAAGTCAAAATTCATTTTTTATTTAACAGAAATTTTAGATTAAGTTGAATTTCATTAGGTGAGTTTTTTTGTGATTCTTTCCAAATTTACCATGCGTCACCTAGAAAAGGAAAAGTACATTTTAATTTTGACGGTTGGTACTATTCACTATAGTAGATACAGAATCTCAAGGATTTAATTGGTAGAAAGAAGATATTGTATTAATCATTTCTAAATACATTATGCTGCGAATAAGACATAGGAGAAGATACATGATCACAATGTTGTTTTCATAGGATAACTGTCCTTAGTGATTATCGTATTCAATTGATTACTATATTATAATGGTCAATTGTCTTCAGCTAATCATAAAATCGAGATGGATTAATCGGTTTCATGATTTTCAAATTTTGGTTCTCTAAATAAGGAATAATCGTACTTATTTTATCAGGATCAAGAATTGACGTGGTGGAAATTTATTTCTATTTTCATCTGAAAGAAAATCTGACTGGAATAATCGTATTTTGGAAGAATCGTAATAAGAGGAATCTGACTAGAAAAATCATACTGAGGAAATTCTGTTTGAGTTTTTCAAAACAATGTCCAGGTTGTTCTTACCTTAATCTTGGTAAGAATGTGAGGAATTTTATTTAATTGAATAAATTGGTTAATTTTAAAAGAAGCATAAGTAACATGAGTTGTTGTATAATCATTTTCTTTCCCTATTTGTGCTAATAGGGAATACTCACACTATTGGAATTATTTACATAGTTCTAAATGAGTGTAAGGTTATATCATACTCCATGTAATCCAAGGATTAATTTGTAGTCAATTTTAGGGTATTGGATCATTTCCAAACCATAAGAAGGATGTAGCTATACTTATTGAATAGTGGATCCATTAAATCATTATGTTCATGTGGATGTGTGTTGGATTTGTTTTTAGTAGGGAATTGAAATATTTAATTGAAGGTGAAATATGTTACAAGTGAAATGAAATGTAAAATAAAATGTATCACTGATTCAACCCTCCCCCTCCCATTGATACAATCATCCTGACTGGAGAATTACATATTTTTGAATTAAACAACACTCATGAAGCTGTGTATGATGGGTTTTAGACAAATGCTACTAAAATTCTCAAGTTAGTTTATTAGGATTCCAAATAATATAATCAAGACCGAGAAACCAGAAAAAGGGAAAATGATTATTCATTATGTATGATCATTACAAATTCATATGAAAAAGGGTTGTTTCAAACTATTTCATTTGATTCAAAGATTACTCTATTGAATCATGCAATTTCCTATCAATTAGAGAATCCTAGATCTATGAATCCTATTTTGGATTCTTTAATAGGGAATATAAATGGTTTCATTAAAACATTAAAGAAGGATTATTAGGATGTATCTCAGTTTACCTTTTTAATGAAACCTTATATTTTTACTTTTAATACCACTGTATTGGATTCCTTATCTATTCAATTGTCTCATCCTAATACCTACATTACAATTAAACCTTTTAGCCTCACTCATCCTAATACTCTCAATAGCTTAGAAAAATTTAAAGGATTGTATTAATTAGAGCCAATACCACTTCAATTGCTCCCAAGACATTATATACTCATGTATCTACATCCAAATGGAAGGATCATATCATTCCTATAGATATGAGAGATAACCCTTAGACGGATTAAGATTATGATTTATGATATGGATATTTTACACTATGAATGTACTATTCTATAGTAATATCCACATATATATGAATTTCATTATCTATTCTATTTTATTTTTTTATCTTATTCATTGTTATGTTAATATTTGATAATATAAAAAGGGAAGAATAATGTGACATGGAGGAAATGTGATAAATTGAAATTATATGAGGGGGGTGGATATTTTGATAAAGTGGAGTAATGTGATAAATTGAAAATAAAATTCATTGAACTCAGCTGAAATTGTTTTGATGATTTCAATGACTTATTTCCTTTATAACAATCCTTTGTGAATATAATTTTGATGCATCAAATTAATTTAAATTTACATATCATGATTTTTGATTATCATAAAGGGGGTTATTATTTTCTTATACCAATATCCCCTTTTTTCATGATCTCAATCCATGTATATCTTATTATTAATTATTTTTATGTATTTAATTATAAAATTTTTCACTAGATGAAATTGAAAAAATGGATAATTTAAGGAATAAATTAACACCATTCAATTAGATGGTTAAGTGACCCTATATCCTTAATTCATTATATATTTAATGATATCATATTCACATTAATAGATTACCATGAGAGGGATTTTAAAAAATTCTAAGTCATCGTCTGACTACAAATTGAAGACTCAGCCTCTTGTGCTACCAGATCCAACAATCAATGAAAACCAAACCACCATACCACATGAAGAAAACCACCTGACCACATGTAGGAAGATACATCACCGTATAATTTGTTCCTCTTTAAAGGATAAAGGAAACCACCATTCCTCATGAAAGAAACAACCGTGAATCATGGAGGAAACCACCATACTGCATAAAGAAAACTACGACCAGCATGAAGAAACCACCTTACCCTGACAAGATATTTTTAAATTATCATAAATAAATATACTGATAGTATATAATTTTTTTAATATAGTGACATAAAATGGAAAAAACAGACTGCATAAATTCATCAACTTACAACATGTGAAAATTAGCTGACTACATGAAGTGATGAACTAACTGCATCACCTTGCTGCATCAGTTTACCATGTATAGTTTCTATGAGCCCATCTAACCATAATTCATATGATGACAAAATTCAATGTCATAATCTATATTAGATCATTTAAAATATAAAACAACTAGTTATTAATTAATTAAATTAAGTATTACTATATTTAATGACAGATGATTATTATCCAACAACTATATTTGATGAAGATATCTGTAATGTTATTCATTCAATCATGAGGTGGTGTGTGATGATGTTCTACTAAAACCATTGGATATCACATAGTGGGTAACATAGGATTATCTACAAAATCACCTTATACTACACATTGTTTCCTTAACCATGCTAAAATTCATGATTGATATCGATCTAATGAAATAATCAAGGACTCATAACAACTTAATAATCATTGATAGAGTTTCATAAAATTTCATTTCTATTTATCTCTTTCAATTTCTATTTTATTATTCACATTTGAGTGGTATGTTGAATTAATCAGTTTATCTATACACAATATCTGATGTTGGTAAAATATCATATGCTTGACACGTTCTCTCAAAAACTCTATTATTGTATTCCGATGAATAAATGTAGAAGAGTTCATGTGTGACCTAATATTGTTACCATCCATCATAGAACTATGGAATATGATTTAAATAAACCAATCTCTTAGTTTAGTGGTAGTTTTATATAAGGTGATATAAAACAACACGAATAAATTCAATAATTTAGCAGTTGATTTTTAAAAACAATTGTTATTTTTTATCAATTTTTTTAAAAAAGAGGCATACTCCCCCAAGCCCCTCCCTCGGGCACACAACACCCACTCCCCCCAAGCACCCCCCAACTAGGAGCCCTCACCTCCTAGGTATTCCCCCACCCCATTGAATGCTTCACTCATTTTTCCCATCACATTACCTAGACATAACCGGTTCTCCATTTACCCCCATACCCCTAGCCTCTTCTGTCATCTGTTTTTCATTTTCCACTATGCCCCTAAAAAATCACCCTTTCTAGCACTCTTATTTCTCTTATACCCTACTGGACCTATCCATCATTGGATATATGGTTTCCCCTAAGCCTCCATCAACCTCTCCCTCACCATTTCCATGTGAAGGTCTTCTCTAATGAGCCATCTCCACTAGAATGTATATGGTAGAAATTTTTAATTTGTTTTTTCATATTTGTTTAAAAATTATATATTTTAAGGGTTTTATTTTTAATGGTTTTTAAAATAAATCGATATGCTTAACATACATTTATTTAAAGTAATTTTACTATTTACATTATTCTATGGTATGTGATTCTATTCAATTATATTTTTTGACATATCAATGCATTAACATTTTATATTTACTTCTCCTAGATAAAACACATCAATTAAACTATTAGTATTGATTTATACAGGAGATTCACTTTTCTATTTTATAAATATTTTTAATTTTAAGAGGGTTTTTCATATATTATAAATATAATTTATATTTAAAAATTGTAATCAAAATTTTAATAGATTATGTGAAGAACTAATAGATTTGTTTATAACACAATTAGAACTATAGTTGATATATTAATTATTATAGATATTATGATAATGGTCTCACGGGTTTAAATTAAATTTTTTTATCCATGTTTTACATGAGGTAATAGGGATATTATTTGATTACATCCTTTATATGTTTCACATTTTATCATATATATTATTTTTTAATGAAATGATATTATATTGCGATATATTTATTTGATGCGTTTTTTCTATAAATGGATATACATGTGTGACATGATATTATTATAAATATTTTTATGATCTTTTGATGTTTGTAATTAGAAAAAATCAAGGAAATCCTTGGGTATGTAATAGGGAGTTCTAAGTACAAGGGTTATAATAGTATTATTACATTCTAATCATTCCTGTAGTTATGATTTCACTCTCTCAATTAGCAGTCACTCATAATGAGGCCAAAAAAGTGTAAGTTGGGGTGTGAAATTAGGATTTTGTTATACTCTAGTGAGTTGGTTATGCGTGGTTAATGTAATATAATGTTTTATTAAGACCATAAAATTTATCTATTAATGTTAAATGATTGATTTTTTATTTTTTGATTGATTTGCTTCTCTGTGGAAAAATTTTCATAATTTCTAAAATGAATAGAAAATGGATTATTTATTTTCTTTAATCTATTTTTTAAATATAAGTTTATATTAATATTTTTTTTTTGAAATCATCATGTATGGTTTATCATATAGTAGTGAAATGGGTTCCTGACACTAGTTGACTTCATTTAAAAAGTGTTAAATGTCCTTAGAAAGTGATTTAATTGAAATTGTTATATTTTAAATTGCATTTCAATGTGAGTATTTATAAATGATTTAAAAATAACATTTGAAATGGTGTTTTCATAATGATTGTATGATTTTCTATTACTTTTATTTTACATGATACCATTCATGATTTATTTCCTTTTTTTAAATTGTCTTTTTTAGTACTTATATGTCCCATCTTATAACTAAAAGGGTTTTGTTTTTTAAATAAATTTAGTAATTTATAACTTAGTAATATTTATGTGTTTTAATTTTTTTAAAATAATTTATTGGAACAATTACATATATTTGGGGTAAATATAGATAACATTATTGAGGAACACGCCACATAATGCTAAGTGTTTAGAGGAGTGTTTCGACTTTTCATTTTCGAATTGATCTGTTGAGGAAAAAATAAGATGTGCATATCCTAAATAAATATTTAGAAGATGGTTGAAGAGACATTATGTTTATGAAATCATTATATTGAATCAATTATCTAGTAAATATTGGTTTTGTATTTAACATCAAATAATATCCCGAAAACCAGTTGAGGGTGATATAAATATTTACTTTATAAGTTTTGTTTTTAGGACTATAGCACAAATAGATCAAGATTGTAACATATCATTGAATATTTATATTGATAGTAAAGTGACTATTGTAAGATATAACATCACTAAGAGTACATATTCATTTCCTGATTTTTTTTGATAACGGATATCAAGAGTTTTATGTTATATGATTGAATTATTCAAAACAATCATTCCTACCAAGGTTTCAGCATATCAAATTCCTATGAGGAATTACATATAAGGTGATGTACATGATATTGGAATTGTAGTGTTATTCATTTACTGAATATAAGATCCATGAATCTTTTTATGATATGAATAATGTTTTTAAATATTATGGTATAAATTATACAAAATTACATTCTTATCCAAAAGATTGTATACTTCATTGGGGAGAGGATTCAAGAAGAAATGATTAAAAATGTTTTTATTCAAGATGATAGTTAATGGGTGATATTGGAAGAATGAATCAATATACTATTATAAATAATATGAAAAATAACACACCTAAATAGGTTTTGAATTACATTCCTTTTAAGCCTCAATTACAATGATTATTCAAGTCATAAAAATCCAATGATGACATGAAGTGACATTCTATTGATAATAAAAATTATAGGTTAATGCAACAACCAAGTGATAAAAAATCGTGGTAGTCATTTGATTCTTTAAATTTAGATTTATCATTTGATCCTATGAATATGTGATTGGTATTGAATGCCTATAGATTGAAACGATTTGGGAATTTGGGAACCAATTATTGCATTGGACTAGTTGATTTGATCACTTAGAATATACCTCTACCAATTTGTATGAACAAACTCCTTTTATTATTTCAAAAACTATTGGAATATTTTTTTAAATGATATTGATTTATACTTAAATACTCTAATTAAATAATTACAGGAGTTGTGGAGAAATATTTTTGATACATATGAAGAATCTTCTAAAATAATGATCAAAACAAAATTTGATCTAATGTGGACTATTACTGAATTACATGGACATGAAAACAAATCTAGTTAAAACACTTACTCATGTTTGGATTGACATACATATACCTTTTATTTTGAGCTTGAATGAAAACCTTACTATAAATAATGTTGTTTCTTATACCATCAAAGACTTATTAATTCATCTCTTTGTTTATGATTGAACAAGTAAAAATTCAATTGTTCTATTGATTATAGACCACTAAAAAGGTTTATAGAGTTTATGAAATATTAGTACAACTTTGAAATGTCAAAATAGAATTTGGAATGGTGCATATTTTTAATGATAATGGGAAATGAGTTCAATGTTAATCATCAAGTGAACTTTAAATGCAACAATTGAATAATAAAATTTATTATTCAAACATCCAGATTGGGAATTTAATATGTTGCAGCATAATATTGATGTTTTTTAAATAGAGAAGAATATTTGGGACAATTTGATCTTCACATTTCATAATGAGAATAGAAAATCTAAGAACCATCTCAATGCTTGGAAAGACTTACAAAAAATGAACATAAAGCTAGATATCTATATTGATGGGAATGGAAATTATGCACAAAATTTTTATCAATGATAAATAGTGATAATTATTCGTTATTTGAATTTTTAAACATGTGAAGTCCTATGATGAGTATTCATGTAACATCTCAAATTGTATTAACATGAAACATCATAGTTTATGTGGATTAAAAAATCATAATTCACATATAGTTTTACAATAGTTACTACTATTGGGATTGCATAAATTATTACATAAAAAACTACTATATTTGTACTCAAAATTTTTAAATTACCAAGATAACTATCTATAAAAACTATACAACAAGATGAGCTTAAAATCCTTTAAGAGATATTTATTTCAACACAATGTCAAATGGAGAATAACATTCCTTCATTGTTCTTACTATCTTGATTCATTTAACTATACATTCGGTCATGTAAACTAAATGAGGAGGCCTCATGTGTTATTTATGGATATATACAATTGATAGGTACATTATTTACATGTTTTTCAGCATAATAAATCCATTATTGGAACTTCATTTAATATTTAATTCAATTTTATTTCTTTATTTTACAAATATCTTGTCCATTTTAAATCATTCCTGAAAAAAAATTCTACCTAAAGTTTCTAATTATAAAGGCTATTTAGAAGAGAAGTGTCATAAAAATTGTTTTAGATACATGGATGGTATTGAGATAATATTAAATCATGTTGTACATGTGGATGACTCAATGACTCAATATCAACTATAATGGAAATAAAAAATATTTCAAAATATTGACTAATATGTTCAGAGAATCTTAATTTTTAATCATACATAAAAGGAATTATTATAGGAACGTAGATACATGTTGTTGAATAGTGAAATTATAAATCCATTAATGGGTGAGATCAGGATAGAAACCAAGATACATATGAGAGGACATAAATGAAATGGGAAAGATAAAATAATATATGATAATACTGTACTTTTACAAAATTCTGATCATTGTGAATGTTCATAAATATTTCAATCAATTTGGATATTAGTTCGAAACATAATTTGTATATATAATAATGTATATAACATTTTTTTGATCATGAATAATGATACTTGGGAAGTTTTTACAAAATATTTGACAATATGTATCAATCTTATCTACAAGATTCCAGAAACATCAATGCTTTCATTGTAAATAGCTTTATTTTTTGAACATTCGATCGGGAATAGGGTCCAAAATATAGAATAGTGGTATATTTACAGTTGTTGAATTAGGATACTATGGAAAATGTAATAATATTGTCTCTCTAAACTATCCAATCAATTTTTATTTGTTTTATACAATTTCAAGTTGGTCCATATTACTGGGGTTATTAAAAGAGATTTTTTACAATTTACTTCTGTGAACTTCTCTTTCTTGATGGATATTGGTTCCCGTGAAGTACATGATCTTTATATCATCTCATCACAAGAGAAAACGGAATATTATTTAAAATCATTTGTGGATTAAGGGCATATTTTTTTATTTCACATAAAAGAAATAGATTTATATGATATGAGTGATTAAGTAGAAGATAATACATCAGACATTAAATACTATCAACGTCAAGAAAAAAATTTATTTTTCCATAATGATATTGAATATATTTGTTTTGAAAGGGTTGACGAATTTGTTTGTGTAATGAAGGAGTAGGATAATGACAATATTGATGAAAAACATTATTATATGTGAAATATTCCATTAGCTCATCAACTAATAATTTTATATATGAATCCATTCATTATCATGACTGTGTATATTTTTTTGTCATTTTTGTGCAATATTAATTATTTATAAATTTGTTTTCTACTTGAATTTTTTTAAATATATGGTCTAAATCAATTTTTTAATAAATCAAAATTTTCTAAGGAAGAAGAATTTCACTGGACAAAGTTGACTAATAGTTGAATTTCTATAGATGATATTGACAGATGATGATACATCAGTCTCTCTCTCTACAACATTTGATACACCCTTCATATCCCCCCTTAAATGTGTCTCACACCCTCCATTATTTCAGTATATAAAACACCCTCATTCTCCATCCAATAAACATCTATGATAGTACCTCCATATTCAATATGTTCCGTAGAAAGGGAATATGACAAAACTCTTGTTTCTTAATGGGATATTAGTGGGTGAAAATTATATATTTAAATTTATATTTGAATAGAGTTACAAAATAGTTTTATACTACTAACATTTTTTATGTAAAATATGAAAACAAAAGTTATTATACGAAGATATATGAATAGTTCAGATGTTTGTAGTCTAAAACAAATTAAAATAGTTATAACGTTTGACTATTATGTTGTCCCTATGGATGATTCCATTGGATTGTTTGGCAAGATACATTGCCAACTTGTAGCGAAGCCAGTTACCCATCCTATTACTAATGCTGATTAGAGGCATGCCCCACAATATTGAAAAAATATTGTCATTAATTCCAAAAAATGGTAATTTTAATACATTATGGTGTAACAGAATATCATTATATTTTCATACTCAAATTAATAATAAATGATTATCTTTACACAGATTTCATTCAACTTTAACACTATATATATTATCAAACAAAATTGGAAATTGAAAATTTTTGGGAAAAATGGAAGGCATTTAAATGGATATTATATAACGAATTCAACAATTCTTTATTGACCAAGATACCTAAAATGGTACATAGAGAGAAATGTATAGTTTTTATTGATTCACACCCTCATTAGAATCATATGGTATTTATATTTATATTAATATAATAATATCATTATATATATATATATTATATAAGGAGATGACATTGCATACATTATTATTAAATTTCTAGTTATTTATTTCATAAAATTTCAATGATAAATTAATAAATTCATGAAAAAAAAATATTCCCCCATAATGCAGGATCAATGTGTTTTCTAGAAACAGGTCAAATCTAGTAATATTTAGATTAGTTTAAATATTTATAAGATAACATTATCTATTTCATATATTATATTTCTGATTTATATTTTCTTAATTCAGTCAAATAATTTAGGGAACCTAGTCTATTTAACATAAATTTGGATGGATTTTCATAGAAAACTATATTGGGGTTATATTAGCGATTCCCCTGAAGAAGTTGGGGTATTAATTCACTTTTCATTAGAATAACTTATTATCTATTTTCACTGTGTTAATATTTATTAATTTTATTATGAATGATAATTTATTTATAGTTAAAAATAAACGAACAATGGGATTTGAATATCACAATGGATTTCTTTGTCTCCCAAGATGATGAATTTGGCCAGGTCCAAGGGAAGGAGAATCCTACTAACGTTTGGATTATGGGTTTGAGACCATTATCATCTACAGTCTATAGAAGGCCACCATGGATTGAAGCACCAAATACCCCTGGTTTTAATTACACCCTACCTTGATATTCTTAGAGGGAGTTTGTTTCAATGAAATTAAAATTTACGGAATAGGGGGTACATCAAAAGATGTAATATGAAATGTTCATTGATATTTAAAATGTGTTGGTTAAATCCTGTAAGAAGAAAATTCAATATCTCCCCAATGATAATTCCCTGAAAGATGGTAGTGAGATGGTAAATCACAATACTTCTAAATAATTTAGTAAACAAACATTTAATGGTTTTAAATTTTATTTTAATTATACAATGCTTTTTAATTTTCAACATAATTTTCAGAAAGGTGCTTTTATCAAGGAGTTTAGATAGAGATAAAGTGGTTTTTGGTAGTATAATTATGAATCTCCACATACACTGGAGTCACTATGAGATAATTGGTTTATTAATAATTATTAGAGTAGAGAACCCTATTTTTTGGTGTATATTAGTTTACATTCAATGGTAAACCACAATGGTTTTGTAGACAGACCACAACAAAAGTATATATTTTAGATCACAGACATAATTTTCCATGTCAATGTGTTCTACTTAGAGTTATTTTTTATATAGGAACATTTTTTGAAAGAGTATTTTGAGATTGATGATTAGTTTATTTAGTTTTATTATTGAAATAATTATTTATATCATGTTAATCATGGATTGATGATTTTATACCAATGGGAAGATTCACATAATAGATAGATATGGTATGGTGTCACTTGGTGTGGTTTGATTGATGATTTATTTCCTCACATCACATAGCTACAAACATTTATACTCTATTAAGAGTTTTCCCCCTTCCCCATTTATTACAATTTTAGAGTTTCTAATGGAACATATTTCCTAATGTTATCAACTAGAGATTTTTAATAATGATAGACATATTTTAATAAATCTTTCTATTGAAGGGATTTTATAAATGGTTGAAAAAGTGTCCTTTCATATATTTTTTTAAAGTTAGACATGGGACAAATGGTAACATACTATGTATGGATTTACTTCCTCGTTGATTTAATTTAAATATAATTTTATTTTTAGGAATCTATTCCTCTGATTATGAATTAATGTAATAATACATTTTAGAGGGTGACTAATGATTTTCCCTTAATAGGAGGCTATTGTATGCATCAACATGCATTTGGTAGATCAATATTAGAAGTTTCTGTGTATGATGATAGATTCCCTAGAAGCGTGCTTTAGAATAATACCCTAAACATCGTTCTTGTATTAATGGTGGTAGAAATTTATTTCATGATTAGTGAATTCTTTCTAAATAGTCATTCTGAAACTAGGCATGGACTGGTGGTTAATAATTTTATTGTTTTTGGATATTCCAATTCATGATATTAAATTTATATAGTAGTGGTGTGGTGAATGATTCATTTTATAGTGACTTGTTTCTCCATTTAATAGAGGGGGATCCCAAAGATGCATCCTCAAGGCATTTTATTTCCTGGTAAGAGAGTGAGATGTTAGTAAAATTTGATCAATATTTGGTGGCATCACTCTCTCCCTTTGGATGAGAGAGCTATTAAGTGGTGATGTTAATTAAATAATATTATATGAATTTATATTCTTAAGATGATATGAAAGTTGGTATTCATGATTATATTTTTATTAATATTCAGATTTTTTTGTATTTTAATATATGTTTATTATGTTTGGATATTTCGGGGATTTTTATTCTATAGTAGTTTTTTTAATGCTATATTAACGGCAATTTAGAATTCCTCTATATTGTATAGTGGATGTTTGAACTGTCTCTATATATGGTCAAAAAAAATTTAGCGGTAGTTTTATTTCTTTTATCAAAATCATTCCCTACCAAAAAATAGATACTTGATAGTGGTGGTTTAAGAAAAAAAAATTCATCAACACTTTTTGGGAGGGAAACCGACCACTAAAACCCAAAAAACTTCCTAAAATTACATTGTACAATGTTTCCTATAAAACACCACTATATGGATAGAAATGAAGCTAATTGGATGTCAACACCAACATTTGAAGTGGTTTTTGGAAAATATCAATGAATCATATGGCATTGATTTAAGACATCACCAAAACCATAGAAACCACTACTATCAGCCAATTTTTTATAGTGTTTTTGCATGGACATCCTTGTATAATTATGATTGTAAAACTTGATCCTGGTTTTGGATTATTATATTGTTATATTAAATTTCATGGTATTATGTTATTTCTATGTGGTGGGGATTAGGTCTCTACATGAGACTAAATCCCTTGTATTTTTTCATTGTGTATTTGTTCATTATTATTATTTTAAATAAAAATTAGTTTATGTTTTCAAAACTGTAAAAATATATTAACTTTGATAGTAATTTTTAATTTTTATTTATATAAACTAATTGATCACTTAACTTATTTTAAAAAGTTAAATTATTTATAAAATATTTTAACTGAGCCTTAATCACAATTATAAAAAATTATTTTAATGTTAAAATTTATATATTTCAACTATTTATATTAAAATGAATTTTTTATTAAATTGGATGTTTAATATTTAAATTATTGTTAAATAGAAATTTTTTTATAAATCAATTCACACAACTCTTGAGTGACTCACTCCAACCAATGTATATCTGGAGTTATATACATGTTATGGATACTCTTAATTTTTTTATTAGTGAGAAGTAATTAAATATTATGAGGATTAAATTTATTTAAGGGGGTGAATATAAAATCCCAAATTTTATATAACATTTTATTTTAATAAATCACATGCCTATAATTCATAAATATTTTTTCTATTATATTAATATATTTTATATTATGTAGAAATTAAATCATTAAATATATAATTCAAAATTAAAAGGTAATAATAAAATAAATATATCACCAACTTAGAATTATAAGTATATAGTTTATTTTAATAAAGTTCATTTTGTAAAAAATTATTTTTTTTAGAAATAAATAATTTGGACAAAATAAATAATATTAAATCCCAATTTGTTTCTATATATTTCCCCTTGATGTAATTCATTAAATAAATTGTTTCACAAGCAATAATGAGCCAAGTTGAACAATGATACATTATAAGAGTCAAATATAACAATTATAATGTAGTCATTGAACTTGAATGTATAAGTAAAAGTAACCAGACTTTTAAATCTATGTATAGATAATAATAAAGGTAATTTTTAATATTAATGCTTTGATAAAATTGAATTATTATAGTTAACAATTCAATAACATCATTTTATGTATTTTTCTAAAAAAATTATTTATGCCCTATTAATATTTATTTTACAAAACTAAATATATTATAAGTAGATGAGGATGAAATAAATTGATAATATAAATGATATATAATCATTAGAGTAATTATTAATTAATATTAAATACGATTAATAACTCATAGTGATTTCAAAAGATCAATTTTTTATAAAAATAATTATCTTTCAAAATAAATTATGTTTTATTTAAAGTTAAATTTATTTTATCTTGAAAATTATTTAAAAAAATGGGATTAAATTTTGGATTCATCACATCAATGTTTTATTAGGGTGAATTTTGCGGATTATTTTGCAAAAAATATATTTTTTAATGAAAAGAGAAAAATTACATTTTTATAAATTCTGTGAATCTCATATTATTATTAGGAGATAATAATGAATTCAAAGTTTAAAAAAAGTTTTTATTAAAAAAATACTTATTTAATATGTTAAATTAAAAAATTTTAAATACTAATTTTAATTTACAAACATATATTTTACATTTTAAAACATAAGTTAAATTATTGTCTAAATCATTTTTAATGTGTTATGCATTTAATATTTTATATTTATTTTTTATCTCTTTAAAAAAATATATCTAATAATATGGGGTAATTTTTGGAATCATAAGGAAAAACAAATTTAATAATGTCCATTTTTTATATAAAAATAAATCGCTTAGGTAAAAATTTGTTACCATGGTAAAAGCCAAAAATAGTAAAAAGGATATGTCAAAGGAAAAAAGACCGTAAACATGTTAAAAAATACCTATAAATGAGTGTTTGAGGTCTTTATTGGACACAAATATATCCCACTTCCATTATCATGATATTTTGGACTCACATTCCTTATATCATGACATGCCCTTTTATATTATAACAAACATGCCAACACCCTCACTTATAAAATAATCCTTCCTCCACCCCTTCAAAGAAACTCTAAAATTTAGAATTATTATGGAATCCCAAACCATTTTACATCCCATATACCTATCATCCATGTTATTTCACTTTTTCTCAAAAAAAGTCCCCAAATCATCCATTTTTAAAAGGCCTTTCAAGCAAAGATTCAAGCTCTAAATATGAGTATTATCTACTCCATAAAATTCACTTCTGTATTATTCTTATCCACCCTAATCAAAACCTATTGTTTATATAATAATATAATGAAATTAATATAATTATTATGCTTAAATTTTATTATATTTATAGGATAACCATTTTCTTCATTCATTCTAATGAATCAAAAAATTAAAATATTGACCATGAACATATCTTGACTACAACCTCAATATACAACATTTTTTATCACCACCACCCTACATGGATTATTATAATGATATATTTCTTGAATAAAAATAATGATTATGACATGACTAATGGTTTATAAATTTCATACTAATATTTAAATCCTTATTAATATTATAACTTTTGTTCATAAAAAATTACTAATATAATCTCATTATTGATATCATATAAAAAAATCATTACTATAAATATCATGGAATAAAATTAGTGAATTATAAATCATTTTAAATTATCTATTATTGTTTGTTGACTAAATGTGAAATGCTATAATTTGTACCAAATAAAAAAATTGATATTGACATTTAAAAGGATGCACAAAACTATTAAAATTGATAACATGTGATGATGAAAATAAACTATAACATGCAAATAAATGTATAATTAATGATTATAATTGAAGATTATATTGGGTAATATATATGAATAAATTTATTAAATGATTTATTTAGATAATAATACTTATTATATAATATTTTAGCGCACATATGACCTAGTGATAATCAACGATAAAATGATGAATAAAACATATGAGAAGTATATAAGGAAAATTAGTTAGGAACAATGATAGAGAAATATTCACAATAAGGTGAAATAAGGTATTTATATAAAAATATCTAAATAAATAGAAACATTAGGTTCTAGAATTGTGTGATTATTTTTTGGCATACTGTTTAAATGATTGATATATGTGTAAGGTAATATTGGTTCATTTAACGTGGTATGGAAGTCGAGTTTGAAGGAATATGTTTTTATAACTGACCAAATAGTGTGAGTCTATGGTGCTTTAAAATCCATTCAAGAGTAATGAACTTTTTATAATTTTTAAATTTATCTAACACATCACATATGGTATTATATCCATTAGAAATAATTTGATGAATAATTTAAAAATTCATAGATATTTTCTCCCATTTATATACTGGTATTAGATATGTTTTCATCAACCCATTTTAATTTTTTATTTTGTTCTAAGTTAATATCATACTAACAATTGTGATATATGTTATACACTCTCACTCTTCATGTTTTCCCACTATATTATTATTTATTTCTATATTAATATTTTTTCTTCCTGGATACATAGAGAATGATGAGCTACATGCTTCATCAAAAAACTCTTTTAATACTAGTATTGAAGGAAAACATATCAATTTTCAAATTCATAAAACTCCATAATTGTCAAATATAAACTCTAAAATATTCCATACCTTATTTTTTATCTTTATAACAACTTTATAGGTATCCAATTTTTTAACATAGATGGGTGGTTCGGAAGTCATTTTGAAAATATTGGATTTATCCCCTTATGGTATGATTTCAAGGACCAAAATCTATAAATAAATGATTATTGGGTATCATTAAATCTTCATCATGGATACCGTATCATTTTAATTCCAAATCATATACACAACCACCATTTTTACCTTCTTGAAGAAGTAATGTATAATGAATTCGTAGTCCTTTATCTACTCTAACAATATTCTTTAGAATATGTATAACTCTTTATGTGTGAATAAATACTTTACACTATTGTGATCAACATATATTTCACAATTTTTACTATAGATATATTCCATCCATGTCTATAATGAAAATACTAAGACAATTATCTCCAAATCACAATTACATTAATTTTTATCATATAAATTTAATTTAAACAAGGCATATGATACAACTAATTTATTCTACATAAGGACACATACAAATCTATTCAAATATCCATATATTCATAATAAAAACCCTTCTCTATTATAGGGTAATGTTAGTACATGTGTAGTGATCAACCTTCTCTTGATATCTCTGAAATGTTTATTACATACACCTATCCATATGACTGTGAATCCCTTTTATGTCAACATTATTAATAGATTATAAAATCAAGATAAATTTATCAAAAAACACTACTAATATCCAACTGATCAAAGAAACCTTAAGATATCTGTCACAGTGGGTAGTCTGGGTAATTGCTTAATCACCTATGTATTTAAATTCTATATGAATATAACCTTTATTATGATTACATGACATAATAATGATACTTTCTATAGAAAAAATTCACAGTTTAAAAAATTTTCATAATCATTATCCATATAAAAGTTGGAAAAAAAATACATAAATGATATTTTCTCTCTCGATATATATAAAAATATCATCTGTAAAGACTACGAATATAGGTTGATGAAACCTTTAAAAATCTACACAAAAGATCTATGAATATATCAAGTGTATTTGTATGTACGAATTTCATAATTGTGAATTCATTATGTATATATCTATAATGGAAGGTTTTATTCGGTACATCCTATATTTTAACCATTATATGATAATATCTTGATTAATGGTAAGAATTTAAAGATTTTTTATCCCCTCAGAGATGAATAAATATATCATCAATATAGGGTAGAGGATATTTATTATTGATTGTTATTTTATAAAGATCATGATAATCAATGAAGAGATATATTTATCAATATTTTGTTCTTTAGAAAAGGACTAGTCCACCCCATGGTGAAGCACTTGGATATATAAAACCATTTTATATAGTCTATATAATTTAATTCTTTAATTATTATAACCCAATGGGTTATATTCTATAAGATGTTGTTTATTTGGATTTATACAATCGCATGAGTTTAATTTAAATCTCAACCTCACATTCTGGGAGAGTTCAATAGAGTTATTCAATAAATAAATAAATATACACTCTTAAAATTAGTATTCATTCAATGTTTAGTTATTTCACAACCATTTGAGGTAAATACGCTTTATTTTTTGGTTTTAAGAACTATATAATGGATGTAATTTATATCCATACTTAAAAATTAATCCTTGCACTGGTAGATGACCATGGGTTGGTTTGGGATACGAAATGTGTCTTACCAATGCTGAGAATTAATATGTGCCCCATCTAGAGAGATCTAATTCATTCATATAATAAAATATAATCATAGTTAGGGTATAATGATAAAATATACGATAATAACTTTCCCACAATCATCAAACAGATAAGATTTGTAGAACTAGGTCGAAATTACCACACCACTCAATTTTTTTATTGATAATTCAATATCTAACTATTTAAATGGTGATTTGATTCTATTTTTAATTTTTTATACATGAAATAGTGGATATAACTATAAAAAAATAATTTTTTTTTTGTTATTGTGGGGATGATAAATATTCCTTTCACCACATTATATTATGATACATTTCTCAGTTATAATGGAATATAATTTCCCTTTGTCACCTATCTTATGAGGTTATTCAGATTAGATGTCATTATTGACACTTATAATAGTGAAGTTTTGGCACTATTTTCATACTCGTTATAATTAATTAATTTTAGTATGGGTATGAAATTATTCTTACTATTATTTTTACCAATTTCATGATTTGGCCTCTTCATATATCTTTAACATTCCTATGCTCAATGAATTTCTCTCTCACACATGATGAGTTTTCCTATTCCTTGGGAAACATTTATATTAAGATTATTCCAACATTTTTGACATATAATAAGATGAATTTTATTCCCTCAATGGGTTTTATCACTTGATCTCCCTTGAAACAACATATTTTATTTATTATCCCCATAACCATGAGAAAAATGTGAGTATCTGGGTCGTGTTGTCTTTTTGGATATTTATTTTTCATCTTATAGTTGATTATTGAAATTTTGTTTCTAACCTATATAATTATTTATCTTTATCTTTTTCATCATCATCAGACATTGTGTTTGAGTGTGCTGCTACATTGGGAATGTATTGAAAATGCTGATTTGATTACTAAACTTCTTCATCAAGAGCAACTCCCTGAGGTTCACTGTTTACTACGCTATTCTTCCCATTTCAAAACGGGAGTTTCCAGATACTGCACCACTATGAGTATCCCTTCCCGCCAATGAAGGAAAGGTTCCCTGAAAAGGCTAAGACTAGTGTCGAGGTCAAGGCAAAAAGTGATATCGGGCTACGACCTCTTGTCCTTAACAAAGGAAATGGAACGGAATCCTTTGATTCCTTTTTCCATCTGAGAGACTCAACTAAGGAACATCCCATGCTATGCCACCCCGCTGGCTCAAGATAGTTCCATCGCGAAACTATCTCTCCTCATTTCATACACATTGGACTTATCCTCTCCCTCGGTTTCTCCGTAATGGCACCCCCACCTTCTTAATCCTTAGACTAAGACACTATAAAAGTAATCTATTTTCCTTTTAGGTTAACTGATAAAACTATATGCATAAATTTCAGGTCTATTGAATATTGTTTTTGTAATTGACAATCAATTAATCCCCATTTCATTTTAGATCTTGGAATTATCATTCCAATTTAATGTGAAGAGTTTAGAAAAATAATTAATTAAAATATTTTCTTCCTAAAAACCACCCAATATGGAAGTTGATTTTTTCCAATTTCCTTATATTTATAATGAGAGTTAACCACTAACATGCTTAACATTCCATGTAATAAAAAACTAAAAAATCCATCTCATTTTTTAATAACTATATAATTAAAAAATGTATTATATAATGTGATGATTTATTTCATGTATTTTATTAGATTGTAAGACTCACTAAAGGAGGGTGACCATTTAGCCATTAAGGATTTAATGGGGATTTGTTCCTTCCATGGTGAATTTGGGGGTTCAATATGATCAAAAATATTATTTATATATTGATATAATTAAGAGAGGTTAGTGATGATATTATTCACTCCATGTCTAATCCCATTCACATTCTCATTGGGAAAATCATTGAATTGACCATCACACTCATTTTTAACTAAATTACTCATGCCTATAGACATTAAATTAAAAATATTAGAGTGATTATAAAGAAACAATAACAAGGGAATGATGATATAATATAAAGAAAATATTTCATAAAATGTCCAAAAATATTATACCTTAATCGAAAACTATGACATATTAGGTTCATCCAACATTAATTTTGGTTCATAATATGTAATTTTATGTTATTCTCCACTTATTCATTATATCATAATCCCCAAAAATAACTAAACCAAACACTGAAACCATCTAAATGGACCCAAAACCTCACTCAAAGAACCAATACTAGGAATACAAACATTATATATGCTTTTATTCCAACAAAAGAAACTCAAGAATTATAAACCTAAATATTACATCATTTTACATTAATGTTAATTACATAAAAAAATAATTAACACCAATGAATATACATGTTTAATGTATTTAGAGACTATAAACATGACCAACTTTTAAAAAAACTATTCATAAACATATCCAAAAATATTATACATGTATGGAACCTTTATAGAAATATCATATCTAATATTATATTTTATAACCTTTTTAATGGAACCATAATACGATTTAGCTCAGATTAGCAACAATTGTAAACATGAGCATCATCAGTTGAAAATTATAATTGAACAGAAGATAAATATGTGGGTTTGAGAATATAATAAAATTACATGAAACTATCATTATAAAACTCATACCCAATTAAACATGGATAATATGTAATTCATGTTGATATTAGGTATTGGGGATAATATAAAACATGTTAATTGCGTTAATAATAAGTGATCATGACATTACTGTAATGTATACAATAAAAATATGACAGGAATATGATGCTAGAACTAATAAAAATATTCGAAGGTAAAATGTTTGGAAATTCATACAATAAATCAGTTTAAAATCCACCTATTTGTAATATAGTAGGTTTTGACTGACCACATGTATACGATATTGGACCTTGCCTTACCATATTTGTACCCTTGTGCTTTGGCTAGCAACCTATGTATCCTTGGTCTTGTGATGACCACACATGTACCCTTTTTATATCATGAGGTATAAAAAATTATTGAATTCAGTTGAGCACAATAACTGAACCACCCATCACATAATGAAAAACCATATATATATATTCCATGATCATTGAAATATTAATAACACCACTGTAAAATAATTAACGTATGAGAAGGAAACAAGTTTCATCAATATATATAGGTAAATTAATCATAATCCATTATTAAAATAATATGGCTGGTACCAATGGATAATACACCTCAGTGAAGCATAAGAATCATTTAATGATGTTCACAAAGATGGAACCTCATTTATATGTAAATTAGAAAAATTATTTTAAAAATATATTATAAAATATCCCTTTTAAAAAAATTTATTTAATAAATAAAAAATCACAAAATAATTGGGATAAATATTAATTTGGAAAAAATTGAAAAGTATTAGTGGAATATTCATTATGAGAAACCATTATAAAATAATAAAATTTATTTTGTGTATAACTGTAAAAAATTAATATCATTTTCACACATTCATAAAGATATTTAAGGTTGATTAAAAACAATGATACCAAAAACATTAAAAGAAGATTCATTATTTTAAAATAATATCAAAAAATATGAAAAAAAAGTTAAGAAATGATATAAATAGAAATAATGAGATCCATAAAACTAAATAAATAATATAGAAATAATGTAGAAATATTCTAAAAAAGAAAAAGATACATGGTTTGTTTTTCTTACAAGAATCACAATGGGTTAATATGAACTAAATAATAGAAAAATGGTAGGAATACATGTAAAACCCAATAATAACCATTAGTGATAAAATGATTATTTTTAATAAGGAAAGATCAAACAATTTATCCAGATGGAAATTTATTCATAATCACTCTTACTTTGATGATAATATTAGAAGAGAAAACCATGAAAACATTGGTAACATCTGAATCAAAATCCCTTAAATGAGTGAACCTGAGATGGATTTGAAAATACATTTAATTTCCTTTATGTATGATGAGACACCTCTTTTGTATATATTTACACCAAAAAATTTATATAGATGGTGAATAGGGAACCATTCTTAATTAATAGAAAATAGGGATGTGGGACACTTACCTATACTCAGGAATTCCAAAAAAGAACATTAACCTCCAATTTTATAAAATTAATCTTATCAATCACACAATTAATAAATTTATTCATATAAATATATTACCTTTTATAAACATTTATTATCATAATTCAATATATATATATATATATATATATTAGTTTTTCATTATAGATTTTTATCATCAGATGATAGTAATATTGATTTTATTGTACATGTTTTATCATGGTGATGTTGATAATTAATTTTTGATACCATATTCGGAATTAATCTATTAGTCAATATAGTGTCATTTTTGTGATCCAAGTATTTCTCTACCCAACTACTCATTTGATGGAATGTAATGGTATGGTTTATGAGAATAAAATTTGTAGAGATCAATTTTCAGGTAATTTACCAATAAAAACAATTTACTTATTACTGATCATTCAATTATATATAATCTTTAAATACCTATATTAATGAAATATTTAAATAATATTATAATGTATTAACAATATTGATTTTTTATAGTTATTCATGGTGAAAAATGGTGATGTTGTTATATCCTCATTCATGTAGGTGGATAAATGGCCCTAAAAACATTTAAAAATAAATAAACCAGCAAGTTATAAAATTATTAAAATAAGTGTTACACAATTATGAAGGAGGGACGTTTATATTTATCATATAAAATAATAGTCAATATAACTTCATTATTGTAGATTATGAGTTTTAGAAATAATTGATATGTGAAGGAAATTGAAAAGAAACGATAGGAACTTATATGCATCATCTATTCTCACTTTTTAGATATGGGTGCCAATGAAATGAAATGTTTCGTCTTATTTATTTGAAAAAATAAGCTAGAAAACATTTGAGATTTATTTTTCAGATGTTAAATTGGAATATATTTAAGGGATAACTAAATGGTTTGAGTGGTTTGTAACAGGAAGTGGATGGGCTCTTTTATAGGTGATTTTGCAGTGGACTTTCTATAAAAATGCATTCATTAATATATATGGATGACATCATAAATGGAATGTGGATAAAAAGTGTAAAATAATGGATATGATTTTTTTTTATCAAATCCCTAATCTATACTTCTATAGATTGTGCTTCATTATATTTTATGCCATTTCGACTTATTTTATCCCCATATTTATCTTTACTATTATAACTCAATTTTCTTTTTCAGTGACATATTTTATGCTTAAAAATGAAATTGATCTTGTTACCTAATTTTTAAATTATGAATAATTTTTTGAATATATTTAATGTAATTAAATTTCAAAATATGTGGAATTTATCATTTCAATGAAAACATAAAATATAAAAAAAATTATGGAAAATAAATTTTTTACCTTTTTTTGTTCTTTCTCCTAGTTCATATAAAATTAGAATTAAATGTCTGGGGATCTATTTTTTATTTGTTGAAACATTAAATATGATTTATCATTTAAATGTGATCAATTTAATTTTTCATAAAAAATATATAATTCTAAAAAATTGATCTTAAGAAGAATTTCATTTTTAACATTAAATAATTTTAACAACATCCTATGATAATAATTTTATATATTGTGAACATTTTATTTTATCAATTTATTAATATTAAAATCTATATTTTAATATATTAAATACATAAAATAGTATTAAAAATAATAATAATAATAATATGTAACACATAAAAATATATATTAGATAATAAAATATTAAATAAAATATTAAATTATTATTTCATTGAAAAAAATTATTATTTTAAATTACATAAATTAACAATTTCATAAACCCAACAACCATATGTTCAATGTAAATTTTGTTCACAGCCATATATCTAAGGAAAACATTCCTAATGATCGTATATATAAATATTAGATTTCATTCAATATAAAGACAAACATATATTCTTAGAATCAATAAACATGTGGATTTACATATCTCTTTACATGTATATTATATTTATAATTATTTTCCATATTTATGTAGTTATAATTGGTTGTATGATTTTTGTAATAAACTATGAGGACAAATATTAAATTTTATTTTCATTTTATTTACATGTAGTTTTATTCATTCTTTAATTTTATTAAATATGTTTCATATTTCATTCTCATAATGTATTAATTTTTATCTTGTATTATAATATATTATCATAAAAAAACGTATCAATATTTATTTTAGTTTAGGTTTTTGTTTGAAATAATCTATTAAAATAGTATTTAAATAAATAAATAAATAAATAAAAATCACGGGGTGTTACATTATATCTCATTAAAAAAATATTACCCTCCAAATTTATTCACCTTGAAAACAATGAGAGAAATTCTACCTAATTACATATTTTGTTTCCCAAATTTTTTCCTAAATAATATAATACCTCTCAAATTGCTTTAACGAGGTGAGTTTCATTGTTACATAGTAATTTATATTTTAAATCCATGATTTATAAGGGTTGTTCCTCATAAGTAAGATTATGTTCCCATTGTAAAAAATTTGAGTTTAGTACATGTCATCAATCTAGAATGTACATCCTAAAAATAAATACACGGAACACATTATATACCTAATAAAGGTTTTGATTGAGTTTTAATATATAAGGTAAAGTCTTAATAGTATCAAGGTTCCTAAAGGGACTAATGTATCTAGGGGTCAATATTCTCTTCTACCCATATTTAATTACCCTATTCCAAATAGGTATTTGAAGGAATACATTATTATTAACGTCATACAATAGTTTTTATCGATTATTATCAATTTATATCTTCAATACACTTATTTTATTTCAAATTTTAAATTGAATAGTTTGAATATTATCTTTTATTTCACGAACAAGATAAATTCACATCAGTTTAAGCTCTCCAATTTTAACCAAATATGCCATAGGTCTATGCCCCATATCATAACAAGCCGTGTATTGTTCAATTTGAATGTTATAATAGAAAAAAAATTATATAATAACTCTTCTAGAAGAAGGTGTTTATCACAAACTTCTTTGAAATACATTACACGTGATATCACCATAAATTTTAGAGTTTGAATGTTCCATTTATATAAACCATTGGCCTGCATATGATATGTTAAACAAAAGATTAGTTCTATATCAAATGTTCGTTGATGTTTCCTCTTAAATTTCAATTTATACTATTGATCTTGATAAGATAAAATTGAAATTGGTGCTACATAAAATCTTATAAATTCCTTTATGAATAGCTGGGAATGTTTATTATGGGTGAAATAACCTCAAGTAGAAAAAAAGTGTACAAACTTTTAAATTTTTTCCATTTATACCCAAATAATTTTACTTAATATGTAAGTATTAGTAACACTATTTATGATGTATATGGGGATGTTGTCCCATTTTCATATAGGTACGGCTAATGGTACAGTCACCTCATTATTATTTTTTATTTCAACATAACTTGTTATCAAACAAAGAATCGAGATACATATTATATTGTATCTCACTTAGCCATTTTTCACTATAAATAATTCTTTAGATATCTAATCATATTTATATTTCCATGATAGATAGATAATGACAAAATCTATGTTTCATCCAACATAACCATCTACATTTCTGGAATTCAATTAAAATATATTAATTTGTTGAATTTTTAAATTCTATAATTGAGAAAAATTTTCCTCAGAATTTTCCTTTATTAATTATTTTGATCTATATCCACTAGATGTACCATTAGGATCTTTATAATGATGAATGGCTGATAATTAATTTATTGAAAAATAGGATTTATTCCATTACATTATTATTTGAAATTACATCCTCTATAAATCCATGAAAATTGTGATTCTATCAACCATCATAATTTAAAAGGTAGCATGATCCTTCATTCTTAGTGAATCAACAGCCTTGTTTTTCTTACCAGTGTTATAATGTATTAAGATATCGATGTCCTTAATCAAATTTAACCATCTACTTTAGTACATATTCATCACCTTATGTGAATATATAATCATTAATCTTATGTGATTAGTATATATTTCTATCTTTTTAATATAGTGATAATGACTCTATATATTTAATAAATATATTATTGAAACTTGAAACAAATCATGCATTGGGTAATTATTTTTGAATCATTAATTAAAATGATTCATAAGATACCACAATGGCATTCTACATGAGGGCACATCAAATAATTTCATTGGTAAATTATTTTATAGTACAAATCCATCTCAACTATAGGTTAATTTGATTATCAGTGTATTGAATCGAATTCTATTAAGATATTGGAAACATTCATCATATTCGACCATCCACAAGAACTTGAATTAATTCCATGTTGACAAGGTCACTAGATTATAAAATTAGGAAAATTTTCTAAAAAATTATCCTATAATATTAAACCAATCTATGAAATCTATGGATATCCATTCCAATGGTTGGTTTGTGTGACTTCTCAATCACTGTTGTATATGAAGGATCTACAAATATACCATCACATATGATTACGTGACCCAAATAATGAAACTACCTTCATCCATAGTTCACACTTTTTAAATTTAGCATAAAAATTATTATTTCTCAATGTCTATAATCTAATTCTGAAATAATATTCATAATTTTACTCTCTCTTGTAGTATATGATACTATCATCGATAAAGTATCCCAAAAATGGGTTAAGGTAATCTATAAATTCAATATACATCTAATCTATGAAAATAGTATAGGGATTTACAAGTTTTAATTTCATTACTATGATTTTATAGTGCCTAAATCTAGGATTAAATAATATTTTGAGAACATTCTATATTTTCACACATAATTGATGATATATATATTGAATATCAATCATTGAAAAGTATTTCTCCCCTTGAATCAGATCAAACAAGTCATCAATATAGGGTAGATAATAGTTTTTTATCATGAAATTTTTATTTCAATATTAATAAATGTAGTGATGTATTGATCTATATTTAATTATATAAAAATGGATTGGTACACATAATAATTATGAACATGGGAATATAAATCAATTTTCACGATTTTCTTGTTTTTATTGTAATTATTCAAACTCAATGGGTTCAATGATGTGTTATCATTTTATTAAATTTTTTCACTTCCATTTTGATAAATTAATTTTATTTTGAATATTTAAATTTTATTTAATTGGAAAATTATAGAATATAATTTAATTTAGTGAAAAATATTCATGTATTTGAATTCAGTGTAAAAAATAATATATTTTTTGTGATTTTTTGTCCAACATGTTTTTGATTTTCCATTAATTTGTATGGATAATTTCTATAGTGATTCTTTGTTTTATAATTAATAAATTGTTTAACAGTTTCATAAAAGAGATGATATGGTTAAATATAAAAAATTTGTTGTCTGTTTAATTTAATTTCTATTCTGCATAGCTATGTAGTAAATTGGAGATAGAGAACCCCAAATTTCTATACAATCGAATTGTAATGGAGGCGATTTTATAGAAAAAATTTCACTATGTAAAAAATATATTGACCAGGGTATCAAAATTAATTAAATCAATATACCTTGGTTATTACATATCTGATTTTTGAGAATGATCACATAGAAAAATTCATTACATAGTTGACTTTGTTCTATACCTAAATAATAGACGCATCTGAATTCTAATTGAATAGGATTATATAGTTGAATTTTTTTCATAGATGAATTTTAAAATAGGTAATTAACTATATATGTTAAATATCACCTTTCTTAGATATAAAGAGTGGAATTTATAAGAGTAGAATACATGTTAAAAGATATACGGTGGTATTTTCTAATTCAATTATTGATGACATTATATAATCTCACCCATGTCTCGAAAAATTAATGTGAAATTAATTCCCAAATCAAAGCTACTTATTTCAAATTCAACTATAACTCTCATTCCAATTTTTTTTCTATATCAAGTTAGAATATGATCATTGGTGTTCCCCATCCATGTGGAATCCATTTAGATTAGAGATCGTTCATGCTTCTTAGTATGGAAACTAAGGAGAAAAAAGTTCCCTTTGGGAGCTTGGGCTGATATCATGCTTGTAAGGGGATGAATAGTGAAGGGGGAACAATGTGGTTATAAAATATAGGTTTATAGGGATGTGACTATGACCATATTTCATGGACAATGATTAAAGGTATAAAAACATTTTATTTAAAAGAATCAATTATATGAGGGCTTAAATGATTGATCGTTGGATCATCGATCTCATATAAATATAAATTGTACCGTGTGAACATTATTGTTTCAAAGAAGCATAGAGTTGATGATTATCAAATTGATGTAGGATACATGGATCATATCCTTGATCATCATCCTTACTTGAATATTATATCTACAATATGTTTTATGGTTGGAATGAATGTCTATTTATATATAATTTTTATTTCAATAATTAGAATGGGATAAATCAATATAGGGGAACTATTCTAACCTGGTTCATTATTTTTTCCTCTTAATCATGATAAAATAATAAACATGGATGCTTCCTTCTTACCTTAATCCTTTCATTATTTGCCTAAAATTATCAAACTCAGTGATTGATCTTCTATAAATTTATTTAAAAACAGAAATAATACATTATTTTTTTAAACCATACTGTAAATATCTCTAAAACGAAATAAGTAAAGTTCATGTAATTTTAGAAATAGATAATCTTGGGAGATGTCATCCACACACTAATCTTAGTGAGAAGAACCTCATATATGACAATTTTGTAGTTTAACTTTCACTATATTCCTCCTTCAAATAGTGAGTAGGTTTCCATTTCGTATTATTTTTTGCAGTTCAATTAGATTTAGGATATTTAATAGAGATCATCTAATCAATGTTCCACTGTTATATCCCCCATTGATCAGACAAAACTCTCATGATCTACGTATTTATTATTTTTTAGTGTTTTTGTTTGAACAATTTTTGGTTTATTTTACTTGAGTTTTTATTTTCTTTTTTATTCACTCCACATATTTTACACTATCCCTATTTATTGAACCTTTCTCACTACATAATTGGTTTAGAATATGTTTTAAATATAAAAAATTGAATCTGGTGTAGAAAATGACCTTTGAACCAAGTCAAAATTTCTATCACCATTTAAGGGAAGGTATCATGAGTAAATAGGTAAAAAATACAAAAAGTAAAAATAATTTATGTTGGATCTCATGTATTTTGTTTTTCCAAATTCCTGGAAAATATTTTTCATGCACCCACTCTCCATGTATAATGACATAAAGTTGTTAAATCCTGACATTTAAAGATATTTTAGAGATGTTAATAAGAAAATAACAACATGGATAGAATTGAAAAAAAGGTGTAAATAAAAATGTAGATGTTTATCATCGTCAACCTGCAAATGAAATAATTGAGTGAGTGAGTCTTAGAGAATTCTAGTTACCCTTGGTACCGAGTATCCCTTCTATTTTAATCATTAGAAATTAATGTAAAAATTACTGTATTAATATATCCTATTTTCTATGGTACCATCATTAAATGTATTTCCCAATGTAGAATAATATGACTTTTTTCGGGACTTTTACAATGGGGTTCTACAGTTTCCCTTGAGAGAATGTAGTGAGGAAGAGTTGAAACATAAGATATTACAAGTCAATATAGATTTAAAAAATTAACATAGTTAAAAATGTTATTGTAAAAGATCATTGATATATATAATTAGGTTTTTAGTATCTTATTCATGAAATTTCACCAATTGAGAATGACATCTAAAATCAGATACAAAAAAAATTATTTTTTTGAGATTAAGTTGAATTAATATATTAAATATTACGTAAGGTTATAAGTGTATATATAAAATGTTCTAGTAATCAATTTTTTAAAAAATATCTGATGGACACTTTTTAAAATGGACTCACAAAATATAATCGTGCAGTTTTTTATCGATTTATAGAAATAGATTTTAATATAGTACAACAAAAGAACTCAAATATATTTTTAATACCTTGTCACAAAATTATCAAAATAAATTATCAAATAGATTAACCATCCATATGATAGAAAAAATCACATCATAAAAAACTATCCATAATATATTCTCATTTGAAATGTATTCTCACATAGTGATAAATCCCACTATCATGGTATGTTTGTCCATTAAAATAATTCTTTTACTTGTTTTGATAAACCTTCATATCCCATTGAGGATGATAACATTGATGGGCATGGACCTAGAATGTGACCAATGTGTGATTAATTTTAAAATACGAATAATCAATGCTATAAAAACCATCATAATATTTTATAGAGATATAAGAGGGTTCTTAGACAAGACACGACCCTTGGGTTTTAATTTGGACCCAAAAAACAATTTCAAAATCATGTTTGAGCTAAATCATTGAATTAAAAATCCAACGTATAATATATTTTTAATCATTTTTTTGGTAGGAAGCCTACATAAATTTTAGATATAATTATTACATGGAGTCTTAATGAATATCAATTAAATTGACTAGAAAAATATGTAAAATTCGCTATGATAAATGTATGGAGAAGTGGGAGGAGGAGAAAAAATTACATTTCCTATAACTACTGTTGTCATCTTGAGAGATATTGACATGAAAATGACTATGAGAATTAGTTTCTACGATAAGGGGAAACTAGAAAATCATTATTATAGTTTTAACTAAAATTTTGGGATAAACTGGACACCCAAAAATAGAATTACCCCATTATAGAAAACAAAAAACCAAACCTTGAATTTCACTCAAATCCACAGATATAAATTTAAAATCTAATGGAATGAGAGTATAAAATCAATGTGAATATAAGAAAGATAAATATTCAAGAGAAAACTAAATGCATAAACCCTATTTTTAAAGACTATTCTCAAGTCGTTCCATTCCTTAAAAATGATAATAAAATAGATGAACATATAATCTGTCATGTATATTTAAATAATCTCCGTGTTAATATTCCATTTATTCAATATATTATTCAAATGTTGTCATATCTATGATGTGATAAAAAAAATATTTCATAAAAGTAATATCTTGATGAATTTTCCACTTATAGACATATTGAAGACTATTGAGTAGTCCTTTAAAATAAAATACCATCAAAACTCAAGGATCTTGGAAGATTTGTTATTCGTTTCACTTTTGGAAATAGTAGTAAAATTAAATTTTTATGTGATATTGGAGTAAGTATCAATATTATCCCTGCTCACTATTCTAATATTCGAGTTTTGGGAGCTTTATCATTCTATAATTTTACTACAATTTGATTATCATTAAATCACACAACCTATAGATATTTAAAATGATCATCATGTTTGATTTTTGAAAATTTTCTTACATAAGTATTTTATTATTCATGACATGGAGTGTGAAAAATAAGTTTTTTTCAATATTTTTAATCCATTCAATATGCTATAATGATTGTTTTAAAAGGAAGATTTATTTTCAATTTTAGCTGTAGAACCTAGATGTTTAATGTTTTAAAAAAATACCAATAACCCAATCTAGAGAATAAATATTCTAGAGTTGAAATTTTGATTATTTCATAGCATTATTATAATAGTAAAAATAAATTCATAGATGTTCTGGTGGAACTATAGAGAAAACCTTTAGTTCCAAAAACATGTTTGTTATTTTCATAAAAAAAATAAGAATCATTTTTTAAATATGAGAGTGAAATTATATAACATTTTGAAATAATTGGTGAGAAAAACATCCAAGATTCAAATCATGACACTGGATTTGGTGATCTACCCATCTTGGAAATTTATTATGAAAATGTGTTAGCTGCAACTCAAAATGTTTTATAAATTTTTATGAAGACATTTCCCCACATAGGACAAATAACCTCTCTTTCAGTCATGAACCACCCATTTTAAATCATAAGCCACTTCCAAGTCATATTAAATATTCATTTTTTTGTTCAACTTCATCATTTCTATGATCATTTTTACCGAACATCAACAATATCAAGAGGAATGACTATTGAGTGTTAATAAAAGGTAAAGTCTATCCTAGGATGGAACATATTTGATATTAAAAAAATAAAAACGATTTATTAAATGCATAAGTGCCTATAGATCCAGACCAAAAACTATGGTTATTGGGAAAATGGTGTCTTGACCCAATCATAAAAGAGGGAATGATAAATAAAATAAGTATCATGTTATATAGTAGAATCATATTTCACATCTCATATAGTGCTTGGGTTATCTCAATTCAAATTGTTCCTAATAATGGGGAGTCACAATTCCCAAAAAAGATACACAAATATAGTGACCATATATATAGTCAGTATAGTCTATAGAAAACACAATGCACTATGAAGGAACCCATTCCAATTCCATTCTTAGATAAAATGATGGAGATATTTTTTGGTAATGAATTCATCTATTTTCGTGATGGTTTATTGTTATAATGAAATTCTAGTGGCTCCAAAAGACGAAAAAAAACATTCACTTTTCAATAAAGGTAATTTTACTACTAATGAATTATCTTTGTCTTTTGAGATTCACTGACCAGTTTTTTATGATACACGATGTCTTTTTTCTCCAATATGATTGAAATTATTATTGAATTATTTATGGATGATTTATATGATGTCATAAATACATTTGACAACTGTTTTCAAAATATGAGGTTAGTTATGGGAAGAATCCTAGAGACAAAATTGCTTCTCAACAATGTGAAATGTCATTTTATGTTAAAATAATGTATATTTCTTAGTCATAAGGTATCTAAAATTGAATTAGAGGTTAACAATGATAAAATAAAGACTATTAAAAACCTACCACTACTATTAATGTGAGAGGAATAAGAATCATCTTTGGGAATGCTGGTTTCTTCCAAAGGGTAAATAAGGATTTCTTCAAAATAAAAAATATCACCTACTCATTATTAGTTAAGCATACCTCCTTTTATTTTTTATGATTAGTGTTTTAAATCCTTTATTGTTAAATAATAGAAAATCACATCTTCACCCATCATCAGTTCCCATATTAGAAGAAACCGTTGGAGATAATGTGTAGGGGTGAGTGATAGGGTCATTGGGCAAGACATAGGGAAAAGGTAAGATAAGACACAACACCTGGTTTATAATTCTAGTTGGTTATTATAAAATTATTAAAAAAATTATAACACCACTAGGAAAGAAGTAATTGTTACTATTTTTTTGTGAAATTCAGAAAATAAGACATTATTTCAATGGTTTTAGTCTTATTGATCACACAAACATGATATTTTTAATAGATTATAATTAGGATAGGACAAGAATCATCAATGGATACTACTTCATCAGAATTAGACATGTTGATTAAAGATAAACATGTTTATGAGAAAGTTATAGCTTCTCACCGATCATGGTTACTTAATACCAAAACCAAGGACACAGGGAAAATTAATTTCATAGTCCCGAATAAAATTAATTTTTTTGTACTATCTTTGAAAACATCATGTTTTTTATAAATATTTAAATTTTATTTCTATATTAATTTTCCCCAAAGGTCTTAAATTGAATTAGATAATGAAATTTATCTTATAAAAAAATATTGCGATTGATATGGAAATATACTTTTTATTATATATGTTAATATAGATGTGAGAAGATGTGTGGCTGATGATAAAATAATATTCACTCTTTAGTATTTTCACTCTTTGACATTGGGGGAATCCATAGAGGAGAATATACATTCTAGAAATATTTATTATCCAACCATTTTTAAATGTTCTTGGAGTTTTTTGTGTGTTGGGATAAGTCTCTAAGGTAATACAATGTTGTAAAAAAAGTAATAGCTTCCACAGAAAGATATTCTAGTGGTGGAAATAATTTATGTCTAGGGGCATGATTTTTGGGGACCATTTTCATTTTTTAATCAAAATGTGTACATACACATTATATTGTTTTATGTTTTAATGTTGGTTGAGGTAGTGACACTTCCTTAAAAAAACATACTAGACCTTTGGGTTTTATAAGGAATAATATTTTCCCTAGTTTTGGAGTAAACATGTTCTTCATTATTAGAAATGGACCACATTTTAAGAACTTACTGGTCAAATATTTAATAGATATGTATAAATGTGTTCATTAAACCAAAATTTCATATCACACATAGTCACATGGACAAGTGGAAGGGACTAATAGAAAACTTAAACAAATTATATAAAACCAATAATCTACCTCAATGAAGAATTATTTTTTAAATATGGAGTAAATTTTATGTTCATACAAAACTTTATTCAATATTCATTTAAGAATGTCTCCTTTTTGGTTTGTTTTTAGTAAAGCATGTTAATTACTCATGGAACTTCACCAAAAATATTTTTGGGTTGTGAAAGAATAGAATATTGATTTTAAATATTCTGAATATAAGAAACTACATGACTTAATTAATATGGATGAAATAAGAAGAGATAATTATGAAAATTATATAATTTATACGGGGAGGAACAAAGAATTCCATGACTACATTATTCAAAATTAGAACTTATGGAAGGAAAAAATGTATTACTATTGAATTCAAAGAATAATAAGTAACATGGAAATATAAATCTAAATGAATAGGGTCCATTACCATAATAAAATTGTTTATTAATAAATTTATATAGCTACTAGGAGCATATAGTATACCCTTCAAGGTCAATATAAAAAGATTAAACCATATTTAAATTGATAACTAATGGTATTTGATGGAGTTGTTTTCATTGATGTTTGATATTTTTATATTCCTAATTAAATACTAAAAAATAGTGATTTCTAAAACTATACCCATGGAACATTTCGGTTGTTTCTTTTTCATTTTAATAACTTTTATTGGGTTCATTCATGGATATAAAATTTCTACCTTATATTTTCTTATTACGTTGAGTGTATAATTTCTATCACAATAGAATTTAATTCACCTTTTCAAGGATATTTTGGATCTAATACTAGAACAAATAGTTTCTTATGATATTTTGTTTTTGATATTTTACTTCCACACCGAGATACCAGGGATCATCCATAAATTATATAATGAGTGTAACTTTTGAATTAATTACAATAATTAAAAGAATCAAAATTCAAGTGATTATTATTCTAAATCAATAATTTTTTTATTTTTATTTCATAGTGCTGATAATAATTATGGTGGAATCACCAATTTTCTTTTCATTTCATTCCCATTTTATTTATATAAACCATAGCTCATTAAGGCATTGGTTGAGATTAATTGTGATGTTTTTATTATGTTCTTTTAAAGAATGATAAATAGAATAAAATTTTCAACATATTTAGATAATGTATAAATTATTTTTATAGAATTTATTGAAACCGTTTCACATTTTATAAACTCCTAAAATGAATAATATTTTGAATAAAACTATTCTCCCAACATAGGATTCACATTAGGGAAACTTTTGGGTTTTATGTTTGGGATAGAGGGGTCTTTAAATGAGCCTTAACTATGATTTAATTTTAACCATATAAACCCATCTAATTTTCAAATTTTTAACAAATTTCATCCATGTTATGTTTTACATATTCTATTTGTTTATAAATTAAAGCAATGTTTTGTGTATTTTTATGGTAATAAAATAAAAAATTAATGTTTTACTACATAAAGGAAATGTATAATGATTGGTTTGTAGGGATTTGACTGTTAATATGTGGCTTGGACAAAGATTAAAGGGATAACTAGAATTTATTTAAAAGAATCAATGAAATGGGAGAAGGTATGATTGATTATTGGAACATGTAGCTCATTTCTATATCAATTGTACAATGTGGAAAACATTCAGTCAATGATTCTTAGACTGGATGATTATCAAATTGATGGAGGATAATTGGTTCGTATATTTGATCCTTTTCTTTACTTGAATATTATATATACTATGTGTATTATGGTTGGAGTTAATTTCTATTATCATATATTTTTTATTTCCATAATTATCACTAGATAAATCATTCTAGGGGTTTTAAATTGACCTGCTTATTTATTTTTCCACTTAATCATGCTAAAATTATTAATATGACTCTTTCTTTATTAACACAATCCTGTAATTATTTTTCTAAAAGTATCAAACTCAATTATATATCGTTCAAAAATTTATTTAAAATCCCAACTAATACATTATTTCTGAAATGATACAATATGTATCTAAAAACCCAAATGTGGGAAGTATATCCATGTTGAGAAAAATAGAAATTATCGGGATATTTCGTCCAAAAACACTTATTATTGACATGATCCAAAATTTTGACAATTTTTTAGGCTATCATGCACTATATTTCTCCATCTAAATGTTATTCGGTATTCAATTCTTATTATTTTTTTCTAGTTTAATTAGATTAAGGGGATTTAATGGACACCAGCTAATATGTATTCCCCTTTTATCTATCTCATTAATCAGAACCAGTATTCATGATTTACATATTGATTATTTCTGAGTGTTTTTGAATAATTTCTATCTATATTTTTTTGGAGAGGTGGCATGAGGAATTAGTAAAAAAACAAAATAATAATAATTTATGTTGGATCACATGTATGTTGTTTTTTCACATTCCTGGAAACTATTGTTCATACACACACGATCCAAGTGTAAAAACATAGAGGCATTAATTACAAATACTAAAAGATACTTCAGAGCAGTTAAAATGAAAAATAATAATATGGATATTATTTAAAACAATAAGGGTATAAATCAAAATGTAAATTTTGATACTTTTCAACCTGGAAATGAAATAATTGACCGAGTGAGTCTTTGAGAATTCCATTTTCACATGTTATCATGTAACCATTATTGAATTATCTTTAAAAATTACATTAAAAATTATGATATCATTAAATATTGTTTCTCAATGATATCATCTTTAAATTTATTTTCCAATAAAGATTATATGGACTTTTTCAGGACATTTAAAGTGTGGTGAAACTTTTTTCCTAGAGAGAACATGGTGTTGAAGAGCTAAAAAATAAGATATAACCAATATATCTAAATTAAAATTCTATAACATTGTTTCCAAATTTATAGTAACTGGTATTTGATACATATAAGTAGGTTTTTAATTGATTAATCATAAAATTTCTCCCAGGGAGAATTACATCTAAAATTCGATATGAAATAACATGATTTCTGGAGGTAGAGATTAATTGTTCATTGAAATAATTCATAAGTTTATAAGTCTACATATAAAATGTTCTATTCATCACTTTTCCCAAAAAAATTCATGGTCACTTTTTACAATGGAATCACACCTTATAACCAACTGTTTTTGATCAATTTACTGGAAATAATTATATATAATATTGCCGATGAACTCAAATAGATTTCTAATACATTTTCACAAAACTAGAAGAATAAATTGTCAATGATTTTAACACATAAATAATATAGAAATTTCCAAATTTAGATAAAACCATCCATAATATACTCTCATTTCAAATATAATCTCACTTAGTGAGAAATGAGACTATTTTGGAAAGTATGGTCGTTAAATTAATCATTGTCCAGGTTTTAAAATTCCTAACTATTCCCTTGATGATAATAACATTGAATGAAATGGAAATAGAATGAAACCCAAGGGTTATTCATTTTCAAATATTTATAATCAAGTCCATATGAACCATCATAATATTATTGGAGAGAGAAGAGAGTGCATAGAAATGACACCGCTCCTGGTTTTCAATAACTATCAAACAACAAATCCAAAATATACCTAGAGACAAATCATTCAATTAAAAATACTACATATAAATGATTTTTCATCATGTTTTAGGTTATAAGGATACATAATTGTAGATATAATGATAACATAGAGTCCTAATGAAATTATTTAAAAATGACTTAAAACATTTGTAAAATCAGAAATGTTAAATGTTTGGAGAAGTGGGACAAAGAGATAAAATTAATTTTATTAGAACAACTGAGGTCATACATAGATATAATAACATGAATATGATGGTGAGATTTAGTTTCCACTCCAAAGGCGAACCAATAAAATCAATATTAAATTTTATACTAACATTCTGGGAGAAATTGGACACCCAAACATAAAATTACCCAATTCTAGATAACATCAAACAAACCTTGAATTTCACTCAAATTAATAGATAACAATATCAGATGAAAAGCATAGAGAGTATAAAATAATTTTAAATAATGGGGAGAAAAATAATCAAGATAAAACTATATTAATACACAAAATTTTAATAACAATGATCTACCCACCCCATTCCCTCAATAACAAGAAAAATGATAATAAAAATAATGAACATACAATATTCTATGTAATTTTTATGAATCACAATGTTAATATTCCGTTTATTTAATATTTTAGACAAATAATATCATATAAACAATCTCAAAAATATACTTTAGAAAAGAAATATCTGGAAGAATATTCTAATTATAGCATTATTGAAGAGTGTGGTGTTGTCCTATAAAATAAAATACAACAAAAACTCAAAGATCTTGGATTCTTTTTCAATAATTTCACTTTTGGAAATAGTTGAAAAATTAATTTTTTATTGGATCTTGGGGTATGTATCAATATAATACCTTACCCACTATTCTAAAATTTGAGTTTGGGTGAGCTATTACCTATCACTATTTTCTTAAAATCGGATATTCATTCCCCCACACAACCTATAGGTATGGTATATGATCTTCTTTTAGGAGTTGTGAAATTGTTCATACAAAAGTATTTTATTATTCTAGTCATGGGCTGTGATAAATAATTCTTTTTATTTCTTGGTCAGTTGTTCTGTGATCTATAAATAATGTTTTAAACGAGAGTTTTATTTTTTATTTTGGTGACCTATCCTATATGTTTAATGTTTTAAAAAATTACAAATAACCCACTCTCAAGGATAATAATTAGATCGTCGAAATATTGATTATTTAGTGTAATTTTGATAATATTAAAATGAATTTATAGATTTTATGGAGGTACTGTAGATAAAACCATTTATTTCAAGAAACTATATTAGAATATTCAAAAGAAATATCAAATCATTTTTTAAGGATGAGTGTTAAATTATAGATCATTTTGAAATATTTTTTCAGGAAAAAAATCCATGCCTCAATTCATGAAACTCTATTTGGTGATCTTCCCATCATGTAAATCGATGAAAACAAGTGTTAATCACTACTCATAATGTTTTCTAAAAATTTTATGGGGACATTTTTTCACCTGTGACAAAATAAATCTATTTGCGTCAAGAACATCTTCTTTTCAATCTAAACCCACCTCCAAGTTATTTAAAATATTCATTTCTTTGTAAATAATTCACTTGTCAATTGATAATTTTTACCGAACTCTAATAAAATCAAGAGGAAAGGCTATTGAGTGATTTAAAAAAGGTCAAGTATACGTTAGGATAGACCACCTCTAATATTAAAGGCATTGCCACTTTTTATAACATGGATAAGAAGCCTAAAGATCCAGACCACAATATAAGGTTAGTGGGAAAATAGTGACTTAACCCAAACATAAAAGATTTATTGTGAAATAAAATAATTATCATGTTAGTTACTAGAATCATATTAAACATCTCAGATAGTGAATGGGTTATCCCAATTAGGTTGTTCCTAATATGGGGGAGTCACAATTTCCCCAAATGAGATACTCTAATAGTGACCATATAAAGCGTTAGTATAGAATATAGAAAACTCAATTCATTATAATGGAACACATTCGCATTAAATTCCAATATCAAATGATAGAGATGTTTCCCAGTAATGAATTCATCTATTATGTTGATGGTCTTTTGGTTTTAACCATTTTATAGTGTTTCATGAATACTAAAAAACACATTCACTTTTCAATAAGAGAAATGTCACAACCAATGCATTTCCATTTTCTTTTTAGATGCATCAACCACATTTTTTTGATACATGTTTTACATTCTCAAAAATATGATTTACATGATAATTTTACTATTTATAGATGATTTTTATGATATTATAATTACATTTGATAATTTTTTTATAATATGGAGTTTTTCATTGGAAGATTCACTAAGAAAAATATTGTTCTAAACTAAGAGAAATGTCGTTTTATGCTTATATAATGTATATTTCGTGGACTTATGTTATCTCAAATGTCATTAGAGATTTACAATTATAATATTGAGATTATTAAAATCCTATTTCTACTAATAATGTAAAAGGAATAAGAATATTTTTGTGAATGATGATTTCTACTAAAATATCATTTATGATTTCTTCAAAATCAAAAATCCCATCTACTTACTATTCACTACAGATGCCCCTTTTCTTTTTTATGATTAGTGTTTTGAATCATTTAATATTAACAAATAAAAATTCTCATCTTCCCCTATCATAAATTCTATAAATTGGTAGATTCCTTTAGAGATAATGTTCGAGGGTGAGTGATATAGTTGCTGGTCCAGTCATAGGACAAAGGGAAGAGAACCTACATATATTGCATTATTATAGATTTTTATTAGATACGGCTTAGATATATTACAACATCACTAAGAAGAATTTACTTTTTATTGTGTTTTATTTTGTGAAATTCATACAACACCACACTGGTTCAACAGTTATAGAATTTATTTATCACACATCCTTGAAGTTTTTACTAGATTAAAATTATGCTAACAAAAGAATCATCCCTGGATACTAATTAATAATAATTATACATAGTTATTATTGATAAACATGGTGCATATAATGATTTGGTTGGTCACATATTAGGGTTTCATAAAACTAAAACCATGGACCCAAGGAAAATTAATTTAGTATTCCTAGATGTAAATAATTTAGTTGTGTTATCTATGAAATCCTCAAGGTTTTCCAAATATTTAAATTTTATCGATATATTCAGTTACCCTAATGGTATTAAATTGAATAAAATAATTAATTTATTCTTATAACATAAATATTACTTTGGTGGTGGTACTATACTTTTTATCAGATATGTCAATAGAGATATGAAAAGATGTGTGCCTCAAAAATAAATGATATATATTCTTTAGAAATTTTACTCTATTCCATTAGGGGGAAACTATGGATACGAATATTATTTTTAGACATTTTTATTGTCCAACCATTTTTAAATATTCTAGGAGTTTTTTGGTTGGTTTGGGTAGGTGATAATTCTTATAAAATGTTAGAAGAAAGTAAGAGCTTCAATAAAAGATAATTTTAGAGGTTTAAATATTTGATGTTTGGGGTCAAGATTTCAAGGGACCATTTTCATCTTCTAATAGAAATTTTTACATACATATTGTACTATAAAATATTTATATGCTAGATGAGGAAGTGAAAATTCTTAACAATATGAATACTATTGTTGTGGGATTTATCAAGAAGAATATTTTCTCTAGTTTTGGAGTTACCATGTTCTTAATTATTGAAAATGATCCAAATTTTTAGACGTTAAAATTCAAATATTTAATACATAAGTATAGATGTGTTCAAAAAACTAGAATTGAAAATATCAAATAGTCAGGTGGAAAAGCTGAGGGGAATAATATAGAACATAAAATATTTATGAAGAAACATTTCTCTACCTTAATTAAGAATTATTTTTTTAATAATGGATGAAAGTTTCCCTTCTTAGAAAAATTAAATTGAAATTAATTTAAGGATTTCTAATTTTTTTATTTTTTTTATGGAATTTCACTTACTCAAGGAAATTCACCAAAAATATTTTTTGGTTGTGAAAGAATTGAATATTGATTTTATGTCTTCTTGATATATAAGAATACTTGAGTTTATTAATTTGGAATAAGTAAGAAGAGATACATATGAAAATTATAGAATTTATAAAGGGGAACAAAGAATTACATGACTATAATATTCAAAATAAGAACATAATGGCTGGACAAAAGGTCTTACATATGAATTCAAGGCATAGGACCTTCCCTATAAATATAAATCTAAATGCTTAAGGTCATTTACCATATAAAAAATGTTATTTAACAAGCCTATATTGCTACGAGGAGTAGATAACGGACCCTTCCTGGTCAATACACAGAGGATTAATCATTATTTCAAGGGATAAACAATGTGATTATATTTAGTCATTGTCATTGTTGCTTGATCTTTTGTTGAGTCTAATTATATAATAGAAACATAATGATTCATATGAACTAATAGATAGACATTTCTTCTGTTTTATTATTTTTGAATAAAATTTATTGTATTCATTGTTGGATAAAAAATTCTTACCTTACATTTTCTTATAACTTTTAGTGCATAATTTCCAACAAAATTGAATTTCATTCAGTTTTTAAGGAGATAGTAGATATAATATTGGAACCAATAATTTCTTACGATAATATTTTTTATTTTTTACATCTATATCTGAGAAACCAAGGATCATATAGAAAGTAGAAAAATTGTATAACTTTTTAAAGAATTACAATATTAAAAGCTTCCAAATTCAGTTGACTATTATTTTAAATCTATAAATTTTTTATTTTTATTGTGTGGTGATGATAATAAGTGTGGAGGAATCAAAAATTGTAATTTCTCTTCATTCCAACATTATTTTCTAAAAACCATATTTTTTATGGAATTTTTTCAGTTAAATTTGGAGGTTTTAATTATGTTTATATAAACTAGGATAAAAAGAATGAAATTATCAAACCTATTTATTTAATGAGGAAAATGTTTAATGTAATTTATTGATCCTTTTTCACATCATATAAAATGCTGAAATGAAAATTATTATGAAGTAAACTATTCTACCAACATTAGAATCACATTAGGGAGAATTTTGGGCTTTATTTGTGGGATAGAGGGGCCTTAAAATGTACTGTAAAAATGATTTATTGTTCACCATATACCCCACACTAATTTAGAATTTTTTAAAAATTTATTCCCTTTTATGATTTATATATTCTATTTTTTTATAAATTCAATCAATGTTTTTGTATTATTTTGGAATGACAATAAAAAATCAATGTATTAATTATTAAAAGAAACGTATGATATTAGTTTTCAATGATTTCAATGATTCAATAATTATTATAATTTCATGATATTTGAATGATATGTATACTACTTTAGGGGATATAATCTAATAAAATGATTGTGAAAGGATATATTTTTATGAAATCAAAGTTATAACTTCATGGAATTGAATTTGGCAATATAAATCTTGTAACATGGCCTTTATAAAATGAAATACCTTAGAAATGAAGCTTAATATAAAATAATATAAGTCCTTTGAAATCTGAGTAAAATGGGAAATTGGGATCCCAAAGTTTATCAAAGTGACATTAGGCACTAGGTATGTTCCTAAATAATCAAATGAATTTCATTAATACTTTAGATAGTGTAATTAGAATATTTTTTTTTAAAATTTAATCCAATGGTGGTCATTAGAATAAATTTCACTTTGGAATTGGGCATAAACAAGTGCCAAACATTTTATAGATATTGTTTCAAAAAAACCTAATATTTGTTTTGACAACGAGAATTATTTTTAACTTAATTATTGAAATTTATGTGTTTTAAATTTGGTAAAATAGATTAAATAGTTGGAATCATAAGGTCCATGTTATGTAATCAATACTCTTTTTTTGGACATTATGAATAGTAATGACGGTAATTATATTTAATTATCTTGATTAATTAGTAATCAGGTAGTTAAGGATAATTAAATAATATCATAATAAACACAAGTGACCCCAAAATGTTTCCTAATGCTACTGGTTGGGTCATGGCCGACCATGGGATTCCTTGTACCAAACATGGGGACCCCATGGAATCACTTTTGTGTGATAATGATTTTTTATCTTTTTATTTTTGAAGAAAGTTAAATATAACAAAGAATGTATCACCTGAGTAAAACATTTTTAATTCTGTCTACATAAATGATCTATTGGAATATAAATAGTAATTATAAAGCAACATATATTTCCTAAATCATAGTATTTTTTTTATAATTTTTAGACATTTAATAAATTAAATTATTTATGACATCATGATGATGCAGCGATTACCTCATTAATGAACGATTTAAATAAAATGAAATGATAATGTAAAATATATGACTTAACCTTGTCAAAGACTTATTGGATGAGTATATTTAGTACCCTTATCACCTTATCCTAGAAATACATCAATTTGGGACCTTTAAAATCCAAAAGTATTTTGAATATAAAGTATCATTTTATACCTTTCCAAGAGTGCCCCTCTTCATCTCTTATAAAAGGCCCCCACCTCTACCTCCATACCCACACTTCTCAAGCCATTGGATCGGCCAATCCCTGCTCATTTTATCTCCCCCATCCCTCTCTTCATCTTAGTAGCCATACCTTAGGCAGGAAGCTTTTCAAGAAACCCTTTTGGTTCAAACCAAAGGGAGTAACCCGATTCAAAGGTAAAGTTTTCCCTAATTCTATTTTGTTTTATTTTTCATATCCAACTCCCTAAACACTTTATATTCATTTATTTTGTAACAACACCTATATCATAAATATACTATGATGTTGTTATAAGAAGGATTCAAGCTACACTTACACACACCTTCATCTAAGGGTTAAATAGCATACTATTTCGGTGGATGGAGAATTTCTGCCTCACGAAACGATGATTGTTCAATATTCTTATAACACCTTCAAAGGTGTCCATTAATATGTCAATATATTTATATATGATATATAATATGTTTATGTTTTACTTAAGATTTTTTATTTTTCATTTATGGCATACCTTTATGGTCTCCATTATTCTTAAACACGATATCTTCATTTTAGGAAGTGCGGACTACCGCCCCCTCAAAGTGATTTAATTCGTTAATGCCATATGTGGTATGTATAAAGGATGGAGTTAATGATATTATATATGATATTATACTTTAATTATAATATACCTTTATATCATTATGATTCCATTCCATAAAATTTAAAATAGAAATGAAAGTAGCGTTCATGCGTACGTACGGCTTACCGTCTCCATAAACGGTGCATTTCATTTCTTACCTCTAAATGTTATGTAATTTTATAAATGCATGTATATACTGGGTATATATGATATATATGATATCTAGATCATGAATATAACTCTGGATATAATGGATACATGAACAAATTGTAATTATAAAGAGTTTATTTTTGACACAAGTACCAATGATCGTTAAAATGACCTTTATTAACTTAAATAATTACATAGTGTTCATGACATGGTAATAAGTGATGTAAAAGGAATAATGAAATTGAAAAAGGTTCTTAATCATGTATAAATTAACTCAAGTTTATTACTCAGGAGATTAAAGAACGATCGAGTCATGTCGGATATGAGGTAAGGGATTCGTCTCAATCTCCATTCATTGAGGCATATTTTGTTTTATACAGAACATTCTTTTATATGGTGTATAAACCCCTTTGACTTTTACGTTTATTCAAAAGGAATCTTTTTATACGAAGAGTTTACTAAATGATAAAAGGGAATGTTTTTTTTTTCGTCCGTATGCGGCGACAACGACTTCCCCACCGCTGTAACCATTATTTGAGATTCGTCTTTCTCTAAAAGCCATAAATTTTTTTCAATGAAAAATAAATACCATGTTTTACTTTTCATTTATTTTGGTATTGAAAATGGTTTTGATTTTTTATTATTATATCAATGTGTTATTGATATCTTATGATTGAAATGTAGAAGTGTTATGTTTCCTTTATGCATGTTTTATGTGATATGATTATGTTATTGTTCTTGGGCATTGTTATGAAGATGAGTGGTTCTGTGATAAACTAAGGGTGGGTGAGCCCAATATATCTCTCCAATGCATTGGTTAACACAAAGGGGTTAAATGTTAAGGTTTCTCCGACGGGATTTAGGGAATATACTATGATGGGTATTCCAAACATAACCATGAGGGCTACTCTCTACGTAAGAATGTTATGAATGCATCAAGTTACCTTTATGTCTTTTGATTTATATGATTTATTCATGATTTGATGAGGTATGTTAAAATTATTATGTTTTACAAGTAAATTATGATTTCATACATGGACTAATTATTTCATTTCGTACTTTTATATCCCTTACTGATCTTTTTATACTCATCCCATGTTTTTGAAATGTTTTTCACAGGTCAAGGGAAAGGTACATGATGTGATGATAGGGTCAAGGAAGTGTCATGAAAGAATCCATGTTTTGTTTTTAATATGTTTCTGTTGATGTAAAAAATGAATACTATCTTTTATGTACCCACCTTGTTTAAATGTGGAATGTAATTCATGATTTACGATCTAATTTTTTAAAACTCTAAACCTGAAAAGATCCTCAATGTGTAATCTTGAAATAACTCAATATTAAGTAATGTTTAAGGCCGAGTCCTTATAGCTGGTATCAGAGGTCTGTTTAGATGACTTTAGGAGTTTGAATTATATTAAATGATTATCCAAAAATATTTTTTTATGGTCAAATTGGAATGAAATAGCATTTGAAGATTACCATGTTGCTTCATCTAAGACATGTTTGTTCAGAATGGTTTTCCGTAGAGGAAACAGGGAAACCGTGCTATAAAGTCATACAGAAGGAAATAACCTTCCGAATCAGCATCTTGAGATGGTTGGAATTGGAACTGAATAGTTTGTTGCAGTGATGACGCAGTTGACTCAAGCGATAAAAGGTGTTGGTATCCATGCATGAGATCAGTCAGATCAACAGCAAAGGAACATGTAAGTGGTGGAACATTTCATAAGGCCACATCCCCCATCATTCAGAGGATAATCTGACCCAGTGCTAGATGAAGGGTGGATTAAATCACTGGAGATGATTTCTGATGTCATGGGGTGTTTAGACAATCAAAAGGTTAGTCATTTTATTTACCATTTGGAGGGTGAAGCAGATCTGTGGTGGTCGATGGTTAAAAATATTAGGGACACTGATGAGATTGATGCTCTCGACTGGGTTGAATTCAATGGTATGATTCTTGAGAACTATTTTCCTAAGGTTGTTTGACTTAGGATGGAAAATCAATTTTTGGAATTGAGGAAAGAGGACGACTTAGTGGCTTCTTATGAAGAGAGGTTCACTTGATTGGCAATGTATGCTCCAAATTTTATCCGAGACCTTGATAGTAAAATCAATCATTTTTAGTCAGGATTAAAGCCAAAATATCGAATGGCATTGGATTCTCGTGAGTTCAAAATATTTGAAAAGCTTGTTCAATGTGCTGAGAAGGTGGAAATGGAGTTTTTCGATGATCAAGGGTTCTATAACAACCAATAGAAGAAGAGACCGAGGTGGAAGGAGATCAGAAAGAATTCTTCAAAAAGGACTGACGGTAAGAAAACTAAGTTTCTAGTTTGGGATAAATGTGGTAAAAGGCATGCTGGGGAATGTATTCTGAATTCTGGGAAGTGCTACTGATGCAGTAAGATGGTACATAAGGCTCGTAATTGCACTGAAAAAGATCAGGGTGATGGTAAGACCAAATTTGATTTACAGTTAGTGAAATGTTTTAAGTTCAATGAGATGGGACACTATGCAAACGAGTGTCCGACAAAGAGCTCAAGTGATGGAAAGCAGTTAGACTACAAGCAGTAAGGGGTGGTGAAATCCTTTGCAACTACTTCAACAGATGTTGGGCCATCAAATGAAGTGGTATCAGGTACATTGTTTTTTTCGGATTATGGTAGGGTGTTGTTTGATTCAGGATTGACACATTCTTTCATCTCTGAAAACTTTTCTAGTAAAATGGGAATACCATCTCAAGAAATGACTCTTGAACTTGTGGTAAAAACACCTGGGGTAAATGTTGAGGCAAAAAATAATTTATAAGAATATTCTTATCCTTATCCATGGAAAGAACCTACTTGCAAACCTTATTGTTTAACCTATAGTAGAGTTTGATGTTATCATGGGTATTTATTGGCTCTCTACTTACCATGCTAAGATTGACTGTATAACCAAAGATGTTTCTTTTCAGAAGGACTTTCAGTTTATGTACAAGAATGAACCCTTACTGTTGATAACATATCAAGAGGCTGAGAAACATGTAAAATATTGAAATGAATGTTACCTTGCACATATTGTTGAAGACAAGGGAACTGTTCAGATTAATGATGTGCTAGTGGTAAATGATTATCCTGATGTTTTTCCTGATGAGTTTCCTGGAATAATACCAGATCTGGATGTTGAGTTTTCTGTTGACTTAGTTCCTGATGCTAAGCCAATTTCAAAACACCCTTATAGAATGGCTCAAATTGAACTTTTAGAGTTGAAGGAGTAATTGCAAGATTTATTAGAGAAAAGTTTCATTCTACCTAGAACATCACCATGGGGTGCTCCTATTTTATTTGATAAAAAGAAATATGGTTCAATGAGACTTTTCATTGATTATAGAGCCTTGAATAACTTCATTGTTAAGAACAAATATCATTTTCCTCATATCGATGATTTGTGAGGTCAGCTCTAGGGAGCTTAGTTTTTTTCAAAGATTGACCTGATATCGGGGTACCATCAGTTGAAGGTAAAGGAAGAAGATATTCCGAAGACAACGTTTCGTACAAGATATAGCCATTATGAATTTCTATTAATGCCTTTTGGGCTAACCAATGCACCTGTTGTATTCAATGACCTTATGAATATAATTTTCCATGAGTTCTTGGATAAGTTTGTAGTAGATTACATTGATGATATTTTGGTGTTTTATAAAAGCAAAGAAAAGAATTAAAGACATTTAAGAGTTATTTTTCAAACCACAAAAGAAAATAAATTGTATGGGAAATTCAGAAAGTGTGAGTTTTGGTTTCAAAAAATTTCTTTCCTTGGTCATATTATTTCTAAAAATGGAATAACTATTGATCCAGCAACAAAAAGGATGTTAAAGAATGGCCAAGTCCAACAAATGTAACTGAGATTTGTGGCTTCCTTGGTTTAGCAGGATATTACCGATGGTTTGTTAGAAATTTTTCATGGTTATCTAGTCCAATGACTAAGCTAACTCATATGGGTGTTAAGTTTATCTAGACAAAATAATGTGATGATTTTTTTCAGGAACTGAAAAGAAGATTGGTGAATGCCCCAGTTTTGGAACTACCTTCTAGGAATGGGGATTTTGTTATCTACAGTGATTCTTCATTGAAACGACTTGGTTGATTAATAATGCAGAATGATCAGGTAATTGTTTATGCTTCATGATAGTTGAAAACACAAGAGGTAAATTACCCTACACATGATTTGGAATTAGCTGATGTTGTTTTCACTTTAAAAATTTGGAGGTTTCATTTGTATGGAGTAAAGGGTGAAATATATACTAATCACAAAATTTTAATGTATATATTCACACACAAATAATTGAACACGAGACAGAGGAGATGGATGGAATTAATCCAGGATTATGATTGTACAATTCATTACCATCTGGGAAAAGTAAATAAAGTGGCTGATGCTTTGAGTCGAACAAGTAATGATTCATTAACAATGTTGTGTTTGGAACGTGATCATTTGGTTAAGTATTTGATGAACATTGGCATAGAAGTTGTTGGTGTAGGATGTCCTTCTTTTTTGTTTCAGGTATTAGTGAAATCATCTCTATCAGACAGAATTAAGAAAGCATAGAAGCAAGACAGAGAGTTTCAGAAAAAGGTAGAGCTGGTTCAGAAGGGTAAGTTGACTGAATTTAACATTGATAATGATTGTGTTTTGAGATTTGGGAAGAGATTGTGTGTGCCTTTTGATTCACAGTTGAAGAGAGAGTTGTTATGTGAAGCTCATAGTTCTCCGTTTTCAGTTCATCCAGGCAGTACCAAGATGTATAGATATCTTCAGGAGTATTACTGGTGGGATAGAATGAAAAGGGATATTGGTGATTTTACTGTGATGTGTTTGACTTGTCAACAGGTAAAAGCAGAGCGGCTGTTACCTAAAGGGATGCTTCAACCTTTACCAGTGCCAGAGTGAAAATGGGAGAATATATCCATGGACTTCATTTTGGGATTGTCGAAGACACCTCAAGGTAATAATGGAATCTGAGTTATTATTGATCGCTTGACTAAATCTGCTCACTTACTTTCTATATGAGATACTTTTTCTGTAGATCAACTTTCCCGTTTGTATCAAAAACAGATAGTTAGGTTACAAGGAGTTCCTCTCTCCATTGTATCTGACCATGATCTCAGGTTCACTTCTAACTTTTGGAAAGGCCTTCAGAAGTCATTGGGTATTGAATTAAATTTTAGTACATCTTTTCATCCTCAATCAGATGTGCAGTCAGAACGAACGATTCAGACTTTGGAGGATATGATATGTGCTTGTCCAATGGATTATCAGGGAAGTTGGGACCAACATCTTTTCTTGGTTGTGTTTTCATATAATAACATTTTTCATTCCAGTATATAGATGGCACCATTTGAGGAATTATATGAGAAGCGGTGTCGAAATCCATCTTTTTGGGATGATGTTGGTTAAACGAAGCTGATGGGATCAGAATTGGTAGAATAGTTGGCAGAAAAATCTCAGCTGATACAGAGACACATGAGAACATCTCAGAGTAGGCAGAAGAGTATTGCAGACAACAGGAGGAAGGATCTCTCTTTTGAGGTAGTTGATCATGTTTTTCTCAATGTCTCACCATGGAAAAGTGTTATGTGATTTGGTAAGAAAGGAATGTTGATTCCAAGGTTCATTAGACCATATGAAATTTTGGAGAGAGTTGGATCAGTTGCATACTGAGTGGCTTTAACTCCCAATTTATCTCAGGTACACAATGTTTTTCATGTTTCAATGTTAAGGAAGTATATTCCAGATCCATCTCATGTTTTGAGTACAGAGGTAGTTCAACTGGAAGAGAATCAATCATATGAGGAACAATCGGTTTAGATTCTTGACCACAGGGAGGAAGTGTTGTGGAATAAGCTGAATCATCAAGTAATGGTTTTTTGACATAACCACATGATTTAAGAGGAAACATGTGAATCTAAAAATTTAATGAGGGATAAATTCCCCCACTTATTCGTTAAGTAAATAAATTATGAGGATGCAATTTTCTAAATGGGGGAAGGATGTAACATCCCAAGTAATTAATAAATAATATATATTCTTATCTATGTCTATTTATGAATTAGATAGTGTTTTAGAGTCTTAAAATGAGAATAAATCCATTCTTAAGCATGGAATACACTAATATTTTTAAAAGATTGTTTTACTGCCTTTTGATGGAAAACCATTTTTAAATCAAACGTTTGAAAATTTTATAATCTCTATTTGTCAAAATAATCATATTATTTATTATTGGTACATTTAAATTTACCTTGGGTTAATTTTTGGTATTTTTCTGACCATGTTCATTTTTTTAATTAATAGTGACAAATACTGCATTTTATATCAAAACTAATTTTTCATATAATATAATTATATTGTTAGATTATCTTTTTAATTGGTATTAAAGTGTAATTAGAATATTTTTTACCATTTAATCCAATGTTGGTCATTATAATAAATTTCACTTTGGAATTGGTCATAAACAAGTGCCAAACTTTTCATAGATATTGTTTCAAAAAAACCCGCTATTTGTTTTGACAACAGAAATTATTTTTAAATTAATTATTTCAATTTCTGTGTTGGAAATTTGGTAAAATGGATTACATATTTGGAATCAGAAGGTCCAAATTATTTAATAAAGAATCTTTTGTTTTTAGACATAATTAATAGTAACGATGGTACTTTTCATTAATTATCTCGATTAATTATTAATAGGGTAGTTAAGGATAATTAAATAATATCAAAATAAAAACAAATGACCCCAACATGTGTCCTAATTCTACTGGTTGGGTCACGGCCGACCATGGGATGCCTTGTGCCAAACTTGGGGTGTAACATCCCAGGTAAATAAAGAATAAAACATTTTCATATTTATTAATATTTACGAATTAAATATTAATTTTACTTTAAAGTGGTTTCTATGTTCGATAGCGTACCCGATATGCAACAAAGATTTTCTTTGAAATCTTACGTTGCACACTAGTAATAAAATAATTTATTTTAAATGGTATTTAACACATAGACATTTTATTGGCGGGAATGAATACAAATAACAAAAATATGATTTTATATGTTTATTAAATGTTTTTACATTTATCCAACAAAGGATAAAGGATTAAAATATGAATAGAATTTAATTTTAGGCATAGATACACTAATTTTCACTAAAGGTCCACTTATCACCTTTTGATGGAAAATCGTCATTAAATATAGTTTTTTCACTATTATACATTCTTTTGGACCAAATAAAATTCATCTTTAGAATCGGGACATCAAAATTTACTTTGTGTAAATTTTTGGTATTTTTCTGACAAAGGTCATTTTTTAATGAATAGTGAAAAATGTTGAATTTTTATTCAAAACCTTTTATTAATCTGATTTATTAATATGGTTAGATTATCTTTTTAATTGGTTTTAAAGTGAAATTAGATTCTATTTTTACCATTTAATCCAATAGTGGTCTTTGGAATTAATTTCACATTGAAATTGGACTTAAACTAGTGTCAATCTTTTGATATATATTGTTTCATAAAAACACGTTATTTGTCCTGACAGTGAGAATTAATTATTAAATTTATTAATGTAACTTTTATGTTTTGAATTTTTTTAAATAGAAATAATTTTTGAATTCGGAATATCAAATATTGCTTAGGGTGAAGTTTTGGTATTTTTAAGAAAGATGTCAATTTTTTATGAATAGTGAAACCACTAAGTGGTACTTAAAAAGCTGATTTTTTTGTTTAAAGGGAATTTTTCCACCTCTGTGTTTTGAATTTCGAAAATCCAAAATACATGGTTGTCATTAAGAAGTAAAATTTAGTTTAATGGGATTAAAATAATTTTTGGTCAATAGTAAATTTTATGTTTTTAATCATGATTATAGGTAATTAGTGTGATATAAGGTAAAAATAATGTTTTAATAATATGATATGACCTTGACACATGTCCTACCCTTATTGGATGTGTCATGGAATACCAAGACAATCCATGGGTCAACTTGGGGACCCCATAGAGCCACTATGGTAGGAAAATGATATTCATAACTTTTTATTTAATGTTAAAATAAAAATGTCACAAACATGTGTTGTTTTACTAAAACAATTTTTAAATGGGGTTATACAAGTAATAATTTTGACTATAAATATTCATTATAGACCTAAATATATTTCATACATCATAATAGTTTTTTTATAATTTTTAGACATTAAATTAATTAAATTATTTATGACACCATGATGATGTAGTGATTACATTATTATTAAACGATTTAAATAAAATGAAAAGATAATGTCAAATATAAGACCTAAACTTATCAAAAACCTATTGTATGGGTGTATTTCTAACTCTTATCACTTTATCCTCGAAATATATAATTTTGGGTCATTTAAAATCTGAAAAGAATTTTATAATAAAGTAACCTTTTATAGCATTCCAAAAGTGCCCCCCCTCTCCTCTTATAAAAGGCCCCCACCTCTACCACCTTACCCACACCTCTCAAGCCATTGGCATGGCCAAACACTACCCATTTTGTCTATCCACATCCTTCTCTTACTCTTAGAAGCCTCACTTTGGGCATAAGTCTTTCCAAGGAATCCTTTGAGCTCAAATCAAAAAGAGTTACCTGTTTTAAAGGTAGTGTCTTCTCTTGTGTTCTTATGTTTTATTTTGCTTCTCCAAACCCCTAAACTCTTTTTATTCATTTATTTTGTAAAAATACCAGTATCATCAATAAACTAGGATGTTTTTATGAGAAGTATTATACCTACACTTACACACACCTTCATTTAATGGTTAAAGAGCATACAGTTTCTGTGGATGGTGAATTTCTGCCTCACGAAATGATGATTATTCAATATTCTTCGAACACCTCCCAAGGTGTCCATTAAGATGACACAATATTTATATATGATATATAATATTTTTATTTTTTCCTTAAGCTTATAAATTTTTCATTTATGTAATACCTTTATGGCTTCCATTATAGGTATACGCGATATCTTCATTTTAGGAAGTGCGGACTACCTCCCCCTCAAAGTGATTTGATTCGTTAATGCCATATGTGGGGCGTATAAAGGATGGAGTTAATGATATTATATATGACATTATACTGGAATTATAATATACCTTTATGTCATTATGATTCCATTCCATAAAATACGAAATAGAAATGAAAGTAGTGTTCATGCGTACGTACGGCTTACTGTCTCCATGAACGGTGAATTTCATTTTATACCTCTAAATGTTATGTAATATTATAAATTCATGTATATAATGGATATATATGATATATATGATATCTACATAATGAATATAACTCTGGATATAATGGATACATGAAAAACTTGTAATTATAAAAAGATTATTTTTACTCAAGTACCAATGATTGTTAAAACGACCGTTATTAACTTAAATAATTACAGTGTTCATGACTTGGTAATAATTGATATAAAAGGAATAATTAACTTGAAAATGGTTCTTAAGAAAAGTAGAAATTAACTCAAGTTTATTATTCAGGAGATTAAAGAGCAATCAAGTCACGTCAGACATGAGCTAAGGGACTTCTTCTCAATCCCCATTCATTGAGGCATATTTTGTTTTATGCACAACATTATTTTATAAGGTGTATAAACCCCTTTGACTTTTACATTTATTAAAAATGAATATTTTTTATACAAAGTGTTTACTAATCGACAAAAGGGAATGTTTTTTTTGTTGTACGTATGTGGCGACAATGACTTCTCCGCTGCCATTACCATTATTTGAGTTTCAGCTTCCTCTACAAGCCATAACATTTTTTTAATGAAAAATAAATACCATGTTTTACTTTTCTTTTATTTTGGTATTGAAAATGGTTTTGATAATGTTTTTATTATATCAATGTGGTATTGATATCTTGTGATTGAAATGTGGAAATGTTATGTTTCCTTTATGCATGTTTTATGTGATACAATTATGTTATGGTTTATGGGCATTGTTATAAAGAAGGGTGGTTCCGTGATAAACTAAGGGCAGGTGAGCCTGATATAGCTCGCCAATGCGTTGGGTAACGCGAAGGAGTTAAACCTTAAGGTTTCTCTGAAGATAATTATGGAATATACCGTGATGGGTATTCCAAACGTAACCATGAGGGTTACTCCCTATGTAATAATGTTATGAATGGATCAAGTTACCTTTATGTCTTATGATTTCTATGATTTATTCATGATTTGATGAGGTATGTTAAAATGATTATGTTTTATGAGTAATGTATTATTTCATACATGGACTAATGTTTTCATTTCGTACTTTTATATCCCTTACCGATCTTTTTATGCTCATCCCTAGTTTTTGAAATGTTTTTCACCAGACATAATGAGGAATAGGGTCAAGGATGGGATCAAGGAAAATTCATGCTATCTAAAACATGGATCTAGACATGTTTCTCTTTAAGAGTTTTTATTTTATTGAAACATAGTAGAAGTGTTTATTTTTTAATCTTTTTAGAAGTAATAGTTATGTCCTAATTCTCTAAAACACTATACCTGAAAAGATCCTCAATGTGAATTATTCTTTCAATTCAATATTAAGTAAGGTTTAAGGCCGGGGCCTTATAGTTAGTATCAGAGGTCGGTTTAGATAACTTTAGGAGTTAGAATTCTATTAAATGATTATCCAATTTTTTTTTTGTGGTCATGTTGAAATGATATAGAATTTAAAGATTACCATGTTTCTTCATCTAAGAAATGTTTGATCAGAATGGTTTTCCATAGAAGAAACAGGGAAGCAGTGCTAGGAAGGAATACAGAAGGAAATAACCTTCTGAATCAGCTTCCTGAGATGGTCTGAAATGGAACTGAACTATTTGTTGCAGTAATGGCGCAGTTGACTCAAGCGATAAATATTGGCGGTATCCATGCATGAGATCAGCCCGATCAACCACAGAGGAACATGTTAGTGGTGGAACATTTCATGAGGAAACAACCCCCATCATTGAGAGGATCATCTGACCCTGTGCTAACTAAAGTCTGGATTAAAGCACTGGAGAAGATTTTAGATGACATGGGGTGTTTAGACAATCAAAAGGTTAGTCTTACTATTTACCGTTTGGAGGGTGAAGTAGATCAGTGGTGGTCGATGGATAAAAATAACAAGGACGTTGATGAGATTGATGCTCTCGACTGGGATGAATTCAAATGTATGTTTCTTGAGAAGTATTTTCCTAAGGTTGTTCGAATTAGGATGGAAAAACAATTCCTAGAATTGAGGCAAGAGGAAGACTTAGTGGCTACCTGTGAAGAAAGGTTCACTCGATTGGCAAGGTATGCTCCAAATTTTATATGAGAACTTGATAGTAAAATCAATCGTTTTTACTCAGGATTAAAGCCAAAATATCTAAGGGCTTTAGCTTCTCATGAGTTCAAGAGTTATGAAAATCTTGTTCGATTGCTGAGAAGGTTGAAATGGATTTTGCCGATGATCAAGTGTTCTATAACAACCAGCGGAAGAAGACACCAAGGTGACATGATAAAGGAAAGAATTCTTCAAAAATGTCTAACGGTAAGAAAACTAAGTTGCCAGTTTATGATAAATGTGGTAAAAGGCATGCTGGGGAATGTCTTCTGAATTATGGAATGTGCTACCGATGTGGTAAGATGGGACACAAGGCTAGTGATTGCACTGGAAATGATCAAGGTGATGGTAATTCCAAATTTGATTTACAATTAGTGAAATTTTTTAAGTGCAATGAGAAGGGTCACTATGCAAACGAGTGTCTGAAAAAGAGCTTGAGTGATGGGATGTAGTTAGGCTATAAGCAAAAAGGGGTTGTGAAATCCTTTTAAACTACATAAGAAGATGTCGGGCCATCAAATGATGTTGTATCGGGTACTTTGTTTGTTTCTTCAGATTATGTCAGCGTGTTGTTTGATTCAGGGTTAACACATTCTTTCATCTCTGAAAACTTTTCTAGTAAAATGGGAATACCGTCTCAAGAAATGACTCCTGAACTAGTGGTAAAAACACCTGGGTGAAATGTTGAGGCAAAAATAATTTATAAGAATCTTCCAATCCTTATCCGTGGAAAGAACCTACTTGCAAACCATATTGATTTACCTCTAGTAGAGTTTGATGTTATCCTGGGTATGGATTTTCTCTCTATTTACCATGCTAAGATTGATTGTAGAGCTAAAGAAGTTTCTTTTCAGAAATACTTTCAGTTATTGGACAAGAATGAACCCTTACTATTGATAACATATCAAGAGGCTGAGAAACTTGGAAAAGATAGAAATGAATGTTACCTTGCACATATCATTGAAAGCAAGGGAACTATTCAGATTAATGATGTGCTAGTGGTAAGTGAGTATCCTGATGTTTTTCATGATGAGTTTCCTGGAATAATACCAGATCAGGAAGTTGAATTTACTATTGAATTAGTTCCTGATGCTAAACCAATTTCAAAATCCCTTTATCGAAAGGCTCAAACTGAACATTTAGATTTGAAGGAGCAATTGCAATATTTTTTAGAGAAAGGTTTCATTCGACCTAGCACACCACCATGGGGTGATCCTATTTTATTTTTTAAAAAGAAAGATTGTTCAGTGATACTTTTCATTGATTATAGATCCTTGAATAACATCACTGTCAAAAAAATATCCTTTGCCTCATATCGATGATTTGTTTGATCAGCTCTTGGGAGCTCAATTTTTTTCAAAGATTAACCTGAGATTGGGGTACCCTCAGTTAAAGGTATAGGAAGCAGATATTCTGATGACCATGTTTCATACAAGATATGGCCATTATGAATTTTTATTTATTCCTTTTGGGATAACCAATGCACCTGCTGTATTCTTGGACCTTATAAATAGAATTTTCCATGAGTTCTTGGATAAGTGTGTGGTTGTTTTAATTAATGATATTTTGGTGTTTTCTAAAAGAAAAGAAGAGAATGAAAGACATTTAATTGTTATTTTTCAAACCTTAAAAGAAAATAAATTATATGGTAAATTCAGCAAGTGTTAGTTTTGGTTGTAACAAATTTCTTTCCTTGGTCACATTTTTTCTAAAGATCGGATAACTGTTGATCCTGCCAAAACAAAGGTTGTTGAAGAATGGCCAACAACCATGAATGTAACTGAAATTTGTAGCTTCCTTGGTTTGGCAGGCTATTACTAAAGGTTTGTTAGAAATTTTTCATGGTTATCTAGTCCAATGACTAAGCTAAATCGGAAGGGTGTTAAGTTTATCTGGACAAAAGAATGTGATGATTTTTTTCAGGAGTTGAAAAGAAGATTGGTGAATGCTCCAGTTTTGGCACTTCCTTCCAAGAATGGTGAGTATGTTATATACAGTGATTCTTCCATGAAGGTACATGGTTGTTTCATTATGCAGAATGATCTGGTAATTGCATATGGTTCACATCAGTTTAAAAATCATGAGGTAAATTACCCTACACATGATTTAGAATTAGATGATGTTGTTTTCGCTTTAAAATTTTGGATGCATCATTTTTATGGAGTAAAGTGGGAAATATATACCGATCACAAAAGTTTAAAGTATATATTCACCATGAAAGAATTGAACATGAGAGAGAGGAGATGGCTAGAATCAATCAAGGGTTATGATTGTACGATTCATTACCATCCGGGAAAAGAAAATAAAGTGGCTGATGCTTTGAGTCGAAAAAGTAATGCGTCATTAACAATGTTGTGTTTGGAATGGGATCCTTTGGTTAAGGATTTGATAAACATTGGCATAAAAGTTGTTGGTGTAGGATGTCCTTCTATTTTGTTTCTGGTATCAGTGAAATCTTCTCTATTAGATAGAATCAAGTAAGCTCAGAAGTAAGACAGTGACTTACAGAAAAAGGTAGAGCTCGTTCAGAAGGGTAAGTTGCCTAAATTCAACATTGGTAATGATTGTTTTTGAGATTTGGGAAGAGATTTTGTGTGCCTTGTGATTCACAGTTGAAGAGAGAGTTGTTATGTGAAGCTCATAGTTTTCTATTTTCAGTTCATCCTGGCAGTACTAAGATGTAAAGAGATATGTGGGAGTATTACTGGTGGGATGGAATGAAAATAGATATTGTTGATTTTACTGTGAAGTGTTTTACATGTCCGCAGTTTAAAGAATAGTGGCAGTTTCCGAAGGGGATGCTTCAGCCTTTACCAGTGCCAGAGTGGAAATGGAAAAATATATCCATGGACTTTGTTGTGGGATTACCGAATACATCTCGAGGTAATAATGCAATATGGGTTATTGTTGATCACTTGACTAATTCTTCTCATTTCCTTCCTATTCGAGATACATTCTCTCTAGATCAACTTTCTCGATTCTATCTTAAAGAGATATTCAGGTTTTATGGAGTTCCCCTATCCATTGTATCTGATCATGATCCCAGGTTTACTTCTAACTTTTGGAAAGGCCTTCAGAAGTCGTTGGGTACTGAATTAAATTTTAGTACAGCTTTTCATCATCAATCAGATGGGCAGTCAGAATGAACAATTCTGACTTTGGAGGATATTCTATGTGCTTGTTCGATGGATTATCATGGAAGTTGGGACAAACATCTTTCTTTGGTTGAATTTTTATATAATAATAGTTTTCATTCCAGTATACAGATGACACCATTTGAGGGATTATATGGGAAGTGGTGTCTACCTCCAGCTTTCTAGGATGAAGTGGGTGAAAGGAAGTTGATGGGACTAGAATTGGTAGAAGAGTTGGTAGAAAAATTTCAGCTGATACAGAAACACATGGGAACAGCTCAGAGTAGCAAGAAGAGTCATGTGGACAACAGGATGAAATATCTCTTTTTTGTGGTAGGTGATCAGGGTTCTCTCAAAGTTTCACCATGGAAAAGTGTGATGCAATTTGGTAAGAAATGAAAGCTGAGTCCAAGGTTCATTGGACCATTTGATATTCTGGAGAGATTTGGATTAGTTGCATACCGAGTGGCTTTACCTAAGAGTTTATCTCTGGTTCACAATGTTTTTCATGTTTCAATGTTAAGGAAGTACATGCCAGCTCCATCTCATGTTTTGAGTCCAGAGGTAGTTCATATGGAAGAGAATCTATCATATAAGGAACAACCAGCCCAGATTCTTGACCACAAGGAGCAACTGTTGCAGAATAAGGTGATTCATTAAGTAATGGTTTTGTGAAAAAAACCACATGATTGAAGAGGCAACTTGGGAATCTGAAAATGCAATGAGAGATAAATACCACCACTTATTCGTTAAGTAAATAAATTACAGGGATGAAATTTTCTAAATGGGGGAAGGATATAACATCCCAACTAATTAATGAATAATAGATATTCTTATCTATGTCTATTTATGAATTATATAGTGTTTTAGAGGCATAAAATGAGAATAAATCCAATCTGAATCATGGAATACACTAATATTTTTAAAAGATTATTTTACTCTCTTTTGATATAAAACCATTTTTAAATCAAACTTTTTACAATTGTATAAGATCTTTTTTTTCAAAATAAACATATTCATTATGATTGGGACATTGAAATTTACCTTGGTTTAATTTTCGGTATTTTTTGACCATTTTCATTTTTTTATGAATAGTGAAAAATACTGCATTTTATATTAAAACTGATTTTCATCTAATATAATTATATAGTTAGATTATCTTCTTAATTGGTCTTAAAGTGTAATTAGAATATTGTTTTACAATTTAATCCAATGTTGGTCATTAGAATAAATTTCACTTTGGAATTGGGCATAAACAAGTGCCAGAATTTTCATAGATATTGTTTCAAAAAAACCCGCTATTTGTTTTGACAACGGGAATTATTTTTAAATTAATTATTGCAATTTTTGTGTTTGAAATTTGGTAAAATAGAATACATATTTGGAATCAAAATGTTCAAATCATGTAATCAATAATCTTTTGTTTTTGGACATTATGAATAGTAACGATGGTAATTATCTTTAATTATCTTGATTAATTATTAATCTGGTAGTTAAGGATAATTAAATAATATCATAATAAAAACAAATGACCCCATCATGTGTCCTAATTCTACTGTTTGGGTCATGGACGACCATGGGATGCCTTATGCCAAACTTGGGGTGTAATATACCAATTAAATAAAGAATAAAACATTTTCATATTTATTAATATTTACGAATTAAATATTAATTTTACTTTAAAGGGGTTGCTATGTTCTATAGCATACCCGATACGCAACAAAGAGTTTCATTGAAATCTTACATTGCACACTAGTATTAAAATAATATTATTTTAAATGGTAGTTAACACGTAGCCATTGTATTAGTGAGAATGAATAGAAATAACAAAAATATGATTGTATATGTTTGTTAAATTTTCTTACATTTATCCAATAAAGGATAAAGGATTAAAATACAAAAAGAATTCAATTTTAAGTATAGATACTCTAATTTTCACTGAAGGTCCACTTAACACCTTTTGATGGAGAACCATCATTAAATATAGTTTTGGTCACTCTTATACATTCTTTTGGACCAAATAAAATTCTTCTTTAGAATCAGGACATCAAAATTTACTTTGTGTAAATTTTTGGTATTTTTCCGATAAAGTTCATTATTTAATGAATAGTGAAAAATGTTGTATTTTAATTCAAAAAAATTTTTTAATCTAATTTAATAATATTATTAGATTATATTTTGAATTGGGTTTAAAGTGAAATTATAATATATTTTTACCATTTAATCCAATAGTGGTCGTTGGAATTAATTTCACTTTGAAATTGGACTTAAACTACTGTCAATCTTTTGATATATAGTGTTTCATAAAAACAAGCTATTTGTCATGGTAGCGGGAATAAATAATTAAATTAATTAATGTAACTTATATTTATTGAATTTTTTAAAATAGACATCATTTTTGAATTCGGAATATCAAATATATCTTAGGGTGATGTTTTGGTATTTTTATGAAAAACATCAATTTTTGATAAATAGTGAAACCACTGAGTGGTACTTAAAAAACTGATTTTTTTGTTTAAATTAAATTTTACCACCTCTGTGTTTTGAGTTTCAAAAATATGACATACATGGTTGTCATTAAAAGTAAAATGTAGTTCATTGGAATTAAAATAATTTTTTATGAATAGTAACTTTTAAGTTTTTTATCGCGATTAGAGGTAATTGTGGAATTTAAGGTAAAAATAATGTTTTAATAATATGAATTGACCTTGAAACATGTCCTACACTTATTTTATGTCTCATGGAAGACCAAGAAAATCCATGGGTCATCTTGGGGACCCCATGGAGCCACTTTGGTAGGAAAATGACATTTATAACTTTTTATTTAATGTTAAAATAAAAATGCCACAAACATGTGTTGTTTTACTAAAACAAATTTAAATGGGGTTATACCAGTCATAATTTTGACTATAAATATTCATTAGAATCAAAAAATGATTTACTACATTATGATATTTTTTTTATAATTTTTAGACATTAAATAAATTAAATTATTTATGACACCATGATGATGTAGCGATTACATCATTATTTAACAATTTAAATAAAATGAAAAGATAATGTAAAATCTAAGACCTACACTTGTCAGAAACCTATTTTATGGGTTTATTTCTAACTCTTATCACCGTATCCTCGAAATATATAATTTTTGGTCCTTTAAAATCCGAAAATCATTTTATAATAATGTAAGCGTTTATAACTTTCAAATAGTACCCCTCCTCTCCTCTTATAAAAGGCCCCCACCTCTACCACCTTACCCACACCTATAAATCCTTTGTCTCGGCCAAAACTAGGCTATTTTGTCTCTATACATCCTTATCTTACTCCTATAAGACTTACTTTGGGCATAAGTATTTCCAAGGAAGCCTTTGAGCTCAAATCAAAAAGAGTTACCCGATTTAAAGGTAGTGTATTCTCTTGTGTTCTTATGTTTTATTTTGCTTCTCCAACCCCCTAAAAACTTTTTATTCCATTATTTTGTAACCACACCAGTATCTTCAATATACTAGGTTGTTTTTATGAGAATTATTATAGCTACACTTACACACACCTTCATCTAATGGTTAAAGAGCATATAGTTTCCGTGGATTGTGAATTTCTGCCTCACGAAACGATGATTGTTCAATATTCTTATAACACCTTAAAATGTGTCCATTAAGATGACACTATATTTATATATGATATATAATATGTTAATTGTTTCCTTAAGCTTCTGTATTTTTCATTTATGGTATACTTTTATGGCTTCCATTATGGGTATACGCGATATCTTCATTTTAGGAAGTGCGGACTACCGCCCCCTCAAATTGATTTGATTCGTTAATGCCATATGTGGGATGTATAAAGGATGAAGTTAATGATACTATATATGACATTATAATGGAATTATAATATAACTTTATGTCGTTATGATTCCATTCCATAAAATACGAAATAGAAATGAAAGTAGCGTGCATGCGTACATACGGCTTACCGTCTCCATGACCTGTGCATTTCATTTCATAACTCTAAATGTTATGTAATATTATAAATTCCTGTATATAATGGATATATATGATATATATGATATCTACATAATTAATATAACTCTGGATATAATGGATACATGAACAACTTGTAATTATAAAGAGTTTATTTTTGACTCAAGTACCAATGATTGATAAAATGACCGTTATTAACTTAAATAATTACATAGTGTTCATGACATGGTAATAAGTGATATAAAAGGAATAATGAACTTGAAAAATGTTCTTAAGATAATAGAAATTAACTCAAGTTTATTATTCAGGTGGTTAAAGACCAATCGAGTCACGTCGAACATGAGGTAAGGGACTTCGTCTCAATCTCCATTCATTGAGGCATATTTTGTTTTATACACAAATTTCTTTTATACGATGTATAAACCCTTTTGACTTTTATGTTTATTCAAAAAGAATCTTTTTTATATGATTCACTTACTAAATGAAAAAAGGGAAAGTTTTTTTTTTGTACGTATGCGGCGACAACGACTTCTCCGGCACCGTGACCATTATTTGAGTTCCAGCTTCCTCTACAAGCCATAAATATTTATTAATGAAAAATAAATAACATGTTTTAATTTTCATTTATTTTATTATTTAAAATGGTTTTGATAATGTTTTTATTATATCAATGTGTTATTGATATCTTGGGATTGAAATGTGGAAATGCGATGTTTCCTTTATACATGTTTTATGTGATATGATTATGTTATGCTTGTTGGGAATTGTTATGAAGATGGGTGGTTCCGTGATAAACTAAGGGCGGGTGATCCCAATATAGCTCTCCAATGCATTGGGTAATACGAAGGAGTTAAACGTTAAGGTTTCTCCGAAGAGATTTAGGGAATATACCTTGATGGTAATTCCAAATGTAACCATGAGGATTACTCCCTACGTAAGAATGTTATGAATGCCTCAAGTTACCTTTATGTCTTATGATTTCTATGATTTATTCATGATTTGATGAGGTATGTTAAAATGAATATGTTTTATGAGTAATGTATGATTTCATACATGGACTAATGTTTTCATTTTGTACTTTTATATCCCTTACTAAGCTTTTTATGCTCATCCCATGTTTTTGAAATGTTTTTCACAGGACTTAATGTGGAATAGGGTCAAGGATGGGATCAACGAAAAGTCATGCTATCTAAAACAAGGAACTAGACATATTTCTTTTTAAGAGTATTTATTTTATGGAAACTTAGTAGAAGTGTCTATTTTTTAATCTTTTGAGATGTAATAGTTATATCCTAATTCTATAAAACTCTAAACCTGAAAAGATCCTCAATGTGAATTATTAATTTTATTCAATATTAAGTAAGGTTTAAGGTCGGGGCCTTATAGTTGGTATTAGAGGTCAGTTTAGATAACTTTAGGAGTTATAATTCTATTAAATGATTATCCAAAAATATTTTTTTTATGGTCAAATTGAAATGAAATAGCATTTGAAGATTACCATGTTTCTTCATCTAAGACATATTTGTTCAGAATGGATTTCCACAGAGGAAATAGGGATGTAGTGCTAGGAATGCATAGAGAAGGAAATAACCTTCCGAATCAGCATCCTGAGATGGTTGGAAATGGAACAGAACTGTTTGTTGTAGTAATGGCCTAGTTGACTGAAGCGATAAATGGTGGTGGTATCCATGCATAAGATCAGCCAGATCAACCACATAGGAACATGTCAGTGGTGGAACATTTAATTAGGCAACATCCCCCATCATTCAAATGATCATATGACCCTGTGCTAGCTGAAGGGTGGATTAAATCCCTGGAGAAGATTTTCGATGTCATGGTGTGTTCAAAAAATCAAAAGGTTAGTCTTTCTATTTACCTTTTGGATGGTGAAGCAGATCAGTGATGGTCGATGGTTAAAAATATTAGGGACGCTGATGAAATTGATGCTCTCGACTGGGATAAATTCAAAGGTATGTTTCTTGAGAAGTATTTTACTAAGGCTGTTCAACTTAGGATGGAAATAAAATTCCTAGAATTGAGGCAAGAGGAAGACTCAGTGGCTACCTATGAAGAAAAGTTCACTCGATTGGCAAGGTATGCTCCAAATTTTATCCGAGACCTTGATAGTAAAATCAATTGTTTTTACTCAGGATTAAAGGAAAGATATCGAAGGTCTTTATCTTCTAACGAGTTCAAGTGTTATGAAAAGATTGTTCGATGTGTTGAGAATGTGGAAATGGAGTTTGTCGATGATCAGGTGTTCTATAAAAACCATCAGAAGAAGAGACCGAGGTGGCAGGAGAAAAGAAAGAATTCTTCAAAAATATCTGACGGTAAGAAAACTAAGTTTCCAGTTTGTGATAAATGTGGAAAAAGGCATGCTGGGTAATGTCTTCTGAATTCTGGAAAGTGCTATCGATGTGGTAGGATGGGACATAAGGCTCGTGATTGCACTGGAAAATATCAATGTGATGGTAAGTCCAAATTTTATTTACAGTTAGTGAAATGTTTTAAGTGCAATAAGAAGGGTCACTATGCAAACGAGTGTGTCACAAAGAGCTTGAGTGATGGGAAGATGCTAGACTACAAGCAAAAAGGGGTGGTGAAATCCATTGAAACTACTTCAGCAGATGTCGGGCCATCAAATGAAGTTGTATCAAGTACTTTTTTTGTTTTTTCAGATTGTGCCAGTGTGTTTTTTGATTCGGGGCCTACACATTCATTCATCTCTGAAAACTTTTCTAGTAAAATGGGAATGCCATCTAAAGAAATGACTCCTGAACATTTGGTAAAAACACCTGGGAGAAATGTTGAGGCAAAAATAATTTATAAGAATCTTTTTATCCTTATCCGTGGAAAGAACCTACTTGCAAACCTTATTTTTTACCTCTAGAAGAGTATGATGTTATCATGGGTATGGATTAGCTCTCTATTTACCATGTTAAGATTGACTGTAGAGCTAAAAAAGTTTCTTTTCAGAATGACTTTCAGTTTGTGTACAAGAATGAACCCTTACTATTGATAACATATCAAGAGGCTGAGAAACTTGTAAAAGAAGTAAATGAATGTTACCTTTCACATATCGTTGAAAGAAAGGGAACTATTCAGATTAATTATGTGCCAGTGGTAAATGATTATCCTGATGTTTTTTCTGATGAGTTTCTAGGAATAATACCAGATCGGGAAGTTGAATTTACCATTGACTTAGTTTCTGAGGCTAAGGAAATTTCAAATTCCCCTTATCGAGTAGCTAAAACTGAACATTTAGAGTTGAAGGATCTATTGCATGATTTATTAGAGAAAAGTTCCATTCGACCTAGCACATCACCATGGGGTGCTCCTGTTTTATTTGTTAAAAAGAAAGATGGTTCAATTAGACTTTTCATTGATTATAGAGCCTTGAATAACATCACTATTAAGAAGAAATATCCTTTTCCTCATATCGATGATTTGTTTGATCAGCTCCCACGAGCACAGTTTTTTTCAAAGATTGACATGAGATCGGGGTGCCATTAGTTGAAGGTAATGGAAGCAGATATTCTGAAGACCATGTTTCATACAAGATATGGACATTATTAATTTTTAGTTATGCCTTTTTGGATAACTAATGCACCTGCTGTATTCATGGACCTTATGAATAGAATTTTCCATGAGTTCTTGGATAAGTTTGTGGTTGTTTTCATTGATGATATTTTGGTGCTTTGTAAAAGTAAAGAGGAGAATGAAGGACATTTAAGGGTTATTTTTAAAACCTTAAAATAAATGAAATTGTATGGGAAATTCAGAAAGTGTGAGTTTTGGTTGCAACAAATTTCTTTCCTTGGTTACATTGTTTCCAAAGATGGGCTAACTGTTGATTCTGCAAAAACAAATGTTGTTGAAAAATGGCCAAGACCCACAAATGTAACTGAGATTCATAGCATCCTTGGTTTGGCAGGCTATTACTGAAGGTTGGTTAGAAATTTTTCCATGGTTATCTATTCCAATGACTAAGATAACTTGGAAGGGTGTTAAGTTTATCTGGACAAAAGAATGTGATGATTGTTTTCAGGAGTTGAAAAGAAGATTGGTGAATTCTCTAGTTTTGGAACTTCCTTCCAGGAATGGTGAGTTTGTTATATACAGTGATGCTTCGTTGAAGGGACTTGGTTGTGTCCTTATGCAGAATGATCAGGTAATTGCATATTCTTCACATCAGTTGAAAACTCTTCAGGTAAATTATCCTACACATGATTTTGAATTAACTGCTATTTTTTTATTTAAAAATTTGGAGGCATCATTTGTATGAAGTAAAGTGTCAAATACATATCGATCAAAAAAGTTTAAAATATATATCCACTGAGAAAAAATTGAACATGAGACAGAGGAGATGTCTAGAATTAATCAAGGATTATGATTGTATAATTTATTACCATTTGGAAAACTAAAATAAGGTGGCTGATGCTTTGAGTCGAAAAAGTAATGATTCATTACCAATGTTGTGTTTGGAACGTGATCCTTTGGTTAAGGATTTTATGAAATTTGGCATAAATTTTGTTGGTATAGGATGTCCTTCTGTTTTGTTTCTGGTATCAGGGAAATCTTCTCTATCAGACAGAATCAAGCAATCTCAGAAGCAAGACAGTGAGTTGCAGAAAAAGGTAGAGCTGGTTCAGAAGGGTATGTTTCCTGAATTCAATATTGATAATGATTGTGTTTTGATATTTGTGAAGAGATTGTCTGTGCCTTGTGATTAACAGTTGAAGAGAGAGTTTTTATGTGAAGCTCATAGTTCCCCATTTTCAGTTCATCCTGGCAGTACTAAGATGTACAGAGATCTACGGGAGTATTACTAGTGGGATGGAAGGAAAAAAGATATTGCTGATTTTACTATGAAGTGTTTGACTTGTCAGCAAGTTAAAGTAGAGTGGTAGTTACCAAAAGTGATGCTTCAGCCATTAGCAGCGCCTGGGTGGAAATGGGAAAATATATCCATAGACATTGTTGTGGGATTACCGTAGACATCTCGAGGTAATAATGCAATTTGGGTTATTGTTTATTGCTTGACTAAATCTACTCATTTCCTTCCTATTCGAGATACTTTCTCTCTAGATCAACTTTTTCGATTGTTACATATAGAGATAGTTAGGTTGCATGTAGTTCCCTTATCTATTTTATCTGATCATGATCACATGTTTACTTCTAACTTTTGGAAAGGCCTTCATAAGTCGTTGGTTACTTAATTAAATTTTTGTACAGTTTTTCATCCTCAATCAGATGGGAAATCAGAACAAAAAATTCAGAAATTGGAGGATATGCTACGTTCTTGTTTGATGGATTATTAGGGAAGTTGGTACCAACATCTTTCTTTGGTTTAATTTTCATATAATAACAGTTTTTATTCCAGTATACATATGGCGCCATATGAGGCATTATATGGGAAGCGGTGTCGAACTCCATATTTCTGGGATGAAGTGGGTGAAAGGAAGTTGATGGGACCGAAATTGGTAGAAGAGTTGGAAGAAAAAGTTCGGATAATATAGAAACACATGAGAACAACTCAGAGTAGGAAGAAGAGTCATGTGGACAACATGAGGAAAGATCTCTCTTTTAAGGTAGGTGATCATGTTTTTCTCAAAGATTCACCATGGAAAAGTGTGATGTGATTTGGTAAGAAAGGAAAGCTGAGTCCAAGGTTCATTGGACCATATGAAATTCTGGAGTGAGTTGGATCAGTTGCATACTGAGTGGCTTTACCTTAGAGTTTATATCAGGTACACAATTTTTTTCATGTTTCAATGTTAAGGAAGTATATGCCAGATCCATCTCATGTTTTGAGTCCAGAGGTAGTTCAGTTGGAATAGAATCTATCTTATGAGGAACAACTAGTCCAGATTCGTGACCGAAGAGAGAAAGTGTTGCGAAATAAAGAAATTCTCCAGGGAAAGGTTTTGTGGAAAAAACCATATGGTTGAAGAGGCAACGTGGGAATCTGAAAATTCTATATGGGATAAATACCGCCACTTATTTTGATAAGTAAATAAAATTGTGAGGATGTAATTTCCAAAAGGGGGGAGGATGTAACATCCCAGGTAAATATAGAATAAAACATTTTAATATTTATTAATATTTAATAATTAAGTATTTATTTTACTTTAAAGGGGTTGCTATGTTCGATAGCGTACTTGATACGCAACAAAGTGTTTTTTTGAATTCTTACGTTGCGCACTAGTAATGAAATAATATTATTTAAAATGGTAGTTAACATGTAGACGTTGTATTAGAGGGAATGAATAGAAATAACTAATATATGATTGTATATGTTTGTTAAATGATTTTACATTTATCCAATAAAGGATAAAGGATTAAAATATGAATATAATTCAATTTTAGGCATAGATACTCCAATTTTCTCTAAAGGTACACTTATAGCCTTTTGATGGTGAACCATCATTAAATATAGTTTTGGTCACTCTTATACATTCTTTTGGACCAAATAAAATTCTTTTATAGAATTGGGACATCAAAATCTACTTTCTGTAATTTTTTGGTATTTTTCCGATAAAGTTCATTTTTTATTGAATAGTGAAAAATGTTGTATTTTAATTCAAAACCTTTTTTTAATCTAATTTATTAATATGATTAGATTATCTTTTTAAATTTTTTTAAAGTGAAATTATAATATATTTTTACCATTTAATCCAGCAGTGGTTGTTGAAATTAATTTTACTTTGAAATTGGACTTAAACTAGTGTCAATCTTTTGATATATATTGTTTCATAAAAACACGCTATTTGTCATGACAGCGGGAATTAATTATTAAATTAATTAATCTAATTTATATGGTTTGAATTTTGGAAAATATACATCATTTTTAAATTCGGAATATCAAATATAGCTTAGGGTAAAGTTTTGGTATTTTTCTGGAAAAACCTCAATTTTTGATGAATAGTGAAACCACTAAGTGGTAATTAAAAAACTGATTTTTTTTGTTTAAATGAAATTTTACCACCTCTGTGTTTTTAATTTCAAAAATCTGATATACATGGTTTTCCATAATAAGTAAAATGTAGTTCAATGGGATTAAAATAATTTTTGGTGAATAGTAACTTTTTAGTTTTTAATCGCGATTAGAGGTAATTAGTGTACATTAAGGTAAATATAATGTCTTAATAATTTGAAATTACCTTGAAAAATGTCTTACCCTTATTGGATGTGTCATGGCCGACCAACACAATCCATGGGTAAACTTGGGGACCCCATGGATCCACTTTGGTATGAAAATGACCTTAATAACTTTTTATTTAATGTTGAAATAAAAATGTCACAAACATGTTTTGTTTTACTAAAACAATTTTTAAATGGGGTTATAAAAGTCATAATTTTTACTATAAATATTAATTAGAAACCTAAAAATATTTCCTACATCATGATATTTTTTTTATAATTTTTCGACATTAAATAAATTAAATTATTTATGACACCATGATGATGCAGTTATTACCTCATTATTTAACGATTTAAATAAAATGAAAAGATAATGTAAAATCTAAGATCTACACTTTCCAAAACTTATTGGCTGGGTGGATTTAGAACTCTTATCACCGTATCCTATAAATATATATAATTTTGTGAACTTTAAAATCCGAAAATCATTTTATAATAATGTAACCTTTTATAACATCACAAGAGTGCCCCTCCTCTCCTCTTATAAAAGGCCCCCACCTCTACCACCTTACCCACACCTCTCAAGCCTTTGGATCGGCCAAACCCTACCCATTTTGTCTCTCCACAACCTTCTCTTACTCCTAGAAGCCTCACTTTGGGCAGAAGTCTTTCCAAGGAAGCCTTTGAGCTCAAATCAAAAAGAGTTACCAGTTTAAAAGGTAGTGTCTTCTCTTTTGTTCTTATGTTTTATTTTACTTCTCTAACTCCCTAAACACTTTTTATGCTTTCCATTTGTAAAAAAACCAGTATCTTAAATATACTAGGATGTTTTTATGAGAAGGATTAGAGCTACACTTCCACACACCTTAATATAATGGTTAAAGATCATACAGTTTCCTTGGATGGTGAATTTCTGCATCACGAAACGATGATTGTTCAATATTCTTCTAACACATTCAAAGGTGTCCATTAATATGACACTATATTTATATATGATATAAAATATGTTTATGTTTTCCTTAATCTTCTTTATTTTTCATTTATGGCATACCTTTATGACATCCATTATGGGTATACGTGATATCTTTATTTTAGGAAGTGCGGACTACCGCCCCCTCAAAGTGATTTGATTAGTTAATGCCATATGTGGGACTTATAAAGGATGGAGTTAATGATATTATATAAGAAATTATACTGGAATTATAATATACCTTTATGTCATTATTATTCCATTCAATAAAATACGAAATAGAAATGAATGTAGCGTTCATGCATACGTACGGCTTACCGTCTCCATGAACGGTGCATTTCATTTCTTACTTCTAAATGTTATGTAATATTATAAATTCATCTATATACAGGATATATATGATATATATGATATCTACATAATTAATATAACACTGGATATAATGTATACATGAAAAACTTGTAATTATGAAGTTTTTATTTTTGACTGAAGTACTAGTGATCGTTAAAACGACCGTTATTAACTTAAAAAGTTACATAGTGTTCATGACATGGTAATAAGTGATATAAAAGGAATAATGAACTTGAAAAGGTTTCTTAAGCAAGTATAAATTAACACAAGTTTATAATTCATGAGATTAAAGAGAAATCGAGTCACGTTGGACACGAGGTAAGGGACTTCGTCTCAATCTCCATTCATTGAGGAATATTTTTTTATACACAACTTTCTTTTTTACCTTGTATAAACCCCTTTTACTTTTACGTTTATTCAAAAGGAATATTTTTTATATGAAGTGTTTCCTAAACGAAAAAAGGGAATGTTTTTTTTTGGCGTAAATATGCAGCAACAACGACTTCTCTGCCACCGTGACCATTATTTGAGTTTCAGCTTCCTGTACAAGACATAACTTTTTTTAATGAAAAATAAATACCGTGTTGTACTTTTCATTTATTTTGGTATTGAAAATGGTTTTGATAATGTTTTTATTATATCAATGTGTTATTGATATCCTGTGATGGAAATGTGGAAATGTTTTGTTTCCTTTATGCATGTTTTATATGATACGATTATGTTATGGTTCTAGGGCATTGTTATGAAGACGGGTGGTTCTGTGATAAACTAAAGGAGGGTGAGCCCGATATAGCTCTACGATCCATTGGGTAATGTGAAGGAGTTAAACATTAAGGTTTATCCGAATAGATTTAGGGAATATAATTTGATGGGTATTCCAAACGTAACCATGAGGGTTACTCCATATATAAGAATTTTATGAATACCTCAAGTTACCTTTATGTCTTATGATTTCAATAATTTATTCATGATTTGATGAGGTATGTTAAAATGCTTATGTTTTAAGAGTAAAGTATGATTTCATACATGGAATAATGTTTTCATTTCATACTTTTATATCCCTTAATGATCTTTTAATGATCATCCCACATTTTTGAAATGTTTTTCACAGGACTTAATGTGGAATATGGAAAAGGATGGGGTCAAGGAAAATTCATGCCATCTAAAACATAGAACTAGACATGTTTCTGTTTAAGAGTTTTTATTTTATGGAAACTTAGTAGAAGTGTCTATTTTTTAATACCTTGAGATGTAATAGTTATATCCTAATTCTCTAAAACTCTAAACCTGAAAAGATCCTTAATGTGAATTATTAATTTAATTGAATATTAAGTAAGGTTTAAGGCTAGGGCCTTATATGGGGACCCCATGGAATCACTTTTGTGTGACAATGACTTTTTATCTTTTTATTTTTAAAGAAAGTTAAATATAACAACGAATGTATCACCTGAGTAAAATATTTTTAATTTTGTCTAAATAACTGATCTATTGGAATATAAATATTCATTGGAAAGCAAAAACAATTTCTTACATCATAGTTTTTTTATTATAATTTTTAGACATTAAATAAATTAAATTATTTATGACATCATGATGATGTCGTGATTACCTCATTAATGAACTATTAAAATATTATGAAACGATAATGTAAAATCTAAGACTTACACTTGTAAAATACCTATTGGATGGGTATATTTCGAACCCTTATCACCTTATCCTAGAAATACATCAATTTGGGAACTTTAAAATCCGAAACTCTTTTGAAAATAAAGTAACATTTTTTACATTTCCAAGAGTGCCCCTCCTCTCCTTAAATAAAAGGCCCCCGCCTCTACCTATTTACCCACACTTCTCAAGCCTTTGGCTCGGCCAATCCATGCTCATTTTGTCTCTACACATCCCTCTCTTAATCTTAGAAGCCTTACCATAGGCAGGAAGCTCTTCAAGAAACCCTTTTGGTTCAAACCAATGGGAGTTACCTGAATCAAATGTAAAGTCTTCTCTAATGCTCTTTTATTTTATTTTGCTTCTCCAACCACATAAACTCTTTTTAGTCATTTATTTTGTAACAACACCAGTATCTTCAATATACTAGGATGTTGTTATAAGAGGTATTAGAGCTACACTTACACACACCTTCATCTAATGGTTAAAGAGCATACTATTTCTGTAGATGGAGAATTTCTACCACATGAAACGATGATTGTTCAATATTCTTCTAACACCATCAAAGAGTCCAACTTTCACCATCACTCTCCTTGTAAAAGTGGTTAAGAATCCATTTATTATGCGATATAACTAGTTCAATTAGATTAATGGTATTTTAAAGACACAAGGAAATCATTATTATTTTAGATTTTAACACATATTGAAGACCAAATTTTCAGTATTTTCTTGTTTCTTGTTTCTCAGTGTATTAATGTTTAAAATTTTTGTTTTTTTTTTCTTGGGGTTTTTGTTTTTTCACTCAATATTTAATATTACCACATTATATATTGACCACTTATATCTACATAACTAGTATAAAATGGATTTAAAATTAAAAAATACATATCATCCTTATCAATGACAAATGGTTTGTGACATCCCATTATATGAAGGATTTTTTATATTTGTATAAGTCCTGGTATGAGTTCAATTGAAAAATAAACCACATATTATGGGGAAAATATAAGGATTTATTTAATAATTATATCATTAAACTTCTATATAGTTGGAATTTCATCAATATTTACTTCCTCCCTAACCATTAGAGCTAAATATTTATCATTATTGGGTGTTAAGCCCATATAATAGAAATAATTTACATTGAAATATCATAGTCATAGATGGACTGGTGATAATCAATGGTTGATTTTGAATATGAAATGTGAAGTCCCTATCATTAAAATTAATACATGCCCAATGTATGAAGAGTAAACACACTCCTATAATTATATCCAATTTTACTAATGTGAGAATAGTAATATTTGAAAGAAGCAAGATCCCACAATCTTTTATCATAGAATACGTAAATAAATGGGATACAATAATCACACCACACATTGTTTTTAATAAATATAATATATTTAATAGATGAATGTATGTATGGTGGATTATATATTCCTTTTAAAACTAATTTTTTCACTAGAATATTTTACATGTAATATCAAACAAAACCAAATTGCAAGAACATTTTATATCTATTAAAATATTTCCATACAATTAGTTGGTAGGCTTAAAAGATATATAATTATGAAAAACATTTATAAATAAAAAGTTATTATTAATATTAAGAAAATGATAAAATTATTTTATTATAGATAAATATCTAATATGACTAATCTATGCTATAAAATAAAACCCTTCTTTAAATTTTATTTTCATGCACTTAATTTTAAGTAAAAAAATATATGATAGTTAAATTTTATTTTTTTAAAAGGAATAATATATTAATACCAATTTTATATGTAATTATTAAAAAATTAGAACAAAAATAGTTTATATTCAAAAAAGTTATTTTGATATGAAACAATTTATCACTATATATTAATTATTTTATTTAAAATATAAATTATCAAACGTTATAAATTGAATATGAAAAAAAAATATTCAATTCATCATGACATTATTCACATAAGATTTTTTTAGTAATTTACTAAAATAATTGATTTTTATCTGAATAGTAAAAATATAATTTTTAACATAAGTTTATATTTCAGGAAATAATCATTATATTAGAACAATGTAAATGTTTATAAATCCTTTTAATTTATAAAATATTTTATTAATAGGTAAACTTATACATTTTAAAAATACAATTCTCTATTTATAAATCTCATGTTTAACATTATTAGGACATATGTAATATTTTTCAATAATTCTTTTGTCATTTCATTTATTATAATATAATTTTTGTAAAATTAAAATTTTAATTGTTTTATAATCCATATAATTTTTTATTTTCCCCCATAATATAAAAATATTAGTCATGGAAATTAAAAAAATGATAATTTTATCTTAATCGTAATATTCATCCGTAAAACTGAGTTTCTTAAAAATAGTTTTTTACTTGTTTGTTAGCTAATAATAAAATTAATTTTATCGCCCTTATTAATTTTATCTAAAAACAATAATTTGATATTCTTTATCATTATTTATAAATTATTTAATTATTTCAATTTTATTTATATTAATTAAAATTAATTTACTGAGGTAAAATGAGTTATTATGTTAATGACATAAAATAGAAAAAATGAAATATATAACAGTAAAAGACAAAAAACATGATATTAAAATGTGTGAGAATGTATGTTTGAGGCTTTTTAAAGATAAACCACTACTTATATTCACTATTATACATTATTGGAAGTATTTAACCATTCAATAGTGACTTTACCTATGATATTATTACCGAATGCTAATGCCTCCACTTATTAAAGAGTTTTTCACCACCACACTTCTCTCACAACCAAAATCCACATAACATAACCAAATTTATATCAAAATACCTCCACAAAATTCCTATCCATATCCTAGTGTTTTTATTCTTTTGAAAATCCACCATTAAACGGATTAATCCTTTTTGAAAAAGGCTTTTCCAAGATGTGTGGTGGATTTTTATAATTATTTCATTTCCATTTAAACTATTTTTTTATTCATCAAAATATTTATGATATATCTGATATATTATATTATAATGGAATTATTATTATTAATATAATTAAATTTTATTATATTTATGAAATAATCATTAAATATCCTTTCCCTTTTACTTAGAAAAAATGAGGTCATGCCTACATACAGACTATCACCACAATGGACTATGGGTTTTATGTTTCTTCACCACATTTCATGGATGTTACAAAAGGGGAATTTAATTGATTTTTAAACTTATTTGGATTGAAAAATTATAAAGAAAACCCTTGCCTTCCTCTTTTCAGTTGAAAATGAATGTGCTTCCAATGTGTATGTGTGGACCACCGCTACTACAAAAGTGAAATTTTTTGGTTTTCATCTATTATTTATGTCATTGTTGATATATCTAAAAATATAAATCTACACATTAAAAACAAATAAATAATATCATTATTATTCTAAAATAACAATATTATTCCAATATAATCATTTTTTAAACCATACTGACACATAGAGTTTAGTTATTTCAGTTCGATTTGGTTTAACCACCTACATAGAAAATTCTAAAAATTTCTATCGTGGATGATTATGGAAAATAAAAAATCAAGTTATTAGGAACTAATGATAAAAAATATTTAATTTATGATACTATAAATGTTATATTATTATTTAAACTATTATTAAAATACCACTATTTTATTCATTAAAATTTATCAAAACTAGCTCCTTATTGATTTCAATATACAAAATCAAAACTAAAATAATTATGAAATGAAAATATATCTTTATGAATCATTATAAAAAAATCTATTATAGTTCCAATAATGTCATTTAATGATGAAATTTGAATTTATAAAAAACAATTGATACCACTATTATGAAACTAGTACCAAATAAACATTTGAATCTAATAACATCAGATGATAAAAAAATATAACCGACAAACTATATTTGTAAAAAATTATTGTAAATTAATATTATAATATGTTTTAATTATTAATTTTTTAAATAGTTACAGGAAATATTTATTTTTTATACAGGTAATTTGTTTTGGATTTTCTAAGTAGGATTAAATGTAAGGGTATTTCATAACTCAATTTCCCTTATTTAGGTTGTACTAATTATTCATAATCTACATTATTCACAGTTGACTTATTTTATCTTAGTATTTTATAAAATTTAATTTCGACTTAATTTTATATTTATTTTAAACTATTTTTATGAACATCTTTATAAAGTGTTATAACTTTAGTGATTATGATATCTGTAACGGTGTATCATATCAATTTCTTTTATTTTAGACAAGATTTTTATATACACTGAATATAATTGAAATGATCTTAATAATTTCTATTGGATATAATATACCATGAATTATCTTTTATTCATGGTATTTGACGTTTATTTTTGGACTCTCCATTTCATGATGTTTTTATCAAATGGATTCTTAATACAGAAAGGATACCAATATATCAAAAAATATATTCTCATTATGATATATCTATTTGATCTAATTTTTATATTTTGGGTTATTATGCTATAAAATTTTATTATATTATATTTTAAATTACAATATAATCAAAATCCCATAAAATGATTAATTTAATTATCATAAAATTATATCCTTGTTATGAATAATTCTAATTCTTCCATAGAAATTTCTTTACCTTCCATATCCATGATTTTAATACCCACCAATGTTATTTTTTAAATTTGGAAACCCAATCATGTGTTATCTCTTATGATATTTTAATATCACTAATCCTATTTGCTATGACTATTTTTTACTTTTCATGATGTGGGTTTCAAATAAGGTATTTTTGAAATATTAAACTATATTTCCCTTTAACATTTTTATTTTTCACATCCACTACACTTTTTTTATGGAAGACCTTGTATCATTTTCTTATCTCAATTATTGGGATTATTTTTAAAGTTTTTTTTGAAAAAATTCTTGTAGCATATTTGAAAATGAATTTTGAGAGTGATCCATAACATCCTCTTTTTACAGCATTATGTAAAATGTTTTATAAAAACACCTTTATGATTTTGTTTCATTTTTCATATTTATATTAAATTTTTTTTACCTTATTTGGAGTAATGGAAAAAATATTACCCTCTAAATCCTCTCATATTATTTTATTCTAGGGGAATAATCTAGTGGTATTTAATATTCTAATTCTGGATCCCTTTTAATAGGAAACCATTTGATGTGTTCTTCTTACAGTGGGTTTGTTATCTATGTAAAAATCCTTCAAATATATTATCTTAAATTTTAAATATGCCTTAATACCATCCAAATCCATTTGACATCTGGAATATTATCACATAATTCCACTAACATATATGGTAAATTATTATCTAAACCATTAACCAATCACCCTATATTGTTTTAGCTCTAGGGATTCTTACATATAGGTTAACTCAACTAATTGATTGGAGAAATATAGATAATTTGTGTAATTTTCATTTAAATATGGATTTTTATTAATTACAAAATAATTTTTGTTATGTATTTTGGTGTTTATATATTCCTTGATATGATTAATTAATTTGAAATAAATAGTGACATGTTAGACCTACAATATCCAATGGATTTATTAGTAGGTCTCATGTGAAAATCCAGTTTTTGATTTCAGTGTATGACTACCATTTTATTTATATGTGTTGGGTATAGTATTGACATTATTATTATTTATTCGAATAATACCCTGATGGTATGTAATTTTATAGAAAAATGAACTGAAATATTTGACATTATTTATTCTATCACTAAGAAACTAGTAATTATTTTCTACTTAATTATTTATATTGTTATATAATCTGATTATATATTTCAAACTCAGGTGATCAATAATGTATACTTATTTTATTATAATTAAATTATTTTAATAATATTAATTGCATGTTTATTATAAAATATCTTCTATAATACACTTTCCTATATTAAGAATTTGAGCTTAGCTTTTTATGTTTTAATATCCCAAGGTTTCAAATAATTGTGTTACACATGGTATTTCAAGAAGAATTTCTTGTGTTGTGAATTTGTGGGAGATATTGAAGACATATTATGGATTAATTAGTTCATATTTTGATGGAAAATATGTCCATTTGGTTAGAAATACATTGGCTATATTATTTAAGTATGTCTTTTAAATATCATAAACACTAAACGTGAAATGTCATGGGAATGTATGAAGTGATATATTTTTAATAAATCACATAATTTTGAGAAAATTAGATTTTAATTGTCTTAGTTGGTATCATAGTGGGGATTAGATAACTTTATAGATTTGGGTACTGTTAGTAGAGGATAATTTAAGAGTTATAAATGTCATCATTGGTTGATAAGTTAGGGTTTAGCATAATTTAAATGATGAAGATAACCCATTAGGTTAGTTGAGCGATAATTTAATATTTTATGATTTTATGGAATTAGGATGAGATAAATTTAGTAACAAATATATGAATAATTATATATATCATAAATCTTCCTAAAATTTTTATAAATTATAGATTTTATCATTATCCTATAGATTATATCCTTATTTGGAAACTGTAAAGTGGATGCATCAATGAAAAATATTCTCCTATGTGTAATCACCCAAAAAAAGGATGGTTTAGTGGAAACTCAATATTTACATGGTGCATGATGAGTGTGCATAAAACTGAACATGTATATAGAAACTCATGGGGGATATTATTTGGAAATTCATATACACATTATGAACTACTCTGTGGGATTTGAAAATATTTTTGTTAGAGAACCAGAAAATGAACTTATACAACCTAGGTCAAACTAATGTAGACATAGGTTGATCAAATTATATCAAGACGAACTAGATGTTTTCGAGATTGAAATAAAGGCTTCATGGGATAATACATTATATGATTTATGTTTCATATTTATATGGTAATTTACTCTCATTTTATATGATATTATCATAACCATTTTGGTATTAGTATTTGGTTTGAATCAAGATCAAGATAGTCAAGATGAGAAATGTATGTCTCTAGAAGCCCCTATGTCAAAACATCCAAATAACAAAGCATATTTGGCATAAATATTTTTGAAAAATGAAAATCAAGAGATGATTTAATTAATATGTAAAATATGATTCTCCTTATTGTATGGAAGATATTAATGTAGAAAAATGAATAAAATTATATTTTCAGTTATGGTAATGTTTTAGATACCCTTAACTTTTTATATTTGGTATTGATAATTAAAATGTTTAAGAATACATTTATTTAAATTAGAGAATGTAAAACCATAAACTTTTAATTTATATTTTTTGAAACCTTATGTTTTAAGTAGCTTGCTACAAATAAATATTTGTGCTGAAAATAACCACAAAACAATATGTAACAATTAAAATGATGCTATAAAATTATTTGGAAAAAATTTAGGTAACCAAAATTTGAAAAATATTTATAAATATAAAAAAAACTCAGTATTAATAATATGGAATTAATAAAATTCAATAATTGTATCTAAGTATCTAAGATATCTAATTTATGATTTAAAATGTAACATTTGTAAAAATTGGAATTTTAAATGCATACTTTTAAAAAATTTATGCATAAAATATATTTTTTATATGAATAGTATATTAACACCAATATGACTAGTAGTTACATAAAATAATAATAACAATACTTAATATTTTAAAAATATATTTTCTTATTAAAACATACATCCTTATATATATATTTTTTTTATTTAAAAGCTAAATTTAAAATATTAGAATTTAAATTTTTGAAAATATACTTCATATATTGATTCAAAATAAAAAAATCTACTAAATATGAATTATTGTGACTTTTATGAATTAGTTTTCTTAAGAAAATAGTGAAAAATATATCATTTACCAAAACTCTTTTTTTTACAATATAATTATATAAGAGATGACTATAAGTTTATAAAAAATAAGTAATAAATAGGTATTAAATAATTAAAACTATAAATTTAAAAAAATACTATATTAAATTTATAAATCCTATAATTATCAATTTTAGGACTTATGTATTATTTTGTTATAAAAAACAAATTTTAATATTTACTTTAATTTCACTTTATTAGTGTAAAATTTGATTTGGGATTGTTATATAATCCAAATAAATGTTATTTGTTCATAATAAATAAACTTATTTCATGAAAATTGACTACATTGAATAATGTATTTTAATTATAAATTTTTACCATGAGAATACGTTTCTTCATAAAATGGGGTTTTACCCTTGATGTGTGATAATAATAAAATAAATTATTATCTTACATATAAAATTTATATAAAAAATTTTATTTCATTTTTTAAATGTTTCGGTGTAAATCATTCAATAATTTGTATTTAATTATTATGAATTGAAATTAAATTACGTAGGTAAAAATTAGTTTCCACAATAAAAACAAAAAATGTGTAAAACATAAATATCTAAGGGTAAAAGAGTTAAAATATTATAAAAACATGTTGGAAAATTTATTTTCTAGGATTTATTATCGTTTAAACTTATCCAATTCTTTATTTTCCAATAAACTTTCAATTAAACCTTTAATAGTGACTTTACAAATTATATTATTACAAAAAAAGCCACTCCCATCACTTTTAAAAGGATCATTCACCATCCCACTTATTCTCACACCCAAAACCACCTATATTGAATAAACAATGACCCAAATACTTCCCCAACATTCTTAGAAAAATACTAGTATTTTTTCTTCTCCAGATACCAACCATAAAATAATAAATCCTTTTTTCATAAGAGATTTTGAATGAGTAAGGTAAAAATTCATAATCACCCCTTTTCCATTTCAATTATTTTACTTCTTCCTCCAACTAATAATGATATATTTAAATCATTATATATTATTGAAATTTAAATTATTTATAAATTAAAATTATACTATGATTGATGAATAATAATTTTTCACCCTTTTCAATTTCTTACATAGAAAAATAAAAATGTTGTAATGTATAAATGTGAACAAAAGGTTCCACGAATAACATGTTTTATTTTTCATTACCACCTTGAATATTTCATTTTAAATTTATATTTAATTTTTTTATACACTTATTATGTTTCTTTAAATATAAATCATTCCTTCTCTTCCTTTTGTTTTTATGCAAAACAAACTGGTCACTTGTACGTACCTACAGACTACCATAGTGATGAAATGTACAAAATTGATTTTTCATTTATCCTTTTATTATTTATCAATATCTATTAAGATTTAATTCACTAGATTAAAAACATATAAATAATATCACTATTATTCGGTAATTATGTTATACTTTCATAGGAAGTACTTTTTTAAACATAGTCATCCATAGATTATTGTTTTTTGTTTGAGTTGGTTTAACTACCAACATAGACAATGTGAAGGAACCCAAGGCACAAATGAAATGTAAAATATTGGAAATTAGATTTTTTTTTCATGTTTATAACATCAAAGAGACAAAACCATTTTCCTATATTTCTTAAAGGATAATGTTTAATTAAATTTAAATGTGAAAAATAAAACCAAACAAAAGCGTAAATAATACCTTGTGTGTTTGAAGTCAATGATTTGATTTTATGATCATGAAAATGATGTGGATAAATATGCTATTTGTTGAGTTATATAAAACATAAAAATGTTTGTAAAATCTCTTGTATCATAGATCTACATTTTCCATGTTCTATCATGCTTAATTAAAGAATATTACAACATCCCTTTGATCTTGTGAAGAACACGAAATCAATCAATAATGTGAGATCAATCATACCTTTTTATTCCATGGGAATCTATCTTATTGAAAATTATAGAATATTAGAGGTTGGATTCTCTCATTATATAATTCATCATGGTGGAACTTAACATTCAAGAATCTAAAATGTCATTTTATACCTAGGTTTAGCTTTCTAAAATTTCATTTTGTATCCTTGAAATTATTAACTTTTATTTTTGACCATTTCTCACATTTATGACTTAATAAACATATCATAAATGTATGAAATATTTTATGAATCATAACACTATAAAAGTATACATGATAAAATACAAACCATTTACTTATCCCACAATCTAATAAAATATTTTAAGGATCCTTGAACAACATATATTCTTTCAAAAAATTATATTGCTTTAAATTAATTTTTTTGATCAAACTTATTTTGAATATCTTTTGAAATAAATTCAATTACCATTATTATAATCATGAATAATATAATTAAATTATTTTTACTTGTGTTTAATCTTAGTCATAAATTTATCTTCTCTTATATGTGGGGACCATTTCAGCCAAAACATATATTCCATATAATTTTTGGAACTTGTGGATTCACTTAGTGTGTAAACCTCTAGGACCTTATATTGATAGTATAGATTCATAACCACAATCCAAGAGTTGATTATAGGAACTCATTATGGAACCTATGGTGAGAAATAGTGTGGTACCTATGACTACCACATACCAAAACATAATGTGTAATATAATCTCTTTGTCTCGTGAAACTAACAATAAAGGTTGCCAACATGTGTCATCATTAGTTTTCTACCTTATATATTTCATGGCCTTACTGAATAGAATAACATTCATGTAAATATTAAATGGATTTAATGAAGGTAAAACTATCCTGATCAACCTAGGCCCATGAGATATCTCTTAATCAAATCAAAAGTGATAAATTTTATCTTGATCATTATAATAATGGCATATCATCCATGACACACCAAACACAAGATAACTTTCCATGACTTGGAATTTATGATTTTCTACATTCAACAATGTACATAAGGAAATGGTAAAAATTGGTAAATTTCATTTTAGGAGACAATTGCACATGTTCATAGATTGGAATAACCAGTGGAACCTAAAACATGTGTTGTTTCTATTGGTGGGTCAGTGGATTAAATTTAATATCTTATGACGCATTATCCAAGACAAAGAACAAGCTTGGATTTGGTTTTAACATTGATTACATAGATGTTCTTTAGAGACATATGGGGTGAGTGACTTATACAGGGAATGTCAGGCTTAGTCTCAATAATGATAATTATGTTGTTTAATGAGGTTTGAATAATTTATAAATGAAAATGATTATGTAATGACTATTTTTATGCATGAAAAATGTATCATGTAGGTTTTGACACCATCTGAGAGATAAAGTAGGTACTTGGGTATATAGATACATTGTACTACATACCATAAATATGTATACTTGCACTGTTCAAATTATTTATTGAATGTCAGGATTTGGGGTAGACACTAGTGGTCCTGGGCTACTGAGATTTATATCTCACACCCTACTCAGGCTGCCATTGCACTAGGTACCCAAGTAGAATATATTTGTTTTTAGGATTATGCTATTTTCATTTACTTGGATGATAGTAGAAATGGACCGAGCAGAATATTGGGATGATAAAGTTGACTTCCCTCAGTGCTTGGGGTCATTATATATTTATTTTTTTAATGGAATATTTAGAATGTTGTTTTGTTCACTATTTTCCATTTTTTGTATCATTAGAATTACATTCTTGCATCTGCTATATAATTGATGTTGACCATTATTTTGTACATGATTTATAAAATCTACCTTCTGCTACTATATCAATTATTAGAGTGCTTCTGTTATTTATTTCCATATATTTTATTTACATTGATATACCTCTATGAAACTCCGATAAGAGTTTATAGTCTCCCCACTGACTATCCTTACACTCTCGCCGCTAGTCGTCAGCCTCTAGCGTAAAGGGAGACGTGATTGAGGTCATGTGGAGACCGGTCCAAACACTAGTTTAATGGTGAGCTGGGTCAGGACATTACAATGTGTTATCAGAGGGAGGTTTCTTTTCATTTGTCTTACTATTTTTGGGTTAGTTTACAGGATACAAGGAATGTGTCGGTGCATCAGTTATTAGTTGTGCAGCAGACTGATCACCCCATGTATGGGAAATGACCAAGGGTCCAGGGATGGGAATTGATGTTTTCACTATTAGAGGTTAGAGTTGATATGATTTAACCCTGAGTGACTGGCATATTTTCCACATTATATTGATTTTGTGAATTTTGAAAAAAATAATAATTTTCTTGGCCAGATATGGAAAGGAAGTTTCGTACATGCATTATCTTAGTCACGTGGAGATTCACATGTCATGAATATAAAATTCCATTTAGTTTCATTAGTAGGATGCCTACTATTTTGGATTGTTTTCCTTGGGTGCAATGCCATGTTTTGATCTTCTTTATCCTACCTCTCTTTATAGAACGTATCAGTGATTTATTTAACACGCATAAGTGATTATATGCCACACTTCCTTAGTTATTAGCATGATTTTTTGTTGTGTCATGCTTCTGTGTTATAACATGTTGATGTGTTACATCTTATGTTCATATGATATTGATGGTTGATATATTAAAGGGATACTAAAGTTAAAATGTTAAATGAATTTTGATTGTTATAAATGGGATCCAACTACAAGTGATAAGGTGTTTGGGAACCTTATCGATTGGTATATGGAAACACATGTGACTAAACCATATAGCCATTGTATGTTTTTAAAATTGTTATGAATGTAATATATTTGAGTTTTTGATGTAATAAACTATTGTGGGGTCTCTTTTCAAGAACTCATATTAAATAAATAGGACTTTTGGAGGTCCCCTTTTCAGTAAAAGGGATTTACGTGGAAAATTTCTTGTTTATATATGAATAACACTAAAGGTAAAATGTTTAAAGAGGATGTTTGTGATATCATGCTTATTTTTTCTTAGGTCATTTTTTTGAAAACAAAGTGGATTTTTTTAAAAAAAATTACTTGTCTGTTTGTTGAAATTCTGTCAAATTATGAAAGGTTGAAATGAATTAATTAAAATCGCTTAAATGAAAACGGATCTTTTGAATCATGTGTTTTTAGTTTTCTGTGACCAAAAGAGTGTGTCGATATTAATGATCGTAAGGGGATAAATTTTGGTTGGTAGTACCCATATAATTTTCTAGGCTATTAATGTAAGTTCATCCCACTGCTCGGGAGGACTTCCTGGGACACAACTATTTTGTCATGCCGATTGGTTTATTTTATGGATTTTATGATCAATATTTGACATAGTGATTGTGGTTCAAGGAATTCCACACACATACATTAATGTGTTCTAAAAACATGCGTTGGAGAGTTGTCGATCTTTTGTTGCGGAGTCATGGAAAATCCTATGGTGGGTATTGTTGCATCATTTTCGGTAAACGTGTTAGCAGGTGATGTCGAGATTTTAGAACAGAGTTTTCTGGTAATAGTTTGACTAATCTTCTTAATGACCTTGGATTTTCTCTTAGTATTCTCTCCTAAATACTACGAGTATGTACCCTATCTTGACTTCATCATGGAGACACTAATATATTTTTAGTCTTATTCTATGCTATAGTTTAAATGTTGTTGGGCTTGATGAGTGGTTGTTATCTGGGAAGTACTTGGGATGTGTTGATTCTCAGGGATACTTTTCTTTTTTGTACTAGGGAATGGCTGTTTTAAAATATCTATATAGGAAATTTCATTGGAAATTTCACCAGAGGTCAGCTAAGGTCTTTTTTTTACATGCGGATGGTTTTGGATAGTTTTAAAAAAACATCGTATGATAATGGGAGAAATAGGGTTTTGGGTCCATGACGTCTTTTGAGGGAAGCATGTGATACATGTTCTTTTGACTGATCAAGATTCTATAATTTTCGTTGATGAGGACCCTATAATAGCCTATGATATAAGATCTATCTCGATGTTTATGCTATAAAGTGATATTTGGATCTAGTTTTAATGTTATAGTCATTAGGATTGTGAAGGGTAAAAGGTGTGTTTGGTGTTGTGAATGCAACATGTCACTTATAAAAAGATTAAATGACCATTGTAGGTCGGTTGATTTAGTAGTGGTTCTGGATGGATTCTTGGGTATGAGAAGTTTTTAGGGTGAGTATATTGTAAATTCCCGAGTTTTTCCATCGGGTTTAAATGAAAAGGTTTTTTTTATTTTTTTCAATTTATTTACGGGAAATATTTTTTAAACGGAGCTCCAGAATTTTATTCCAAGTGTTGGAAAACCTAAAAGTGTCATTTTTGGACTTTCTTAATTACCCAATAATATTTATTGGGTTTCCCAATGACTCTTGGGAGCACCGGATCAAGAAAATTTCACTTTAATAAATCTCCACGGGTAGCGCATAGTTAAAGTCCAAGCCATGGAGTTTACCATAGTTAATAAATTATTTAATTTAATTAAATAAAATTATATGATAACTTGCGATTAATTAAATGAAATTTTTAACAATAATAATAATAATGAATTTATAATTATTAACATTATTGTGGTTTTTTAATTAAATGAATGATAAATTATTAATAAAATAAATATTGAAGAAATTAATGTGGATTTTGGGTTTATCAAAGAACTGTTTTAATTAAATAAAGAGTTTCAGAATTATTAATGGACTGTTTATTATTAAATGGAAGAATGTTCCAATAATTATAATGTTGTTATTATTATTATGGTGTCATAAATTATTTTAATGCTTTGAGATTTTAATTTCATGTTAAAGAAGTGTATTTTTTATGTAAATTTAATGATGCTTTTGAGCTTGTCAAATAAAATTTTAATAAAATGAGGAGTTTCAGATTTAATGAAGCGTTTTTATTAAGTAGTGGTGTTAGGTTTATCAAAAGTTTTCAAAAAATAATAATGTGATTATTATTATTATTTTTTCAATGTAACGGTAATTATTATTATGGAAATTAAATTTGGGGTTATGTGTTGGATTTTTTATCATATTAATGATATTGTAATAAATTAGGGGTTTCATAAAAAAAATTTGAAGTGTTTATTAAGATAATAATTAATGAAGAATATTTTATAATTAAATGGGGTGTAGCATTTATGTTACCTGATTTTAATTTGATATTTAATGTGGTATAATATTAATGTGAGATTCATGATGATTTTGGGTATCTGAAAGAAACTTTTAATTAAATAAGGAGTTTCGTAATTATTAAAGAAGTGTTTTTATTTAATAAGAGGTGTTGGGTTTTATCTAAGGTTGAATAATAATAAAAATAATAATTAAATTATTAATATTATGTTTTTATGGGTAGTTGCTATTTTTATTATGAATAATAATAATAATGGATTTTTTTATGGATTCATTTAATTAAATTAAAGGTCAATAAGAATTTAATTAATAAATATGAATCAGCGATTTTTTTTAAATTATTTTGTGTTTAGATAATTAATTAAATAATGATGAGTTGGGAATTATTGAAGAAGTGTAATTTTAAATGGTAATATTTAATAAGGAATAAATGTGGAGAAGGTTTTTATTTAATTAAACCATTTTAAATATAGATATCAGGTTGTGGACGGGTAGTCAAATGGTGTGGGTCAGTTGTGCAGTTATCATGTTTTTAAAATTATAGTTTTTTATTTTATTTTAAATAAATTTAATATTTAATAGTAATAATAATAGTGATATTATTATTATTTTTTTAAATTTATTGGATGATTAATGGGGGTTTTCAGAATTATTTATGAAAAATTAATTTAAATGTTAGTTTATGAATTAACATTATACTAAATGAGAATAATAAATTTTATTATTATTATATTAAGACTATTATTTTATCCTTGGTTTAATTGATAATATGGGGAAGGAACATGAGGGTGGCGCATCATCATATTAGAGGAACAACAAAAATTCACCAGGACCCTCTTTTGAGGTGCACTACACCCCCTCACCAGCTCCTCTTCACACGATCAAATCCTTCTACTATCTTCTAAAATATTTTCTATTTTGGTGAGGTGAGTCTATCTACATTTGTTTTTTGATTAGCATCGGTCGCTTGATTCCTCCCTCACATTGTTTCCTAGGCTAAAATCTTATGGTTTGAGTTTTATTGGGATTCTTTGTTTCTTTGGTTATAAGGATGTGCAAGTGCATCCTCTTGACCCTTTGGATGGTATTCCAGCATCTTCCTACAAAGGCGAGCCAGTTGATTTTTTTTTCAATTTTCCATCATGTTTTGAGTATGGTTATTTAACTGTGGTTTTGTTTCATATCATTTAATTAAGGGTGTGATATTTTTTATGAATCCTCGATACATACTTAGAGGTGTGTTGTTCCTTACAGCTTTGATTCTGAGTACCTATTTTAATATTTTGAATTTTATTTATATTTTTGTAGGGCACACGTGTGAATATATATATATATAAGGTGTGCGCGCATGTGATTTCATACCAGTTGTGAAATGGTTTCTGCCAAGTATATTATAGCGCTTCAAGTTTAAAATGATGCCACCTCGAGGTAGGGTCTAAAATCCCAATCACATTATTATATAACTATAGCTTTTTTAAATAAAAATAGAATATGTGTTTCATTGATTATTATATGTCTTTGCATGATACTTTTGGTGTAATTAAATGATTCCACCCACATGAGATAAATGAGGATGTGAACATGTGTTGATTTTAAGATTTTTTTTCTAATTTGGTTAATGTGGTATGATTAAATAGATAAATGAATTGAATGGGATGAATGGGTAAGAGGGTAATTAATTAAAGAATTAATTATCCTATCATCATTTAGAATAAAAATTGTGGCTATTACTGATTATTGAGAATAATGAATATTTGAAATGTTGGAATATAAATTGGAAATTGGTAATAATTAATGGAAGGATTTATTATTACATTATTAATGGAAAATGGTTAATTAATTTATTATTATTTAAAGAGATAATATTTAATTAATTAATTTTTTAATTTATTAATTTGAATGCATTAAATTATGATTATGAATTAATTGTTAGTTACGATTTTTAGCCAAGGGAATTTTTGATTCATGTTAGATTTCCATGAATTATGTTGTCTTGAATGGAGTTGTTTTATATTATGAGATGCTTCTTGAGATGGTTTCCAAATATATGGGCTTTGTTCAGCATGTTTTGTAATGATTATGATGTGCCTGTAATTTGTTAAAGTCCTAGATGAATCACCGTTTGAGTGGATGGGTTCAGACTTGTAAATGAATTTGGATAATTTAATGTTGAAATGATTTTTTATGTGTCTTGCTAAGAATAATAAATTTTTAATTAATTATTTACTATTGAGATTTTTAATAGTTAATTAATGGTTTAATTTTGACAAGAGATTTATGTTTTTAATTAGTTTTTAATTAATTAATGGATGCGATTAATTAATTTATGAATTAATTAATGGATGGTTGTGAGGTGTTAGACATGGAATTATACACTAATGATAAATATATACGTACTATTTTTAAATGTTTTGTGAGACATGGAATAATGCTCCAAATACTCACGGGGTGTTAGACATGGCGTTATACACACAGCTTACATGAAAATATTCTTTAATGGGTTATGGACTGATGCTCTAAATACCCATGGGTTGTGAGATAAGGATTGATGCTGCCAATGCTCATGAGGGTGCTAGACATTATGTTCTAAACCCATTAATTGAAATTGGACTATGGGTCCAATTGGTTTTATATGAAATGAATTAATTGGTTAATAAAATCTATTGTGACATTATGATTTGTAAATTGAATTTGAGAAAGGGTTCATACATATCAATGAATTGGGTGAATCACTATTAGTGGATGGAACCAAGAGAGAATAACTATTTTCTTAGTGAAAGGGATGAGATATATTATATGCAATATTAAATTTAATATCATATGAAATATTATCCAAGCCAAATCTGTAGTTTCGATTTGGTCTTAACTTTGATTACTGGGATGGTCTTTAGAGACATCTGTGGTGAGTGACTTATACAGGGAATGTCGGGAATAGTTTAGACCACGAGAATTATGAAGTTTAGTGAGGTTTGAATAATTGATAAATGAAAATGATTGTGTAATGACTATTGTGTATGCATGAAATATGTATAATAGAGGTTCAGACAACACTTGATAGCTAAGGCAGGAACTTGGGCATATAGTTACTTTGTATTACTTACCATAATTATGCATGATTTATTTGTTTAAATTATTTAATGAATGTAAAGATTTATTGTAGACACTGGTGGTCCCAGTCTACTGGGATTTATATCTCACTCCCTACTCCGGCCTCTACTGCACTGGGGTACCTGAGTAGATTATATTTGGTTGTAGGATTGTGATGTTTTCATTTACATGGAAGATAGGAGAAATGGACCGAGCAGAATCGCGGGATGCTCGAGGTGACTGCCCTCAGGGCTTAGAGTCATTATTTATTTATTTTTTTATTGGAATATTCAGAATGTTGTTTTTCTCAATGTTTTATTTTTTGGTTTCATTACAATTTCATGCTTGCATATTCTACTTAATTGATGTCAGTTAGTTCTTTGTACAAGATTTATAAAATCTACCTTCCGCTGCTTTATCATTGATTAGACTGCTTCCCCTATTTATTTCCATTGATTCTTATTTAATTTGATATACCACTATGCAACTCTGATTAGAGGGTATAGTCTCCCCACTGACTACCCTTAGTCCCTCTTTACTAGTCGACAGCCTCTAGCGTACGGAGAGACGCGCTTGAGGTCATATAGCGATCGGTCCGACCATTGGTTTAGTGGTGAGCTTCGTTGGGACATTAGAGTCATTCTTCATGATCTCATCTAATCAGGATCATCTCATAAAAAATCATGATAAAACCTATCAATGTTTATGATCTCCAAGAACCTGATATTTATACATAATCGGTGTCTCATCGGTATGACGCATCTAAACCACAAGACATATATAATTAAGAATACTATCATAGTATCTCGAGGATGTCAATATACATTGGAAATGTTGTATCCATTTTATGTGACAAGTATTCTAATGAAAATACCATTTATATAGAGGATGTATAAGTATAAACACTGTTATTGTTATAATACAGACATGTATATATCAAACTTTATACATGTAATGTTAATTAGTTTTTTTGAAGGAGTTGGCTCTAGGGAACACATTGAGAATATAATGCTAAATATTGATAACGTGGATTAATATATATAATTAAATAATAATTTTATTCGAAATTAATTATAAAAAACATTTAGTTTCTTTTAAGAAAAATATTATATTAATATTTAATTTAATAATATTGTTCCACCATTTTTTGTTAAAAATTTCCAAAACCATCTAATTATAATCATAATTATCAAGAGTCAAAACTAAAACACTTATGAAATGAAATTATAAAATTATAATAAATTATATTAAATATATTACAATACCTACAATTATATTTTAATGATGAAATTTTAATCTATAAAAATAATTGACACCACCATTGTGAATCTAGTACTAAACAATCAATTAAAGATAATAAAATATCATTCTAAAAAAAAATATATCAAACAATTATATTAGAATAAAATTATTATAAATGATGATTATAAAATAATATAAGTGTTAATAATGTATCAGAATATGTTATTAAAATACTTATTTTCATTATATAGGTTTTTTGATCACGTAAAGCTATAAAGAATAAAGGTAATTGTTTTTCATAATGTAATTTCTTTCATTTGAGGTATAATTATTTTTCTTAAACATCATCAATATAAGATGATTTATTTTGTCTTATTATTGTATAAAATTTTATTTCCACTTTCAATTTTGGGGATTTATAACTCAGGAAATATTTTTCAATGGATTATGACTTTAATGATTAAGATATTTGTAATGATGTTTTGTCTTAATTTCCTTTATTTAATATTTGTTGTGTCTATGCACTTAAATTATTTTAAATTGTGTGTATGATACCTATAAGATATATATTATCCAAAATTATCTTTTATTTATGCTATTTAATTTTTGAATTTAAACCCTTTATTTCAGTGGGTTTTTAACAAAACATTTCTTAAGTAGTAAAGGATATTGATAATAAAAAACATTTTTCATTGAGTTATGATATTTATTCTTCAACCTATTTATTCAATGGAAAGGTTATCTAACCTTAAATATCAATTATATTTTATATTATCTTTCTATTTGGGTTAGAAGGAATTTTTATTTCTATGATCCTTCCATAATGAATTTCATTCTAAAAAATGTGAAATGTCATTAAGAATAATTTACCTATTTCCCATATAGGAAAATTTCCTTCCATATCCATGTATTCTATTCCTTCTAATATTCCCTTTTATATTTGGAATCCCAATTATGTGATATCTATTATAATTTAAAAATTATATTTGGTTATTTTTTAAAAAACATAAAATCTTTTTTACAATGTGGGTTTAAAAAATGTATTTTTAAATTAATAATTGTCTTTAACTTTAACATTCATATTTTAATCCACTACTCTACATTTATATGGAAAATATTTATGTCATTTTAAAGTCTCTATTATATGTTTCCCTTTAAATGTAGTGTTTAAAAAAAAATTCATGTGACCTTTTCAAAATATTATTTTAAAAGTGAATCATTAAATCCTCTTTTTATGGTATTAGAAAAATGTGTAATAAAAACACTTTTGTATATTTATTCATTTTTTTATTTATGTTGCCTTTTTTTCTTAATTTTTAATCATGTTTGAAAAATTATCTTCTAAATCATTCCATACTATTTTATTTAGAAGGATTAAACTCATGGTATTAAACAATATATCTCTCGATCCCTTCTAATGTGATACAGTTTGCAGTGTTATTCATTTGAAGATTTCTTCTTCTATAAAAACATATTTTGATGTTTATATGTTATACTTGGGATATACCATAATAATAATATCCACCTTATTTATCTAGATGGGTTATAATCATTAATTTTATTTATTTATTTTTGAAATTTTTGAATTAACTATATTTTCCTTTCTATATATATTGTTAGTTTGATTGATGCTTAAATCGAGACTTATTCATTTTATTAATGGGATAAAAATGTAAAATTCATATACTTACCAATTAAACCTGATTTTTTATTGATTACAATGCGATTTTTATTATTTATTTTATATGTTATTCAGTCATTCATATAATTAATGCATTTTACATAACTAGTTATATGTGGGGGATGTAATTGCCCCATGAGGCATCAGCAAGTCTCCTCAGATAGAATGGTTTGGGTATTTTGTGCATGCTTTCTCATTTATTTAGATGAATTTTATGTGGTCTTGATATTAAGAAGATATAATAAAATATGTTCTTGATAGTATGTATTGTTATGAAACAAGGCAATGAAAATTCCAACATTAGTAATTATATTATCTTGAATCCAATTATTTTTATACATGTAACTATTTATATTATTACGTCATCTATGGATTTATTTAAGTCTCATTTGATTGGTTATATGTAATTATTTGAAATCATTTAATTTCATCCGTATTATTTAGGCTTGTTTATTATTTGATAGATTCTATTTTATTCTTTCCCTCACTAAGAATTTGATCTCACCATTCATCTATTTCTATTTTCCTAGGTTAAAAAAGAAACATAATTCACATGATATGAGTAAGAAATAAATTTTCTGGAGAATATATGGGAGATTTAGAAGACTTATTATTGATTAAAACGTTCTTAAAATAGTGTAAAAATTACCAATTTATGAGACATATAATTTATATATTAGTTAATTATTAGACCAAAATTTCAAAAACTATAAACCTAAAATATCATAAGAATGTGTTTATTGAAATATTTCCTATAAATCATATAAATATAGGAAAATTAAATTTGTTTTTTTACACAAACAATTTTTGTGATGATTTAATTTCCATAGAATAATTTCTATACACAATGGAATATATAGAACTAGAATCAAATAAAATATTTGCAATCATTGAGTGTATGATAACTATCACAATATTCAAATTAGTTTATTAAAACATTTTCAAATGTTATGATATATTATTTACCTTTATCCCTTTTCATATACGGATTTTGATATTTGTATTCTTCATCAACCCATGGATTGGTGTACATGAATGAAAATTCACATACTCCTTAAAATTTAAGCATTGGTGTGTGGGTAGTAAATTATAATGAAAATTATTTACAACCATTTCCTCAATTTTCCTCTTAATATACTTTAAAAATTCATGTTATTGATGATATTTTCTTCCATACTATAAACATTTATATTTTCCATGGATATAGTTCCCCCATAATTTTTCAACAAAATTCGTCATATATGATGATTAATTTTTTTTCACTATTGTATTTATCAACTAATCTCACATAAAACTCCATCTTTATCTTCTTATCCACAAATTCATGTGAATTATGTGAGCCTATAATTTCCATTTATATATTTTATTCATATCAAATAATTTATTCATAACTTCTAAAGTCCCTTATAGCCAATTCCTTTAAGAGAATTTGTTTTTAGACACTAAAAACATTCAATGTTTCATTCAATTTCATTGATAAAACTATAATCATACATTGTAAATACTTTTAAATTTTTTTCATAAGTACCAAGGTATTCATTATCTTATTATTTTAGCTTTATAAATTCTCTTTCCATTTTAGTGTAAATAGTTCGAGAAAAAATTTTATTTAAAAATATATATATAAACTCCACCCATTCCATTGAATCTATTTGTTTTTCCTCCCTTGTATTTTAATAGAAATTCCATATCTGACCAAATTCACCTTCCAAGATATAAATATATATTACAAAACTTTCATGATCATGGTGTTAGATAATAGAGAATATATTTTCAATTATGATGATCTATTGCTCAGATATTAGTGGATCAAATTACCATTTATAGGAGGTTGGTTTTCTCCTCATGAAAGAATCAATGGTGAGTTATTCCTTCATCGACATGTTTGGGGGTTCATAGTGATTCAGATTTTTATTCATAGCAACAGAGAGCTTGGAGTGAAAAGAAATATGATTTTGAACTACAAATCCCATCATATTTTTTTTTCACTGATCAATCATTTCATTGTCCATCACATTCAATGATAACTAAACTCATTCCGGTTATATAAATTAAATAAATGTAAAGAGATTAGTTTATGTATCAGTCAATAATAATAATATTAACAAATAATAATATAAAAGAAACCAATCCTAATATGTCTTAAATTATGACACCTTCATTTCTAACAATGTTGTATTATGTTCACGCTACATCCATTTTGGTTCATCATGTGTCATTTTATTTACAATTCTCTTATTATCCATCTTCTAATCCCAAAAATAACTAAACTCTGATGTAATAGGAACTATTGTTCCCCAAACCTATACTCCTAGATCAAGTGATAAAATTATAATATTACTTGGGATTTGATACTGATTCAAGAAACATACCCATAATATTCAAACATATTACATAATTTCACATGAATATTTAATATATATCATAATAATTTACACCATAAAACATATTGATTTTGTTTCCTTGAGACTAGTAATATAACCAATTTATTTTACAAACATTCCTCAATAGCTCCCATAAATAATTTTCATATATGGTACCCTTATAGAAATATAATACATAATTTTTTACTCTATAACGATGGGAATTAGAATATAAAATGGGATATCTTAGATGCTCAGTAAGGGTAAACATTTATGTCAATAATCAAAGATCATATGTGATCATAACATAAGAATATGGTAATGAGAACGTAGTAAATGCATATAAACTCATCATAAGGGAAATAATACCGAATTAAATAAGGATAATAAATCATTGATCATGATATATGGATTTGCGAATAAAACAGAACATGAATCATGTCTATTGATCATGACATAAACATAATGTGTAAAATAATAATGTGGCATGAACATGATCATGGAACTAATAACATATATCAATGTGAAGTATAAGTAAATTCATCACATAATTTACTATAACATCCATAAATTCATAATATCATAGTTTTATTAAATATAAACATAGAGATTATTCGGATCAGGCATACAACCCATGTGCCATAGGGCTTGGTCTAACTACTGGTGTACCCTTTGGCTTGGGATGACCACCCATGTACCCTTGGAGAATTAGTTGAACACCCATGTTCCCTTTTTATATCATGAGGAATAATAAATTACTCTAATAATTAGAGATATAAAATCAAACCACCCATCTTATAATGATATTAAATATATGTGTGTTGCAAGGACATGGTAGTATTAATTACTCAACAAAAACTTATTTGACCCATGATAAGTAAATTGATTCATTAATATTATGATAAAACTTAATAACAATCCATCTATAGAAAGATTTTAAGTATTAAAATTTTCTCATATCCATTAATAACGCATAATAAACATTAAAGTATGATTATATTGATTAATATACATTTAAAAGATCAATAGAACATTATTTTAAATACCATGAAAAATAAAATTTTCATTTAATAAAAGTTTTTTAAAAAATTTAAATGAATTATAATATATTAGAATTTAGAAAACAAAGTAAACAATAGATATTAATATTCAATTTAAATAATTGTTGTAAAAGTTAAAAAGTGAATTTTCTTATAAGGAGATAAAAATGAAGATTCTTTTCAATATTTTGTAATGAGAGTAAAATTTAAAAGAAAACAACTTCACTAAGAATATTAAAACAGGTATTTTTAAATAAATTAATGTAAATTGCTAAATAAAATAAGAATTAAAATAAATTGAGATAAATAAATCTATAAAATAAAGTAAATAATAATTACATGTTAGAGAATAATACTAGACCAAAAGAAATGATATTGTTGTTTTTTCTTATAAGCATCACTTTTGGAAACTTATGTAACAGTGAAATTTAAAAGAGAAATAATACCTATTAAAACAATAAATATTAATATTATAATAAAATAAATGGTCATTTATAGATAAATATCAAAAAAATCCCAATATGGAAATTCAATCATAAACAAGCTGGATTAAAAAATGAGATTTGATAAGAAAAACCTCCAAAACAAGGTATCTATTAAATAAAAATCTATTATAATATAGAGACCCTGATATGGATTAGAAAGTCCATTTAAATAAAATTACACTATGAAAAAACACATCTACATTTATTATATAAACCACAAAAAAATAATAGGTGGTGAATATGGAAAAAAACTCAATGAAAAAAGAATTAAAATGAGAACCCATTAACTTTAGTAAAAACATTTACTTAATTTATTTGAACTCATATTATATAAATATAAAATTATAAATATCTCATTTTAAAACCATATTGAAATTTTATAACTTTTATATAATTCAATTACATTATTTCATTACACATATATTCACAGGGTTTTGTTTATTTACATTATCCGATGATAATAATATTTATTATTTCATACAATTTTTTAATGGTTATTTCAGTACATTTTATTTGATATCATTTTCTTAATTAATATATTATTTAAGGGTGATAAATAATTAGGTTATAAATTTTTTTATAGTACCCTTGTAATTGGTTTGAAATGAATGGTATGGTTTTCCATTATGTAATTCATTGTCATCATTTTTCTGGTAATTTGCCGATAACATTAAGTAACTTAATAATGATCATTAATTATAGATTAATCCTCATGAAAACATATTTATTACATATATTAATCATTAATATGATATATTAAAAAAATTAATTCCTTGATAATTATTCATGGGGAAAAAATGGATATGTTGGTACATCATCATTCATGTCAGTGGTTGTACTACCCCAAACTAGAACATGTTATACTAGTATATGATTAAAATATTATAGTTATACGGTAGAATTATAATTTTAAAAGATGTTTAATAATTTAAATATTACATAATTGTAGTGGTGAATGAGGTTTAAACATAGTTTAAGTGATATGTTATTTGGAATGGTTAGATAATAACTTTGATACTTACTTGATAAATTCTTCCCTTCTCGATATGGGTTCTTTTAGAATGATGTATTTATGCTTCATTCATGGTAAAAATCCCATAAATTTATTATAATTATTATCAATATTAAAAATGGGTAAGTATTTTAGATATGATGGAATATTTTGAGTTTTTTAAAAGGGGCATATGTGGGATTCCTTTCATGTTGAGTTTTTAGGTGGAAGTTTGACAAACATTTATTACAAAACTTATAAGATTGTAATTTGAAACAAAAAGTGGGTACCAATTTTAAAAAATAGAAATAGATTAAGGTTTTTTATAAATAAATCACATAAGAAGTTATAGATAGGTCTTTAAGATATTATATTCAATTAACACATAGTTTAATCTCTTTTTAACTTTACCATTATAATTCAACTTTTACCTCGGCAATGTATTTTTACATATAAAAATGATATATAACTAATTATATAATTTTTTAATGAAGATTAAATTATTTTAACTCCATTTAATATAATTTAATTTTTAAATATGGGAAATTTATCTTTCAACTAAAAATAGAAAATATATAGAAACTATTTTTATAGAAAATATCATTTCTGACTCTCTAAAATTTTTACCATATTTCATATCGATTAAAAATTAAATGTGTGTTAATATATGTTTTATAAATTGAAAATTTATATTATATTAATCATCTAAATGTTGTTAATTTAATTTATTATGAAAGAAATACACAATAATACAATGATTGTTTGAAATAATACCAATTAAATAATAATCAATTCTAATTAAATTCTATAAAAATAATTATTCATCTTATAAAAGTTTTATTTTATCATTCCTTTTGAATTAAAATATATCTTGAATTTTTATAAATAAATCAAAAAAAAATTCAACAGTAATAATAATAATATGTAAAAAATGAAACATATTTTTTTATAATAAAGTATTGTATTTTTATTTTATTCTAGAATTATATTATTTTCAATAACACAACATACCCATTGGATATACCCAATAACATCATATTTAACACCAATTTTTCTAATGACCATATATATATATTTACCATATTACCAATGATCATATATCTAACAGTCAAATTTCATTCTCTATATATCCTTATATAAATTCATTGAATTTTCCATCCTATTCATTTACATATCTTTCAACATGTATATTATATTTCACATTCATTACAATATTTACATAATTATAATGACATGTATAATCATAAATTAAAACCAAGAGGACATGGATTAAATGTTTTTGGTCTTTAAATTTATATATAAATTATTTCTCTTGTAAATTACTTAATTATGTTCCATACTTCATTAACCTAATTTTATAATTTTTCTATAGTGTTTTAATATTTTATCTCAATAAAATGTATCAAAATAAATTTATAGTTTAGTTTCATGTGTGTCATAATCAATTCAACACTATATTTATTTAATGGAAAAAACATAGTAATATCTTGGGGTGTTATGCTATCCATGAGGATATGTAATTTAGGTTAGAGATCCATCTAGATTTGTTGCATATGCCTTGTTCATGAATGTTGGGGGTTGACTATCTATGGATCCAAGATTATAAATATGTAAATTATAAATTTAATATAATTATAAACCATTAAATGAAATTTTAACATACCTTATGGAAATGGTGAATGTAAATTTTCATAAATATGTCTTTGTTTTTTATTTTTGTGTTAGTAAAAAAATGATTTGTGTTAGGAGTTTCACAACAATATAGTTGGAAAATATTGGTTTTCCTAAAAGTAATAGTATTTAAAATAAATTATTAGTATCATAAATACATTTAAATTGAATAACCTGAGATACTATAGTGAGATCAAAACACATTAACTATTTAGAGTGATATTCCTTCCAAAGAAGAGCTTTTCAAGAACTCAATCATTTTGTATAGTGATTATATTAGTTATGCAGAAATAGATCCTCTTATATATTGAAATTAAATAATAAAGTCACCCAAATGGTTTGGTTTCTTATTCTGTGAATTTTATTTCATTTTAAATTAGCTAAGAAACCATAACATTTAGGATACCATATAAATAGAGTTAGTTTTATATGGATATGATGGATTTGGATAATGTGTTATCCACTCATGTATCTAAGGTTAATATATTTCATGATTGTTCCCATGTAGAGATATTGAACTACCTTATCAATTTTTATATCCATGGGAACTTCCTGTTTAGATTTAAAAAAATTAAATGTTTCCAATAGGTTTCAAAACCAGTCAACTATTTGTACTGAAAAATTATATTTTCCACTTCACCAGGGCATATTTTATTAACTATGTGCATCAATTAATTAATTTATAATGAAATATATACTAATATTATTAATATATAGTTAAAATTATAGTATATCTAAAATATACATTTTGATGGGACATGTGGATTTCCCATTAAAGTGGTACAAGCATGGGCACCACTACCTATGGTTGTAGGTCTCCATGTGAAACCTATAAATATATACAAGATTTCACAATTATGTAGTACATTATTATTAATCCTTTTGTATATGAAAATTATTTAAAATGGTATTATGCTTCCGTAGTGAGTTTTTAGGTAAACAATAGAACCTATGGTGGTAGGAAGTTACATGAAGGTGTTATGAACACATTCCTGACTTAAGCTGATAACATGCCTCTGGAAGGAAGAGAAGTAGGACCCATAGTTATAATCCTCTATGAGGTAGTGATAAAACCATATTTGTGAACACATAATGAATTAGGCTCTTCATCTTAGGGGTTATAGTCATGTGTATCCTTGTCTCTGGCCATATCCCCTTCCCACATTATTCTTTTGTTTTCACTATGATTTACAATACCATTTCAACATTCCCACCTTTCCTTATATCCATGGAAAATATTTCCTTTAAATATAGAAAATAATTCTAAATTATTTTTTCCATATACCACTTTACCATGGTTATAGAAATTCTAAACAAACCATATATCAATAAAAATTATATACCCATATCTATGGGCGATATATAACCATGATCCAGCTACCCCAGACTATATCATCGTGGTAGTCGAAGAATTTTTTAATTATTTCTAGAAATGTTCGGGTTTGATATCTACATCTCTAGGATTCCTTAGTTTATGGTTTTTTATTTCATATAATTACAATCCTTGAAAAGAAATTTTTTTATACACCTGATTCCTAGAAGTAATTTAGATATGTATTGATATTGTTGGGTTTTAATTTGGGTTTTTAACATAAGCTATGAGTTTTTTATATTGTTACACAACAATATGGATTAGAAATATTGACTTATAGAAAGGAATAATATTCTATTTTTTTAAATAATGAATATATTTAAAGAGAATACATGAGATAATATAATGAAATGTTATCCCAATTTAAAAATACTATGTGTTAGATTCTGTCCAAATGAAACACTTATCAATACCATGATCATTCATATGGGAAGGTCTTGAGAATTTTTGGTTCCCCTAGATTATTTTATATTAAGTAATGAGTTAATAGGTGAACCTAATAAGATTAGGTGCCCATTTATTATATCTTGATTGGGTTAAAATTATATCATAATAGGATTATTTTACTAAGAGAATATCGTTGAGTTAATCAATATACTGGATTAGGGAAAAGTGTTATCTACTCAATTATCAATGTTTCATTAATAATATGATTTACATTATTATTTATAATAATTTCTCTATGAAGTGAGATATAATAAAATCAATAATTTGTTAGTGAAATAAGAATTTTGGTTTGTAAATAGCAATGATGATTTTAAAAGGGGATAATATTTATTTAAGATGACATTGAATTAAAAAACATGGTAAATGAATGTAAAGTATAATGATTATTTAATAATATATTTTTTTAAATATTATTGACAACATAATCATCAAAAAATCTTTGAGATCAACTATTTAAAATGTATAATCTTAATGTACTTAATTTCTATGACTTGTAACAGAAGAAATGTTATTATGTAAGAGAAATTTTATATGGTAGAGTAATCCATTCCTAATTTATCAAATGCGGATGTAGTTCAACATGTGAATCTAGAGGATTATAAAAAAATATAATTATTAATTTACAGTTTACAAGGAATATATCATCTTTAGTATCCATTCATTTATTCAATTTTTTGGAATATCTTAATGAGTTAGTGATATTGTATATTTCCTATTAGGCTAGTACTAATAATTTAAATGAATATATTTTCATCAGTGGAAATTTTTCGACTATGTGAACGAGTTCAATAAAATATTATTAAATAATCTTAATGTGATAGGGATAGTTAAAATGGAATATGATGTTAACATTCTCGAATAAGTGGGTAAAAATTCAAATTCCAAGAAGAAAAATTAGCCGGAAATTAAAAAAATTATTCTTATAGTATAAATTCATGGTAAATAAAACATAAAGTTATCAAGGAGTAATTTTTCTATATAATGGAATAGTTCAGGATATATAAATAAGGTTTAGACTCTCTACGGAATTTCCATGTCAGGTACCCTTGTTATAAAAATCAATTATTTAGTTTTTATGGGTGTGTGATACCAAATTTATTCATTTCAAATGTTTTAATTATTCGAGAAATAAAAACAAGGTAATAATTTGTAAGGCATTTAATTTTTATTCATATTATGAGGATAGGGGTTTAAAAATAATTTAATTGAATTAAAAAGGAATATATTAGGTTGATATGAGTCTTATAAAATCAAGTGTATAATTATCTAATTTCACTAATTTCATAAGAGCAGTCATTAATTAAAAAATTCTTTTCTGAAAAATATGTGATAATGGATTATATATATATATATATATATATATATATTGTTTAAGATTCATCAACTTATATAATATGTTTGGAAAAAGGAGAAAAATGAAAAAAATTATTTATCTAGGATAAAAATGTTTATCTAGATGATATTTAAAAAATGTGGAATTGAGATTTCAGCCCAATTAAGGGATAATTTAAAATAATAAAGTATAATTTTTTTAAAATATCCCCAAACTCATAGAAAACAAATAAGATATGGATTCAAAAGTTTATTTTTTAAATATTAACACTGACATAAAATATATATTACTTTCTAAAAAATAATTTTCTATATCATAGAATGTTTTTCTAAAGATAATATAATTTCTACGAGTCTAGTGAGATATTGATAACACTTATAGATGTTAAAAGTTAACAAATAAAGAACTATACTTGTCATAATTCAAATTTATTATCACTTAATATGCTAGAGGTGATTATAATTTGTTGGTAAATTAATTATGTAAATAATGACATTAGTTACCAAATGATATAAATGATTTGTTTGTTGAAATGGTTTCCTTGATTGATGATGATGCACTTAATAAGAGTTATAAGTAGATAAATGAATTTATAAGCATTTTAACACTTAATTTGGTGGATTTATGAAGTTTGAATATCTTCAAGGGTTTAAAGACAATGAATACAAATCCTAAATCTCAACATTTTTTAAATTTTCCTTATTCATAGTTGTTAGTCACCAAATAATTTAACGGTGGGATTTTATAATATGGTTGCGTTGAGATTTGAAAAAAAAATATATAGATGTAATAATATTGATAGAACCCCTAAAAATGTAACAAACATTATGCTAATCTGGGAGTCTTTCGTATATGAAATGTTTGATAGGTAATTCTGTTTGATTTTTTAAGTATTATTAAATAACTCAATGATTATAAAATTTATCAAATTGTTTAAATGTAAATCTTCACTTTTTCATTATTTCACATTTCTGAATATTTTTATATACTGATATACATTTCGTGAAGTGAAATGATAATTGAAATCTCAAAGTACATTATACAGTTGTCCAAAATTGATGTTTATCATGGAGTATTGTAGAATATGATGAAATTTTATGGTTTTCATGTGTACGATTATTGTTTTGAGATTTGAAATTTGATCATAAAGCATAAATTGTTTTTGGGGAACTAGATGTCCTACTAATTATGTACCACATAGGGAGTTATAAACTATGTCTTCGGTATACTGTGGGGGAAATATTTATATTTGGAGTCCAAAATAAAGAAGGTTGGTGAGATACCTATCTTGAGAACCTTCATAATTTTATGCATTTCAAACACAAACTTTGAGGATTATCTAATAAGACAGTAGTTGGGCATGTCCTTAATCATGTCAATATTTGTAGCACAACCAATGTGGTACATGTATAATGATTATGACAACTAATACCTTGATTGAGATAAAATAAGGTTGTGTATGACCATACCTTGATTGTATATATGATTCACCTATCTATTTGGGTGAGGGGAATACTATGTGTTTTTATATAAAGGAGAATGAAATGTGATTTATTCCTTGACAAAATTATTCAATACATATAGAATATACAATATATGAGGTGGATATTTGCGATTTACATACACTATGTAGCATGTTCATTCGATTTATTGGATAATAGGATTATATGAAAATGCAGGTTTTGATATGATATAGCTTGTGGAAACAGGTATAGAGTTTCATATGTTAGATTGAGATCACTCCAGATCCTTTTTTGCATAAATAACAATGATTATTTTTTAATGTCTTCCCATTTCTTACATTTATGTATCTGGTTATGAATATTAATTTTTAATGATAAAAAGCCTCATGTGATCACATATTGTTATCGAATGAATGGTGATTTTGTTTCACTCAGAGATATTATTGTAATTTTTTTTAGAGTTTATTAGAATACAGTTTTGGATGTGTATTCACAATTTGGTACATGTGATGTGATATAGATTGAAGTTAATGATATCATACTGACTGTGTTTTGGATGATATAAATAATTAGTTTGTGTGTGGTTTTCATAAGTTTTTTCTATATAATTAAAAAAGTGAATTGTAACTAAGTCAATCAGTATTTACTAAAAGAGTTTGATTGATGAAAATATTCATTAAAACTTCATAGGTATAATGTATGTAGTTATATACATAATGGTATGATATTATCATATCATATGGTAAAAAATGAACGGATCAAAGACATATCCAATTCATAAACTAAGGGATATTTTGATATATATTATAATTTATAATATAATACTACATAAGGTAGTTGAATGATATGTTATATCATTTGAGTCTTCTTATGTTTTTTATCATTATGTTGTCAATTTTTTAATTTTAGGAGACATAGTAGAATTAAGGTCTCATTGAGATGAATGAATAGAAGTTGATATAATGATCTCATACAATATAATCTTATAAGATAATGTACGAATTTTGGTTAGAGGATTATAAAAAGGGGTTTTCCCATTAGTTGATGTATTACCAAACTCAACCAATATCATGCTGATTCTTCCCCTCCCAATATATTTGTATATTTATTTATTTTTACTACTACACACTATCATGTCGGGGAAGTTACATTAAATTTTCTCAAATATTGAGTTATTCGGTATGTCCCATAGAAACACCATTGAGGAAGGATGTCTTTTGGTATCTTATTTGGTGTTATTTATCATTCCTAGATAATGATAGTAGTATATCCACTATTATATGGTACACATTTTCCATCGTTTTATAGTATTCATGGTTTTGTGTTTCTTATTGGGATGTCTTTTATTATATATTTTTAATCGCGTCATCTTCATTGTTTAAACATTAAACTACTCTATTGATACTATCGATTATAAACCATATCAATCATCAATGCATTTCAAGGAAATATTTAGAATAATAATAGTTTGTTTATCTGCCTTTCATCATCCATTATTTCTCTAACAAAATTCTACTCGCATTTCTAGTTGGATTTAATTTATTTTTCATCTTTATACCGGAGAAATGAATTGGAATTAACATACAATTATTTTGAATCCACCCATCAAAATATTGGGGAGTTTTATGTTTTGGGACATGTTGAGATAAGATACTATGTTAAAATGTTTACTGAATAACTGAATAATTGTTCTCTAAGAAATGAAATAATGAAACGTGATAGGTATTGTCTTTACATTCTGATGATTAACTTCTCCAACATCACATTTTGTTCTTGATTTTTTACAGTCACATTAATATTGAAATCCCAACATGAAAATATTAATTTTAAAATAAATAAACAGGATAAGATGATGTGGGTATTAATTACATAATAAAAAAACAAAATGTTATTATGTTTTTATAAATTTTGTAATTCTTTTAATATATATTGAATCTAAATAATTATGGGTTATTAATTTATTAATATCAATGGTTTTTAAATTGAGTATGATGTGAACTTGATGATTCTAGTACTTTCTACTAATTGATGAAAAAATTTAGTTTCCTTATTTCCAATAAAGATTATAATATATTTAATTTAATTGATCATTATATTTTATACAACATTTCATATAATCAATTGAAAATATTTTTTATAGTCATTATCCCGCATTCTTATCAACAGTAAATCAATTATGAAGTATGTATAAAATTACTATAGTAGGTAATTTCCCCCAAATTAAAAAAGTGTATATTTCAAATTTTAAAAAATATATCATATAAAGACTTATTTGTATGTGTTATTTTTGTTAATATTTCATTTCAATTCTTATAGTTTACCATTTAATGTTTCAAAATATTGTGTTTTATATAATATTTTTTTGTACTGATAGTTTTTTATACAAATTTTTTCATACAATTTATTGATTACAATTTGTAACTTTTGTTATCTTTTGATGCGACCTAACCCGCTAGGTCCCCACCTAGGCTGATGTTAATTCAGGTGTGCCACCCCAAGCCTGCCTCCAAATATAAAAGTCATAGTGGATAACATCAATTAGGAATATCCTTAAAATGGGGGGCCTTAGCATATATTAACAATTAAAAGACACATACCTCCAATGAAATAATATAACAGACAATAGAAGAATAATCTATATAAAATACTTACTAATATAAAACTCATAAATGAGATTAAAAAATGCCAACATAGTACCTCATATGAAAATACCATTGGGACTACACCTTTGATAAGACTATGAATCTGGATGACATAAACCCTAGAAATATGATCCTCACTAAGAATACCAAAAGATCCATCACTATTTTCAATAGTCCCTATCACTATCACGAACTACCACACACCATCTTCTATCATTAGGAATCTCTGGTTGTCTCTATGATTCAGCTCAAGAAAAGACACACAATCTCTATGTCAACCAAGACCATCTCTCAACCATGTGTATTTTTCACAAACAAAATATACGTGGGTACAAATTCCATTAATGGGTGAGTACAAACATAATCGATAGGTTTATATGATACCATAAAGGAAATATTAATGATAACCGAATGTTCAAGATCCTTGATAGATGAGTAACTGTGATAAAGGAATGAATTGATCTGGGATATAATCTGAAATTAGAAATGTTTGGGAAACAAATAATGTTTTCATCAGGTACATAGATAATTCATAATTATTTAATATATAATCTGAGGAATTAGTATCTAAAAAGATACTTGCAATACTTTGAGTACCAAAAATACAATATAGTCTAAATTTTATATCTTATACATATGTCACATATTTTGGGAGACCTAGGAGTTATTAAAGAGTCACAAGCCCCAAATAAAACAATAATTTTCATCTTTACCAACTTTCACATCTCTAATGGAAATTATAAAGGGGGACCTCTCCTCACTAAAGCATGCACACACCGATCAAATATATACTCCACTTTGTTGTTAATCATTTCATCCCTCAATTTAGAAACCTCTAAAATAACCCCAACCTTTTATAATTATAGAGGATTACCACTTGAGTAAAACCCCATACCATCTAAAACCACAAATTATTTCATTAAAATAATGATACTTTAAGATAATGGGAATGTCCCACACATCATATCCCAAATATATAATAATCAATACAGAACCCTAAGATTCCAAACTACATAACTATAATTTTTATGTACACTTTGTAACTAATACATATATCATACTAATCATAAAATGGCTCTGATAGAATAAGGGATTGACAAATAAATAATTTGGGGAATAACATAATAGATGAGTGAACAAATATAGATGAGAGCATGCAATAGATAAGAGATAGGTATTATACCCTCGATTTTTTTATCATCAGGATAGACATCATGATAGAATCCCATATGATGTCTGTGTGGGGTTATATATAATTTCTTCCAATATTATCTCACAAAAATACTTATATAGTTTAATAGACTATTCTTTTTCAATCTACATGAAAAAAATAATTTTGAAACATTATTTATTTACACAAAATTTACACCAAATGAATAAACATAAAAAGCATGCCATATTGGTGAAAAGAGGGAAAATTGGTGAACTCAGGGAATAATGGGGGTTGTGGATGCACTAGCATTTGAAAATATGGTTCCCACATGAATCATGGTGTTATTTCTTGGGTCGGGTCAGATGTAGCCTAATAGGTGAGCCCCACAGAACTCATCTGCACATTGACTAGGCTTGGGCTGCTCACTCTTGTGGGTTGGCCGAGCTTGCAAGGGAAACCCCACATATCCCCCTATCCCCCAAGTTGTGGCGGGGAAATCTATCTATTGTTATAGATGAAGATAATTAGTGAATAAACCATACTACCCCATCACTTTCTCCTTACACTATATTGGTTTTTGTGATTACATCCTCGAAGCTATTGGCTGCTGAGCCAGTTAGCCCACTATTATCACTAAAAGACAACATTGGAGCCATTCTGTATAGAACTAACATCTTCCTTAACACATAATCATTCCATTTACCATTTTGATATTGTAACACCTCAATAATTTAGATAAAGGAATAATAATCTTGTTATCTGGATTAACTTACAATACTGACCCTTATACAAATTGTGATATATTATAAAAATATTAGTATAACCTAGATTTTGACTTGGTGGTTATGAATTTGAGTAATCAAATTAAATGTAAATTTAAAATTGTCTTACATAGTTTAAATTTATTTATTAGTTCTTATGAAATAAGAATATAATTTTTATTTAGTTCGTTTTATGTTTCAAAAATGAATTTTTGTCTAAAATTATATTTTTCATTTAGTTCGATGAAATTAAAATTTATTTTCGACACATTTTGAAATTTTATTTTATAAAAAACATAATTATTGATTTTATCAGATAAAATATACGTTAAGGTGAATGTTTTTTATTTTTTTAAAACTAATTATTTTAAAATGAATATTTAAAAATACCAAATTTTTAAAAACCATCAATTATTTTCATTAAATAAAATAGGTTGAAAGCACCAAATTATTATTAAGTTATAATAAATGTGAAATATGATTATTTTGATTTAAAATAATCAAATTTATTTTAAATATTAGAAATATTCATGATTTTGATATATGTTAAACTTTATTCTTGAAAATACTTTTTCTGAAAATGGGTTTTCGTTGTCTTTTACACAGTTATAGTAAATATTTTCCCTTATCCAGTTATTTCATCTTGATAAATTTATACTATAATTTGACTCATTATGTTAAAATTTAGAAAATATATCCCCTTTAATTTTATCAATATGAATAGTATCCAATGATAATTTATTCAACCATTCTAGGGGTAAAATTGTTAATATAGTGTTCAATGTTCTTGATAAGTCTTTAAAATTACTATTACACCGACATTATCATATTGGATGAGTTTAATATATATATATATATATATATATATTATTCTAGAGTATATGGTCACTTGGGGAAATATTTCCTTGATTATAACCTTTATATTAATTTATAAAAATAATAAGTACACAATGTCACTCTCTGGACATTATTATCTCTAAAATTTCTACATAAAAAAGAGGATATGTTGTTTTATAAATGATTATTTTGAGTATATATTAATTTTTTATCGTATTAATTCAATAATAATTTTTCTTAATTGAATAATTAATTTAAAAGGTTATGCAACACAAACAAAATATTTATTCAATTAATATAAAAATATTATATCTCTGTTTTAAATAATAAAATAATTCAATTCAATTGAATTATCATATTATGTGATTATTTTAGATAAATTTGACATAATATGAATTTGGGAAATTATTATATTCAATTCCAAATTTTCTTGGTGCCTTTATAATCAAATTAAATGAATTGTGTCAAAAATAACAATAATGTTATTTTATGAAAATAATATTTCATTACATTATTTAAAAATCAGAAAAATATTGAAAGATGAAAATATGGATAATATATGGTAAAAAATGTCATCCATTGTGGATTTATGATTTAATTATTACCTTATAAGTTAAATAATAACCCTTTAATATTTCTATACTAGTTACCATGGTTTTGTTTAAAATTGGTTAACCATGTAGTTATTAAAAATGAAAAGGTTTAAAATGACACGATAACTAGTATAAATTTCATTATTTTTTTATATTTTAACATTATTATCTTTTTATATGAATATAAATCTATTTGGAATCTTTTATATTGACTATGAATTAATAATATTTAAATATATATTTTAAATCCAAGGGTGACCCTCTCCTCACATATAAAAGGGAACCTATTATTTTTCTTCATTAAACCGCTTTTATAAGCATATATAAACCAATCCCTATAAAAATCATATCAAATTTCCAATACATGAATTATTGGTTCTATTTTTCTTAAAATAACATCCCAAGGGTCCTTAAGAAGGGATCTAAATGAGGTATACTGAAGAAGATATAATAATCTTACACAACCTATTTCAAATTGTTTCATCACATACATCATATAAATTTGTGATAAAATCAATAAAATACATAATTAATTATCCAAAATATAGTAAATTTTTATTATGATTATGAAGGAAGTTTATCACCCTCTGTTACATGAAATGGGAAGTGAAAGTAATGCTCATGTGTAGATTTGTATTACCGTATCCACTTAGCAGAAAAATTCATCTTCCAAAAACATATTTCATGGATGGTTATTCTAATAAGATTAATTTTTATATTTTATATTTATAATATAGTTATTTATATTTTCTTATAAGAGAATATACAACTTCTTACCTTCATTTCTATATGAAAATGATAATGTCACTCATGCATCGATGTGTATTACATCCTCCACAATATGATGTGATTCGTTTTGAGTTTCCACATTAAAGGGATAATAATAAGTATATATTTAATGAGTATATATTATATTTATGATATAATAATTATTATTTAAACGATAATTATTATTTACCTTTTTTTGATCTGCTAGTCAAAAAGTGAAAACAACATTCTTGTGTGCATATAAATTATAATCTCCATTAATTATGCAATTAAATTTTATATATAAAATTTTCATGGATGGATATAAATAAAAAATATTTTTATATCCTAATTATGAATATAGAGATTATTTAACTATTATCAATATATATGGACTAGAACTATAAGAGCCAAATTATCATAAAAAAACGAATCAATTGACACAATGAAAGAGTGATTCTAATAAAGAATTTTTAATAAGTGGGAGTTCAAATATTTTGAGTGGATAATATATGATATTATAATTAAAAAATTATTATTGTATAGAATTAAAAAAAAATTACATTTATTACTCTGAGTTTTAGAGTTATTTTTCACTATATGGATCTTAAGGTATGGGTTAATCATCCCAATGGTTTACTTTGAGACATATGTAAAATTGTGAACCTTTATTCTTTTATGAAGATTCAATACTATCCTATTACAAGTTATATCATGAATTAATTTATATTCATTATTTTTAATGTTTCATTTTTATTTATTCTTTATTGGGACCTACGATTCAATAGGTACCAAAGTTGTTAGGGTTTTTTGTTACAATGTTGTTGTTTACCAAGTTTATTTATGTCTAAGTTTTCGATGATGAAATTTTAAGATAAAACTAAAAATAATTGCATGAATTTTACTATCAAATAGATATATCTTTATAAAACATGTTATCCTAGAATTATCCTCACTTTTATGCACTTAAGATATAAAAATAAATTTTTTATAAAAAAATCAACTTTTGTTTTATCTTCAATCAAAAATCAATTTCAATCCATGTACATGATTTCTAAAAATGTTTTTGAGAATTTTTTTATATTTATTATGATTGTTTAATTTAATTTACCCATTATTTACAATTTAAAAATAGTTTCATATTAATCTTCATGCCTTTATTATGAATGAGGTACTTCTAAATTTAAACCGAAAATGTGAAAGGCAATTTTATATTAACACACAAAACCTGAATAGAATTTATTTCCTTTATGATTACTAAATTTTTTGAATAATATTTTAAAATATTAAATTTTCATTTCAAATATAATATTTTACCTAAATTTTAATAAATATTTAGATTATAAATAAGTAATTTCAGAATAAAAAGGGTATTTTCCTCAAAATTATTCCAGAAATATTATAAATTAATTGTTATATAAATATCACATAATCTGATGTTACTTATTCTTTAAGATAAATATGTTACATTGATTCCATACTTATTATTTATCTAATTTTTTATGATTGTGATGATGATTTTTTTATAAAATACATTTACTTTCCATGAGATACTGTTTGATGAAATTTTGAAATTTTTATAAAAACTATTTATTTTACATGTGTTATAATATCTATAGAATTATTTAGTAATTTTTTGTACACATATTATTATATTATTGTTATTTTATGGTTGTTTTGTTAACGTTCTCTAATGAAATGTGTATATATTTGTATCTTATGAGTTAATTATTTAATGCATGAACCAATCTTTTTGGTTTACACTATTTTGTGTGGACCTAATTTCATGTACATAAGTTTATGTTGGACATTGTCTAATGTCATTAAGTTTATGAATTGAAATGTTCTTTTGTTTATAAATTTTTAAGATGGATTTATTTCGTTCCATTATTTAATGAGTAAACCTGGTTTTATTTAAACATGTTCACAATGTTATAAGGTAATTTTTTACCACATTTATAACCCAATGTTATTATATTATGGATCATTTTCATTGATTCCTATATGATTTATATTTTATGAGTGGAATTGACTCATGATATTGATCTATGATGTTCTTGGTATGGTTTTTCAAATGTTAATCTCATGTTATCATGCCCGTATGGTCTTTTATTTTTATGTTCTAATTGATATCTCACTTGTTTACCATTAGTGAGTATATAAGCTCACCATTCCTTAGGATTTATTTCCCTAGTTAATGAAGAAATTTATTTATTAGGGTGTACCTAAGAACCATTATATGTGGAAAAGGTAAAATACATTTTATAAAATTATAGTATTATATATCTAGTTTTCATTGGAACAAAATATTTATGGTTATGGTGATGATCAAAACTTCATGTATCGAATATTCATCTAAAATGATGTGATATTTATTTATGAATAACATGGGCTACTATAGTTGGTATCAGATAATGTTTTAGTATACATTTGGAAATAATTATGAGAAAACATTAGTGAATACCCTTAAGATTATCCTAGGTACGTGTGAATTTATTAATGTAGTTTATAAATAAATTATCATGATTTTTCAGGAAAAACATGCATTTATAGATACTAAAAGTGTAAATAGTTTTAAAACGTATTCATCTAGAGGTAATAACCACAAAATATTTCATTATTTATATAGCATCCATTATTTTGATCCATGGTGAGTGTGCACTTACTATGCACCTATTTTGAAAATTCTAGGTGATATTTAGGGGTTAATTCACATTTTCTTTTTGAGTCATTATAAAACATTTGAATAGATGATAACCATAAATATAGTTCATAAACATGAGCGGTCATAAATTAAAAATAAGTTGTTATGATTCAATTATTTTTTGTGATTATGTGGATTCATAATTTGATTATTTTTTCTCAAACTATATATCTTTGTTTTTGTTAGTCGGTGGAACCTTAACGATAGATTTTAATGCTTAATGTGATAGATAATGGAATGATTTCCCTCATGATAATCCATGGGAAATAAGAGTTAAAATGTGAAAATATGTGATTGTGAATAATAAAATATATAATTATTTAATTTATAGTCTCAAAATTTATGATTTTCCTAACACACCTAAAATGTGAAAATGGAGTTTCACAAATACCATGGAGGATTGAATATTCATCTTTCAATATGCTGAGAATGTGGGAATAAGAACACTAATGAATATCTCGATAGAACATAAATATGTTTTATGAGGGAAAAATAAGTCCATAAAGAATGTATTTTATAAAGAAATAGAGTTTGATGAGGGAATTTGAAGTACTTCTAAAAATAGCATTTATATTTAAATGAGTTACATGTGGGGAAAATGGGATTTATCTGAATCAATGACATAATACAGGTGTTAAATTCCAGAAAAAGGATAGAACTATACTATTTTAATTATTGAAGTAAATGGTTTGATGAGTTTATAAATTGGGTTTCAAAAAATATATTATATAAATTATATTCCAGTTAAAGGATTCCTAAAACATCTGAGTATTGATTTTCATTCATTTTTATTAATAGATATTCAATAATATGATTAATGGTACCAATGATTAAGAAAATTTCTTTATTTGTATAATGATATTTTTTGAAAAACATATGATTTAGAGAAATATAACCATTAATATGTTCTCTATTTTGAGATAAAGATGTTCACATGAGATGAAGAGATGATTTATATTAATAAATCAAAAATGTATATTATTGATGTCCATGGAACTGATTAGTGATTTTCTGAAAAAATATTTTATTTTATCTTATATTTAGTTTACATAATGTTCACATTTTTGAAATATATTAAATAATATGGGATTATATTTAAGGAATTCTCTGATGGAAATTTTCTGGAAGAAATCGTTCTTTCTTTATGGTTTTATTATAATTTACGATATTGCCACATTTTAAGAGATTATATGATAAAGAATTCAAATATTTGTTTTGTGACATTATGAGCGCCATTATGTTATTTGGGGGATTAATATAATGTTTATTTTGGAATTTTGGTGACCATAATTCTAGTTTTCTATATTTTTAATTCCATCAAACATATTCTGAAATGATTTTATGGTTATCAACTCCAGGAATGGATTTTCATGAACTTTGGGATTTATTTTTTCAGCTAAACGTATGATGTCTCATATTAGATAACATGTTATATTCATTTTGGTTCTGGTAAATAATGAGAAATAGAAATAATTAATTTAATTATTTTATGAATATTATCATCCATTAAAATGTATTTTTAATTCTTTATGCCTGAAAAAAATTCAACTTGATTATTCATTTCATAGTGTGAAATTTAAAGGAAATTAACGAAATCATAATTATATTATGAAATTGTTCTTATTATATGGAAACAAAAAATTAGTTATATTTTTTTTGTAATTTATATTTACAGTAAAAAAATCCTACAACATTAAGAAATAGATACTAAAAAAAGTTATAAATTTATATTTATTTTCAATGAATTTTTGGTCTTGTCACCAATCACAAATTTATAGTTTTTTTCGTTAGATTTCTCATGATGATATTCTATATCACTCTATATCAGTAGTTATTAGTAATTTTTATTTTCCATCTATATATTTTAACATTACATGAATGTTAACCTTTTCTACGATCCTAATTTTTTTATTTTGGTAACTTTTGTGTTTACTGGTTCCCCTTTTCAATTGATGTTCTATTATTCCCATATACGGTGTTAGTTTTAATCAAAGGTATTTTAAAATATTTATCCATTGAAGAATGTAAAAAATATGAATGGTTAGATTTATTTTTTTGGGAAGAATATAACACCCAAAAAATTATATAAAATAATAATAAGACATATATCATTCATAAGATGCAACGCTGAGCTATATGAAAATTGTGTTATATTATTAAACATTTAAAATAACATAGATATTTAATTTGTATGAAATAATATGAGTAAAAAATTATGAAATAAATTTATAATGAACCTAATCAAAAAAATATTAATGATTAATTATTTGTATATAAGAACACTATATTTTGAGGTCTTTTATGGTTCAAAATTCATTTTATTAATAATTTAATTTTGTTACCTTATTTATAGAAATTATAATTATTTTTGAAACATTTAGATATTGTATTTTATAAAATAAAAATATTTTGTTATATTAGAATATAAAAACAATCATGTGGTAAAAGGTTTGTTATTTTCCAAGAATGATTGATTTTTCAGTGAATGTTGAAAAAATACAAATTTTCCAAATACTTATATTTATTTTCATTAAATCGTGTAATTTAAAAGTCCCATATTTTTTTATATTGGGACTTAATCATTAATTTATGCCATTTTATTTATAAAATTTAAATATATTATATTTTAATGAGTTTTATTCTTGATTTTGATTTGTGTGAATATTTATGATTAAAAAACTATTTTCTTTAAAACCATTTTTCATTGTGTTTTACCCATTTTATATTAAAATAGATTTATTACACATCAAAAAATTTTATCATGATGAATTTTTAAAATAATTTTATTAATGAGGTTCAAATTCGTAAAATATTTTCCTTTTATTTTTTAATATGAATAGAAAACATAAAATATTTATGTCACACTGGTAGGGATGAAATAGTTAAAATATGGTTAAAAGTTTAAGATAATTATTCAAAATTTCCCTAAAAGTTTCCTTTATAATATTTTATGAGGGAAGATAATCCATTTACGTTCACATTTCAAATATATGGTCACTTGGTTCCCTTTTTCTTTGATTAAGACCATTATATTTATTTAAGAAATGAATAAATACAAAATTTCACTCTCATGGCTTTAATATCTCTAAAATATTTTACATGAAGATAAAAATATTATAATTTTGTTTATAAATTGTTATTCAAATTATATATTATTTTTCATCATATTTATTTCTGAATAAATTTAAAAATTGATTTATTATATGAAATTCTTACGTAACACCCAAACAATATTTATTCAATTAATAAATAAATAAATAAATATTTTAAAAAATATTAAATTAAATACAATTTAATTTAATTATTAGATTATTTGAATGTTTTAGAGAAATTTAAAATATTAAAGATTTTTTAGACAAATTATATTCTAAATTCATTATTTTCTTTTTTTTGTTAAATAAAAATGAAATCAATAATTTCAAAAATGACATTATTGATATTTTATGAAAATAAAATTTTATAAAATAATTTCGAAACAGAAAAAAATTAAATATGAAAATATGGATAATATATGGAAAAAAACTTCATCACTTTTCTAATTATTTTTCAATTTTTCTTATAAGTAAAATTATAACACTTCAATTTTAAAATTTTATTTTATGTGGTTGTCGTTAAAATTGGTTAACCAATGGGTTAATAAAACATTTAACTTAAATTATGACATCAAAACCTATATAATCTTCATTGGAAGATTATATTTCTAACTTAAGAACTTTTATATTGATTATATTCCCTTTTGGAAATATTTTTCTTGAGAATGACTCAATTATATTTTATTCTTTTTCATAATTCTAAGAGTGATTCACTATTCACTTATAAAAGGTCACATAACCATTATCTTTTTTAAACAATGTTGATAATTAAATTTTAACCATACACTATCAATTTGTCTTATAAAATTCCCTAATCATGAATTATAGTATCAATTATTTTATGAATATCATTCTAAGGATCCTTAAGAGGATATATAATAGAGACCTAGGAATGATGAGGTAATAATCTTACCAAACTTCATTCAATTTTTCTCTTATTATACGTCCTATAAATATGTGATATTATTAGTGAAATAATAAATATAACATCCTAAATATATTTAATTTTATTTTGATTATGTAACCTCTTTTATTCACATTCTTTTCCGTTAAATGGGATGTGAAGTTATTCCTTGTCTGTATGTATGGTTTACCACCTCCACCTAGTGTATCAATTCATTCCCCATCACCATATTTCATTTATGGTTAATTTTATGGGTTTTTATTTATATATTAGATTTATGATATAACTATTATTTTATATATATAATATCATTTCTATCATACTAAATTGTAATCTATTTAAAACGGATTACATCGCTCGTGCAAATGTGTAGACTAATAGCTCCCTGAAGTGATGTGATTTTATTTCCATTTATTCCTAAAAATAATGTTAATAAGGATATATTTAATAAATATATATTTTATAATAACTAGTACTCACCCGTGCTATTGCACGACATATTCAATTCGAGGTTTTTCTTTTAATAAGAGATTAATATTTCTAAAATTTGAGAAGAAACAGTAATGTTGGACAAAGTATAATTAGAAAGTAATGGTGTATGATAATAAAACAATAGTGCATAGAATGTGAAGAAACTATTCAAATAGTTAACATAGAATAATGATATAGTAAGATTATATGAACTTTTAAATTTGGAGGAAAAAGATTTGAATTCATTTTCAATTTTGATCAAAATAACTATAATGCGGGAAATTAAATATAAAGTGAAAGTTAAATCAAAGATAAGAAAGTGGTTGTAATAATAAAAATAGGAAATGTGAAATTAAATGAAATAATAATATATTAAATGAGTGGGTTGAAAGGGAAAAAAGAAAACGGAATGAAACTATTCATTATGTATATTGAACAATATTGAAAGAAGAATGTGGAGATCATAGACCAAGATGAAACAGAAGGTGAAATTTAATAAAATAAATAGATGAATACAGAAACTTGACACCCACATGCAGCCCTTGAGTATCTTCATTTTCTCTCTCAAGATTCTCCCTCAGCTCCCTTAGAATATTATTTGATCTATTCTGGGATGTCAAGTCTTTAGCAGGCCTGGAAGGCATAGAACCACCAAATTCATTGTACCTGTCAACAAATGGAAGAGGGATGTGATAAACAGATGAGATTTGAAGGATAAATCTACAGAGAAAATAAAATGAATCTCAGACTATGAGCCTATAAAGATAGTTAATAAAAAATTCATATGATAAAAATTCCTCTTAATGTAGATATTATAGTTAACTCTTATGATAAACCAATAAAAATTAAAATTTTCAAGACATGTGTTCCAAGATATTTGTACTTAATTTAACCAAAAAAATGTATTCATAGATATACACAATGTGGGCTGATCCTAACCCATCATGGCTGATGTTTCATTCAATAAACCACAAGAATGTAGTAATAATGTCGTAGTTGATGTTTACACTCTTCCCAACCCACATGATTTACTGCATGTAACAATCTGAAGAAAAGTTACACACAAGAAAAAAAGTTTTCGGTTAAATGATGAATTAGCAGAAATGCAGGCACAGTAAAAGGATCTACATTTAGAATCAGAAACTGAAAAGACTGTGTTTGTGGCATAGATTGAATTCTAAAAGAAAAATTTGGTTGATTCTAATTTGAAAAATAATTTCCATAACATGCATAACCTTTATACAATCTCAAATCATGAATATAAAGGAAAAAAGATACTCTGAAGCCATGTTTGTAGTCAAGAAGCTTCAAGATATGATTAATATTTTATTGATGGATAAATTAAAAGCCATAAAAATATGAATGATATTGCTAAGTTGGGAACTAAGTAGAATATACATGCCCCCATGAAATATGCAGAGGAATGGAATTTAGACTCATTGATCAAAATGTTGACAGAAATCCAGAAAATAATTTCTGGACTTCAAAACACTAGATTTCTTGTTGAAAATATCTCTTCTCTTCTGGATAATCATTGATAGAGATATTCATTTATACAGAGCTTCATTCCAGACCTTAATTCAATGAAATCCTTAAATTTTGTGCATATCAAATCAGTCATCAATTATCATGATCATCTATAGCTTAACATGCAACAAAAATTTACTCATCTTGAAAATGAAAAGGCAAATTGAGGAAATGAGACTACATATCCAAAATTCTGAACAGACCTTGAGAGAATGTTCTACATAACATGATATTGGGAAATCAAAACTTCTTTCATAAATCGCCGCACTTTTAAAGGAAATTTCACGATTATCAACATGTTCTGGCTAAAGAAACAGAAATTGTGAGGAGAAACCATCCCTGAAACTGAAAAACTTAAAATACAACAAAAAGTACATCATGAAATGATGTCAAACATGAAAAAATAACATAATAATTCTAGTGAATATCGTCCAGTATAAAAAACATCTAGTATATTTCTCCTCTAGCATGTGTAATAAAACTATTATGTATAAGCAATATTCAAACAAATATGTATATAAAAACTGTTATTTATAAGCAATCTGTATGAGAAATTTTCAATATGAAATCTGAAAAAAAAAATATCATGTCTAAGAAAAACATGGAAGTGGATTGCATGTTCGTATTGGTTTTCATTTGATATAATCCTCCAGGTTTTCCATAAAATCATATTATGCATATTTGTGAGAAGAGTGAATAAAATGTAAATTGGGAAGACAATTTACAAATTGACTAAGCTTGTAATTAAACAGTTTTTATCAAATTGAAATAAACATTGCACAAAGGCTGCATGTTATTAATAGGGAAATTTAGCTATTGAAATAAATAAATTAGCATTAATGGTGTTATATGATATGATGTGGTTAAAGATGAATATGTCAACGCTGGTAGGGAATGCAGATATTCAAACTGACCGTAAGAATTTAGTTGTTTTTTCTAAATAAAAAAAAGCATATATGTATTAGAAATTTTAATAAAATTCATTGCAAACATGGATTAATGAATATTGTAGACAGTTTTAGTGAATTTATAAAAACAAAACAACACAAAAATGTCAAAAAAATATTACTGCATTTGGATCTACCTATGCAATTTGTTGATAGGATTAGATATGTATACTGGTGAAGACCAGTTGTTGTGCCAGTAGCCCTGAAGAGCTATATGTAACTGTTGAGGGTTCAGTATCACATTGTTCTTAAGAATAATGAATTATAGTTTATTTGTTTTTTCTAAATCTGAAAAAGTAGATATGTGTTAGAAATTTTAGAAAAATTCATAGCAGACATGGATTAAAGAATAATTACCAAATATTATTGAAAATAAAAGAATAAGTACCAAATATTATTGAAAATTAAAATCATATAAATTGAAATCCAATGGTTAACAGTAGCCATTAAAGAAGAATAAATGCACTGCATGTATTAATCATTGAAAAAAATGAAAATGACATGAAAAAAATGAAGTTTAGTTAGTTCCAATGATGTCATGAAAGCAGCACTCAATGAAGATAAAGAACATATACCTGATTACATTAAATAATTGTACTAGTTGTAACAAATCCAATGTCAATGTTGGAACACACTCCTAAAGATCCACTATGTTTATTTTCATGTCATGAAAGAAAAAAATGAATATTACAATAATGTGGTGTTTGTTTTCTAAAAAATTAAAACGGAGAAATTAAAAATAGTAGCACCTATTTATGATCAATTCAATTACACTTCTTCTGGCTTTTTCTTAGGGAATGTATGCATCATTGGTGCAGATTCCAAGGTGGTATTCTTCCCCCTTGGATGCCACAAGATCTTCATCAGGTTGACTTGTAAAAAAGTTACTGTATCGCCTATAAAAATCAGAAAGGATATATGTGTGTGTTATATTTGTTATAACTGGTTATCTGTAACCTATAATAACATTAGAGGTAAAAGTTGATGTAAATATGCATGATGTAATTTGAAAAGAACAGGTTAAATGGTTTTTTTGATACCTTGAAAATTGGCCGCATAATGTCAGTCAATTTTTTCAGGCTTGTTAATGTCGCATCATGTCGAGACATTGTGACTCTTCGTTGGACTGCATCATGAGCATCAAACTCGTAAACAGATTTTTGTACATAAATAAATGACTTCAATAAAAATTTTGCCATAAATTTTCAAGAATGTAATAATTGGAACAGAATTAATGATGTTTAAGAAATTTTATTGGAGAATAACAACTTGCACTGTGTTTTATTGATAATGTAAATGGAACAAGAAAAAATCATTATTGTTTACACCAATGATGTAATGAAAATAAGACAATAAAAGAAGAAAACATGTACCTGAGTATATGATATAATTGTATTTTTCGTACCAAATCCACTTCCACTGTTGCAGTTGACTCCTTAACATCCTGAACTGTGAAAATAACAGAATCAATGATGTTTTAACCTTACCTAGCTATTGCAACAATTAATTGTAATAACTATTCTCATTCTTTTAGTTTCTGTTTTCCTTCATACGGGAGTGGAGTTCATTGGCATGGCATGTTTTTTCCAAAAACTATAGTGACATTGTAAGATGGGTATTAATATCCATTTCATATATTGATTCAACGAATGTTGAAAGGTCCCATCCGTAGATAAGAAAAAACACATAATGATAATAGGTTGAATGATATTTTCATTTGGTAAAATTAAAAACCTGTTTAATACTATTCATCTTAACCAGGGTAGATTGAACACTTCGATACCCTCCTAGTTTACATCCACTCCTACAAATTTGTTTGGGTGAGCCATATGCATTTAACAAAATTACAAGGATTAAAAAATAAAGGAATTGAATTGTTAGTGGAAAATAATCTTCCAGTAAAATGATTTGTTTATGCTATTATATACTGGAAATGATAACAACTGGAAATCCAGTTTTCTAAATAAACTAAGTTGAAGATAAAACGTGAAAAATTATTTGGTGAAATAATGTTTTGCATGTTATATTAAAAAAATTAACCAATAAATACTGGTTGCACAATTGAAATATAGGCAGTAATTGGTAAGTTAGAGAATGAACCATGTACAATGAAAATCTCTAAAAAACAAACAAAAAAGAGAAAAATTCATAGACTATTTCAACGTCGAATATGATCTTTAATATAAGATGAAGGCTACATCCACATAATAAACACCCAAAACACCCTATAGAACATGTATGTGAAAGTGGGAAAACAACTACAGAGTTAGAAAAATATATTTTTATGGATTTATAGATCCCCAGAAACTCATACCAACATCCCAACTGAAAATAACACGATTAATTCATGACACCATACACATTAAAATCTCTATTCATACATGAGCTCGAAACATTTCCATGAACAAAGAGTTATATAACCAGGAAAAACACCAAAAGGAAAATGAAATCAACGCTGTATAATTTTATATTCACCTTCTATAAAACGAATGATTGGTGTTATGATTCATTTTATATATTTATTAAACCAATGTTGGAATCATCAAATGATAAAAAACACAAAATGATAATAGGGAGAACAGTATTTGCATTCGGTAAAATTATAAACCTGATTCATACAAATCTGCTTAACCAGGGTACCTTAAACACATTGTGACCCTCCAAGTTTACATCCACTTCTGCATATTTGTAAAGAAAATCCATCTTCAATTAAGAAAAATTATATTAAACAGCCAAAAAACCTATATAACATGTATGTGAAAGTGGGAAAATAACTACAAAGTTAGCAGAACATACCTTTAGGGAAGAAAAGATCCCCAGAAGCCCATACATATAACCCAACTGAAAATGACACCATTAAGTCATGACACCAAACACATTCAAGTCTCCATTAATAAAAGAGCTCAAAACATTTCCATGAACACAGTGTTATATAGCTAGGAAATACACCAAAATGAAAACAAAATCAACACTGTGTAATTCCATACTCACCTACTGTGAAAGCATAGATTAGTGTTATGATCAATTTTATATGTTGATTAAACAAAATTTTAATTTATCAAGTGATAAAAACAGAAAATGATAATAGTTTGAACAATATCTGTGTTTGGTAAAATTAAAAACCATATTTATACAAATCTGCTCAACCACGGTACCTTGAACAATATGTAATCTGAAATCAGCAAAAAAAATCATGTATAAGCAGAATCTGAAAACAATTATGGAATCCTTTTGAGAAATCATCAATATGAAAACATTTATATATAAGTAATTTGAAAATAGTTGTGTATAAGCAATCTAAAAATATTATCAAATGCTTGAAATGTAATAAGACTAAATGAATATTATGCTTTAATTATAGAAAAAATGGAAATGAGTTTAACAAATGCACAATGAAAAATCCAGATGTAGCTGGAAATTCAATATATTAGAGAGAACTGTATAATTATCCAAAAAAACTATGAGGACCAACCTACTGTGAAGAACGATATTGTACAACAATCTGGAAAAATCATATGAACTAAGTGAAATGGTGAAATTCATAGTAGGAAAAAAATAATACGGAGAAGATACAGAGCTAAAATGACCATATGCATGATGTGGGAGCTGATAGAATATGGGCTTATGAAAAAAAATTACCCTTCGTCAAATTCTGTAATGAAAATAGAAGAGTTATTTTCAAAAAAAATAGCACATTTAGGTGATGGTGAATGGATTCGTGAAGCGGGTGCGAGGCATACTTTACCGTGGTAGAGCTCGGAGGAGTCTAATACAACCACTTGATTTGTAGACATATCTATAAATAATGAAGTTATAATTAGTGTAAATTCAATGATTAGTTGATTGAAATATATCCATGTTTCCAGGTGAAGTATGAGCAGTAAAATATAAAATAATTTCTCAACAGATCTATGAAGATTCAAATTAAAACAAAAAAACAATGCATGTTCAAACAAATCCATGATCAATAAACCTTTATCTAGTAGGTATTAGAAAAATCATTGAAATCTGGGTGACCAGAAAGGTCTTGTCCATGAGCTTAAACATGTAGAAAAATATGATGCACATGGCATGACAGGTAACCCAGAAACAGTACATGAAAACAGTTAAGATCCCTAGATCAAAGAGAAAAAATATATTTAGAAACTTGCATGCTCCATCTATGTAATCATACGGTAAGATAATCAATAATTATAATTTTCATAGTTAAGAATCTAGTAATAAAAAATAAAAGTTATAAAATAGCAGATTTTAAATTGGAACCTTTTATTAGAGGGATACTGTAATTAAATGAAGATATTGTTAGTGATATAAAACGTAAAACACAGATACTGATATAAGTGCTGTCATAGAGAAATATATACTTAGAAACAATTTGGATGAAACTACATCTTGGTATAATATAAAACAATTAAAAACTATGCACTACTGAACTGTTATAGTATAAATAAATATTAGTCCATCTCATTTTTTTCTTCTCATGAAACAGGTTTATATGAATCAACAAACAATGAAAATGAATCAAATTTCCCTATTCCGACAGACTACACAATTAATTATGAATGGTCATATCTGGAGGCCTTGAGTTCAATTTCCGAAATCATGAAACATCCATGTCAAATATACTATTTTATTACCTAATGAAAATCCAACATTGAAAAACTAATATAGAAAATTTGATTGTCTCATTAAGGGGAACACTTACAATGTATAGAAGACACCACTTCTATGCTAGATCATCCATGAAGAATCAAAACCATACCAAAGAATTCTCAAGATTATCCCTTAGCTGCATAACATCCCTGAAAAAACATACAAGAATATAACACAATTTATGCCTTCTACCGATGTGAAAAGGATTTTATGTTAAAAAACATAGACAACTGTTACAGATAGAAAAAGATAAAACTAACTAAAAAAGAAGAGTTTCAGTTTCAAGAATAAAAACCTCTCGATTAAGGTAAAGGTTAACAGAACTTAAAATCTTCACAACAATGGATTTTTCATCTTCCTCTATATATTTTCCACATCTGCAATAGCAATGGGATGTATATTGAAAGAACAAACATTGTTTCTGATTTTTTATTAAAAAAATTAATACCTATTTAATTTTTTTTCTAGAAACTGTCCACATTTACACAATCTGATAAGGAATTAAAAATTTAAACATATCGGATCACTAAATCAACAATCAAATGAATATTGTCATTTCTTTTACACACATAAAACTAAATAGTTGTTATGTACCAAAATACATGTTTTTTACAAACAAACAGTTTTATCCAACAATAATAACCGGATCATTAATTATTACCCAGCTTAATAAAGTTAGAAAGGACAAAATCTATGATCTTCATACCAGCTTCTGCATTTATAGATGTGAAAAGGAATTTCTGTTAAACAACATAGAAAACAGTTATAGAAAGGAAAATATAAAACTAAATAAAAAATAAGAGTTTCAGTTTTAAGAATAAAAACATCTGGATTTAGGTGATAGTTAACAGCACTTAAAATCTTCAAAAAAATGGATTTTACATCTTTCAAAATGGTAAAATTATATGATCTCCTTATTTAATTACACAAAGTATGTTCTATAGAAGAGGTAAAAATCATTCGTGGAGAACAACACAGATAGAAATAGTAGATGTACATGGGGCCTCTCATTGATTCACTTTTCCATCTAGTATAAGTAATGTTCTCCATTCTAGACATGGAAAGGAAGTGTCAAAGAGGTAAAATGATATGAAACATGTACTTATAGAAAAGCCAAAATCATTATTGACTCTAATAATTCCTTATATACAAATCAATGTGGGAAATAGGATAATAATCATGAATAGAATTTGTGCACCTGTATGGAATAAATGTTGGACCTGTTTGAAAAAAATATGAACAGATTAGAAATAAAATGAACATGTTAACACTCCTAAAATAAAAATAAAAAAACATCATAAAAAAGTGAAATAACATAATCCATGGGAGTTGATCCTCTCATTGAAACCCGTTTCCAGCCAACCGCAGTGATGTTCTACATTCAGGTCATGTAAAGGAAGTTTCAAAGAGGGAAAATGATGTGAAACATGTATGCACAGAAAAGTAGAAATATCCAGTGAATCATGTAACTTCTTACAAATTCATTAAAAAGGAAAATTTTAGAGTAATCATGAAAAGAATATTCATACCTGTATGTAATAAAATATGGATCATTTTGACAAAAAAATTAACAAATTGAGATGCACCAACTGTAAGGAGAAGGGAACATGACATTAGTTGAAATTGCAAAAAGACCACAGCAGACCTAATTCAGTGATTATGTGATATGATTCCCTGTTATTGAAGTGAATTAAAGGGAGGAAATGTTTAGTTAGTGAAATATAAGTAGTATATAAGTTGTTTAAGAGGATTAATAGTGCGTTGATTGATGATGGGGTGATAAATAAGAGTTTCAAGTGTAATTATTCAATATCAACCGCATTTAGGAAAACAATACTGCGTACAATGAAAGAAAAATTGAAAGGGAAATTACATTAAGAGTACTTCTAATAATAAATATGAGATATGTGCAGAGGATTATTTGATAAGAATAAATAATCACCCTCATTTAATATTGATTCGTTCCCAACTCATCCCAAATAAAGAACTAATTTTATGAATACCATAGTAAACAAACTCATACAGGTGTGAAAATATTATTTATGGAATAATATGTTGTTGCATTGCATGAATTGATGAAAATAAGGAAAGAGCCCTTAACTGTATAATTAATAGTAGCAGTGTTTCCAATATATAATCTTGTAAGCACTAAAAAACACATATGAAACATAATATAAACTGGAGATTCCACCCCTATATTGAAAGCATTAAATAACCAAACATGAAGCCTCATCATGTTGTGAAAATGTGATTAAGGGGAATGAGTTACTACTAAAAAATTCCAGTTCCAAGAATGAAATAAAAAATTCATCACCCATGAATTATACACTTTCACTCTTCTTAAATGTTCAATGACATGATGAAAATGGGTATGAGTTTGTTTATAACACATAAAATTTTATATTAAATTCATTCTGTTTGTAAATTAAAACAAACACACATTAAATTATTAAAAAAACAGTTCCGTAGTGGATTAATCAGGTTAAATATCAAGCATGAACATTAATTAACAGAAGAATTTTCAAAAAAAATTAGAGTATACCCCTGTTTACTTATCTATGAATACAGATGTATCATATTTCAGCATTATAATTTTTTATAAATAGAGAGAAATGGGAATCATTGAAATGGATGAATATGTTAGAGATTTTATGAATGAAATATTACCGTATGATGGATCCATCTATAATAGGTTGAATCTCTAGTTGGGTAAAATCTCGACCCATCAGTTAGATCTCTGAAGCAAAAGAAATATTTATATACCTAGGAGTTGTACAACTCGGAATCTGGTATCCATAGTCGACATATAATTTCCTGAGAGAATGACTGCAAATATGATGTTAGTATCGGAATAAATCGATGTAGAAAGATAATAAGGCTAGAGGAAGGAGATTTTGTAGCGTTTGTTGTAAGGGCAGTAGACGAAGTCTCTCTGTGGTAGTCACCGGAAGAGGGAAACCGCCGGCTTGAAGACGGGTGTTGGTAAGGCCGACGTCGTAAGCGCGCTGCGGGACGAAGAAGCTCAGAGGTGGATACCGTAATCGGGGACCCGTGGGACGAAGAAGCTCGGAGATGGATACCGTAATCATGTAGCTGTGGGAGGAAGAAGCTGGGAGAACGATCGAAGGTGCGCTGCAGGACGAAGAAGCTCGGAGATGGACACCGTAATCGGGGAGCCGCAGGAGGAAGAATCTGGGAGGACGAAACCCTAATGGAGGACCCGCGTGAGAAAGCTGTTCGTTGGAGGAAACATTTTCGGGGATAACCGCGTCAGGGATCGCGGTATCCTATAGGATACGGGAGGAATTTTGGTGAAACGTGGATGGGTCAATGGTAATTTGAAAATGGAAATGGGTGACGTGGAATTCTGTCTGAGTGACACCTAAGCCTGGTTGTACCCAGGTTTAGTAAATATAGTGGATTATTTTTGTAACAGTAAATTATTATTTACTATCCATTCGATGCATCCATCAAAAAGTGTAAACTTTGATCTATATGTATGGCTTACCATCTCCATAAACGATGTAATTTATTTTAATAACCCTATATTTTATTGATGAATCTAAATATAAATGATAATTAAATCATTTATGAAATTATGGAATCAATGTAACAATGATAAATATATAATTACTGAAACAACCGAGCTATAATTCTTATGTAAAATGAAATAACTAACACTGGAAAATGATGATTTTATTAAAAAATTCTTTATATGTGGGTGTTTAAATGTTTTAAGTGAATCATACATGATATTATAAGTATGTAAATTAATCTATTATATATTTATAATAACTTTAATATTATTATACATGAGGTTCGGGCACTTTAGAAGCAAGCGGATTTTGAGGAATGTTTTAATCACCTCATACTATTTTCAATAAAACATATGTTTGTTATGGACATGTTTTGTTTTATTATGTGTAATTACTTATCGTTCACATGTTATATTGTTAATTTATTTATATTAATGATATTTAAAGTATAATTTTATGATATTCTTTCTTGAGAATTATAATTCCATAGTTACCAAAGCTGTATTGGTTTTATATTACAATCTCATTGTTTCCAATAATAGTTTATGATTAAGATTCTAATGATGAAATTTCATGATATAACTCTCAATAGTATCATGGGTTTTATTTTCCTATATAAATTTACTAATAATACGTGGTTTCCTTTCATTATAGAAACTATAAGTACTCAAGAGGCCCAAATAATGTTGTTAAGATAAAAGCAACTTTATTTCACTTTTCAAAAAAAATTATTCCTTTTCCAAATTCTCTAAAAAAAATTTCATGAATGTATTTTTATTGCTATGATTGTTGAAATTATTTTTATCCAATGATTTATGTATGATCCAATTTTTTCAATCAGGTATAGATCCTATAATTTTAGATATAATTTATTATCAAGGACCTTTTTTGGATTCTCTTTTAGTTGGTAAATGTATTAAGGGTTTATAGGGCTTGTTTGGAGCCCAGAGAACTTCATTTTTTGAAATTATCCAAGTTACATTGTTGGGGAATGGTTTTCCAGACCATGAATATGGTGTTTTTTTATACATATCTACCATTCACGGTTTCTTCACAATTTTGCGGCCAAACCGTGCATGTGGCCCTTCTTCAAAGGTAACCTTGCACGATTTGAACTTGGTTTTTCAAACCGTGTAGAAAAAACGTGCAAATGCCATTTTTATGGGTAATATTAAAATTATTTCTTTGATGATTTAATTAAATCCCTCTTTATTCCCTAATCTGAGTTTATATAGTATTTACAACCATGGATCTAATTTTGGATCTTTTTGAAGGACGAAGCTAGAGATTCAATGATCACCTTCATCTGAGATCTGTTTGTGCTTCTGTTCATCACGTTGGATGCACCACAGTACGTACTTGATTTTGGTTAAGCCTTTCTCCTTCTCACTTTCTCTCTCCCATGTTATCAGGGTATGATCATTTTTATCTTTTTAATAGATCTACTCTGATACGATCCAAATCAATGGATAATACTACAGGTGGAAAGTCGTAAATTACTAATGTGGGTGGTCTATAATTCATTCATTATGATCAGAGATTTTGGAATTATTGTGTGGGGACCATATATTTCATAAGGTGTTGTTTATATAATTTATATTTCGTGGATATAATCATTTTAACTTTTTGGTTATTCTATATCCAAATATGTGATTAATTATTGGTGGTTATTCTAACCACTCCATTCATCCAATGTAGGATGTTATCCCATAATTGGGTTTCTAGTATTTGATGTGTTTGATCCATCTTTTGGGTTTGACTTGGCTCGAACATTCTAAGGTTATGATATCCCATATTATATGTATTTATGTAACTTGTGAATTTCATTATGGAAAGTACCATGTCTGTTTACCACTTCGCCCTCCTTAGTTAAGTTCATGATATTGATATTTAAATGTGAAATATAAATTGGAATGTATACTTAGTATATGACTTTACCTGATTAAATTTGAATGATTCATTTGTTTCATGTATGTAGGTACCCTTTCAACATTAATTTAAGGTAGATTAATGACACTTATTGTCAAATATTCCTTAAATGGGACTGATTAGTAGGTGTCATGCTAAATGGACTTTTTAGACTAATGAAAGGAAATTCTTGAAAAATGACTTTATTAAAATGTTGAGTGCTACATGACATTATCACACTAATGAAAGGTAATGATTGAACCAAATCAAATATTAAAAGACATCATAGATAAAAAGGAATGGAAAAACTCAATATCACCTTGGATTCTTATCGGGAAATTCCATTTGAACTCAAGAACCCCATTCTGATTCAAGCATATAGACTATATAGGTTGAGACCCACCTAGATCTTGATCATTGTCTTTTCTCTAGATGCCAAGTATGATACCATAGTATCCCTTAAATTACAATATAGGATACCTTCAATACAATCGTTGGATCCATCATTACCATTTTGGTTCCATGGTTACAACCTGTATGTCCCTCTATATGCTTAGCACTATTTTACCTTGGATAATCACCTTGAATTCGGTAGGCATATTATTATGGAATGCATTAGAATATTCCCATGTGATTAAACTCCTACCTTTTTTAGGATAAAATTATTACAGAGTTGGAGACCCTTGAGGTCTACATTTCCTTGGTTATTACCATGGGACTTCACTATTAAATATCATTACAGGTTTCTTTGTTGCAACTAGGATCCTTTTAAATTAATAACAACTGTCTTTTTTTATAAACTAGTAATAATCAAATTATTTAGAGTTTACATGTTTAGACACCATCTGATGGATGAAGCAGGTACATGGGTATTTATCTACATTGTAATACCTTACTCTATATAAGATTTCTTGTAACTGTTACATTTCCATTACATGGGATGGATGTTATAGACACCATTGGTGGTGTCTGACTGAGATTTATCTCACACCCTCTCAGGCCGCCATTTGGTACTAGGTGAACATTATATAGTTACAGGTGTTGACAAAGCGAATTATGTGGTTTGAAACATGTGATTGCATGATGTTTAGTATATATATTGATATAATTGGACTATGTTGGAACTTGGGGTTCTTAGGATAGTCCTTGATTTCCTTTATACATTGTGAAACATGTTTGGTCTGCAATCTTGTTTCCATGTTTTCCAGTTTTTTAGTGATATAATGTTGAAATAAGGGGTTACCTATACCTAGTTATTCAGAGAATTTGATTACCACATCATGAATACAATTAGATATACATGATGTGTTCTTACGATTTTTGTGTAGATATATCTACCTATACAATTTAATGGAAATATTCATAGATTAATTTTCATTTCAAATGGTTATAGAAGTTCATAGGATATATTAGAAACCTCTAGATACTATGTCATTAATCATAAAAATATTCCAATAGTCTTGATACATCTTACTAATTGTACATCGTATATGTTTGAATATAATGTGTTGGGTTCTCATAATCCTTGAGAGGTCTTCTCATGATGTATGCACATAGTGATCTCTAGATGTAAGATAATGAGGAAAGACCATCCATTTGGAACACCACATGTTTTGGTGTCATTGATTGCTAATATACATGATCATGTTTAATATATCATTACATGGTGTCATTTATAGTGTTTTCCATTTTATCGTGTACTTTGAACCCAGGTGAAAACCATGATGTTGAAATCATGGTGAGGTAGTTTTTGTTGTGTGAGTCATTGGTTACATGACATTGGTTGAATGGTCAAGAACAGATTTTCCACTTTCGAGTTAAGGAAGTAATATATCTTGAGCCATGTTTATCGGGATGGTATTATCCTCATAAGACATTGCTCATGGAACTCAATGGTAAATTCGTCCAGTTAGATCAAATAATAATAAAACAAGAAATGGATGATGACATGGGTGTGGGTCCTACTTTATGAGATATTAAAGACAAAGAGATTATATTACACAATGCAAGTTCATAGGTTGGTTGTAATTTTCTTGAATATACTTATCACTTTAGGGGCCACAGTGGGTTTTTAGTTCCCGCTCTTAGTCTAGTAATACTGTTCACTACTATCGAGATAAGCGCCTAGAGGGTCAAACATAATAACGAATTCAATAATCTACACTATTTTGATGAATAGGTATATTATACAAGGTGTATCACACTATTTGTGTTTGAGATTTGTACAAGGAAATATGATCACCAAATTAATAAAAAAATTCATATTATTCATGTTAATGAATAATTGGTATTGAACATATTTTCTAAATATATTTTCCAGAATTAAAGTAAATACATGAACATATTAATTGAACAAATATCAGTTTAATATATTCAATGTTCAGTTAATATTTTTTTGAGATGATGTGTCAAGTTAATTACTAATTTATTATGACATAACATATTTAATATGTTATTGTAAAGTGATAATATGATTTATGAATCATATTAGTTGTCATAATAGGTCCTTTATAGTTAGTTAAGTATTTAGGTACTAGAGAGGCAATATCGGGTACTTTAATTACAAACTACATATAGAATATGAGAGCCTCACACTAGGGACTACTCAGGGGATTTATCACTCCTCTTCTATATCACATAATCTAGAGAGGGAAGTGATTGAACCAAGGAGATCAGATCAAGTTCTATCTCAAGAATCACAAGTAGGGTGATGCATTGATCGTTAGAGCATTAAAGGTGTCCTCACATCTCCACAATAACACCTGAATGTCAACATTCGACACTCCCGATTTTTATTTAAGAAGATGTGGTAAATCATGCTGATTTTGGATTCATATTTTTTATGATGTGATCACCAATGATGGATAGATGTCATGAGAAGCTTCATATCTAAACAAGGTATTTTAGGGTATTAATTTGGTGCTTAAAACTCTTTATGTGAGAACCATGGATTAAATCAGATTTCTACTCGCTGAAATCTAAAATTTAATGACAATGTCAGTGAAAAATTTAAAAATACCACTTTTGGGGCTTTCTCTTCATGCCTAGTACCTTTATTAAAATTTAAATTCAATTTAATTACATTGATTTTAATTTAATTAAAGTTTAATTTTTTTCATTATTTTTTTATGAATATGTGAGTTAGTGTGTATTGACTGGTCATGACCTGTAACCGACCAGTACATGTTTGGGGTTTTATTTATTTATTTGATTATTGAATTATATAGTAATATTTAGTTAAAGAAAAGTTGATATTCATGTTATCTCATGTGACATTATCTGTATATGGGCTTTAACATCCACTTGAGAGTTGTATTTTCACTCCCCAGTCCCCCTCGCCTATGAGTGAGTACTTTTTTAGATGGATGAGATGATGAGTGATGCATTTTGGGCCCAGTAATGGTGACACACCAGATAGGAGTTGATGCATTGGATAGACAGACGCTAGAATTCATGTCACAGGTGATGTGGCTCATGGTATATCGACTAGGGTCTAGGTTGATTTATTATTCACTCAATGGAAGAACCATTATAATTGGTTCATGATCAGTTCGTGATTTTATTATTGCATGGTTTATAATTTAGTGAATGTGTCATTAATTAACGATCACATATTATAATAATAAAAAACTATGAAATAAAAAATGAACATATGACACGATATATTTTAATATTTCATGCATGATCACTTGGGAGTGCTATCACATATCACGTGCTAAAAAATTACAAAATAATTTATTTTACCACCTTAAAATTGTAAAAACCCTAAATGTAATATTGTGTCTAAACCACCTTTCATCATTCAAATTTTGAAAAAACTAACTGTTTGGGGTGCTGATCATGCCAAATCTAAGGGTGCCTCTTACTACTAGGGTGTTCTTATAAGAATGGTGTGTTGAATTAACAAAAATTTCATCAAGAAATATCCTAATATATATATATTTTTATTTTAGTGGTAAGTGTTTAGTAACTCAAGTAAAAATTTATGAATATAGAACATCACTCATTAGATCAAAATACTTTGAGTTCATGCAATTGTCTAGCCAAAATTATATCTTGAACCCATGTAGTGATGTAGCCAATACCTGTAGACTAGCAAGAGTGCTTCAGGGATCCTTTCCACTATAACACCTAGGTATGAGATTATACTGATTCTAGAACAGAGATATCCTAGAAATCAAAAAAAAATATTGGGAGACATTTAATGTTTTAATTTATTAATCAAAATGTCTAAATCCGTAATCCAGAAAAAAGTACCCATATGATAAAATTCATTTTGTAGAAAAATAGAAATAAATAACACAATATAAACTGAAATAAATAATGGAAATGGAAAATTTTTTCAGTCACACGAGTATCCAAGAATATTAAAAGTATTTGTGTATAATACTATTAGGAATTGAAGGTTCTAGTGTCCCAATAACCTATTATTTTACCCAATGAAGTAAAGGAAATTTTTTTTATAGGATACCAATTTATATAGCATATTATGGTAAGGGATTATGATTTCATAAACATCTTGTGTCAGTTGCAGTCTCTACATCAGGACACGGATGTTAGGACATGAAGTACCATCTCTACGGTGTTTATAAGGAGAAAGAAAACCAATGATATGCATAGGTATTGGTTAAAATGGATAGGTGTGAATTGAATAAAGGGTAATGATATTTTATTAAATTCTATTCTAATATCATTTTCACCCCTTTACTCATGTCATGTTTTATTTTTCAAAATGGAAAACTGTTGAGTAAAATCTCCATTAACTTTTATGTATATTTTTCAAAGTGAATAATATTACCATTGATAGATTCATCTTTAATAATTATGGTGAATTAATTTAAATACAAGGAAAAAAGGCCAAAGGCATGTAATTCCAAGGGAACATTTGAAAATTTTCATTAATAAAAGTAGTATTAATAGAGATTATTTGTTTTCTACATCATAAAATAAAACATTGGATGTTTAAATGAAGTAAACTAATGTAATGAAACATGTTACCACATATTGTACCTAAATAATCATCAATGTAATGTTTTGGTTTTAATACATGGTTATTAAATACAATATTCCAATTACATATGTGTATTATAATATGTTAACCATTTATGTATAGAAACATTACTAGAATAAATTTTTATTTTCCATGTGGATAGGAAAAGGTGATATCTAAGATAGTGGTGAGAAGTACATGCATTATTTATTAATAAGATAAAGACTCATGTATAACTCTTATTGAGTATAACCAAAACATTAACCTTTTGTGTCCTTGGACAAAAGAAGTCATTATTATAGTTTCTTGAATGAATGTAGTTTTTGGTATTTAGTACACAATCCCTATTTCAGTGATACATGAATCATAGCTGATTTTTGATGAATATAAAAATTTAATACTTATACCCAGTTGTGGAAAGATAAATATTTTTAAATCAAAATTGTACATTAAAAAATACAAATTATGGTATTTAGTATTGGTGTAGATAAAAATATGTAGTATTATCAACACAATTAGTTTGCACAAGGAATCCTTTATAAATAAATTCTTACCACAAATTTGTTGAAATTAGTTCCACAATTGATCATGAACTGTTTCAAGGGAAATATAGTGGTAAATATATATTATAATATTCTTTTAAGTAATTATGGAATGGTTATGTGAAGTACATACATAGTCAGAATATATGAGTTACTTCGACTTGGCATGTTAATAGATATCTTGACCAAGCATTCAAATATCATGATAATGTAGCGTGGAGTAAATACTAACACACATTACCTTATCTATATCACGAAATTGATGTTAATGAATATGATTGATGATGAAGTCTTATATGTTATCATTGATCAAAAAAATCTAACGTGGATTAATTCCTAAACACACATTTTCTACATCAATATTATTATGTAAGGAGAATCAATTTTAGAACTTACATAAATTTACATTATATTTCCTGACGTGCTTTGCAAATATCGAAGATATCCCATAACCTTATTAAAAATATTATTAAAAATGCACATCATATGAGTCATAATGTTATTTAAATTCATTATTTCATAAAGAAATGATTTTGGATGCAATGGGTTTGTTAGGACATACACAAAATTTCTTCAATAATGTACACATTTTTCATCTGATGTGATAATCCTAACAGTGTCATAAGATATTAATTAAATCCCTATGATAGAAAAATTTTGGTCCTGTGAATGACTATATTTCTAAATAAGGGGGAAAATATATTTTCAGATAGTACGAGAATGATTAACTAGAGTTTAGTCAATTCAATAGATGCACAAGTAGTTTTCATAAGAACTTGGTCCCCAAACCCATATGGAAAAGAGTATTTTCTAGAGACACAGACTGTGTAGAAAGGATAAAACCATGGTGATGGTTTTTATTCACCAGGGTCAGTGATCTATTATTAATTTGGAATAATTTTTCCTACAAGTATGAAGTATATGGAAATTAGCTATGATTGACAAGAGTAATAAAAATTCAATAAATTGATTCCATGTATCAAAGTGAAAATGGGTTTACAATTTTGAATACTACATTGGGTATTCATGTAATAAGTTACATGGATGGTATAAGTATAGTACTGATAAGGCTTGACCGGTTATACGTAATTGGTATCCCTTAAACCTTTTGAGTTTTACTTATTATAGATAATTTTCTACGATAATTATATTGATGATTAGATATAATTACCACTAATCATGGAAGGTGTCTATACGACGAACCAGAAGGGAATGGTCATTTCATAGAATTCTAATAAAGTTTGCAAGTTATTGAAATCCTATTTAGGAATTAAGTATGAAAAATGATCATTGAACATTAATTTTGATGGAAAATGTTTTATGTATTTTACAATTTTTTGTTGTAGTGATATGGTTTTCCACTAAAAATATGTTCGTAAATATATGAAAAACAGACAAGTCTTCATGTTATTTAAGACCAACATGAAATTTATTCTATAGTGATATACTTAAATTAGAATCCTATGTTCTAGGTAACATTATATATTAAGAAGATCTAAAGGTTTCTTAGACCTAGTCAATCGTACATATCAGGAAATGGTATTAATAAATACATGCTGGAACAATTCCAGATAGGATTATTCCCTACGTCAGATGGCATTGTCTTTCCAGGATGACATGTTCAGGAGTTAGGAATATATTGACATGGTGATTTTAATTACATATGCTTCTGTGATTGATTAATCATGTGTTACATGATATATAAAAGAAAATTATATATCAAAATTATAATTTATAGTATTCAAATATCAGTTATTTTTAAGTGTAATTCAAGTGAAGCGTCCTGAACTATCTAATTGTACATTATCAATTACTAATGATAATTACATTGAATATGGAGATGAAAACATACTTGTTTAGAGGGGACACAAACTAGTGATACATAGATCAATGATAATTAATATCACAGTTAGACTAAGGTGATGAGAGAGACAAGCTCATATAAGATAGTGGTTTTCATAAAAACAATTACATAGTATGTTGTATCTTCTAAGGAAACTATTAAGAAATAAAATTCACCAATTTATTCCATTTACTGGTTTATCACTTAGTAAAAAAATTATTATAATAATTTAAATTATGATATTTTCACTGGACAAGATGTCATGTTTTGATAGTGGCGATAAGGGATAAACTCAGGGATACTATCTCTTGAGAATTTTTCCTCTAGGATATAAAGTTTCATATAAAAGACATGCCACGGGGAATAATTGTTGTAGGCCTAGTATCTGAATCTATGAAATTTTAGAAATAAGTTCTTAATCATGTGATACCTAACATGTTTGGTTTGCATGTTGCCTCTAGTGAAAATGGGACTATTGAAATAGGGGTTCCCCTATAACCTACTATTTGGTGCTTTTGATAATGATATCATGTATACCGTTAGATATATATGTTGTATTATTACCATTATACTGTAGATATTTCAACATCCACTATTTATGAGTATTGTCCAATTATTAATTATTATATCAAATAATCAATAGCAATTCCTAGGCTATAACAAGAACCTATATATACATGAAAATTAAACTTAAACAAATATACTATAGTCTTGATACATTTTATGACTGTAAACATTAGATGTTTGATTATCAGGTGTTGAGGGATTATAATACTTGAGACATATTCTCAAGAAATTTGAACTTGGTGATCTCTAGTAGTGAGATCATGAGGAAAAACATGCTAATAGGAACACCACATTTCTTGGTGTCATTGGTTGTTTCTATCTATGATCATGTGTAATGGTCTCCTGAAATGATAGAATTTCTAGTGTATCTAATTTGATCGTATAATTTTATTCAAGATGAAAACCATGATGATAAAATTGTGGGGAGGTAGTTTGTGTTGGCAACATCATTAGTGGCACGGCTTTGGTTGAATGGTAAAGAAAGGATTTGTCGCTTTCTTGTTAAGGAAGTAATACATATCAATCAATGTTGATCAGGATGGTAGTGTCCACATAAGACCATGGACATGGAAGTCGAGGTTAAATCCATCTAGTTTGATAAGAAAACAATAATGTAAGAAAAATATGATGACACAGGTGTGCATCCTACTTTGTGTGATATTAAAGACAAATAGATTATATAACACAATGTGTGTTCATAAGATGGTTGTCGCTGGTGTAAAAATCATTGTATTTTTAAGGGCCAAGATGGGTTTCTAGATCTTTCTCTTCGCCTATCAATACTATTCACTACTATCATGAAAAGGGTATAGAGGGTCACACACAATAGCATATTCAAGAATCTTTTCAATTTAGTTGAAAATGTATATTGGACACAGTGGGCCCCACCAATGGGTTCTAGTATCTTTCCAAGGAGATATAATTTCAAAATTAATAAATAAATTCATTTCAAAAATGTTAAAGAATAATTCATATTGAATTTATTTACTAAATTTATTTTCAAGTATTAATGTAAATAAAAGAACATATTAATATAATGAATTTTATTTTAATATATTTTAGGTTCACTAAATATTTGTGGGAATCAAGAGTCAATTTAATTAATCATTTTTTATCATGTAATTTTATTAATATATTTATTGTAAGTGATAATAATATTTATGACTCAAATTTGTAGTCATAACATTTCGTTTATAGTGAGTTATGAATTTGGGGGTACAGAGGTAATATCGGGTATTTTAATTACACACTATATATAGGAGAGGAGAGCAACCCACTAGTGACTATTCTGGGGATTTTTTTCTTCTCTTCTATCTCCTAGGATCTAGAGAGAGAATCATTAGATCCATGGAGATCATATTGAACTATCTCTCAGGCATCACAAGTAGGACGATTTGGTGATCATCAGAATGTTAAATAAGTTGTTGAATCTCTGTGATAGCACACAGATTTAGATGATTGGTGCTCCTGTAGTTTCTTGAAGTATGTTTGGATGATCAAGAGAAAATAGGATTTAGATTTTTTTATCAATGATCACCAATGATGAGAATATGTTTTTTTGAAATATTAGATCTAACCTAGTCATTTTACAGTTTTAATTTTGGTCATAAAACACTTCAAAAAGATCTTCAGCTTAAACCAGACTACTATTCACAGATGTTGACAAGTTCATGTCGAAATTCAGTGAAAATTTAAAAAATAAAACTTTTCAGGATTCCTCTACATGCCCAATACCTTCACATGACATATCATCAGTTATTGAATGGAATGCTAGTTGATTTAGCTATTGTTACTGTTGTCTCTATTATCCATTGTTCGTTATGATTACTTATATAGTTTCTTCTACATAGCTATTTTTACATTCACTGGATGTTCTATACATTTATAATGAGAGCATAGTCTCCCAATGGACACATACTTGGCCCTTACTATTAGTTATCAGCCTCTGGCATTTAGGGAGATGCGCTTGAGGCTATGTGGCCCACTAGGATTGGGGCTCCTATTGAGTTGAATTCAATTCTAGGTCCAAATTTTCTCTCAAATGTGTTTTATTTTCATTCTTTAGTATTTGGAGACAATATATTGTAGATTAGGAATTATTGGGATTTGGTAATAGGTCTTGATTAGGCATCATGATGGCATGTTTGAGAATAAAACCAAGTTTCTTATAAATATAATTATTGTTATACTTATTCCGATTAAATTTGACATTATTTCACTGTTCGGTTACACAAATGTTGTGTGGAGTTTCTAATTTTTACACTTTTTGATGATTTTATCTCATCATCAGGCCCGATGATACGGGGTTAAAGAGCATTGTTACAGGCATCATTTTAGGCACCTATAATTCACATTTTATTCATATTTCTATGTTATATAGGTACATTTGACTGCTTTTCATTGTTTGATATTCATATGATTGATGAGTGATGCAATGATATTTACCTTATGCTTGGATTACTTTTGGATGCAATTAATTGATTCCCTACCTCTATTCATGAGGTGTATGGGCCCTCATGGGATTTGATGAGTAATTTACTTAGTCGATAAATTATGCTATAAATAAATTCGTGTAATTTCACGTGATATGTGTATGGTAACAAATTCATCATAAATTGATATCCAATATAATGTGATTCATTAGATCTTAAATGAATTGGTTGTACATCCTTATATAGCCTTTTCATGTTTACGAAAGGTAAAGGACTGAAACTGGTAATTAAATGAAAATGAAACGAAACATATAGTTGACAACTTATCGATATATGTCCGTCATTATAGATAGTTGGGGTAGTATTCCTTGGGGAGTGAGTTTTCATATATTTAGTTTTTTCTGGAGTGGATTTCCTTCTACATAATCATTTTTTGAGGCATTTGATTGGAATTTTTATACCAATGTCACCTTGATATCATCATATTGTATTCCATGAGGGTGGCGATGGCCACACTCCAAATGTGGTGAGCTCTAAGACACCATTCATACTTCCAGGAGTTCCACATGAGGCACCACCAACTATAATGGTTCTGGTTACTGATTGAAAATTACTTGTTAGTTTCCTTCATGTGAGGATGTCCATGGATGATTCTCTAAGGCTTTCACCTATGATGGCTAATCAGAATCATGATTTCTTATAGAAGCATCCTCATACCTTTTTAGGGGATGCTAGTGCGCAGGCTACTAATTCATAGCTATATGCCACTGTATATATCATTGATAATATGGAGATTTATCCAGAGGGGATAGTCAAGCATTCCACATACAAGAATTATGATTTGGCCAAGCTTTGGTGAGATGAGATTTCCTAGGGTAGTCATCATCAAGGCATGTTATCAGTTGATTTCTAAACTACTTCTATGATATGTTCGTTACCAAGAAACTGAGAGCAGATAGAGCCAAATATTTCATGCATCTTGATAAGGGTTCCCTGTCAGTTAAATAATATTCATTGTTTTTCATGGATCTCTAGATCATTGAACCAATTTTAGATGCAGATGAGCCTTCTCGTGCTAGATGTTTCAGGGATGGGATCCAATATGAAATCTATACATAGGTGAATGTATTTATCTTTCCTTATTTTTATGAAATATTCAATCAGGATAATATCACTAAACAAAACCTAATCAATGACAATATTACAATGAATAGAGGACTAGTACCGCATCAGGTCAGTAGTACTTTTGGTGGCTGGAAACATTCTATCAAGGTTTCTTGTCGGGGGAGTGATAAATAGTGTTCCCATTTAGATATCTCCTATGTTTGTCATCAGTGTGAATGATGGGGGTACATGAAACATTATTGTAATAAATACCCACTGGAGTAATGACCATTCATTCATATAAGGAATCTCTAGGGATTCTGTAGGACCTTTTCACAAGCCTTGAGATGAAAAGGATCTTCACCAGCTCTACATACATGAGAGATTTCTTTTACATCATGTCATCTGGGGATTTGGAATTTCATTAGTCCTTTTTACCGAGGTGGAGGTCATGGACTTCGTAGCCAGAACACTAATCAGATTAGAGAACCAACATAGAAGTTATGATCATGGAATTCAATATTTTTCACAGGGCGATAGACCAAGACAATTTCATACACTACAGCTGATACCCAAGGATTAGGTCTTGTGACCATCTATAACACATGGTACTATTCTTTTCGAATATACCACAATATCTTCTTTATTTGATATAGGTTTTTCACACTCTTTTATATATATATCTATTGTGGAATGTCTCATACTAGAGATACAATATTTCTATGGTGTAATTACCCCAGATATTCTATCAGTGGTACGGACAGAGGGAATACACCAACGTAGGGATCTTACCCATGATATAGGTTGTTACTCTTTCTTATGGAACCACTTGTTTCTCAAGATGATGGGATATATTTCATCCTTGGGATATATTATTAGGTTAAAAATCATGAGTGTTTACACTATTACTCCAATTGGTATATTGGACATCACCATATTGAAGAATTTATCTATATAAGGGTGTGTGTGATTTCTAGGATTGTCGAGATGGACAAGAAAATCATAGGTTATGTGGAGAGACAACTTAGATTGAAAATCTTCCCATTTAGGATCTGGGGCTATTATAAGCTTTTTCCATCTTGTAGTGGATCATTTCATGGATGACGTTCCCTATGAATTATATGGCTTACCTCCAGAGAGGGAGTTAGATTTTACTATCGACAATATTCTCGGGGAAACCCTACTGTCTACTCCTCTATTTAGGATGGATCCAACAGAGCATCAAGAGCTCAGATTCAGTTCATGGATTATGAGGCCAAAGGTTTAATATATCCACGTACACTCTCTTGGGTTTCTCCCGTGCTTCTTTACAAGAAGGCATATGAACCTTATATCTATGCATGTATTCTAGACAGTTAAATCATCTCATGATCAAGAACCGATATCCACTTACATGAATAGATGATATCTTCAACCATTTATGAGGGTAAATTATATTCTCTAAGATCGATATGAGATCATGTTATCATTATGAATGTGTCCTAATATTAGAAAATCCTATGAAATATTTTTTAGAGACGGTTTGATCTGTATTTTTTCCTTGTTACGCATTTCGGTCTTATGAAAATTTTCTTTTTAAATTGATCTGCTGAATAGGTTGTTCCACCACTATTTGGACTCATTTTTCAAAATATTTGTGGATCACATATTGGTGTTTATCTCACTCATAGATACCATTAAACATATCCTAAAATCATTTCGAGTACACTGAGAGATCATTAGCTCTATGAAAATATTTCTATGTTACACTTTTAAATTAATATGTTCACTTATTAGGTCATATAATATCAGAATCAAGAGCACCTATAAACCCTAAAAAGGTTAGTGTTGTAGTTTCATGTGAGAAAGCCAAGAACATGTTTAAAAAGTAGAGTTTCTTGGGGCCGACTGGATATTACATGTGTTTCATACACGACATTTTACACCATTATTTACATCTTACTAGACATATCAAGAATGGTGTCAAGTTACATTGGTCAAAAGCATGTGAAAAATCCTTTCAAGAGATAAAAGGGAGGCTTGTATCAAAATCTATTATAAATCTTCTGGATCTCGGTATAGTTTATACCATCTTCTCTGATGAATTAGGAATCACCTAGGAGTAGTGATGATGTAGGGGAAATTTTTTTCTCCATATAGATATTAATGGTTAAGGCATCATGAATAAAATTACCTAACATATGACATTGATCTAGAAAGAGTTCTTCATTCATTATGTGGATGAAGATACTATATTTTGGGGGAGCTATTTTGGTTCTACACAGAAAGAAAGATCCTCAAATATATTTTTTCTCAACGACACCTGAACCTCATACCATGGATATGGGTTTAATATCTATAATCTATTGATTTTGAACTTGCCTAAACATATGGTAAGGGAAATGTTATTCCAAATATGATGAGTTGGAAAACTCAAACATAAATTTTATAGGAATATAGTGATGAATGGAAGTTAATGGACCTATTTTATGAGGTGAATCATTTGTTTCATGATAGTGAAGAGTAGTCTAACCTTTCATCCCTGATAGTAACCTCTTATCTCCTTCTGAATGTGAAGGATAGATAGTTTGGAAATCTCTAAGGCTTGGATCTAAGTGAGATTTTATTAGATGATAACCTGCCTCTATATATGTCTATGGATAGCAAAGACATCCAAAATCTATGTGGACATCTCTGGGTTCCTAATGATATGAGATAGGATTTGATGCATAATTCATATGCCTCTCAGTGGGAAGTTCACCCAGGCATCTAAAAGATCTATCCAAACATGAGATTCCAATATGTTTGCATGGGATAAAATTCCAAATAGCATGCTTTATCACTAGGTCTTCCACTTATCATTCGGTGAAGCCAGAGCACTAGAGACTTACGAGCTTGTTACAATGACTTCTAGTTTTTTAATGGAAATGGGAAGATGTTGCTATATACTTCATAATAATCTTACCAAAGTTGTTGATGGGTAGATATTCTATTTGGGTATTCATTGACTAACTAACTAAATCAACATAATTCTTTCTTATTTGGGATACTGTCAGAGTTGTTGAACTGGGAAAACTGTATGTCAGTGAAATCATACGACTCCACATGGTCCCTTGTACTATCATTTCATATAGGGATTCTTATTTTATGCAATAGTTTTAAATGTATTTACAAAAGGATATGGTAAATTAGGTGATTATAAACACATCATTTCACCCTCATACCGATGGGAAATCAGAATATAGGAAACATGCTTTATAGGATATTCTCTAAGAACTTGTCTTAGATTTCATAGGTTCATAAGAGAAGAATATCCCTCTTGTTGAGTTTTTCATTACTAATAGAATTATGGGAACAATTAAGTTGGTTCCTTTTGATTCCTTGAATGTTAGGACATACCATTCATCCAAATTCATCATAGAGTAGTTGAGGTAAGCCTATTAGGTCTTCATCTTGTTTCGGATACTAGAGAGAAGGTTCAATTGATCCAGATGAATATGACTACTGCACAGTCTAGACAAACATCTAATGTTAGTTCCCATTGAAGACCACTGGAGTTCAAGGTTGTGGAACATTTTTTCATCAAGAATCTCCCAGTCTTGGCCATATACAATTACAAAAGTAGGTAAATCCATCACCTCATTATGTTAGGCATTTTGAAATTCTACATAGATTCTACCCAATAGCTTATCTGTTGCAACTACCTCATAGGTATTGTGCCTTTCACAATATCTTCCTTGTCTCAGAGGTTTACTAGTATCATAGAGACTTGTATCATACTTTTGATCCTGATGAAGTTGAGTTAGAGGCTGATTCTTCCTTTGAGGAGTATCTAGTACACATCGTTGACTAGAGAACGAAGGCTCTTCGAGGCCGATTTTTCCCTCCGGTATGAGTTTTATGGTTGCATGACCAATTAAAGGTCGAGAATTTGGGGAGGGGATCTGAAAAATATTTATAATGGCGAGATTTGTTCCTCAGATAATGTTTCTCCACCTTTGTAAGGATAACTCAGCGATGAGTTCTTTTATGGGGAATGAATGTAAGAACCGATTTTTTCACTCAAGTAAAAATCCTTTAAATTTCAGTCTAATTCCTTATCTTGTACCTTTTATGGATGCATTTTTAGATGGTAAATCTCTCAAGGGTGTCTTTGGATTATTCAAATCCTAGATATCATCTTTTTCAGAAACCATCCTTGTGACACAGTTGGTGCACGTTTTGTCTAACCGTAAAGACAATTTTTTTTTCAGATAGAGCCACCTCGCAAAGTTAGCACACAATCATGCAGCCTAACTGTGAATGTGCACATTCTAACCTTGTAACCATGTATAGTTGGTGCATTTTTTTTAAACCATGAAGAAAAAATGTGAACAATGTATTTTTTGAAGTAATTTTACAAATTTTTCCTTAATTGTTTAATTAGATCCCTCCATCTCTAATATTAGTTTAGGAAAGTTTTACCTACATGGATCTTATTCTTGAGATTTTTGAAAGCCAATGATAGTGATTTATTGATATCCTTTGTCCAGGAACTATTCGATATTTCTTTTATCACATGAGATGTAGAAAATTATGTACTCGGGTCTGTTTAAGCATTTATACTTCTCTCTTGCTCTCACCCTAGTTATCGTGGTATGAGTGTTTTTCTCTTTTTCATAGATCTACTCCAATAAAAAAATAAAGGGCCAATACCAGAGCATGAGAGTCATAGAAGCCTAAGGTGGAGGGTATATAACACATCCTTCAATTCCATTGATTTTGGAATTGTTGTATGGGCCCCACTGATATCATCGAATTCCATTTATAAAATTTATATGCTATATTTATAATCATTAGAACCAAGTTAGTATTATCTTTAAAAATAAGTGATTAATTTTTGGGGGTTATTTACAAAACTCCATTATTTCCATATATAATTATATTCCATAATTGGGTTTTTAGAATTTGATGTATTTGATCCACCATTCAGGTGTGACATGGATTAATCTTTGTAAGGGTATGAATTCCAATATTAATTATATTGACTTAAATTTAGAATTTGATCATATAATGTATCATGTATTTTTACTACATGATCTTTATATGGTATGTTCTTGATGATAATAATTAAATGTGAAATGGAAATTGTAATGTATACTATGTATATGACTTGACCGAATTAAATGTAAATGACTAATAGGTAGAATATCTGTAGTACCAATTTCTACATTAATGGAAGGTAGAATAATTAACCTTAACTATTGAATATGACTTAAATAGAATTGTTTAAAAGGTTTCTTGATACTTGTACCTGTCAAAGAAATTAAAGGAAGGTCTCAAAAATATTACATGATTAAAAATTTTCATGCTAGATCACCTTATCACACTAATGAAATGCAAGGATTGAATAAATTTAAATATTGCATAAATTTGTACTTAAACAGGAATGGACTGACTCATGATCAAGTTGTATTCCGATCGAGGAATGCATGAGCACTAGGGAAACCAATTCTAATTCCATGATACAAAATTTTTAGGTTGAGACCAACATATATCCCAATCCTTTCTTTTTTTTTCTGGATTGCATGTATGAAACTGTATGATCCCTTCAATATCAATAGATGATTTCTTGGATATAGTACATAGATCTTGAATTGAAAAGATTGTGTCATGGTTATATCTCAAAGGGACATATCTCTAGTTAGACCCATTTTACCTTGGAAGAACACCTTGTATTTGGTAGGAATATTATTGTGGAATGCCATGGAATGTGTTCCTTGGATTACACTCTTACCCTTTCCATGGTAAAATTATTACTAGGTTAAAGACCCTTAGGGCCTCTATTTCTTGGATTATTACCTTGGGACTTCACTATCAAATATTATTATAGGTTTCCTTACTACAATATGGATCCTTTTAAATTTCTAAATGTGAATTATTTATAAACTGATAATAAAAAAATTACGAATTATTTACATGTTCAAATACTAGCTGAGTGCCGAAGTAGGTACTAAGGTATTTAGTTAAATTTTATTTCATTACTCTAAATATGCATGCTTTCACACTGTTACATTTAAATTACACGGACCAAATGTTATAAACATATTTGGTGGTGGCCTGTTGAGATTTATCTCATACCCTATCCATGTGTTGTTAGGTACCTAAAGACTATTACATGGTTGCAGGGGTTGACAAAGGTAATAATACAACATCAAACACTTTATTGCATACTATTTAGTATAGAGCCTAATATTATAGGATGCAGTTGGAACACAAGAATCTTGGGATTTTCATTGATTTCATTTATAAATTTTGGAACTTGTTATGTATACTTTATTCCATCCATGTTTCCAATTTTCTTATCGATTGAAATATCATTAGTGGTTGAATGATATACCAGTTGTTTCAGTTATTTTTAAAGTTATGTATATTTTTCACTATTATTTCTTATTACTTATATTTCTTCCAATATTTATATATGCTTACATTCACCCACTATGAAACACTTTTTTAATAAGGGAATAGTCTCCAAACAGACACACCTAAATCCCTTACTTCTAGTTGATAGCCTCTAGAATTCTGAGAGATTCACTTGAGGCCATGTTTCCCACTAGGCTTGAGGATCCCATTTAATGGCATTCGGGTATGAGACTTGGCAATTTAATATTTAAAAAATGTTTAAAATAAATTTTATTTTCATTTTTTTAATTTTTTAATTTTTTACTTTTTTTGATTACTAAAAATTTTATTTGAATCATTATTTTAATAGAGAATTCATATATATAATTTCAAACCATCATGATCATTCAATTTTTTCAATATTAATTTAAAATTTTCATTGTTACTTTTAAAATAATATATTTTCCATATTATTTCATAAATCCTTATATTTTAAAAAAGTGGTTACTAAATAAGAAGGATATTTTCCTCAAGAAATATTCTAGTGATCTTTAAAAGGAATATTTATATAAAGATGAAATCCTTTAATGTTACATATGTTTTAAAGGGGATATGATCTAATTATACAATCCATACTCTTTTCCTGGATGTTTTAGGGTTATTATTATGATATATTTATGAAACTAATTTACCTTCAACTAGTTATCTTATGCTGAAATATTTAAATTTTCATGAAACCCAAATAGTTTCCACATATTATGATATATGATGAATGATTTAGGATATTCTTGCATAGATATTATTGGATTATGAATAAGTGATGGTTGGATTCCTTAAATACTTCCTACACATTAAGTAAATATGGATTAATCCTGAGTTAGTTAGCTTATACATGAACCTATTTTCATGTTCACAATTTTATTTCTGAAACAATTTTCTTGTATATAAGTTTATACATGGACCTTATTTCATGTTCCTATGCTTATGAGGAGACCTGGCTTCATTCTCATATGTTTATCTGAAGATCAAAATTCAGGTACTTGATTTAATGAATAAACTCATACTATTTAAACATGTTCACAATGTTATAATATTAGGGTTTAACCATATTTATATATCAATGTTATGCCCTTAGGGATCATGAATTGAGATTTCCACTAATATTAATTGATATCATTATATGTAAATCTTATATAATTAAGAGACCCACCACACGTCATAACCCACTTCCATCATCAAGATTCACCACCTTTCACTACATTGATCCACCTAACATGACCCTTGTTGTCTCATGTCACACCACATCATGATTCTCCCTTTCCCTACACTTCTTCAGGCTTCCTTTATTACCACATCAAGGGTTGTTTCTTAGGCCTTTCAAACATATCTTATCTTCATCACCTCCACCCCTCACTACCGCTGACCATCTCTATGGATTTGGTCCCATCATCTTCATATGATAAAGAGAGAGATTGATATAGTCATAAGGATATTTAAAGAGAGAGTGAGAGACATCCTTCATTAAACTGTAATTGAAAATATGTAAAAAACATAATAATAAATAGGGGAAAATAAATCCACAATAATAATCTCATGGAACAAATATTTAGGGTTCATAAACAAATAATTCATCAAACACAACATAATACTATAATTCCAATGGGTTTTGTAAAAAATAAAAAAATAATCCACCCTATATTAATAATGAAGTGTGGGGGATTTATCACATGGTCAATATTGGATTTATGAATAATTGAGTGAGGTTAAATCCCAATGTCCTACCTTGATGGTGAATCTATGTATCTTCTATATATTTTCACATACATGGTAACTTCATAGTCATCATGTAATTTGATCATTAGTTCCATCATGTATTAAATCTTTATCATCTAATCTGACATCGTTTCCCAACAAAACATGGTCTCTCCCCTTACCCCACTCTCCCCCTCACTTGGATTCTTGTCCATGAACATGAAATCTCACCCTTTAAGGAACTGTTTTAGGGATTAAAATGGGGGATTATAGGGTTACACTATAATTATAATTATTTAATGAACTCACTCTATTAAATTTATCTAATGTATCACATTCAACCTGTGATGGCTAAAACCCAAAAACATAGATGATAACCTCAATTATAGTGCCCCTAGTGTAAAACCTCTATATTGGATTCAACCATGACATCATATTTCCCATTCATGACTCTGTATCGAAAAAATATAATTATATAGAATTCATGGGTATGGAGATTCCATTAAATATACAAAATAAAAGGTTATTATGACCCCTTCACACACGCAATTCAACATCTGATCATCCATATTTAATAGAACCATAAAATATTTACATGGTCTTATTCTAGGTAAAATATCCTATTTTTCCCATAGAGTGGTCCCAAAACAATAAAAATCAAAACTATGTAATGTATTGACCAGTAAAATTCAATATCACTAAATCCTCTAAACTTTTAAACCATATCATTCCCAAAAATAATTCAATTCAGGCTCTAAAAATTTTTCAAAATAAAATAGTACTGAAAGTAACCCACATATAAACCAAATCCATTCACACTCTATGTTTCGTGCTCTAATATAAATTTTTGAACATCAATCCTAGAAGGAGACATACTCTTTCTTATACAAACATACATAATCCATTCTATCTAAGAGCAAGAGCTTAGTGGAAACATGAATCCACTATAGTTGAGTCTTGAAAATTGTTTGCTCACAAAACCATTTCCCATCAAGAATTTATCCATGTAACATGATATTATATTAATACATTAAACCTAGAAATATACTTAATTTTTCCACTTTATTATCACTAGTGGGAAGATTTCATTATACACTTTTAAGGATAATAATATATTATTTTTATATTATAGATGCTAATCAATCAAAAAACCACCATTGAGAACTCCACCTAAATTCTATATTGACATAGAAATATCTGCTAGGAATAGTAGACTTATGCCCCAAAATTATCTCTTATATCACCACTCAACTAACTGGCACATGACCCATCATATCTAGGTTACATGACATAAATTTCACTACCCTTCTATATCGTCTTCTTAAAAACTAATGCGGGAATCCCCCATATGTATTCTGACCTCAATAAAAATTCCACACCCATTGCCATGATTGTATGGTTGTGTTTTCATCTCCATTTTGTGAAATCTATTGATGAGAACCTCAAGAACAATAACAACATCATCAAACATCTCATCATCAATCCAATTACAATTATGTGGACCAATCGACCACAATTCAATGTGGTTTATTCTAACAATTCAGATAACCCTACTCAGTCAGTTTTATACCCAAATGATAATGCATTCCCAAGTGACCAATATTAAAAATATATCAAAAATTATTTTGTTATACTATATTGTATGGTCTTAAATGTGATGGTTATCTCCCAAAAGATTCATTAGACATACCATGTTTAGGGTAAAATTTCTATAGGGAGGTCCCCACATAGGATGCCCATATCAGTACTTATAACACACAGAATGATCAGACCACCATTTTCCCAGGGATGTGGTCAATATCCCCCCACTTTTTTGGGAACTTTATAGGTATAATTATTGTGAACGTCCTAGTACACAGGACCACTAAGTTGATATCAAGGTCATGAACCTTCTTTCACAAGGGATGTGTACAAGGACACTACAATTTATTAAAGGTTTGAAATATCTATATCCCTATACAAGAATAAATTCCCCAAATCATTCTACCCTTGAACATCCCCTATCATCTCGACACAAATACCTTGTCTAGAAGTTTCATCCACCATGTTTATTCTCTTCCACCAATACCTCAACAACAACTATGGAACCAACATTATGAAGACAAATTCTACTATATTAATCTTTGTTTCCCTATATAAGAGGATACTATGTAGTTTAAACTCTCATATAAAGACATGGGTAGAACCAAAAATGCCTAGAATGCTCCTACTCAAATCTACATATGGTAGGATTCAAAAACTGCACTACATAAAAACATAAGGGTGGTCATTATTTCATTAATAAATCATTAAAGAACATATATATAATGAATTTTGATTCACATGTCTGTCTATTATCGTTGGAAAAACCTATTTCACCTTTCATAAGTATTCAATATTTCTTCTACATTCATAGAAAGTGAATTATATTCCATTTACTTTGTGCATAAATACGTTCTAAGCATAATATAGATAGATAAATAAAAATCTCTATGGTGGAATCTTGTAGTTACACAATATATAATACCATAGAATCTAGGATGTGGAACTCAACTCGTATACTTAATTACACCTCATCATGTAGTAATAATATAGGTAGCCAATCTATATTGAGGTAAGTACATATGGATTTCATCTCAATCATGATGTCTCGTTAAAGGAAAAATTACCACATAAGATAAATTCACTTTAAAAATAATGTAAATGAAATAAGATAACTAAATATGGATACTTTCTAGCTTAAAATTTTCTAAAAACATGTCCCACTATAATTTTCCTCTCCATACATTTGTTATAGAAAGAATAACTAAAGTCTACACCCTCTCATATGAGGTTACCTGAAAAAAAGGACACAAATATTACTATAAACTACACCTATAACACCAAATAATATCCAAACATCATGAAAATATTTCCATGGATCTCTCTATTAGAAATTTTTGCCTAATGAGAACTAACAAAGAGCTGTGAATGTGGGAGTAAACTGATGCATTATCCACCTATGACGACTCTCACACCACTAGATGATCTACTAATAAACTTCCCAGTATACTATTAAATTAATTATTAGGAGGACTTTTTATTTAAACTGTATTCCATATAGAGTTATCTTCACAATACCACTCTATTCATCATTAGGAAAAATTCTATCCAACTACAAATCAAGGATGAATTTTCATAGAGGATGATAAACTGTTAAATATTTTTTGGCAGTATCTAGTAAAAGTTTTTACATGAAAAAACCGCGGTTCATTAACTATTCCTATTGATCCTCCACATGATCCAATGATCTTGAAAAAACTATCCCAAAATATGACTAGGGAAGAAATATTGAGTTTTTGGGCCTTGACATAGTCTGGGACATATCTGTGATCCTCTACAATGAGCCCAAATTCCTTACACAAAACACAATCTTGATCAATGGATCAAACTCCAATCATTTAAGAACAATATGTTAAGGAGTTTGAGAATAAAATTAACTAATAATTACTTTCAATGACATGTGGGAAGCATTATTAATGTATCGTCATCCAATCAGTGAAAATCTTGACCAGCCAGAAACAAGAGTCTCAGTTTCCAACCAAACCTCAGTTGCATGGGGATCATGGTATCCTAATAAAACAATGAGGCATATGATGTTAAAATAAATAATCATACCTAGAATATATTTAGTATTGTACAAATCAGTGAAAAATATAATCAACTCTATGAGAAAAAATCAATACTAGTAAGTAAGGTAAGATATACTACCTTATACCATTTCAAGTACATCTCTCCATAACGTCTCAAAAACAATGTCTCATTTCTCACTAACCAGTGGAAAGGGGACCAATGTGATGCATGAGATCATCATAACCTTTTTATGACCCTTCCCTTTCACGCATGATGATGATTAGTGAGTAACACCCTTAATTAAATAGGGTGAATCAATATATATTAGCGAATATATGGATGTAGAGACACATGATGGACATGAATAATCATATTTTAACACTATATGATGAATATACCATCATTATTATACTCTGAAATATTTTTTAGAGTTCCGAGTAGACTAAATGGTATTCAGAGATCAAGTAAAAGGATACATTTTCCATTTCACTTATGTCGGTCTCCTTTTTCGGATAACCATTCTCAAGAACCCTTTAACATCATTTCGAAAAATTCCCAAAATGTTTCACATGTGAATTATAACTCCATGCATAATTTTTATGAAAAAACCACATTGATACCACTATAACAAGACCCAAACCACTAGGGCCCTTCCCATGATCAAATTATGCTAAGTGTTCCACCCAAATCAAATCCTTAATAGTCCAAGGGATGGTGACTATCATCGAGTAGGAATATTACACAAAATGGAAGATCATAACCTACATCAATATATATCATATACACATCTCATGTGAATTAAAATGATAAACAACGCCAGTAAAAATATATATAACCATTTAATTTGTATACAACAGAAGCATGAAACTAGAAAAATATAAATATAATAAATCATCTGAAAATTCATCTAGAAATAAACCTCCAACAAGCCTCTAAATCTGACTAAAACAAAACCACAAAAGGATCATACTCAATATATGTACTCCCCATTTGATCACCAGTCGCAATGTTCACTCTCACCACTATAAATCACCATGATCATTTATGCATTATGAAGAATCACCTAGTTTTTCCAAACACCATATCTAATAAGTGACGCTAGCTATACATTTACTAAGACCCCTTATAAACCTTTTTTAGTCTGTACAGATACAATAAATGTAAGAAAATGATCATGTGGGGGTGTGTAAAAATGTAATTAGTGGGACACCAAGAAAATACAATGGAAAAAAAACAATGGAAACCAATATCCTATGACACATGGTGTGAGAGTAAGTTGGATGAATATAATAAAGGATCTATATGCAATATATAATAAAGGATGTAGTTTATATATAAGTCACAATAATTTTGTAAATATATATGTTTCGGTAATATCACCTCCAATACATGAATTAAGTACCTATTAATATGCTAGGAATTCTCAAATTTAATAAATATCCTACAGTCTATAGTCTATAACCCATTTATAAGTCATATAATAAGGGGAATGTAGGGGTGCCTATTGATTCACAATCAGAGAAGAAATATGTACATATCAGCATTAAAAATTTCCAAATATCCTTAAGCAACTATAAAGGCATACCTTCTTCAAACTAAATCATGATCCCATACATTGAGGAAGTACACACCTTATTGTCCTTATTTTTCATTATCAATATGGTAACTAATAGGGTAACCCACACCATCACCCAAGATAATGCTTAACCAAATGAATTCAGACCTATACCATCAAAACCACTCTATTTTAATGGAGATTGATCTTGTTAAATAGGATAAATCCACAATTTTCATATACCATCCACATAAGAATTATCTCATGCACTGAGAATCTAAACTACCAAACTGTAATCTATTTTGCATCTCTATAACTATAAACGGAGATACATCACCTCATTGAATTAAACATGATTTACCATGGTGTAACAAAAAAATCATGGGTGTACAACATATGTGAGAACCCAATGTATGAGAGAATGTTATTTTACCCTTGAACACATCAGTCATCATGCATGAGCATCATTATCTTTAGTATAATGCTAAATCAAATGTACACTTATCTAGCCTGACAATTGGCCTCATAGTTCATAATATATAAGACCACTATGATATATGTATTAAAATACTTAGGATATGATATTTACTTTATTTAAATTTACATTGAGTGATGAAGCATAAAAAATATTCCAAATTAGTGAAAAGCAGGACATGTGGAGGCTTTTGATCGCAGTTCAGGGTCTGCGGGTATGGGCAGGGCAAATGTAACACCCCAAGATTTTATAGTGTGTTATTTCTTCAAAATAATAAAATAACTTTCACTACACGCAACACCAAGTTCAATCGCACCATGACTTACCAAACAAGCTGTTCAAAAGAGGTTATGAATAGTGTTAACTAAATTTTAAACTTTATATAATCCTTATAATTTTAGAATCCATATTATGAGTTTCTTAGACATAATGTAAGAACAAATTCATTTTCAGTATTTCACTTTTACCAAATTTTAATAGTGAACCCTTTTTAGATACTATATTTTAAACTTTTTGACTAAATGGGGACATCAAAAATTTAAAATGAAACATCCCAAGCTTCCACGGTACGCTAGCGTGTGTTGTACGCAACACCGAGTTCTAACACACTGTAACCAATCAAACTAGCCGTTATGAATAGTAATACCTACTTTTTGAAATTATATATATTTTATATTTGAAAATGGACTTCATTTTTGGATTCAGAATATCGAATTTAGCCTAAGGTGAAATTTTGGTACATTTCGGATAACTTTCATATTTTGATGAATAGTGAAAATTACTAAATTTTAATTAAAAACAACTTTTTAAATCAAATTAATTACTAGTGATAAATTATGAATTTGAGTGGTTTTAAAGTATATTTAGAATATATTTTTACCATTTAATATAATTTTGGTCATTGGACATAATTTTACAATTAAACCGAACATAAACAAGTGTCAATCTTTTGATAGTTATTATCTCTTAAAAACACGCTTTTTGTTTTGACAGCGGGAATTAATTTTAAATTAATTTCTGCCACTTCTGTGCTTTGAATTTAGAAAAATGGATTCCATATTTGGAATCAGGATGTTCAAATTGTGTAAATAGGTAACTTTTATTTTTAGACATTTTGAATAATTACTGTGGTAAATATTTTATTTACCATGGTTAAGGGTAAATCCGGTAAATAAGGGTTAAAAAATAATATTATAATAATATAAAATTACCCTAAAACGTGTCCTAACCTTATTGGTGGACACATACCCGACCATGATCATCCTTGGGTCAATTTGGGGACCCCTTGGAGCCACTTGTATGTGGTAGGGACACATTATATTAATAAAGTTAAAATAAAAATAAAAATGGCATAAGCTTACATCTTTTAGAAGAACAATTTTTACATAGGGTTATACATGTTGGATATTCGATTATAAATATTCATTAGAAAGATAAAACGATTTCCTACATGATGATATTTTATTTATAATTTTTAGACATCAAATAAGTTAAATTATTAATGACACAATAATTATGCAATGTTTACCTCATTAATAAATCATTGAAATAAATAATATTATAATGATTAAAATATTATCTAAAACATGTCCAATTCTTATTGGCTGATGTTATTTAGAATATGAGTCATCTTATCATCGACCTCAATGATTTTTGGACCATTATAAACCGAATATAATTATATTATAAAGTAATACTTTCACTCTTTCCTAAAGAGCCCCTCCTCTCCCTTATAAAAGGAGACCACTTCTACTCATTCCTCACACCTCTCAAGCCACTTGGCTCGTCCAAACTCTGCCCAAATAAGCTCCCCACATCCCTCTCCTCATCCTTGAAGCTTCCCCTTAGGCAGAAAGCATTTCAAGAAGTCCTTTGGTTCCAACCAAAGTGAGTTACCTAAATTAAAGGTAACGATTTCTCTTAAATTATTTTCATTTATTTTGCTTCTTCAACCCCCAAACTCTTTTTATTTCCTTTCTTTTGTAACAACACCAGTATCCTCAATATACTAGGATGTTTTTATAAGAAGGATTCAAACTACACATACACAAAACTCCATCTAATGGATGATGAACATAATGTTTCTGTGGATGGAAAACTAACGCCTCACGAAACGATGATTGTTCAAATACATCTTACCGCCTCTCATGGTGGCCATTATGATGGCACTGTAATTAAATATGATATTAATGATATATATTTTATATATAAGCTTCTGTAATTCCATTTTATTTCATACCATTATTCGTTTCATGTTGTATATACATACGATAATTTCATTTGAGGAAGTGCGGACTACCGCCCCCTTAAAATGATATGACTCGTTCATACCACACATGGAATGTAGAAAGGATGGTGTTAGTGAACACAAGTAACATATATAAAATATTATATTATACTGGAATAGTAATATACCTATGTATCATTTGGATTCGATTCTTTTAAAATAAAAATTAAATGGAAGTAGCGTTCGTGCGTACGTACGGACTACCGTCTCCATGAACGCGATGAGATTCATTCTCCATCGTATCCATTCAAGTATAATTATCATTTAATGATTTAAAAATGATTTTTAAGGACTTGATATCATTCTGGATATGAATAAGATACAACAAACATGACTTATGTAACAAAACATATAAAGAAAATGAGTAAGTTAACACCCGAAACGACGATAATACTAAGATATTATTATCAAATCAATATTAAAAGATCATATATGATATCATATTAATGTATATGATTCTTGTATAATTTAGTAAAAATTATTTCACTATTATACAGGAGGTTAACCTACCCCAACCAAGGAAAAGTACAAGGTAAGGGTTATTTCACAATCTCTTCATTATCCGAGGTTGTATTATACGTAATAATCTACTAGGACCTCTTTATCATCCACATCCATGTTTCTTCGAAATGTATATCAAAACATTTTTACTATTTACAAGAATATGGGTTAAAGTCATTTATACCCTTGTTTGACTTTTTATAAGAGGTTTATAAAGGAATCTTTCCGTCGTTTTCAAAACAAGGTCCTTTTTAACCTTTTCGACAGAATTGAGGTAAGAATGTTTTTTTTAACTTATACGGCGGGTGCGGTTATTTTCCGCCATTATAAAATCGTCGAAGCTTTCCATACAAGCTTTTAAGAATATTTTCAATGAAAATGTTTTATTTTATATGGATCTTAAATGATTTCAAAATAAAAGGAGATACTTCTTTAAAAAAGAATTTTGATTTCATCTATGTCAACATCCTTTGATGGATTTTAAGATTATTTGAAGTTGATTTATTATGATACAAAACTTCTATATTGTATTGAAGGTTTTGTGATATGTTTGACTGTGGATGTGCTATTGTTATACCATTCATAGTTTATGGTGAAATTATTGACATTTCGTATGCTAGTTTTAATACGAATGTTTATGTTATGTTTAAACCTTTTCATATGGGAATGCATTGGACTTAATAAGTGACGGGTGGAGCCCGCTATAGCTCCTCGATGCATCGGTAGGTCTCATGAGACAAACTAGTGTCTTGGCACAAGGCCATGACAAAATCTTATTTGTATTCTTGGCACGAGGCCTTGACTATGTGGTTATGATAGTCTGGCATTATGCATTCCAACATTATGAAAGTGGTTATTGATTTTTGCATGTGATTTTTCGATTAGTAGAATATCCATGTGAATAAGTAAATGGAATTATTTCATTTTATTTATTCTATACCCTGTTGAAAGTTCATGTTTGAAAGGCTTTTGTTTTAGTTATACATTTCCTTAAATGTTTATTCTTATTTATGAAAGTTTCCGCTATATTGTTATCCTTACTGGGCATTTGAGCTCACCCCTTTTCTATGTTTTATTTTTCCCAGGATGTGAAGAAGTAAGTTATGAATGACCTTCAGGGATATTATGAGGGGATTATAGTGTGGATTGTGGAAACATTATGTTGTTGTATTAGTTTTTCATTTTATGATGTAATGTACAACTTATGAATATATCTAGTGTTTCCAAGGCTACTAAACCAATCGGTCTTTCGAGATTTGATCTTTCTTGTGATCATGCCAATGTTATGTAATAATGCACCGACTTTGGGTAACTGGGGTCGGGGCGTTACAGTTGGTATCAGAGGAAGTTTAGTACAAACCTTGGAAACTAGATTTAGATAAACTCTGATTAGAGCACGTAGACCTAAGATGAACTTTGAGGATTAGTATAGAAGAACTTCCTAGAATTTTGGTATTGTAGAGATTTTGTGAGTTTTCCGAGCAATACATCCCTGTCTGGATACGAGCAGGTAGAGGCGGCTCTGGCACAGATGTACCTAGGGGTAAAACCCGAAAACACCGCTTTGAGCTAGACTCGAACGGGAACTGGTGCACGACAACGGGCCTTGCTGCACTCTTGGTTACGACACTCCCGGGGGATATGCTTAGGATAATTCTCATTTTCATTACAAACCATTATGAAGGTTTTATGAGTATATACATCCTCAAAGGCGACATTTTTATGATTATGGATTATATCCATAAAGAGTTAAATTTATGTTAAGAGTTTTATAAGTATGGGATTATGTATTTTGATTCATAAACTGATCTAGTTTATGCCATTGTTTAGAAATGGCGCCCAGTAGAAGGAATGAGAACTCCAGAAATACTCATGATTCAAAGAGAAGGAAGGATCATATCTTTCATGGGCTTAAGCTATAATTTATAAGAGAAATATTCACCCATGTATTATCATCATATGAATAAATAATATCATGTGTTGATAAGATAAGTAAAGAGTTTACTGAGTCCTATGGCTTTGAAGGGAAGCAAGAGAAGAAAAGGATGGAAGAGAGAAAGATGGATAAAGGGAAGAGGGAAAAGAAGAATTTTCCCATATGTGGTAACTATGGAAAGAAACACCCTGGAACTTGCCTGAAAGGAATGGGAGTTTGTTATAAGTGTGGAGGAAAAGGGCACAAAGTACGTGACTGCAAGGGTAAGAAAATGGTTTCAAATGTACAATGCTTCATTTGCAAGGAGTTTGGACACTACGCGAACCTATGTCCCAGTCATCAGACTATGCCGCAAATGATGCTATTGGATAATAATCAAGTTATGATACTACCACAGATGAAGAGGAATGATTAGAGTTCTTATGTTGATTATGTCAATTGAGTGTTGTATCAACAATGTATTTGTTATAATAATTATGGAGTATATAAGGATAGTACTGCAGTACTATTTCATTAAGGACTTGAGATTGTGTGAAACAAAGAAAAGTGACTCAACAGCAGGATAAATTTTTGGAAAATATATGGTTGAGAGAATGATAAACCATAATATAGTTCTGATACCGAGTTAGTGATTTTGGAATAATACATGATTGTTTTGGATAAATTATATTGGATATTCTTGACTACCTTGGAACTGATTAATGATCTGTATATTCCATTATTGTTGGGGTTTAAAATTTTTTTGGATTGATGAGGTATATCCAGCATTCTATATGGAATAAGGGAGCATGAATGTAATCAATAAGGAATATGGTAATTCAGGATGTTTTAGTGTATTAAAAGAATACATGATGAAGGTATTCATATGCAATTACGTGGTAAAAAGGATCTACATTATGTTAAACTTCCTTATAAATGTTGGACTGTGAGTTTGGTCAGAAATATTTTGGATAAATTCTAGTTTGAGATTAATTTTGGATTGCCATAAAAGGACAACCCGGAGGTCGGGCGGTAACCCGTCGCGTCCGGCAAGGCTGCGAGACTTGAACCCGCAACCGAAGGGAGACAAGGGTGTATCACCTACCACTGGCCCACGAGATGTCCTGGATTAAATAATGTAGTTTTTTTTAAAAGATCTGGTAGATGAATTATAAATTCATTTATTTTGTAACCCTGTACGAATATTATAAATAGAAATTTTTTTTACGTTCTATTATCTTTTAGAGTGAAAGATGAGTTTGTGGTAGAAATTTATTAACGGATAAAACTCTAATTATAATGTATGTATATCTCCTTATGATCTTAGCCAATCTCATAAATAAATTCCTCAACATTAATAAAAGGAACTTAGAACAAAAATGTTGTCCTAGATGGTACCTTAATTCATCACTAATTTATGGCTTTGGGATTGTTGGCCTTTTCATAGCCATGTTCTCTACCACTCTCCATCATATAATTGATGGTTAGATTTCTCTTCCATATCCATATTTTCCTACATGAAACCCTAGTATGTGTTATTTTCGGTAATCTTTATACTTTCCACTCTTTATTTTAAATAGAGGCCTCATTAATTCATTTTTCGATGTGGGATTTCAACTAAGATATTTTGAAACGTCAAAAATGTGTTATCCTAATACCCTATGTTTTGTTGAACCGATGGTATTTCAAATCATCATAGATTGATGAATTTAAGGACCTCAATTTTACACTTTTTTGTGATTGACGACCACAATCACCACCTATAAATATTTACGTTTTCCTCCAATTATATGTCTCTAATTGCCACCAATGTTCTCCTAATCGAGATCATAATTTGGTGGTGACCCTTTGATTTATCTTTTCCTCATATTAAGACTAAATTTTAGTAACCCAATTTCCGATGTGGGTTTTCCCACAAATATATTTTCTATTTTCAACCTTTTATTTTTGAAGAACAATTTCAAATTGCGAGGATGCAATTTATTGAAGGAGGGGAGAATGTAACACCCCAAGATTTTATAGTGTGTTATTTCTTCAAAATAATTCAATAACTTTCACTACACGCAACACCAAGTTCAATCGCACCATGACTTACCAAACAAGCTGTTCAAAAGAGGTTATGAATAGTGTTAACTAAATATTAAACTTTATATAATCCTTATAATTTTAGAATCCATATTATGAGTTTCTTAGACATAATGTAAGAACAAATTCATTTTCAGTATTTAACTTTTACCAAATTTTAATAGTGAACCCTTTTTAGATACTATATTTTAAACTTTTTGACTAAATGGGGACATCAAAAATTTAAAATGAAACATCCCAAGCTTCCACGGTACGCTAGCGTGTGTTGTACGCAACACCGAGTTCTAACACACCGTAACCAATCAAACTAGCCGTTATGAATAGTAATACCTACTTTTTGAAATTATATATATTTTATATTTGAAAATGGACTTCATTTTTGGATTCAGAATATCGAATTTAGCCTAAGGTGAAATTTTGGTACATTTCGGATAACTTTCATATTTTGATGAATAGTGAAAATTACTAAATTTTAATTAAAAACAACTTTTTTAATCAAATTAATTACTAGTGATAAATTATGAATTTGAGTGGTTTTAAAGTATATTTAGAATATATTTTTACCATTTAATATAATTTTGGTCATTGGACATAATTTTACAATTAAACCGAACATAAACAAGTGTCAATCTTTTGATAGTTATTATCTCTTAAAAACACGCTTTTTGTTTTGACAGCGGGAATTAATTTTAAATTAATTTCTGCCACTTCTGTGTTTTGAATTTAGAAAAATGGATTCCATATTTGGAATCAGGATGTTCAAATTGTGTAAATAGGTAACTTTTATTTTTAGACATTTTGAATAATTACTGTGGTAAATATTTTATTTACCATGGTTAAGGGTAAATCTGGTAAATAAGGGTTAAAAAATAATATTATAATAATATAAAATTACCCTAAAACGTGTCCTAACCATATTGGTGGACACATACCCGACCATTAGCATCCTTGGGTCAATTTGGGGACCCCTTGGAGCCACTTGTATGTGGTAGGGACACATTATATTAATAAAGTTAAAATAAAAATAAAAATGGCATAAGATTACATCTTTTAGAAGAACAATTTTTACATAGGGTTATACATGTTGGATTTTCGATTATAAATATTCATTAGAAAGCTAAAACGATTTCCTACATGATGATAATTTATTTATAATTTTTAGACATCAAATAAGTTAAATTATTAATGATACAATAATGATGCAATGTTTACCTCATTAATAAATCATTGAAATAAATAATATTATAATGATTACAATATTATCTAAAACCTGTCCAATTCTTATTGGTTGATGTTATTTAGAATATGAGTCATCTTATATTCGACCTCAATGATTTTTGGACCATTATAAACCGAATATAATTATATTATAAAGTAATACTTTCACTCTTTCCTAAAGAGACCCTCCTCTCCCTTATAAAAGGAGACCACTTCTACTCATTCCTCACACCTCTCAAGCCACTTGGCTCGTCCAAACTCTGCCCAAATAAGCTCCCCACATCCCTCTCCTCATCCTTGAAGCTTCCCCTTAGGCAGAAAGCATTTCAAGAAGTCCTTTGGTTCCAACCAAAGTGAGTTACCTAAATTAAAGGTAACGATTTCTCTTAAATTATTTTCATTTATTTTGCTTCTTCAACCCCCAAAATCTTTTTATTTCCTTTATTTTGTAACAACACCAGTATCCTCAATATACTAGGATGTTGTTATAAGAAGGATTAAAACTACACATACACACAACTCCATCTAATGGATGATGAACATAATGTTTCTGTGGATGGAAAACTAACGCCTCACGAAACGATGATTGTTCAAATACATCTTACCGCCTCTCATGGTGGCCATTATGATGGAACTGTAATTAAATATGATATTAATGATATATATTTTATATATAAGCTTTTTGAATTCCATTTTATTTCATACCATTATTCGTTTCATGTTGTATATACATACGATAATTTCATTTGAGGAAGTGCGGACTACCTCCCCCTTAAAATGATATGACTCGTTCATACCACACATGGAACGTATAAAGGATGGTGTTAATGAACTTAAGTAACATATATAAAATATTATATTATACTGGAATAGTAATATACCTATGTATCATTTGTATTCGATTCTTTTAAAATAAAAATTAAATGGAAGTAGCGTTCGTGCGTACGTACGGACTACCGTCTCCACGAACGCGATGAGATTCATTCTCCATCGTATCCATTCAAGTATAATTATCATTTAATGATTTAAAAATGATTTTTAAGGACTTGATATCATTCTGGATCTGAATAAGATACAACAAACATGACTTATGTAACAAAACATATAAAGAAAATGAGTAAGTTAACACCCGAAACGGCGATAATACTAAGATATTATTATCAAATCAATATTAAAAGATCATATATGATATCATATTAATGTATATGATTCTTGTATAATTTAGTAACAATTATTTCACTATTATACAGGAGGTTAACCTACCCCAACCAAGGAAAAGTACAAGGTAAGGGTTATTTCACAATCTCTTCATTATCCGAGGTTGTATTATATGTAATAATCTACTGGGACCTCTTTATCATCCACATCCATGTTTCTTCGAAATGTATTTCAAAACATTTTTACTATTTACAAGAATATGGGTTAAATTCATTTATACCCTTGTTTGACTTTTTATAAGAGGTTTATAAAAGAATCTTTCCGTCGTTTTCAAAACAAGGTCCTTTTTAACCTTTTCGACAGAATTGAGGTAAGAATGTTTTTTTTAACTTATACAGCGGGTGCGGTTATTTTCCGCCGTTATAAAATCGTCGAAGCTTTCCATACAAGCTTATAAGAATATTTTCAAAGAAAATGTTTTATTTTATATGGATCTTAAATGATTTCAAAATAAAAGGAGATACTTCTTTAAAAAAGAATTTTGATTTCATCTATGTCAACATCCTTTGATGGATTTTAAGATTATTTGAAGTTGATTTATTATGATACAAAACTTCTATATTGTATTGAAGGTTTTGTGATATGTTTGACTGTGGATGTGCTATTTTTATACCATTCATAGTTTATGGTGAAATTATTGACATTTCGTATGCTAGTTTTAATACGAATGTTTATGTTATGTTTAAACCTTTTCATATGGGAATGAATTGGACTTAATAAGTGACGGGTGGAGCCCGCTATAGCTCCTCGATGCATCGGTAGGTCTCATGAGACAAACTAGTGTCTTGGCACAAGGCCTTGACAAAATCTTATTTGTATTCTTGGCACGAGGCCTTGACTATGTGGTTATGATAGTCTGGAATTATGCATTCCAACATTATGAAAGTGGTTATTGATTTTTGCATGTGATTATTCGATTAGTAAAATATCCATGTGAATAAGTAAATGGCATTATTTCATTTTATTTATGCCATACCATGTTGAAAGTTCATGTTTGAAAGGCTTTTGTTTTAGTTATACATTTCCTTAAATTTTTATTCTTATTTATGAAAGTTTCCGCTATATTGTTATCCTTACTGGGCATTTGAGCTCACCCCTTTTCTATGTTTTATTTTTCCCAGGATGTGAAGAAGTAAGTTATGAATGACCTTCAGGGATATTATGAGGGGATTATAGTGTGGATTGTGGAAACATTATGTTGTTGTATTAGTTTTTCATTTTATGATGTAATGTAAAACTTATGAATATATCTAGTGTTTCCAAGGCTATTAAACCAATCGGTCTTTCGAGATTTGATCTTTCTTGTGATCATGCCAATGTTATGTAATAATGCACCGACTCTGGGTAACTGGGGTCGGGGCGTTACAGCAAAGAGGTGGGGGATGATACATTATGCATCCATGCATAGACCCGAAATCTGCTAAGAAAATCCAACCTAGATTGGGTTAGTGTGATCTACCCCATGTTACCCACCCAACCCACTCATTTTTAGGATAGTTTCCTGGCCACTTAGATAGGACCTTGAGGGCCACCTTTCTTCTCACTCCCTATACTATGTTGAATATGGGGTCATTGTCCAACATTGAAGTATCAAATAGTCATGGGAGAATCCAAGTCTATCCCCATCACATTATCCTCATGCATTGGAATAATGCATGGTTGATTCCTCTATGCCACTAACCATAGATGTGACAGACCTATTTCTATCATCATCGGATACCAATGTAGCTAGTCTTCAATGAGTCTCTAACTTCCATCATGCCTCATCACACCACTATCCCTTTCATGGACCACAATGCCTCAAACTTCTTTCTTTCACCATGATCTTCAACCACACACCACTCTAATCTACATTGTGTCATCTCTCTTTATTCTATGGCCTCATATATTATAATGTAGACCCATCATTGATTCCACATCAATGGTAGCCACAAGATACATGAAACCATATCCCATCATAAAAACCATACACCTTGGAATGTTCTCCTATATCTAGTGTTTTTTACCATTCATCTCCATGTCTGAAGGAAGGAGAAGAATATTTATGCAAATATTTTATAGATAGAGAGAGGTATTTTCTTCATCTATATGTCATTGATAATTCATAATCACAGAGAACATAGTCATGTGAAATATTTTAAATCCCCGGAAATTTTTTTAGAAATATTTAGGGTTTGTAAAAGGTTATTTTTTTCCCACAAAAAAATTCAATAATCACAATTGGGTTTGAGAAAAAGAATAAAAACTTCCATAGATTGATAATAGAGAGTGCGGTTTCATCACAATATCAATAATGAACTCAAAAAGGATAAATAAATGAGAAATAATATATCCACACCTTGACGTAGAATCTATTTTGATTCAATTTTTTCTCATACTCATGGTTATGTTCAACATCTTTTCACAGTTTGATTATCGATGCCACCATGTAATTGGTATTGTTTATTATTTTTTGCAAGGCATGATCTTGCATCTTTGATATAAAATACTTTCCACCAAAATCCATAATTTCCCCTAAGCCCCTCTCTTGAGGGTTAATTCCCATGACCAAGTAATCTTACCATAAAGGGGGTTTATAACAAGGATTATAAATAAAAATACTTGTTTTTAACTATAATTATAATAATTTAATTTATTCACTTAAAAAAATTTCAAATTAATAAACTAAAACTTGTGATAGATTCAATAAGAAAACTCAAAATAGAACCTCAATTAAAGAACTCATATGAAAAAACCACCATCTCATATGCAACCACAACCTTATATATGTCATTTAAGAATTTTTGAAAAATTAATATCATAACTCCCAAGTATGTGAGCACCCGTGTAAAAAATAATATTATATAATTAATATATTATAGTAGAGACCTCAAAATTTCTATAATTCCTTAACTTCTTATCCTATGGTCATGCACAAAACCCTTTAATAAAAAACAATTATATTTTCTAAGTTCTTATTCTTGGTTAAAATTACCATTTTACTCCTCGAGAGGTCCTGAGACTCTAAATCTCAAAAGTGATCTATGTATCAACACAAAATATTTCAGTTAACTATAACATTATAAAGTATGAAACCATAGACAATTACTATAATTAGTTACTATATTTTTATCCTATATATTTATTCATGATATAATAATATGTTAATGTTTTTATTATTTCCATGAAAAAATAAATAAATATATTTTAATAATATTCTAGTATAGAGATATTTACTAAACCACAAAACCAAAATATCTAAAATGATTATATTTTTATTTTTATTAATCAATTTTCATATCATATTTGAAAATATATTTTTGAAACGGCCTTATGACTGTGGCCACTAAAAAGAACCTATCATGTATCAATCCCAAACTCATCATGTTATTTTTATTAATATTTTTTATCATTTCATGGTCTCTGTTCTACTATATTTCTCTAAAAAATAGTATGTTATAAAATTTAAAAACCATGATCCCACAACATTATTTTTTTCATTATTTTTATAATTTTAAATAAACCCTATAAATGTTATGTAGTATATCAACACCAAATAAATCTTATAAGTTATTTTAAATTTTATGTTTTATGGTCTTATTAAATTTCACTTATTTCATTCCAAAAAACTAATACTAAAATGTTACAACCAAATAAAACACGATGTCAGGATTGAAATCTGATAGAACACCAAAACACATTGCCAAAACATATATAGTTTATTTATATAATAAACATTATTATTTATATAGTTTATACATGCACATAATTTCTATATGAAGTTTTTTAATACCAGCATGACTACCCACATACATATATTATTTAGTTTAGTACAATTTATTTATTTTTTTAAGTGAAATCATTACATAATTATAAAAAACCCCGTAAAGAATAAGCCCTTGATCTCATGTATAAAAACAACTATTGAACTTACTTTTCCAAAAAAAAAATTATTAAAATGATATTAAGTCTCCATAACATACTCCTTAAAGATAAATTTATAATTATATAAATATTAATATAAAATATTTTGGCTGATTAATCATATCAAAAACCTAAAAAAGTTTTTAAAAATTATATTTTTCTATCAGTATAGGATCTTACATTAATTCTATGACTTGAAATCGTCATTATATGAATTTCAATTCATATATATATATATATATATGTGTGTGTGTGTGTATAATATTTTATTAAAATATTTCCCCATTATGGGAAATTTTATATAAATAAAATGGAAAAATATTTTTCATAAAACACGTTTTAAAGAAGGTTATTTTTAATAATAAAAATATATTTTTCCCAAAATCATCTAAATCACTGAATAAAATTAAATTAAATATATTACAATAAAAAATTATATTTTATTCCAATTATTTTAAAAATACATAATATTATTGGTCATCAAATAATATTATTTAATTAAAATAAATAAATATTTTATAAAAATCGATATTTTTCACTATTGACTGAGAAACTACTCTTCTTAAAAAATCTCAAAATTTAACCCTATGATAATTTTGATATGATGATTAAAAAATTGGTAAAAGTTTTAAAAATTACTGTTACTAAAATTGGTTAAACTAATTATATCATCTGAAAATAAAAAGTAAAAAACAATTTTTGGAATGAAAAGTATTTTTGAAGCATAAAATGACTTTACATAAAATTGTGTTGTTATTTCATAAGAATTAATAAATACACGAGTATTTATTCAGACCATTATATATATTTCATAGTGTTTTTAATATTATTTATTCCATCCAATTCATAGATTAGGTTGTAACAACCATATTTAAATAACAATATTTTAATAGCACATGAGGTTCATCAATACTATACATTTTGTGTAAATAAATATATCAACGAAATGAAATTTATTTGAAAAGAAATATCTTCTATATTCATGGGTGTTATATTTATCATTTAAAAAACATTATTAATAATTTTAGTAATAATTTTGATCCCCCCTTATAGGAAATAATAACAATCTAGGATGAGATCCACTAATCATGAATGTAAAACATAGATGATGTCAATGAAATTTTTTCTGTTATCTTGATTACGTTTTACGATATTATTTAAACATAATTTTTTATTATCATCTTCCAAAATCGTAGATATATTATATGTTAATTTGGGTTCCATGTTAATCATATATAATCAATTATAGCCTTTCATTATTTAATCCAAAGAAAGAACGAAATCACAGAAAAAGAAGAAAAGAAATAACTATGTATATCAGTAAAATAATAAATGATGGAATCCAAATAGAATGAAATACCATGAGATACCAACATTGAAATACCACTTCCTAAATACACCCTTAGTAAAAATATAATAAAACACAACCAAACTGAACTTATTTGAAAACTGAATCAAAATCTTAATTGAAAATTTTTATCAATCAATAAACATTATCAATGTTTCGAATAAAAACACAAAATAATCCAAATTTATTTATTTAAACGAAATCTTATAGAAAACTATAATTGAAATAATGGTTTCTTGAGATAACATTTAAATAATCTCTATTATTTACTCCACTTTATAAATTATTCACCAAATTAATTATTCTCAGTATATATTCATCATTAGAAAAATAAAATAACAGGAGGCTTATGTGATTAAAACTTATTACCTACATCATTCTTTCTTGATGTATTATAGTTTAAAAATTATATTGGGATGATATTTTCCTTATAAAAACATTACCTATTTTCTCTAACTTATTTACCCAATGTAATTAGTAATGGAAATTCAGAAAAATGGGTATATCATATAGTAAAACATACCCTTAACAGTATATGACATAACATGATGATTCCACTATTGTACAATATTGTTGGTATATATAATATTTTATGATATATAAGTGATATTAGATATCAATTGAATATACCCTACCATGACTTCAGTATATTTACCATAAATTATTAATCATCGGGATGATTTATTTAAATATTTATTAATTTATTAAAACCGATTACAAATTTCAAATAATTATCCACTCAAAAAGAGTGTCTTCTTGGAATATTTGAAAGGAATAATGTGTTTATAGTAATATTTTTACTCCCTCCATTAATTGAACATTTATATTATAAAGGGATGGGATCCCACTACTGATGTGACACATGATTCTTCTAATCTATAGTTGAAGTTGTCTTTAACCTCATTCACTGTTCATCTTCTCTGAGAAGGTTCTGGCACACTTTTTGTGATTTTGGATCCTCACTTTTTATATGAGGATCCTAGTGTATAGTTTCATTTCTGTGAATGTTGGACTTTTTAGGGTATCACTATGGGATTATGATCACCCCAACACCTTCATGTTCAACAGAGGAGGGAATATCTATATTTGATGTATTCTTAGTATTTTATATTTCCCATTCAATGTGTAGGATTGTTGATGATTTATCAAGCAATTTAAAGTGTTTATTTTATTTTTTTTATTTGTATATGATCTATCAAAATACATATGTGGTGTAAAAGAACAGGTTAAATAGTGAACTGATTCCAAGGAACTCTCATACATCAATATTGATTAAGTGTGGCCCTTCAAAAAAATGTTACTTTGTCGATATAAATTGGTGAATAGTTCAATGATTTTTTTAATTGAAGTGATTTTATTGATTTATATAGTTGTCACCTTAGATTTTATCATATGAAGAATTGTGATTCTACCACTTTCAATAGTATCATATCCATGACCATCAATGGATCTATATGTTATTTTTCTGATATCATGAATAACATATTTATCATAATATTCATGAGATAATTTCATTGATTATACAATGTTAGGGTTGAATTTTTTCACTATATCTCTAGATTTATCAAATTGACACTACATTATAGAATAACATAATCTGTTTTTCCTAGTCAGAATGTATGACTAGTATATATCATAGAGTATGATATACTAAAAAACAATGTTTTCTCTATGATGTAATTTATTATACGAGGGATATTATAGGACATAAAAAGTCAGGTTATATGAAAGCTATGTATCTTGGTGTGGTTACAATTTGTCATATGTGATCAATGAAGAGTGGCTCGTGTATAAGAAAATAGCCCATAAATTAGTGAAATGTCAATATATAATGTTTGCGATTTTTTGTGATTTACTTTTTTATGTATAGGTCACGTGATATATAAGGACCATTCGCTAGTTCATAGTATATTTCACTATGTAATAGAAATATAGAATTCATTTTTCAATGATTTACATGATATGTAAGGGTTTGTCGAATTTGTATGACTGTTACTCTAATTTAAGGAATAATCCATATATAATGATTCTAATCCTTTTGAATGAATCTAAACATAAGAATACTCATTGATCCATACCATCATTGTTCTTGATAATCCCCCTCTATCAATCAAAAAATTTGAAATAATCTTAAAAATTAATAATTTATTATTTTGGATTATTTTCATATAGTATAGATATTTTTTATTAAATAAAATTTTTATGCATCACAGATAATATATTTTCATGTGTAAATAAATAATATAATGTTTATATATATATGTCATGTTTTGAAAATAAATAAAATGATAATTTATATGTTTATTTATTTTAAATATTTATATATAGAATTTATGTATCGAATTGGAATATTATTTATTGATTAATTTAATATATAAGTAATTAATTGTATGTTGTGAGGCACACATAGTTGAATAAAAAATTAGACAATAATTATTTCATTGGATGAAATACTTGTTGATTTCATTCGTATAGTAAATTTGTGATACTAATAGGACATGAATTATAGTTTAGATGTAATGATTTTATATTGAAATTATATTCTGGATTTATAAATTGTTTTTAAATTTAGAAAAAAAATGTCAAAAAATAAAATACTTTATATTGAAATATTTGATTTTATCACCATTAGTGATTTAAATTTTTTAAATTAAATTCCTTGTTTGATGAAATTATTTAATCCACATCAAAATAATTTTTTATGATAGATTTGATTATGGTTTAAATAATAATATAAATATTTCATATTTAGATTATGTAAAATGTTTACATTTCATGTAATACCATATATCTAATATAAATTCTATACAATCAATAATATAAATTAGTTCATATTTAAAAATTAATATAAAACATCTATATTCAAAAAATTTGAATGTCGATAAGGAATAACTAAATTCTAAATTGTTTATTTTTATATTTATTTATTTATTTACCAAAAATGTTTATCTCATGATTTAATATGTTAATTTTTCATTTACATTAAAATGACTCCTTTAATTATTCCTATATATAGTTTTTATATAATTAATTTCTATATATAATTTATTTTAAAGTTGTTTATAAATTTCTATGTTATCATAACTGTATCTAAGGAGTGACATTATTGGAAAGATAATGATATAATTTTTCAGCTGCCATGGATTCTCTTTGTATTTAAAGTTAATATCTTGAATCTATTTATTGACTATAATTTATAAAAAAAGGTTTTAGAGTTATGATAATTTGGAATCTCTAATGAGTAATGTATACATTGTTAGAGGGATTTTAGGCCATACTTGCCACATACATGGAGGCTTATACATTATTCCATATCTGTGGGGGTTGTAATTATAGGGTTCAAACTTTACTCAAATGGGGATGATCAATTTCAAATAATTATAAACATTGCAATGAAATTATCTTTAATGTTATCTATTGAATGAATTTCGTTACGTGTAAATATTTTTGACATTTTATTTTGGTTAGTAAGATGAACTAAGAGTTTTTTAAAGAGTTATACATCAATATGATTTGAAAATATATGTTTGGAGGAAGAAATTGTATTAGAAACTTAATAATTTAAAGAATTCATACATATAAATGGAATAAAATTAGATAAGATGGTGAAAAAAAAACTATTCAAATTCTATATCCACGATTCCTTCAAAAGTGGAGCTTTTCAAGTCATAAATTATTCAGTATCATTTTTTCCAACAGTTAGGTGCAAATAGATTATATTATTTAAGAAAAAATTAAAAAGGTCTTTGTAATAGTTAAAAACATTACTCTTGATGTTTTTTTATTTTGTACATAGATGGGAAACCTAATAGTAAGTACATCATAGTAATAGATGATATATTTGGATAAATATTTATCCACTCTACAATCCATGAAACAAATATGATATGATTAATTTTCTATCTACGTGATATATTCATGGATTATTTACATGCTCAAACTAGTGTTATTCATGATTAATTGTGAGTCCTGGTTCTAAAAATGGATACGATTTATGGGTTCTTCATTTTTATAGGGAGTGCGTTAATTTAATTTAATTTATAAAATAATATAAATTATAATAATGAAATGATAAAATATTCCATTGTAGATAAATACCATCATAATCAGACATAATTTTCAGAATAACCCTTAAAAAAGATAATCTTAATGTAAGAAAATCCTAAGACATGTAACATGGGAATTTTATTGAGAAAAATTCTATCTGTTTGATTAAAAAGTTATCGAGTATTTATGTGTTTAATTCTTTCCAAAAGTTGGTCTAGATGTTTCTGAAATCATATAATTATTCACCTGAGGTTTCTAATTAATTGAAAACATGAATCTATACAGAAAATTAGTATCTATTAATATACTTAATATGATTGGGAATAATAATTACTTGGTGATAGAGGAGGTTTCCTTATGGATTTTTCTAGTTAAAGAATCCATTTTGTTATCATTTATAGAAATTTTATGAAAATATCAATGTATTCCATAATTTTTTATCATATTTTTTCAATATATTGACAAAACATGATCCATGGATTGTGATTTCAAGGTTCTAGTTCTGGATTGAAAGTACAAGTGGGTAATAGTTCAAAAAAAGAGAATAAATGTTAGTTTTAGAGTCCAAAAATATTTCTTTTTTGTAGCCAGTAATGTTTTTTTAAACCTTATTATGTTATAATTAAAGAGTATTGATGATTCTATAGACTTAAATTATTCCAAATACGTAAAAGGGTTTGAGAAAATCTATGTAATTACTATTTTTTGTTTTATTGTTATCAAAATAAATTATTCATTTTCCAAGGGAATATGATACCCAATGTATAATTTTTTATTTTTCAATATAATGGATTTTTAAATCAAGTTAATTATTGATATTGATTTTTTTTCACTCAATTGGTGAATAAAATAGCTGCTAGGTCAATGGTTTGAATGTATATCAATATTACAAGATCAGATGGATTTTAGTTAAAGATGTATATAGTTATATAATTTATGTTATATGATAAGAAAATTTATTTATTAATATATTGTTTTCATAAATAATTTGAGATAATAGTTTAATTAGACATGGTTTATAAATCAACATATTCAATAACATGTTTTAAATAGTGAGAATTATTTAAAAAAAATTACCCATGAAAAAATTATATATCTAGATATTTAAAAAAAAAGGGTCAATGATTGTCTTTACACCAATCAATATAATATTTTAAACAATACAATTATTTTCAAGAAAATCACCCATGCACATAAAATGAAATATATGATATGGATATGATAGATTATTTATTGAATATTATTTCATTTATTAAATAAATGTTATTTTATAAATCCAATGAATGTGTGCATCATAACATGATATTCTATAGAAAATATTGGATTATGAATTATTTGAGAGTATTTTTGAACTATGATAAGTTTAATGTCAAGATATTTAATATTAATATAATTATAGTAAAACATTAAATACATTTTATGATAAAAATATTTTAGGATATATTGGTATAAAGTTATTATAAATAATTACATTAGTTACAAACATATTTCAAGGGATAATTATAATGGAAAGAGTTCTTATTGAAACCCTTTTGGTTGAGTTGTATCTATTTTAAATATGTATTATTTTAATATGATATAAAAATTCCAATGGATAACAATAGAGTTATCCATGATTTTTATTAGAATATAGTTGATGTTCACAACCGGTTCTTCAACATACACTATGTTGTGTGTGTTGGAAAACCTTATATCCCAAATAAAGAAGTTCCATCTTGGTTGACTGAATATAAAAAACTATCAAAATTAAGGGATATTGTGTTTCCATTAATTATTATTAAGTAATAAGAATATGTTTATGAAACTATTTGTTATTATAGATATGTAAGTGAGTTTTGGGTTTTATTGGATTTACTATGATTGATTCACAAATGGAAATGTATTTGATTTGATTCCATAACTACATTAAGTTTCTATTATAGTAAATTAATGTTAATGTTATTTCTAGATAACGTGATTGTTGATGGTTATAAAATGAAGATATTATTAATAATTATAATTTTTAATTAATGTAATAAATTATTTCATTCTCAATGATTAAGGAAGGATTAATATATGAAGTTAAGCTCAATAGATTATAGTGATTGCTAATATTAACTATCCATGCGGAAGCTGATGAGATGTTTGAGGATAAAAAATAGACGGTGTTTTTTTATTTATATCCATCCATGTGTGTGTCATAATTAAAGGCTACATTTTATATGGATATAAAATCATTTTAAGATAATGATATTATTTTAGTGACAATAAAGGTGTTGTTATGTTTTCTAATCACTTTGATGATGATTGATGTTGATTTAAAGTTATTAAAATTTTATTTTGAATTTTTTAAGAATAATTTTTGTGATTATAGAAGCTATGAAATGATTGGATGAATTTTTAAACTCACATGAGGAATTATGGAATTCTATTTTATATATGGAAGTTCAAAAATGGAGAATGTATGTATATGTAAAATGTTTATAGAATGAAAAGAGTTAAATTTATAAAATTCATAACTTCTGTAAAAGTAACCTACGAGAACATAATGTTAAATATGAGGTAGAGGCAATACAAATGAGTCTTTTTGATTTAGATTGTTGAAAATTTTGGAAATGTACTTAAAATAAAAAAAACATAATATAAATAAAATTTAATCCTTTTAAATGAATATTTATTACATAACATAACATTCCACTGTATAATAATTTAGTATACTACCTTTTTGAAACTAGGAAATTTAAAAAACTTGTCCATAACTGAGCTAAATCATCTATATTAAGTTCTTAATAACTAACACTCTTCATAGTCATTACATATATAATACCTTTATTAAAATCCTAGGGATAAGATATATAAGAAATTGTGAGATCAGATAATTAGTAAGGGTTAAAAGGGGATATATCAATATATCATAAGCATATGGGTATGAGAACACGATAATAACATTTTAAAAACCATACACTACATATCATAGATCATAAAATTTATAT